>JADMNL010000023.1:542647500-543847500 GCA_016271365.2 Neoceratodus forsteri
TAGGGCGGATAGCGGGCAACCCTGCCTTGTGCCTCTCTCAATCTTTATTGTATCTAATAAAGTTCCATTCACTTTGATTTTGGCTTTAGGCCGAGAGTAGCATAACTGTACCCATCTAAGAAAATTCAGTTCCAGCCCCATATAATCTATTACTTCGAATAGATATTCCCGATTTAGCCTATCAAAGGCCTTTTCAGCATCAAGAAATAGGGCTAACTGAGCTGTGTCCTTCTGTTTTCTATATTTTATGATGTTAAGAAGTTTTCTAATATTATCCATTAATTGTCTATTGGGGATGAAACCTGTTTGGTCTGGGTGGATTAGGGATTCAGTGTGTTTCTGTAGTCATGTGGCCAATATTTTGTTAAAATTTTCAAATCCTGATTTAAAAGGGAGATGGGGCAGTATGCTTCACAGGTATCTGACGGCTTACCTGGTTTGGGAATTGTGGTTATTATAGCTTCCTGCCAGGAAGCTGGGGCCTTCTCTTCTGTAAGACAATCATTATATACCTAGGTCAGAATGGGGAACAGTGGGCTAACAAATTTTTTATAGAAAGCTGAACAAAACCTGTCAGGGCCGGGTGCTTTCCCTACCGCGAGTGATTGTATTGTCATTTTTACCTCAGCCACTGAACTGCCTTAACTCATATCTTCTTTTACTGTTTTTTCTAATTTGGAATGCTTATGTGTCTTTAAAAATTATTTTGTGGCTTCTTGTATATTTTCCTCTTGCCCTTCTTTTTTATATAGTTTTTTATAGTAGCTCCCAAACTGCTCCGCTATCTCCTCTGGTTTAAACTACGATTCGGTGGGGTCTTTTTTATTTTTCAGCTTTGGCACTATTCTGTCTGCTTGACTTTTCTTGAGCCTAAATGCAAGCAGCCTAGCAGCCTGTTCCCCTGTTTTGTGATATTTCTGGTTACAGAATCTCAGGTTTCCTTCTACTTTTTTGTTTTCATGCCTTGTAAGAGCCTCCCTGGCTTTAACCAACCTTTGAAAAATACTTTTCTTGCCTGGAATCTTTTTATGCTGCTCCTCACTTTCTTTAATATCCTGAATCAGTCTATTATAAGTCAATAAATTAAATATTTTCCTTGCGGATGCAAAGTTAATTACTTCCCCCTTATCACTAATTTTACAGCCTCCCAAGTAGAGATCTGAAAGCATCCCTGTTGAATATTGATTGGGTGAATGTCTTTAATTTTATCAGCTAATTGGTTTACAAAGTGCTTGTCATTTAACAACGAGACATTCAATCTCCACACTTTTCATTTTTGACCTTCATATAAACTCAATTTTATCGAAATAGGAGCAAGATCCGAGAGAGAGAGAGAGTGATATGGTGAATCTTTGACTACTTAGTATTACACATTTTACTCTGTTGTGTATAAAAAAGATCTATCCTCAAATAAGAGGCATGAGGATTTGAGTAAAAGGTGTAATCTTTTTCACCCATATGCTGGTCTCTTCAGATGTCCCTTAATCCCAGCTCTCTAGTCATTTCCACTAATACTTTAGTTGCTTTCTTATTTTGGACCTGTGTTGATGTTGATCTATCTAGGGTTGTGTTCGGAACAACATTAAAATCTCCACCAAGAATTATTTGCCCCTGGGGCAAGTCTGCAATCTTTTTAAATACCTTATCTAAAAAATTTTCCTGTGTCCTGAATCGGGGCGCAGATATTTACAAAGTGAAGTGTCTCCCCTTGATATTCTGCAGACACCCTTATGTAGTGTCCCTCCCTATCCTTATCTATCAATGTGCTTTTGATCGCACTGCCTTGCTTGAACAAGATGGCTACCCCTACTTTCTTTCTATTATTAGATACTGCCACTTCCACCTGTCCCACCCAACCCCTTTTGAGCTTTAGATGCTCCCCCTTCATAAGGTGTGTTTCTTGAAGGAACACCACTTCACAGTTTAGTTTTTTTAATTCTGACAACAGGCATGTACGTTTAATGGGGGAATGGATTCCCTTCACATTATATGAAATTATCTGTATGTCCACAATTTGTGCCAATTTGGTGTTTCAAATAAACTTTTTTCTCTAGATCTCCTCTTATGTTTACCCCTACTCTTTCTTCTCTTCCTGTCCCTTTGTTGTGTGTAGCTCATCTTCTGTAAACAAGAATAACTGAAACTACAATCCCAACGTGGATCATTTACAAAATCCCAACAATTAACATAAGTGCAAAACAAGTTAACTTTCTTTCCACCATTACCCTCCTTAATCACTTCCAAGGTGAGATGTTTAACCCTACTGCACTAAAGCGCACTGTATTCCTATGTGTTGCCATGGGAAGAAGGTCAAGTGCAACAATGGGTACTCCTGCTCTCACTATGCAGCCCCCAGGCCCTTTTCAGAGAGCTATTTCAACTCTCTACCCTGTGCAACCCCAGTCCCCTGTCCAGGTGACACTTCTTGAATATTTTGCCCTCCCTCATTTCCTTTACAGTTTAACTAGGCTGCTATGACCTTAAAACACTCCTCCCTTCTCCCCTTCATTCCATCCTTTAAACATGTGTTAACATTTTAAGACACTGAAGGGATGAAAAAGTTAAACAAAACAAGGCAGGGCTTTAAAAAAACTATTTGAATTCTCCTCATTATTTTTAAATTCTGAGAGTCTCTCTGACTGACTCTATACCTAAGTCGGCAGCCAGTATACGCGAGAGAAACAAGAGGACAAAGAAAGGCAAAAAGGAGAAAACTGCATTCTCCTAACTCACAAATGTTTGTAATCAGTCCTCTCTGTTGGGATAATGCACCTCCGGTAGTTCTGTAGTCATGCTGACTGCCAGTTTCTTTGCCAGCCTGGTAACATCAGGTGAGAGGTGGTTAGGGAATTGCCAGGGTGGGTTTCATTTTTTCCCCTTTGCACTCATATTCCAGACACCTGCGCTTAGCTTCTTCTTGAGAGCTTCCATGGTCAGACCCGCAAGTGGGACTTTGTGTTCTTTCAAAAATGCCACAGCCTCAACTAGTGAGTTGTAAATGTTGGTTCCTTCTGTTGTAATCACCTTGATCCCTGCTAGGAACAGTAACTAATTTGTTTTTCTTTTAATTCTTTTATGACTGTTCTCACCATATTTCTTTTAGTTTGTAACTCTGTTGAATGATCTTGGTCAAAGAAAAGTGGAGCCCCTTATAGATTAGTGACCTCTGATGCCAGGCTTCTTGTAAAATGCATTCTTTCTCCTGATATCTTAACATTTGTACTATCCAGGATCTGGGTCTAGCATTTGGGTTGGCTGGTTTTTGACCCAGTGAACGATGTGCTCTCTCCATGATCTGGGTCTAGCATTTGGGTTGACTGGTTTTTGATCCAGTGAACGATGTGCTCTCTCCATGATCTGGGTCTAGCATTTGGGTTGGCTGGTTTTTGACCCAGTGAACGATGTGCTCTCTCCATGTCTACAGCCAGGTCTGATGATAATGAGAGCGATGGTGTAAGAATGTGCTTAATAAAATCTTTTCCCGCTGTGTAGCCCTCCTTTGGCCCTTCCTTAATGCCGTAGATTTGGAAATTATTTCTCCTGGCCCTATTTTCTGCATCTTCTAATCGGTCTTGTACCTGCCTATCTCTCCGTAACAGGTACAGTAACACCCAGTCAGTAGATTCCTGTGCCTCCACAGCTTGCGCGATCTTCTGTTCATTCTGAATCACTTTTTTGTCTATGCATTGCAGGTTGCTTTTAAGATCAATTTTATTTACTGTTTTTAATATCTGTTGTATAGCTTGTACGGTGTTAGGCTGTTTCAGCTCCTCTGTTTCCTCTGTCTCTGACTTGATCTCCTCTCTGCTCTCAGGGCCCATGTTAACAGCTAGGCCCTCCATCGTAACTCCGATCGAGAGTTGCTTAAGTTTTGGTTTAGTCCCTTTCATCCTGAAGTCTTTTTGTCTTGGAGGTCTCCTTGTCATCCTGTTTTTGTTCTCAGATTGTTTTGCTACTAGGAAATCTTTTGTTGCAGGAGGATTGATACTGATTTTAATGAAGTGTCTCCCAGAGTTCAGCGACTAGGTTGTTCTCATGTAGGTGGCACCACCGGAAGTCCGTGTCCATTGATTTCAATGGAGTGAGGTCATTTTGTGCCCTTCACAAAATGGCCACTGAAGTTTGTCATGCAGTTCCTGTATTTCCTGACTGTAGCAAGATGGCCACCAGCAGGAGGGTTAAGGGTCACTTCCTTTCTTGTTCTGTTTGTAAACAAAGATGGATGCTTTATATATTTATATATATGATATGTATATTTATATATTATTTAGCCACTAGATTTTTGAAAATAGCGCACTGGCTTAAGGGTAGGAATAATGGCATGTACTCACCAGAGTGGCTGCAGATAGAGGAAGACATTCTAAAAAATTAAAACATCTTAGTCTGGGCTAGAAATGGTTTAAAAAGGTTTATAACAGATTGTTTGCTGCAGTAACCATACTTTTATATTCTTAGTGATATATGTATGATGCCATTAGCCTAATAATACGCATGCAAAAGCTGGACTTTTGATTTACTGAACTTTTAGACAAACATACTCAGTCACACTGCTCATGGACTCATTCAAACAGCTGATGTATTGAGATGCTTTAGAAATATATGTTTAATTATGAATTCACCTCCCAATGTAGTATCAACATATCTAAGATACAACTCTCCTTTTATTAAGGGGGTTGCATCCCTCATCTTTATTAAGAGTGAAATGGTTTGTCTTGGATACGGATAATGTATGTCTATGATATATAGTAAAACAATAAACATAACATTTAAAATAAATAAAAACATCAGTATACATTACTTTTTTTGGCATATCAAACTACAACAATAAACAATGCTATAATAATGGGTTCAGTCAGACTAACTGCACAAGTATCTTAATTACTTCGGTTGGATTTGTCGACTTCTGTTCAGCCACCACTCTGGAGAAATCCTAATCTAAAATTAGAAATATCTGTAAAACAAGAAGACATGTTAAAAGAGGCAGGTATTTTGGAGAGTCAAAGATCTATTTGGGGACACTGGTTTTAAGGACATATCCATAGCTGCTTAAGATTTGGGATTAACAGAGAACTTGATTGAAGGATCTCAGCTCATGTTAGATATTGCTGAATGCCATTTGCTTAGAAGCATTATAAAACCACGAACGAATAAAAAAATTTGAGATTTTTTAGCTGTTATGAATTTGAAACCCACTGTCACATCCATTTATAGTTATTTAAGTTCTGTAGTTATAAATCATGCAGAAGAATCTGTCTCCAAATGGACAAAGATGCTTGGAGAAGAACTACAGCGATGGAACTGGAAACAGATCTGGGGTTTTCCATTTAAAACATTTTCGCTTGTCAACAATAAGATAACTCAGTATAAATGTTTAAACAATTTATTTTATTCCCCGGAGAAAAAATGTTTATAATGAAACTTACAAATAACGATAATTGTCCCAAGTGTAATAGCCTAAGTGCAACTGGGTAACACATGTTTTGGGAATGTCCTCATATAACACATTTGTGGCAACAAGTTAAACAATGCCTGTGGAAAAAAAACTCAATTAACCCAACGTATGAACATCAAGACATGTGTAATTGGACAGTTTGATGATAAATCTTCAATAACTACAGAGCTTAAATATATGATAGCTTTGATTTCTAGTATTACTAAAAATTGTATTTTAAAACATTGGATAGAAGTAAAAGCTCCTTCCATCATAGAATGGAAAAACACTTTCATTGAGAGTATAGCATGTGAAAAACTTACTAGAGGTCTGAGGGATGGAAAGGAACACGTTTGGAACTGTTGGGATACTTTAAGTAAACTCATCACTATGTGAAAACTCAGTATATAGTGTATAGTGGAACGTTGTTGTTCACTGAAATCTAACGCTCTCAAAATGTTGTTTTGCTGCGCTAGTGACGTCCGTACTGCAGCAGAACCAAAAAGTGATGTCCGCAGGACAGCAGAATGACTTTTCATTCTGCTGCAGTGAGGACGTCACACATGGTGTCCTCGAGCAGCAATCTGACAGTTAGTCTTATTTTAAAAAGAAAGATGTAGTATTTTTTTGGTTGAGGCAACGACATTCCACTATACACTATACAGAACTCTCTTCTGTTTCTCTCTGTAATTTATATCTATACTAATTTTTGTCACTAACTGTTTTCCCTCTCTATTCTCTTAAAGAAATTAATCTCTTTAAATATTCTGTTTTAGGGGAACTATTGTAGCATGGATATACAGTAAGGAGTATGTTTTGGGGTATTTATTATTGATGACTACTGTTGATATGTTATGAAATATGGTACGTTAAACTTATTATTTTTATTTATTTATTTTTTTTAAAAGACAAGGAAATGCATTTTATTGATCCTTTCAATTAATTAGAACTATAGGTATTACGTATATGTGTATTCATATATTGATTGGTGCATATACGTGATATTTACCTTATGTTGTAAATCTGTTTTGAAAATAAAATATATTATTAAGAAAAACAAAGATGGATGCTTTATGCCACGAGGCTGCATGGAGCCGCTGCAAGGGACAAAATGAAGATTGCCACGCAAATGGGCTTCTTCCCGACCCACACACAGAAAAATGGCGAGCTCTGAATTTTGGTGACTGAAAGTTGCTGTGAGGACTGGTTATTGCTTTATTGTGCCCAGCTGCCTTTTTTTCTGTTTTCTCCCAGGACTTATAATGTAATTATTGATTATTCTATCCCCAGATTTTTTTCCCTCTCTCTCACTTTGCCCCTGATATTTGTACTGGGCCCGGTTTGAACTCCTAGGGTGCTTTGTGTGTTTTTTTTCTTCAATTTACTGAAAGTGGGCCCCAGCAATTTTACTGAAATATTTGTAGTGACCCATTTGTGAAGCTTAGCCAAGCAGCAACTTTGTGAGTCCAGAAGCGGCTCTGTTTGCAGCTGCGGTCTTTATTGGATTTGTAGGGCACTTTGTATTTCATTATTTTAGTGTCCGTACTGGTACGGGCAATCTGTGGCTTTGTGCATTTACTTTTTTCTTGCCTCCATTTTATGTATTTGCTCCACGGAGCTCCTGCAGTCACCATGTTTTTTTTTGTTTGTTTGTTGTTGGGCCATTTAGGTAGCATGGCCAAGGGGGGAACAGAGGCTTCATGCTAGTGGTAGTTGACATTCCGGGAGGAGTGAAGAAAGGCTTTTGTGTTGCTGGCGGTGGCTGGGTGGACAGACTGCAGTGCATGAGGGAAAGCAGAGCCACAGGAATTCAGGGAGAGCAGTGAGTCCACTTCTGGCTGCTGCATTTCGAGGTAGGAGACAGGAGGGCCGTTTGGGTAAGTGGTCCCTCGTGTAGCAGAAGAGTGCAGCCGCTCTGGGTTGTTGCAGGACTGGTGGTCTGGTGCAGCTGCAATAGTGAGAGGGAAGCCACATTTGCTGTCCATGTGGCTGCTGGGGGGGGTAGAGTGTAGCTTATGGAGCCGTGGTACATTTGTAACAGTAGCGGCTTTGTGGGCAGACAGTAGCATGTCTCTGCCTGTGGGGAATGGCAGGAGGTGGTGCCGGTTGGCAGCAGATCTCTCTGTGAGGCTGCTGGAAAGCTGTGAAGGAGCCAATGTTGCTGTCCATTTGGCTGCAGGGGCTGCAGAATAATTTGCTGAGTGGCTGTTAGTTGTGGAGCTGCAGTTGGGAGGCTGAGAGGCTGCAGAGCTAGGTTGGAGGGGCCAAAGACAGGTTAAAGCAGCCCCAAACTTCTATGGAGGTAGGCATGGCATGGAATAAAAATCTGGAGGTAGACATGGCATAGAATAAAAACCTACTGAGCCTTGTGTTGTGGCAGAAAGGTCAAGGCAGCTATAAGGCATAGATCAGGTGGTGAGGGGGAGCTCCATGAGTTAATGGCTGCGGGGGGGGGCTTGCAGCTCCATGGTATTCAGGCTTGGATTCTTCTTTAATTGCTGACAGTTCATTTAGTTAGCTGGTTTGTAATGTTAAAGAGGTTGGACTTTTGATTCTTGGTACAGTAGGAGGGCTGTGGGCTGAGGTGGAAGCAGGATACAGTTCATATATTCCTCTTAGCAGCCAGGGCTGTAGTTCAATCAGCATTCAGACAATTCAAGCATACTGGGGTGATGACCCGGGGTACCCAGTGATGCTGACAAGAGAGATGGGGTCTGGACAGAAGGGTCGCATTCTCCACAATTTATGGCGTTTTGGTTTCTTCTGTCACTAAAAGACCCCTTACCTTCTCTGTGGTCTGCCAGACCCTTCGGTTGCTGCTGTTGAGGACCCCTTGCTGGATCATTCGAATAACTGATGGACACAGAATACAATGAATAAAGGTTCATTCTGTACTGCAGACACGTTCTCTTCCTGAGGTCTAGCCCCAGACTGACTATGGACAGAAATCCAAGGGGTTTCTTAGGAGCCCCTGCTAAGACAGCAGTTAGCATAATATTTGCTATATAGTTCTTAGAGCACTTAAAGGGATGGCAGGTGGTATTAGCCCCACACAAAAGTACATAAGTGTACTCCACAACATGTGCTGGTGTGACTGCCCCATATACCATATTGGGAGAACCAGCAGACCAGGCAAACTGAGAATTCAGGAACACATAAGAGCTATAATCAATGATAACATTTATAATGCTCTGGGTGCCCACTTCCTAGAAAAACATCAAAGCAAGACTACTTTGTTTCAGATTTACTATTTTGGAACACGTGGAGAGAAATCCGGGGGGATAGAGTGAATACTCTGTGTCAAAAGAGACAAAATGGATTGTTACTTTAGATACAGCCATGCCACTGGGCTTGAATGAAGAGGTAGACTTCACACCATATTTGTAATTTCCTATATAGATGAATTGAGAAGAACTTGTGTATAGCCTGTATGATTGTGAAGTATACATAAGCTATTAACCCCTAGGAATTATTAATTAAAAATAATATTTTTTCTTTCTTTTTCTTATTTTTCTTCCAGATTGGCAGGACTTTACCTATATCCAAGAAATCTGGAAATGCCTAAGTGAGAGCTGCAGTTATGTCTGCCCACAAAGCACAGATTGGCCCATTACTGAATGGACTGGGATATAAAATAGTGTTTCCTCCTTTCTATCCCCATTTCTTCCTTTCTTTCTTCCATTTTTCTCTCTCCCCCCATAACAAATAACATAATCTCAGTATTTTCTTCTTGTCTGCAAATACCGTGCTGTTTCTAGAATGCATTCACTGAATTTATTTCTGTGACGCTTGACTTGATATTAGCTATCAAAGCAGAGGCGTGCGCAAAATCAGTGAACAAGGGGAGCCAGAATCCCCACAAAGCTAGGGGGGTCTGGGGAAATATATAATTATATTCTAATTTAGTTGGAGGATGATTTTTAATGGGGGGGGCAGGGCCAGGGTAGCCCCACCTGCGCACACCTATGTACCAAAGTACTTGGAAAAGCACAGCAGCCATTGGTGTCTACATGTGAAGGAAGATGTGGAAGTAAGTTGTAGTTGTTCATCCATCTATATATATATATATATTTTATTTCTTTTGAGCCTTACTTCTTGGCTGGGGTGTTCCTATGGTTCCCCAAGTCCGGTCACTGCTAGCGGCTCCTGCATCCGACGCCTTACCTGAGCTACACCTCCTCTCCTTCACCCTCTCTCAGGCCACTTCATGGTCCCCAGTCATGGAAGGTCAAGGGGTCAGGACCAGAAGGAGCTTCTAGGAGCAACGGATGCAATGCTGTGGCCCTGCCATCATGTGCTGAGGGTTCAGCCACTATTTTTAGCCCACAAGCCCCCTCACAGCACAGGGGTGCAATGACACCAATGACACAGCGGTATGTACGCTCACACACCGCCTGTCGGATGTCTGCCATGCCGGCCCCTTGCTTTACTCTGCAACTCAACCTAGCCCCCAGCCACCACTAGGAGCCAGCACATGTGTGGGTGTCCCTCCCCACCCTCCCTAGAGGGGGAGAGCAGTCCCTGGGATGCTCAATCCTCCTCCCCTCAGCCAACCCCTGATGACCCGGGCTTGTTCCCGAACCCGAGTTGCTGGTGTGGTGTGAGGTGTGGAGTCCAGTGCCTCAATCTTCAGCACCACCAGGCCAGCATTCATCGATATATTTCTGGTGTAAAATCCCATGCTATGGGGCCAGGCTTACCTTGAATTGTTTAATAAATGAATGAAAAAATACCTTACCCCCTTCCCCTATACTTATATGAATAAAATCCTTTTAGTGTAAATCTTTTTATCTCCTGAACAGTTTATTCCTGTATATTTACTAGTGTTTGTTTTCTTTTGATACTATTTCCTTCATATTTTTAGTTTTGAAAATGTTAAACCCCAATAGGTCCATTCTTTTGTGGGATCCCCTTCTCATGTTTTCAATTTTGTTCATCTTTACCCTGTGGTATTAAAATGTAACTTAAGGATTTAATTTATTCTTTATGATATTTAATTAATTAGTGGAAAATTGGATAACACATGTCCAATAGTTAAAATGACCATTTGACACTTGACAAGTTACTTGACCTTTGGCAAGATACTTGACCTCCCAGTAAGAATCTAGAAATAAGAGAGTTTATTAAGAAACATTTATCCCTATGACCAGGGTTTACTTCTTAAGTTGATTACAAACCCCATTTCCAAAATCCTCCCCCATTTTGTTTATGTGCATCCTCTGTAATAAAAGTGTTTCTATGTATTATGTAGGAAAAGAAGCAGTTACATACAGTATGCTGTAAGATATATATAAACATGCACCAAAGTAATTTACTGTATATATAAAAGATACAGTACTACACAGCTTTTGTATTTCCCTTGATTAAATTTGCTTCCTGTAATTGTATGTTACATAGTATTATTTCACATTGTGGTTACTGTCTCTTTAAATGTTTTTTTGTATAAATGTAGCACGTTTTCCAACCACCTCAAACACTCCCCCTGAAGAAGGCCCACTTTTGGGTTGAAGCGCAGGGGCATTGTTTGTCCAGGCATACTTGCCAGCAATAAATTGCCACACTGGTGCATTTGATAATGTTAAAACTGAGTGCCAAGCTTTTTCTTTTTTTGTCTAGTTCCTGAGTTGGTGACTTATCTGCTTGAGCACCAAAGTCTCGTTTATGCACCACTACACCAGTTTTGTTCCTCATATCTGGGGGGCACTGCTGTTACCATTCTGCAACACTGCAGGACCCTGTAACTGTAGCTTCCCACATCTAGGGGGCATTGTTGTTACCATTCTGCAACACTGCAAGACTCTATAATTTTGGGTTCTCACATCTAGGGGGCACTGTTGTTACCATTCTGCAACATTGTAGGGCTCTGTAATTGCAGTTTCTCACATCTAGGTGGCACTGTTACCATTCTGAAACACTGTAGGACTCTGTAACAGATGTTTCTCACATCTAGGGGGCACCGCTGTTACCATTCTGCAGCATCGTAGGAACCTGTAATTGCAGCTTCTCACATCTAGGGGGCATTGTTGTTACCATTCTGCAGCATTGTAGGACCCTGTAATTGCAGTTTCTCACATCTAGGTGGCACTGTTACCATTCTGAAACACTGTAGGACTCTGTAACAGATGTTTCTCACATCTAGGGGGCACCGCTGTTAGCATTCTGCAGCATCGTAGGAACCTGCAATTGCAGCTTCTCACATCTAGTGGGCACTGTTGTTACCATTTTGCAACACTATAGGACTCTGTAACTGATGCTTCTCACATCTAGGGGGCACTGCTGTTACCATTCTGCAACATTGTAGGACCCTGTAATTGCAGCTTCTCACATCTAGGGGGCACTGCTGTTACCATTCTGCAACACTGTAGGACTCTATAGAAACATAGAAACATAGAATTTGATGGCAGATAAGGACCGCTTGTCCCACCCAGTCTGCCCATTTCCCTACCTGATGGATAAGTTGCAGATCCTAGTTAACCAGCAGCCTACTTCTTCCTATCCCCAACCCCTAGAATTGCCTTATGACTGTCCCATGCATGCTTGAATTCCACCACTGTTTTTGACTCCACAACCTCCTCTGGAAGGCCATTCCATACATCCACAACCCTCTCTGTGAAAAAATACTTCCTTAAATTACCTCTGAGCTGCTCCCCTTCTATCTTCAAATTGTGCCCCCTTGTTCTTGCGCACCTCTTTTTTTGAAAGATGCTACCCTCTTGGACTTTGTTGATTCCCTTGAGGTACTTGAAAGTTTCTATCATGTCCCCCCTCTTCCTCCTTTCCTCGAGGCTATACATATTAAGCTTCTTAAGTCTCTCTTCATATGTCTTCCAGTGCAGACCCTGCACCATTTTAGTTGCCCTCCTCTGGACAGCTTCCATCCTGTCTATGTCTTTGCAGAGACTGGGTCTCCAGAACTGCACGCAGTACTCCAGATGGGGTCTCACTAGCTGTCTGTACAGAGGGATAATAACTTCCTGTTTTCTACTGGTGATGCCTCTCCCTATGCATCCCAGTATCCCCCCAGCCCTCCTTGCTGCCCTCTCACATTGCTTTCCCACCTTTAGGTCATCTGATATGACTACCCCCAGGTCCCTTTCCATTTTTGTTGTTGTTAGTATCTCACCCCCATTGTGTACTCTTCCCCTGGGTTTTTGTTTCCCAGGTGCATTACCTTGCACTTCTTAGCATTGAATCTAAGCTGCCATACATTTGACCATTCCTCTAACCTTGCCAAGTCCCTTCTCATCCTTTCTACTCCACCTTGTGCATCAACTCTGTTGCAGATCTTTGTGTCATCTGCAAAGAGACATACTTTTCCTTCCAGTCCCTCTGCAATGTCGCTTATAAAGACACTGAAGAGGACTGGTCCTAATACTGAACCCTGCGGTACCCCACTACTAACCCCACGTTTTTCAGAGTGGACTCCATTTACTATTACTCTCTGTGGCCTATTCTCCAGCCAATTCTTTACCCAGGCTGTCATCTTGGGACCCACTCCCAGGCTGGCTAACTTGTATATTAATCTTTTGTCTGGGACTGTGTCAAATGCCTTGCTAAAGTCTAGGTAGGCCATGTCCACAGCCCTCCTGATCAACTACTTTGGTCACCCAGTCAAAGAAATCTATCAGATTTGTCTGGCATGACCTTCCCACTGTGAATCCATGCTGCCTTGAGTCCTGTGCCCTCTGGCCTCTAGATACTCAACAATTCTTTCTTTCAGAAGTGATTCCATCATTTTCCCTATCACTGAGGTTAAACTAACAGGTCTGTAGTTTCTGCTTCTGCCTTGCTCCCACTTTGTGAAGGGAATCACATCTGCCCTCCTCCAGTCCTCGGGTACCACCCATCCTCCCATGATTTGTTAAGAGGGTAGTCAGTGGTGTCACTAGTTCTACCCTTAGTTCTTTTAGAATTCTGGGATGAATCCCATCAGGCCCCATTGCTTTGTCCACCTTCAGTTTTAGAGTTCTTTCAGAACCCTTTCTTCTGTAAATGGGCTGGTATCAACTTCTGTATCCAGAGTGTTTCTACTGTTTGTTTTAGGTACCTCCCCTCTTCCTTTGTAAATACTGAGCAAAATATTTGTTTAGTATCTCTGCCTTTTCACATTCACCCTCTGCCCACCCTCCCTCCCTTTATTAAGCCTCACTATCCTCCATTGGTCTTCCTTCGCTCCCTGATGTACCTATAAAAGGTTTTATCCCCCTTCTTAACTGAGTTGGTTATCTTTTCCTCGGTTTGGGCCTTTGCTGTTCTGACTGCCTTCCCAGCTTCCTTTTGCTTTAACTCATACAGTTCTCTGTCCTGTTCCTTCTGTGATTCCTTGTACTTCCTGAATGCTTCATTTTCTCTTGAACCTTCACTGCCACTTCCTTTGAGAACCATAGTGGTTTCTTACCTCGTTTCATTTTGTTTATTTGCTTTACACAAAGGCTTGTTACCTCTGTGATGGCAGTTTTTATTATTCCCCATTGTTCTTCCACCCCCCCTTCCTGCTCATTTGCTAGTGCATTCCTTAGACACTCACCCATTTTGACAAAGTCAGCCATCCTAAAATCCAGTACCTTTGTCTTTGTATGGCTTGACTCTATTGCTGTGTTTATTGTGAACCATACTGTTCTATGGTCGCTAGTTCCCAGATGGCTACCCACTTCTGCATCTGTGATCCTCTCTTCATCTCCATTTGAGAGAACCAGGTCTAAGATTGCTCCCTCTCGAGTGGGCTCCAATACTAGTTGTCTAAGGCATGCCCCCTGTAGGGCATCTAGAATAACCCCACTCTTAGAAGTGGCTGCTGCAACTGCACTCCAGTTAACATCTGGCATATTCAGATCACCCATCAGCAATATCTCCCCTTTTTCTGCCATTCTAAGTATACTTTCTATCATTTCCTTGTCCATTTCCTCCCCCTGAGAAAGGGTCTGTATACAACCCCTGTGCGGATTGTGGTGCCATTGCTGGTCTCCAAATTTACCCACAGTGCTTCTTCTCCTCCCTGTTTACCCTTTTGTTCTGTTGCTTTGATTTCTTCTCTTATGTAAAGAGCTACTCCTCCTCCTCTTTTACCCTCCCTGTCCCTCCTATAGATAGTGTATCCTGGTATGTTTACATCCCAGTCATGGTTTTGTTTGTACCATGTTTCTGTGACTGCCACAATATCCAGATGTTCCTCCTCCATCAAGACCACCAATTCAGGAAGCTTGTTACTCAGACTACGGACATTGGTACTCATTGCTCTCCATTTTTTCATGGCTTTACCTTCTGTTGCAGCATCCCCCACTGACCTTTCTACCTTGGTCTTTTTCTCATTTAGTACCCTGTTTTGTAGGGAGAGGCTGGGATTTTCCTGCTGCTTATCAGTGCCTCCCCCCTTGACTAGTTTAAAAGCTTGCCAATGAAGCATTTAAACAGATTGCTCAAAAGACTTGTTCCCTTCCTGGACAGATGCAGACCATCCTGCCAGTATAGGCTGGTGTCCCTCCAGGTGGAACCCCAGTCCCCAATGAAGCCAAACCCCTTTGTTCCATACCATTTTTTCAACCATTCATTAAACTGTATGGTGCAAAGTACCCTCGCCTCACTCATGTCATTGACAGGCAGCACCTCTGAGAAGGATACTGTGTGTGCTACTTGTCTTAGGCCCCTCCCCAATTCTACAAAGTCCTTCTGCACTGCTCTAATCTCATGATGAGCCAAGTCATTTGTCCCTAGGTGGACAATGACGTCCAGCTCAGACTCCCGTGCAGCTGTTCCCGTGATCTTGAGGATGCGCTTCCTGTCCCTCCAAGCCATGGCACCAGGCAGGCACCTTACTTCAGTTTTCCCTGCTCCCCCCAGTTCTATTCCCTAATAATTGAGTCCCCCACCAGGAGTTGCTTCCTTTCCTTGTGGTGTCCTCTGTCTCCTTCCTGTGGGCCTCCCTTGTGACAGCTGTCCTCAGCCTCCTTAGTCTCCTCTGCGGGTGCATCCATAGGGGAGCTATGCTCCCCCAGAATGGTATATGGATTGTGGAGTGGAAAAACTGGCTGGGTGTGCCTCTGTTCCACCATCCTCACCCTTCCTGAGCCCACTGTGGTCCAACTGCTGTGTTTTCTTCGCAATGTCTGAGGTAGTGGTGGTGGCTCTGGTGCTCCCTGGATGGGGGAGGTTCCCTTCCTACCATCCAGTGTGGCCTGGGGGAAGGCTTCCTTACTACTGTCCAGCATGGCCTGAAGACGGGCAACTTCCTCCCTCAGGGCAGAGAGTTGTCTGCAAATAGGGCAGCATCTCAGCCTCCAGAAAGACTCCCGGAAGACTGCTGCCCCACAGCCATTACATTGCACTACTCCCCACATGTTTATCTACTTTTTTCTTTGTGTGTGTGTGTGATTGGTTTGTTATATAGAAATATATATATTATACAATGTGTATGCTTATATTGTCAGTGCAGTGTGCTAGAGAGGATATGACAGTGATATGCACCTTGCACTCTTGAGAAATAGTGTCAGAACCCCAGGTATAAAGGAACTATTTCCGGGGGTGGGTGAGGGTGGGAAGGAGTTGGGCCTAAACTGTGCCCCGCAAAACAATCAGCTAAAAGCTCTGACCCAGCACTGCAATGAGTGCCTTCCTGTCAGCAAGATGCCCTACACAACAATTTGACAAAGAAAATACCCTGTTAATCAAACAGAGAAAAATCCAGACATCCAAGTCAGACACAGGTAACCCTCCCCAGCCCCAAAACAGCCTGGTGGTTTGTGCTCTGAAAGCGGCCAGCCCCAAAATAAGTCAGCTGTGCTTTACACTCTTCCTGCACTGAAAATCTTAAGAATTAAGCCAATTGATTGCATAGTGACACCTGTGATGTAAGCAGGCCTTTCAATGTAGGCAGGCTGCTATGTCTGATTCCAATACACAAAATCTTTCAGTGAAACCAGGGATAAAAACTTAACTACTCAGCCAGCAGGACACTTTTAAAATGTTGCAAAAATATCCTTCCAAATCCTAGGTCTCAACCCCAACAATCAAGCAAATTCAGTTGTATCTCACTCCCTCTGGTTATAAAATTACTACACTTTTAATGGAATCCTGCAATTCTCTGCTTAATGCCAATAAGGAAAAAAAAAAACAAGCATTTGTCAATGCCAAATGTTTGCTTGCTGGCATTGGCAGTGGAAGTGTAGAAGTTACAGAGCTGGGTAACAGTAATGGCAGTGAAGTATTGAACTGAAGCCAACCCCACCACCACCCTGCAGAGAGTGACAGGCATTGGGTCATCAGGCATAACGGCCACGCCATTTCAGTACACCCCACCCTGCAGACACTGGCAAGTGTCACGGTGTTCCTTGGGGTCTTTGGTCCTTATGCGCACCCCATTCCATTAGGAAATACAGTGGGATGGGTGTGATATAGGAGAATGGGGTGAACTTTGGGGCCGAAGAGTCCAAGGCATACCTCAATGCTTCTCACTGGCTGCAGGGTGTGGAATGGTATGAGCATTACAGGCAAGAATCCCAAGTCACACCCCTGATGCTTGTCATTCTCTACAGGGTTGGGCGTTATGGTTGGAAACCCTAATACCTCAGGCATTCGTTGGTATTTTCACTCCAAATGTTCAACATGGTTTTTTGTGACCCCACCTCATGAACAGGGGGAATATCAGTTTCTTAGCCGAAAGCTGCTTATGCACAGCGACTACGGCATTTAGCACCACAGGTGCAAAACATTCAAACAGGATGTAAAATGACAGCTGTACTGTTCATGGGGAGGTGTAAAAATGGCAATGTTGTAAATCTGCAGTAAAAATATTTAAAAAAATGGTGAAGTCATGAGCGTACATAGAAACTGTGCAACGCACACACGTAATATAATTAGGTTGGGGATATTTTACAGCAGATTGTCAACTCAGGCATTTTGGTGCCTCCGATCATGAACAGTGTCGCTGTGATTTTCTTTATCTGTCCCGAACAATGATTTCCCACAGCGACCACGTATCTCTGCGCTGAAAGTGTGAAAACACACTTTGGTCATGTTGTGAAAAATGACAGCTGTACTGTAAATAAGGCAGTGTGGAAAAATGCTACAGGTGAAAATCTGGACTTAAAATATTACAAAGTCATGAACTTACGAGGGTGCGTGGAAACTGCGCAATGCTCACTCGTAACACAGTCATTTTATGGACTTTTGTCACCAAATTTTCAACATAGCCATTTTAAGACCTCTGCTCATGAACAGTGTAACTGTGATTTTCTTAATCTGTCCCAAACATTGCTTTCACACCAACAGCACCATTTGCTCATGTCTTGAAAACACATTTTGGGCGGCATATGAAAATGGCAGCTGTACTGTTCATAAGGAAGTGTAATAAAATGGCAATGTTGAAAATCTGGAGTGAAAATATTAAATTTGCAAACTTATGAGCATGCATAGGAACTGCATAGCATTGCGCTAAGTAAAACAGTCAGTTTTAGGAATTTTTTCACCAAATTTTCAACATAGCTATTTTAAGACCTCTGCTCATGAACAATGTCACTGTGATTTTCTTAATTTGTCCCGTACATTGATTTAGCACACTGACTGCGCCATTGTGCACTACATGGGCGGAAACACACTTTGGGTGAGATGTGAAAAAAGACAGCTGTACTACTTATAAGAAGGTGTGGTAAAATGGCAATGTTGAAAATCTGGAGTGAAAATATTGAAAATTTGTGAACTTACGAGGATGCGTAGGAACTGCACAACACACGCTCGTAAAACAGTCGTTGTTTGAAATTTTTCCACCAAATTTTCAAAATAGGCTTCTTGAGAGCCCACCTTATGAACACTGGCAGTGTCATTTTGTTAATCGGTCAGTGATTTCACGCAGTGACTGCGAAATCACCCTTCGGGCCCAAATAATGCCATGACAGTGACATCAATCATGAGAAGGGGTCCCAAAAACCCCATGTTGAAAATTTGGTGCAAAAATTCCAAAAATGCATGAGATATGCAACAAAGTTGAACCCCCCATCTATCCCATTATACAGCTTACCAGCATTCCTCAGTTCCACGGTCAGCTTTGAAGAGTGCAGGCGTGTTTCCCAGTCCACCGAAGATGCATGCGCTCAGAGGTCAGAGGTAAGTATGGGGTGAGGGGGTGTGGGAGAGCAGGGTCGCAGGTTGTGCACAGGGTGCAGGTTGTGGGGAGGGGGCCAGGGAGACTACGTGGGACCGTTTTTTCTTCACAGGTGTTTTTTGTTTCCAATGATGGCCTGGGACATTTGCCATGCTGGGGTGGGCTCCCAGAGTGGCACAAGGATGGTTGGGGGGCATTCAGCTGATGGGGGATTGGGCACCTCCGTCGCCAAAGCATCGATTGCCACGCTGGGGTGGGCTCCCAGCGTGGCACCCAGTACCGGTGGGTGAGGACAGTGGAGCCGACGAGGTTGGGCACCCCAGCTATATTCATGAGTTGCCACGCTGGGGTGGGCACCACCGTGGCATTTGGAAGGCTTTGGGGCGGGAGTGCAGCACAGCCGACGGGGATTGAGCACCCCTGTGGCTATACAGTGTGTCGCGTGTGTGTGGGGGAGCTGCGCGGCCAGGCGATATCTTATCGCTGCTCACTGAGCGTAGCTCCCCTTTGAACTGTATGCCACTGCATTTTGGAGCTTGTCATAGACAGCTCCATCATGCATAACTGGGAGCTAACGCCTGCCAACACACTGATTAAATTGGAAGAGCGGGTGACACATCTCCGAAATCTCGGAGGATGGCACTATGTTTCTTGCACATGCGTGCAAGCAAACATAACAAACATAATAAATGTATCTTAATTTTTGAAGACCTTTTTTTTTGTGCGTGCATATGTGACGTATGAATGAGGGATCCACTCACTGTAGATCAAGGGAGGATGTGAAATGGTGCAGGTACATGGGGGTGAACAAAGTGGTAGACAGTAAGCCCTACCAGAGCTTCAGGCTGATGTAGCACAGCTGGACTAAGGCAGGGGAGGATGTGAAATGATACAGGTACATGGGGGGTGAACAAAGTGGTAGACAGTAAGCCCTACCTGAGCTTCAGGCTGATGTTGCACAGCTGGACTAAGGCACAAGCACCCACGGCATGTTCTTATAGTCCCCATTTATATGTCCATTTATGTTGTTCTTACAGCGCTGATTGCTTAACTGAGCCAGGATGTAAAACAGATACTAAAATGTCAGGTTTATTTCAGGTGACCATGTTCTTATAGTCCCCATTTATATGTCCGTTTATGTTCTTACAGCATTGATTGCCTAACTGAGCCAAGATGTAAAACAGATGCTAAAATGTCAGGTTTATTTCAGGTGACCAGGATCGTAGCGGGGAGAGGGGCAAGTGAAACAATGTCCTGAGAATGTGTAAACTTATTAACTGTTGCTGTGCCACAGGTGATACACGGTCCAGAATCCTATACATTCAAATTATGTTTGCAGCCTAAAGGTGCTTAGGTGGATTGGCATTTACATTACTCAGCGGCAAATCTTTTCATACTTTTGTGATCATCGGTTGAGATATAACCACTAACTGATGAGACACTTGGGGGCATGAAACTGTGCTACCAGCAAAGTTGCATTTGCAAAGCCCTGAATATTTATCTGTTGATAATGAAATGAAAACTGTCAGCTGATAACATTCAGCTACTGTCCATTGCACAGAATAGACATCTCACTGATAGATCTGGAGCAAAGGGACATGCACTTGCCAATGACACCACTACAGCTCCAGACACGGAAGAAAGAAGTTCATGCACTTTCATCGCTGTTAACTTTTCAGCATTTTAAAACAGTTACTTAGCATCTGCACTAAGATGTTACACGTCCTGAACTGAATTGTGACACCAGAATCCCTACGATCAACATTTGTCAGCAAAAGTGAATTGAAAAAATCAATAGATGTATAAAATGGTAAGTGACATGAGCCAATAACAACATATCTGCATGTAATACTTGGCTTAAAATTTGAGCACCACCATATTCCGTACCACAGCATCAAACAGGGATGCCATTTATAATTCAGCTAATGTCAAGCAGTTTTCGAGCCATAAAAAGTATTATTGTATCAGTATGGTGGCAGCAACGGGATCAGGAAATTATGAAATAAAATCCCACAGCACCCCCGTCAGCCATATGTTGTGCGGGTGGAGGGAGTGCATGAGCACCCAGGGGTGGGCTGTTAGGCGGCTTCAGATTCACCGGAGAAAAGGGTGGATTTGATTGTGAGCTACAGTTGAATTTGTGTTTTCTTTTTCTATACCTAGTTTTCGCTATTTTGTTAGGGCGCATGTCCAACCCTAAGATGTTTAGGGTCACAAGGTGATGTGGCTTCATTGAGCATCTGATTTGAGAAAGAGCTGTGTGATTCTATCTAAATGCCAGATTACGGCAATTCAGAGAAAAAAAAAATATTTTGAAGCTGCATTACCAGACTAAGTGTGCAGTTTAGTGAATTACCACACAGGGGTGTGTGTATGACAGCACTAACAGGCGCATTAAAGTGCTTCAGTCATGAAAACCTCCCCCACTGGCTCTGCTGAAATGCATAGCAGCATGTTCTCCTTTGTGTATTCTGGCTGTTCTTTGCTTCAGCTGCAGGTAGTACAGTACGCTCAAGTTCGTTTGCATTGGTTTTAGCAGCGGGGAGTTCACATTGACAGAGTCTAGTAAGAGAAAACGCTTGGAATTACACATACAATGAAGTCTGAGTTTTCACATCAAATGCTGAGGTATTTTTCTTCTGGAGGATTAGAACCCATGGAGTCCATGAAGGTGTGCTTTGGAGAGCTGGCATGTGTAAGGACTGTTAGGCACCCACACATTTTGGTGGTCCTGCTTTGGCAGGGAACAGTTTATTAAAGTAATGATGTGTGGCTTGTCTCCCTAAGCTAGACAAGACTACACCATCCTATCAGGCAAGCAACCAACACAGTTGATCTGTGTGTGTGTGGGGGGGGGAAGGGAGGAGCTGCTCACTGAAGCATAGCTCCCTCTTTCAACTGTATGCCACTGCATTTTCAACTGCTGTCATAGACAGCTTCAGCAGTGATTGGAGAACTGTGACCATGCCTGCAAACACACTGACTGAATTGGAAGATGCTGACACACCTCTGAAAAACTCAGATGATGGCACTATGTTTCTTGCACATGCGTGCAAGCAAACATAATGAAACTTTTTGTAGAAAGCGTAGCTCCCCTGTTTTACAATATTATGCCTTACCAAGTTTCCAGCTCCTAAATGAAGTTATAGTTTGTTCTTTGCAGTGTAGCAAGGTTCTCAGCTTCAGACAAATCAAAAGTCAGACTGACTCTAATTGCACCTCCTCAGGTCTAGAGGGCAATGCTGTTACATTTCCTCAACACTGTTGGCTCCTGTAATTGCAACTCCATACATTTAGGGAGTACTGTTGCTACCATTCTGCAACACTATAGGCAGGGCCCCTGGTGTTCTGTGGCAGAATTTTCTGATTTCTGCAGCATGATTTATTCATTTCTCTGGCAGAATACAGTCCTGTCATTGGCTAAATATGATGTGATGTCATAAATGACATCATATGCTGAGCATAGAGGAGGGGCTTCAAGATTAACGAGGTGGGAAAGAAAGCCTGACACTATGGAAAAACAGTATATTTATATGAAAATTCACCAAAAACAATGAATTCTGTGGCACTATATATATTCTGTGGCATGATGCAAATTCTGCGGCAAATTCTGCAACTGCAGAACCGCAGAATTCCAGGGGTCTTGACTATAGGACCCAGTAATTGAAGCTCCTTACATCTAGGAGCACTGCTATTACCTTTCCTCAACAGTGTAGGACCCTGTAATTGCAGCTTCTTACATCTAGGGGGCACTGCTGTTATTCTGCAGCACTGTTGGACCCTGTAATTCCAGCTTCTCACATCTAAGGGCATTGCTGATACTTTTTCTCAACACTATAAAAACCTGTAATTGCAGCTCCTTACATACAGGGGGCACTGCTATTACCATTTCTCAGCACTGTAGGACCATATAATTGCAGCTTCTGACATTGGGGGCACTGCTGTTACTATTCTGCAACACTGTACAGCTTCTCACATCTAGGGATCACAGTTGTTACTGTTTCTGAACACTGTAGGACCCTGTAATTGCAACTTTTCACATCTAAAGGGTGTCACAAACCTACTCAGCAGGTCAGGCCCTCTGCTCCTACAGTGCCAACCTCCGAGCGCAGTCTTGTGAACAGGTAACAGAAACAGGGTAACCCTCCTGTCTGTTTTGTGGGTTTGAATCAACCTTTGATCTCTAGTTCTGGAGGGATTCAAACTGTGAACCTCTTGCTAGTGTATCCAACTGTATAGGCTCAGATATTTCTGCTCTTCAGGGAAATGCCAGATATCTTTCGCCTATGGGCACCTAACCAGGTGTACAAAATGAACCCTTAAAAACACTCTATGAAAGACCTCAGCTAAACTCTTGCCTCTTTCCCAGTTTGGTATTACCAGTAAGCTATGCACAGTGTCAACTTTAACCATATATGCTTCACTTGTCAAAGAAAGAATTTCAAAGGCACACCCTGCAGTCTCTTTAAAATAGAGGTTTACTTTAAAATAGATAAAAATGAAAAAAAATGTAAATACAGAACAATATATCACAAAACATACAATCACTTAAAAGAACAAAGTTTAAAGTGCAAACTCCTACCAACCATACACTTAGACTTGTCTATCTAATGTATTCTTATCTCCTTACGGTGCTGATAGATGTTGTAGCTCAGAGTCCAAACAAGAATGTCTCTAAAGGTCAGTCACAGCATAATTAAAAAACTGTCTTGAACCTGCCTTCTCCATGATGTCACCCAGCTCCTCCTCTGTTTATTAAAAATCATACAACCAGGATGTCTTATCATTCAGAAGGTAAATGAAATAAGGTGACATCAGCAAACTTGTTTTCCCATATGACTTCCCAATCAAGTCTGTGATTTTCCAGCATCTTCTTTCATCCATGAGCAGTTTCCTGCTTCACAAAGACATCAAAGAACTTTTTATGACTAACTGTCAGATCTCACTGAGGTGTAATATGCTTTGTAACACCAGGTGCAATTAACTGTGCTTCCTCTGAAGATGCCATAAAATGGATATTTTCGTTTCCTTTGGCTTCAAAGAAGTACTCAGCCCTATAGGATTCTGTAATTGCCACTGCTTATGTCTCCATTGGAGGTAAGCTGTTGAAGACACCAGTTAAAGAGGAGCTAGAGAATTACCTGGAAGGAAATGGGCTCCAGGATTGTAAGTAGCATGGATTTGTGGCAGGGAGGCCTTGTCAAATCAAGCTGTTAGTGTTGTTTGACTTTGTAACAAGGACAGAGGAGAAGGGGCAGGTTGTGGATTTGCTGTGCTTCTACATGAGCAAGGCACCTGACTCGCTGCCACACAGAAAGTTACTGAAGAAGTTATAGGATCTGGGTGCAGCAAGGGGGTGCAGCGAAGGGCAAACGCCTCTTGGCTGACAGTGCACCTGGGACTATTGTTAAGGAATAGTAACCCCACACCTTCTTGTGGCATATTACTTACATATTTGTCAGTTACTAACCATCTATGGAGTACACTGAAAAGTTCCCTGGAATGAGCCTTCTCCCTGTAAGGGCTGGCAGTAAAGTCTAGAGGTTAAAGAAACAGTCTGTGAGTGAGCTTCATGCATGCAGCAGACCTGGGTTTGAGTCCCTTCACCTGCACACAAAGGACCCTGAACAAGTCACTTAAGTTCCATGTGATCTCAGGACACCACTGGCAATGATCTCTAACTCAATGTCATATGTGTTTCTTGTGAATAAAACAACTCTTTTCATTTTATTAATTGTGAATATGTTTACCAGTAGGAGCACTGCCCAAAGGTCCTTTTTCAAGCCTGAGTCGGGACTGGCACAGTTAAAAAGTGCAAATATTCTCTTTGTTAACACGTGTCATGTTACACGCACACTATGCCGTTCCACTGTAGAATTAATCCAAGCCTGGGTGGTTGGAGGCACTCGGACGGCGGCCCCGTGTCCCTACCTCCCCCATCCCCAGGCATGGATTAATTCTCCAGTAGAACCATGCTGTGTCATGGCTCAATGCTTACATACAGAAGGCTAAATCATAATACAAAAGAAAAAAAATGCCACAGTCACAACAGCATTGGTTTAATAAATGTTGACAGCAAAGCAATTTATTTGTTTAATTTTTATTTCCCAGGTTGGTGCACTAGACAGTTAAATGCCTAATTTCAGGCAAGACCTGGGACATGACAACAAAACTGGTCAATGCAAGACAGGGTATACAGAGATATATCGTAGATACAGACAGTTGCCTTGCTCAGTGCATAAGGTTAATTCAGAGATGTTTGTAACAGATACTGACATTTGCAAGGTTCAGCTAGAAGCATGAACATAATGCATTACATATAAAAGGAGGCACCAAGATAGTAAGAATTTTGCATACAGTGACAAGGTGCACATAAGAACAGGATATTCATGTATAAAACACATTACTATTATTATTGTTTTTCCTCAGTAAAGGTGAGTGATGGAATGTGACATTTAACAGTGGTTTTCTGAGTGCTGATCAGGTCAGAATGCCAGGATTAGCTCACAGTCCCATTACTCAGTCCACTATTCAGTTAATAATGGGACAGTCGCTCTGTATACTGATTAGTCACATAGTGTTTTCTGCAGTATAATGTCTTCTAACCTTTTGTTGCATTGTACATCTCCAGAATTGGCCAACTGATATACCAGTTTCAGTGCAGTCCAACTTCTGTTCTGTCGTACAGCAGCAGGTGCCAAAGCACAGTGAGCTCAGTCAGTGTGTTGCAGGTTACAGAATGAGGCAGTGACACATGATGGGATTCAAACTTGGGGACATGCTACAGGTCACAGAGTGAGGCACTGACACATGATGGGATTCGATCCAGGGGACATGCTGCAGGTCACAGAGTGAGGCAGTGACACATGATGGGATTCAAACCTGGGGACATACTGTACGTCACAGAGTGAGACACTGACACATGATGGGATTCAAACCTGGGGACATGCTGCAGGTCACAGAGTGAGACAGTGATACATGATGGGATTTGAACCTGGGGACTTGCTGCAGATTACAGAGTGAGTCAGGAACAAATGGTGGGATTCAAACCTGGGGACATGCTGCAGATTACTGAGTGAGTCAGGAACAAATGGTGGGATTTGAACCTGGGGACATGCTGCAGGTTACAGAATGAGGCAGTGACACATGATGGGATTCAAACCTGGGGACATGTTGCAGGTCACAGAGTGAGACAGTGACACATGATGGGATTCAAACCTGGGGACATGCTGCAGGTCACAGAGTGAGTCAGGGACACATGATGGGATTCAAACCTGGGGACATACTGTACGTCACAGAGTGAGACAGTGACACACGATGGGAGGGATTTGAACCTGGGGACATGCTGCAGGTCACAGAGTGAGACACTCACAAATGATGGGATTCAAACCTGGGGACATGCTGCAGGTCACAAAGTGAGACACTGATACATGATGGGATTTGAACCTGGGGACTTGCTGCAGATTACAGAGTGAGTCAGGAACAAATGGTGGGATTCAAACCTGGGGACATGCTGCAGATTACTGAGCGAGTCAGGAACAAATGGTGGGATTTGAACCTGGGGACATGCTGCAGATAGCAGAATGTCAGGGACACATGGTGGGATTCGAACCTGGGGACATGCTGCAGATTACAGAGTGAGTCAGGGACACACGGTGGGACTTGAACCTGGGGACATGCTGCTGGTCACAGAGTGAGTCAGGGACACATGGTGGGATTCGAACCTAGGGACATGCTGCAGATTACACAGTCAGTCAGGCACAAATGATGGGATTCAAACTTGGGGATATGTTGCAGGATACAGAGTGAGTCAGTGACACATGATGGGATATGAAGCTGGGGACATGCTGCAGGTTACAGCATGAATCAGGGACACATGGTGGGATTCGAACCTGGGGACATGCTGCAGGATGACGTGGAACCACTGTAAAAGAACCCTTGGCTCAAAGCTCTTTCCGATTTGTTAAATAAATTAATAAATAAAAAATAAAGAATGAATCACTGACCTATGGTGGGATTCGATCCTGAGGACATGCTGCAGGTTACAGAGTGAGTTAGTGACACATGGTGGGATTCGAACCTGGGGACATGCTGCAGGTCACAGAGTGAGTCAAGTTCAAGTTTATTGATAGGAAGTACTCCATTGAGCAGGCTCATTTACAAGGAGGTCCTGAACATACAATGGTAACACACGAGCGAATCATGATACACAGATATTATAACACACCTTTACACAGAGGTCATGCACGTACATGGCCTAAACAGCATGAACAAGTCGTGGTACACAAATATTGCAATGCACATAGAGCAAGGTACAGCAATACATTTGTGCAATAGTTGTATTAATACATATAGCTTGGTAAAGGGCAGGGATTCAGGACTAAATGGGAGCGACAGACTGGTACAGTATCTATACTGCAGAGCTAGCAAAGCTCTCCCAGAAAAAGAGCAGATAGTTATATATGTGCTTAATATGGGACATGACTATGGTTTGAAGATGTAGGCGGTCTGAGCGGGGAAGGCCATGAAGGGGGTTAAGTGTGTTCGAGTGAGGTGTGACTGGTTGGGCGAGGAGTGAGTGGGTGGTGTGGACTGAATAGGAACAGAAGGGTGGAAGCTGGGGGATTATGAGGGGGGTGAGGGCTAGGTAGGAAGAGTGGGTGGCAGTGGTATGCTTAGGTAACAGGTGATGTAGGGGCGCTATTTGTTGTTGAACATGGAATGTGGCGGGTGATGGTCACTGAAAGCTTGTACAGGAGCATTTAAGTTTACAGGTTACCAGATTTCTGAAGCTATTGAGGGGGATTAGGTTTTGTAGCTTGAGACGAGATTGGGCTTTATTCCAGGCATTTGGGAGTGTGTGACTTATGGCCATTTCACCGAAATGGGCTCGGACTCTAGGTACATCTTGCATGATCTAAGAGTTTCTGCGTAGGGGGTATGAACAGGCTGTGCACTGGATGAGATTTGTTATGTATTTGGGGAGTTTCGACAGAATTGCTTTGTAAACCCAAGTGAGGGAGTAGATGAGACGTCTAGTTGATACGGAGGTCCAACCCAATGTGGCATATAGGTTGCAATGGTGGGTGTGACAATGGGCTTTGGAAATAACGTATTGCTCCATTGTATAGGATATCTAGTTGTTGTAGTAGAGAGTCAGAGCAACAGCCATATATTATGTCAGTGACACATGGTGGGATTCGAACTTGGGGACATGCTGCAGGTCACAGAGTAAGTCCATGACAGATGGTGGGAATCACACCTGGGGACATGCTGAAAGTTACAGAGTGAGTCAGGGACACATGGTGGGACTTGAACCTGGGAACATGCTGCAGGATAAAAAGTGAGTCAGTGACACATGGTGGGATTTGAACCTGAGGACATGCTGCAGGTTACAGAGTGAGTCAGTGATACATGGTGGGATTTGAACCTGGGGACATGCTGCGAGTAACAGAGTGAGTCAGGGACACATGGTGGGATTCGGTTCTGGGAACATGCTGCAGGTCACAGAGTCAGACAGTGACCCATGGTGGGATCTGAACTTAGGGACATGCTGCAGGTCACAGAGTGAGTCAGGGACACATAGTGGGACTTGAACCTGAGGACATGCTGCA
Organism: Neoceratodus forsteri; assembly: GCA_016271365.2. Lineage (NCBI taxonomy): Eukaryota > Metazoa > Chordata > Ceratodontiformes > Ceratodontidae > Neoceratodus > Neoceratodus forsteri. Next base: position 542,675,639 of record JADMNL010000023.1, read on the forward strand.
GGTCACAGACTGAGTCAGGGATACATGATAGGATTCGATCCTGGGGACGTGCTGCAGGTCACAGAGTGAGTCAGGAACACATGATGGGATTCAAACCTGGGGACATGCTGCAGGTCACAGAGTGAGACAGTGACACATGATGGGATTTGAACCTGGGGACATGCTGCAGGTCACAGAGTGAGTCAGGGACACATGATGGGATTCGATCCTGGGGACATGGTGCAGGTCACAAGTGAGTCAGGGACACATGATGGGATTTGAACCTGGGGACCTGCTGCAGATCACAGAGAGAGTCAGGCACACATGTTGGGATTCGAAGCTGGGGACAACCTGCAAGTCACAGAGTGAGACAGTGACCCATGGTGGGACTCGAACCTGGGAACATGCTGCAGGTCACAGAGTGAGTCAGGGACACATGGTGGGACTTAGTGTTTCTAAGATATGAAATGGTCTGCCCTTGGAGGTGGTCACAAGTGAGAGTATGGATCTATTTAAAAATCGATTGGATGTCTATTTGAGTTTAAATTCTATCAAGGGTTATAATTAATGTATGGCGAGCAATATGGGCTTTTCAGCTCCGATTAACCTATGAACCTATGCTGCAGGTCACAGAGTGAGACAGTGACACATGATGAGATTCGAACCTGGGGACGTGCTGCAGGTCACAGAGTGAGACAGTGACACATGATGGGAATCGAACCTGGGGACGTGCTGCAGGTCACAGAGTGAGACAGTGACACATGATGGGATTCGAACCTGGGGACATGCTGCAGGTCACAGAGTGAGTCAGGAACACATGGTGGGACTTGAACCTGGGGACATGCTGCAGGTCACAGAGTGAGACAGTGAGACATGATGAGATTCGAACCTGGGGACATGCTGCAGGTCACAGAGTGAGACAGTGACACATGATGGGATTCGAACCTGGGGACATGCTGCAGGTCACAGAGTGAGACAGTGACACATGATGGGATTCGAACCTGGGGACATGCTGCAGGTCACAGAGTGAGTCAGGGACACATGATAGGATTCGATCCTGGGGACGTGCTGCAGGTCACAGAGTGAGACAGTGACACATGATGAGATTCGAACCTGGGGACATGCTGCAGGTCACAGAGTGAGACAGTGACACATGATGGGATTCGAACCTGGGGACATGCTGCAGGTCACAGAGTGAGTCAGGGACACATGATAGGATTCGATCCTGGGGACGTGCTGCAGGTCACAGAGTGAGTCAGGAACACATGGTGGGACTTGAACCTGGGGACATGCTGCAGGTCACAGAGTGAGACAGTGAGACATGATGGGATTTGATCCCGGGGACATGTTGCAGGTTACAGAGTGAGACAGTGACACATGATGGGATTCAAACATGGGGACATCCTGCAGGTCACAGAGTGAGTCAGGGACACGTGGTGATATTCAAACCTGGGGACATGCTGCAGGTCACAGAGTTTGTTAGGGGCACATGTTGGTATTCAAACCTGGGGACATGCTGCAGGTCACAGAGTGAGTCAAGTTCAAGTTTATTGATAGGAAGTACTCCAATGAGCAGGCTCATGTACAAGGAGGTCCTGAACATACAATGGTAACACATGAGCGAATCATGATACACAGATATTATAACACACCTTTACACAGAGGTCATGCACGTACATGGCCTAAACAGCATGAACTAGTCGTGGTACACAGATATTGCAATGCACATAGAGCAAGCTACAGCAATACATTTGTACAATAGTTGTATTAATACATATAGCTTGGTAAAGGGTAGGAATTCAGGACTAAATGGGAGCGACAGACTGGTACAGTATCTATACTGCAGAGCGAGCAAGCTCTCGAGAAAAGGAGCAGATAGTTATATATGTGCTACATGGGACATGACTATGGTTTGAAGATGTAGGCGGTCCGAGCGGGGAAGGCCATGAAGGGGGTAGAGTGTGTTCGAGTGAGGTGCGACTGGAATGGGCAAGAAGTGAGTGGGTGGTGTGGACTGAATAGGAACAGAAGGGTGGAAGCTGGGGGATTATGAGGGGGGTGAGAGCTAGGTAGGAAGAATGGGTGGCAATGGTATGCTTAGGTAACGGGTCATGCAGGGGCGCTATTTATTGTTTAACATGGAATACGGGTGATGGTCACTGAAAGCATGCACAGGAGCATCTAAATTTACAGGTTGCCAGTTTTCTGAAGCTATTGAGGGGGATTAGGTTTTGTGGCTTGAGACTAGACTGGGCTTTATTCCAGGTATGCGGGAGTGCGTGGCTTATGGGCATTTCACCGAAATGGGATCGGACGCTAGGTACATCTTGCATGACCTAAGAGTTTCTGCATCGAGGGTATGAACAGGCTGTGCGCTGGATGAGATTTGTTATGTATTTGGGGAGTTTCAACAGAATTGCTTTGTAAGCCCAAGTGAGGGAGTAGATGAGATGTCTAGTTGATAGGGAGGTCCAACCCAGTGTGGCATATAGGTTGCAATGGTGGGTGCGACAACGGGCGTTGGAAATAACATATTGCTCCACTGTATAGGACATCTAGTTGGTGTAGCAGAGAATCTGAGCAACAGCCATATATTATGTCAGTGACACATGGTGGGATTCGAACCTGGGAACATGCTGCAGGTCACCGAGTGAGTCAGGTACACATGACGGGATGTGAAACTGGGAACATACGGGTGATGTAGGAGCGCTATTTGTTGTTTAACATGGAATGCGGGTGATGGTCACTGAAAGCTTGTACAGAAGCGTTTAAGTTTACAGGTTACCAGTTTTCTGAAGCTATTTAGGGGGATTAGGTTTTGTAGCTTGAGACTAGATTGGGATTTGTTCCAGGCATTTGGGAGTGCGAGGCTTATGGCCATTTCACCAAAATGGGATCGGACTCTAGGTACATCTTGCACGATGTAAAAGTTTCTGCGTAGGGGGTATAAACAGGGTGTGCGCTGGATGAGATTTATTATGTATTTTGAGGAGTTTCGAAAGAAGGGCTTTGTAAGCCCAAGTGAGGGAGTGGACGAGATGTCTAGTTGATAGGGAAGTCCAACCCAATGTGGCATATAGGTTGCAATGGTGGGTGCAGGTCACAGAGTGAGACAGTGATAGATAGTGGGATTCGAACCTGGGGACATGCTGCAGGTTACAGAGTGACTCAGGGACACATGGTGGGATTCGATCCTGGGGGCATGCTGCAGGTCACTGAAACAGTCAGTGACAGATGGTGGGATTCGAAGTTGGGGACACGTTGCAGGTTACAGAGTGACTCAGGGACATATGGTGGGATTCGATCCTGGGGGCATGCTGCAAGTTACAGAGTGAGTCAGGGACACATGGTGGGACTAGAACCTAAACATAGAAACATAGAATCTGTCGGCAGATAAGGACCATACGCCCCACCTAGTCTACCCATTTCTCTATTCACTGCTGCTGCATCAGATCCTATTTGATCCGTGGTTCTCCTGCTCTGCACATCTCCAGGGTACCTTAATGTGTATCCCATGCACTCTTGAACCCCCGTATTGTTTTCACACCCACCACTTCTGCTGGAAGGCTGTTTCATGTATCCACCACCCTTTCAGTGAAAAAGTACTTCTTAGCATTACCCCTGAGCCCTCCATCCTTCAGTCTCATATCATGCCCCCTTGTTCTTGTGCAGAGTTTTCTCTGAAATATGCTTTCCATCTGTACCCTGTTTATTCCCCAAGGTATTTGAAAGTCTCTAACTTGGGGTCTCTTGGCTTACATTCCAAGTGCCTTGCTTACAGCAGTTTTCAGCCACTGTTCAAACGTGGGAGTTCTCTGGAGGTGTAATGTTCCACTCCATGCAGTGCAAGAAAGCAGCAGCAAAGGCAAACAAGATGCTGGGATGCATATCTAGGGGGATCAGTAGTAGGAGAGAGGAGGTTATACTGCCCTTGTACTGGTCACTGGTGAGGCTACATCTAGAGTGTGGAGTTCAGTACTGGTGCCCACATCTCAAAAAGTACATTAACCTGCTGGAGAAGGCCCAGAGGAGGGCTACAAAGATGATAGCTGGTCAGCAGGGTAAGGCATAAGAGAAGAGGTTCAGGGAACTGAACGTACTCCCTGGAAGACAGGAGAGTGAGAGAGAGAGAGAGAGAGAGAGGGGACATGATTGGGACCTTGAAGTACTTGAAAGGGATAAATAAGGTTGATAAAGAGAGTCTCTTTAAGCTGAGTGGCAACCATAACATGATGGGTCACAGACTTAAGCTGGAGGGTGGGAGGTTTAGCGAGGAAGGTCAGGAAACACTTCTTCACAGAGAGGGTGGTGGACACCTGGAATGTGCTGCCAGAAAAGGTCATCTCGTTGAAGACAGTGGGCAGCTTTATGAGAGGCTGGGACAGGTACAGGGGGAGGGTAAGGGTCATGGGTAGGGAGGATGGGAGGAGTGGGGAGGGAGGGCAGGGCCAGTGGCTCAAGCTGTGGACCCTGCAACATGAGCAGACTTGATAGACCAAATGTCCTTCCTCTGCTGGCTTCTTCGTATGTTCGTATGATGTTAGCCGTTGGGGAGGGGGCTGGAGTACATGACTGGGAAGGTAGGATTGCTGTAGGAGAGGAGGAGACAGAGATGTCATGGAAGAAACTAGAACCGGGACAGTGGTCTTTCTTGTTTGGTTCCATTACGCAGGGCCCTACCAAATTCCAGTGAGTGGGCGGTAATCAGACAACTGACTGCTCCTCCCCTTCAGGCCACTGTGTGTAATGCAAGGTTGCTAAGGAATAAAACAGCAGTGTGGGAGGGGTTCATCACTGATTCTTCAGCTGACCTTCTTTCTATCACAGAGAACTTGCTGGGTGATGACTTCGGCCCTGTGTTTGAGGTTTCTATACCAGCTGGGCACTCTCTGGTGAACTGCCTGAGGTGGGATCACACGGTCAGTGTTTCCATCTGCATTAGATCAACTTTGGGCTTCACAGCACACCCCACGGGACCTGGCAAGTCATTCGAATGTGTGGCTGTTAGGGCTGGGTCAGGTTCATCCATATGTGCTGCCTTCTGGGCCATGGAAGTGAGCTCCTTCAGGAGTTGGACTTCATAGTTGAGGTGCAGGAGGTCCCCAGATGGCCTGTCCAGAAGGACAGTGACTTTCTCCTCATGGGGGGCTTCCCATCAGGAGAGAACAACATCACCCTGAGACCCCGGCCAAGGCTTACATGGCGTCATTTCAGTGGTTGCGAGTTGGCTGCTGTCTCAGCATCTTCCTTTTCATAGTTTCCTGGAGGCATAGCTGTGCAATGATGGCAAGAGTGCAGCAATGCAATGTGGGCAAGCATGCAGCCATGCAATGATGGCAAGCATGCAGCTGTGCAAAGATGGCAAGCGTGCAGTCATGTAATGATGGCCAGCATGCAGCCATGCAATGATTGCAAGCGTGCAGCCGTGCAATGATGGCCAGCATGCAGCCATGCAATGATGACAAGTGTGCAGCCGTGCAATGATGGTGAGCATGCAGTCATGTAATTATGGCAAGCGTGCAGCCATGCATGCTCTCACACTCAGTACACCAATGCCTCTTCACTCCGTTGGGTAGTCCCTGGTTGATGTACTTTTAGCTGCCATTGGGAGTCACCTTAGTGCTGGATGCCACAGCCCCCCCCCCGCCCAGAGAAGGAGATCGGTCCAGTGGACACTCATCCTACCTCCGCCTGGGTGTCCCTCTGATGCTCCCTGTCCTCTCCTGAACCTGGGTCATCAGCGTTGTGAGTGGTAGCATAACTGCTCTTCCAGTAGGCAAGGGACAGTTGGGTTCCCTGTGTTCCTCCCGGCCCTCCCACTGCACCTCCCTCTGGCACAGTAAACACATGATCAATAAATGCGGTGCCCAGCATACATGAGACAGAGCTCTTTGCCCCACAACAGGGTTGCTGAAGGAGCCGAATGAGGAACCACTCTCCCCCAGCCAGGACACACTGAGGTTGGCAGGACCACTAACCCTGGCCACCAGACAAAGTGGAACCTGGGCTCCTCTGGCTAGGAAGCACTGCTGTCAGCAGCACCACTAACAGTGGGCCACCACACAAAGGGGATCCCAGGCTCCTCTGGCCAGGAGACACTGTGGTTGGCAGCACCGTTGACTCTCAACATCCAGATGACGGGGATCGTGAGTTGGCTCCCGATCCTGGGCCACCCATTAGTTCACACTGCACACAACTGCTTGGGGAAGCCCAGGAATCACTTTTTACGGCTGCATGGGTGGAGCTCAGCAGATGTTATGCCAACATCTTAGAAGAGCAGTGTGGAAGCATGTGCCTGGACTGCTGGTTGGGTGCTTCCACAGTTGTCTAGCACAGTTTCCAGCGCTTGTATTTATGCGGCCCTTCCCCTCCGCCAGCCACATAAACACACCCACTTTTGGGGCACTTCTTTTTCTTGATGGCCACCATGCACAAGATGGCAGTGCTGAGTCAGCCTGTGAATGTGTGAGTATCACGCATATGCAGTTCTGTCATTGCCACCCTCTTGTGCATGGCATACTTGGGCGGCACTCATAAAAGCTTGGCGCAGCCATATCGGCTCTGACCAGAGTTTGTTTTATACAGAGTCACATTCACATTTCTAAAACTGCAGAATAGTTCTCACATGTGCTGCTAAAAACACAAGCCAGTAAGGGTTTTGCATTTGTAGGTAAGTACAGAAAAAAGGCATAGAACTCTTTAACACATTTCTAAATGTTGAGATAATAACAAAAAATAAATAGGTCTCTGGTACAGCACATAGAAAAAAGTACCTCTCTTAGTTTAAAAAGATCCTCTCAGGCCTGCAGGTGCATCACACTGCCCCTTTAAGGACTCTAGGGTAGGCTGCCAAAACCATGCAATGACGCAAGGGTAGCGGGCTGACCACGCAGGAATGTTCCACCGGGTCTTCAAAAGGCAGAATATGAAGGCCCAGAATTATGTTTCTGCTGTTACTGCAGATTCTGTCCCTACAGGAAATCCACAGACATTCCAGAGAGACTGCATGATGGCTAATGCTGGGAGTAGATTAAAGGCTCCAATTCCAGTGGAATTCTAATGGGATTCACTGGCTCGTTGGGATAATTCTCCCTTTGAGATGTGAACCTTGTTTGCAAATGTGGCCACCGGCAAGCTAGCAGCAGTGAGTTAACGTGCATGCAACATACTCAGACAGCGATACAGTAAGCCTACAGGATTTCCAAAGCTTACTGCTGTGCACAACTCTTGAAGGGTTTTACCATGGGGGGGGGGAGCAGCAGCTCTACAATGAGGAGAGACTGGTCCAACACTTTTACAACAAGGGTTCTACGGGTGCCTTTTGCAGCGCAGTTTGACTCAGTTAGCATTACTGAGGCAGAAGGCCATGGGTTTGGGTTCCACTCCAGCATTCTGGCTCGTACCCAGTGCTGACACTGTAGTGCCATCCTGCGGATGAGATAACTGCCCATCTCTGGAGGTTGCCCAGGTGAATGTTAATGATCCCAATGTGGCACGTTCCAAAAAGGGTAGAGGGTTCCCTTGGTGTTCTGGCCAAGATTTGTGAGCCTATTCCTTTCAATCTCATCACAGTACAATATAGGACACTTCAATGTGGGACTTATCATGAAATCATTGAAGAACGTGTTCAGGACACTGGAAAATGGTGCTTTTATTTGTGCAAAGTTTGAGTTTGATTTAGCTTCATTAATTGTGATGAATTTCTTAATAATACTGCACAGCCACGTCTCTATGTTGAATAGAGCAATTGTGCATGGCAAAAATGAGGGCTGCCCCCTAATACGGATGGTCGAGAGTTATGCGTGAGGGAACCCGTAATTCTTCTTTGCTTCCCCTTGTGCCCCACCCCCCAGGAACTGAATTGCTTTGACTGCATGCAGCCTGTGACTCTCAGTATAAAATTTTGATGCTGTACGCACTTCCACATGTGCAAATTCAATGTCTCACAAATTGATGTTTACCAGCTACAGAGTGCCCAGCGGTGGTCATCACAGCACAGAAAGTACTTTGAAGATGTCATGCAGGCCCTGCACAAAGTCAACAAGCAGATTCGCTGCTTATGGAGCAAGAATTCTGTGAGAGGACTGGATACACAGCACTCAAATTATTCAGCTTGGAGAAAAGAAGGTAGGGGAGCATGATCGCACTGCTCTCTTACTGCGGACACCCTGCCACCAGAAGCATACCCCAACTGCAGCTCCCCATTTGCCAGCATCCCTGACTCCCTTCCTAACCTAGCTTGCCCAATGGGTGGCATAACACCCCGTATTTGAAATTGTTATTGTTATAAATTACAGCAAATACATCAAGCATTCAGTACCAGACAGCAGGCTGGGCCTGCGCTTCCCTGTCATAAACTAACACAGAAACATAGAACCAGATCATGGCCACGTGGCCCATCCAGTCTCCCCATTTTCATCGTAATTGCTTTTGCTGCAGACCCTCCTTTGTCTATGATGCAGTCTTTTCCACCCCCTTCTGTTCCTCTATGAGTCCCTTGTGGCTATACCAGGCTTTTTTGAATGCCACCACTGTTTTCACCACTACTGCCTCCGCTGGAAGGCTGTTCCAAGCATTCACCACCCTTTCTATCAAGAAGTACTTACTCACATCTCTCCTGAACCTACCCCCCCTCCAGCTTCATGTCATGACTCCTTGTTCTAGAGAACCCTTTTCTCTGAAAAATGTACCTTATTCACTTCCATGAGGTAATGTCACTAGCTCAGCAGGTAGTACACTCGCCTCTGAGGCCGGGAGATCAGAAGGCTGTGGGTTCTATCCCCACACCAGGCACTTGGGTTAAATCCCAATACTGACACTGTAGTGCAACATGAAGGGGGTGCTGCAGTCCTGAGATGCCGTCTTTTGGATGAGACATTAAACCAAGGTCCCACCTGCCTGTTCTGGTGGTAGTTCAGGTGGTGTTAAAGATCTCATGGCACTTCTCGAAAAGAGCAGGGAAATTTCCCCCCATTCACTAAAATACTACCACCAGCTTAATCTGGTTCAAGGTCAGTTGGCATTCATCTGTATCTCCCTCCTCCAGGTCGTGCCTGAAAATAGGCAGAATTTGCCTAGTGCACTTACCCGGTCAACAAAAACTAAATAGATAAAAATAAATTTAAAGGTCTCGATCATATCCCACTGCTCTCTCCTCTCCTTCAGGGGGTACATATTGAGTTCCTTTAGCCTCTCCTCATAGGGCTTTTGATGCAGACCCTGCACCATCTCGGTAACCTTTCTCTGTTCTCTGGACACAGTACTCAAAGTGAGAGCTTACCAGTGACCTATATAAGGGTAACACCACTTTCCTCTTCCTGCTGGTGATATCCCTACCTACGCATCCCAGCATCCCACTAGCTCCTCTGATTGCCTTGTCACATTGTCTGGCTATGTTTAGGTCATCCAATATGATTACCCCAGATCCCTTTCTTGCTTGGTCATTGCAAATCCCCCATTTTGTACGCCATCCCTGGGTTTCTGTGGCCCAAGTGCATTATTTTTCACTTTTTTGTATTAAACCCTAGCTGCTAAACTTTTGACCACTCTTTCAGTTGTTTTAAATGTCTTAACATCCTTTGCACCCGTCCGCCCCGAGTATCCACATCTTGGTGTCATCTGCAAAGAGGCAGACCTTCCTTTCCAGGTCCTGTACTATGTCACTAATGAAGACATTAAAGAGGACCAGTCCCAGCACTGTCTCCTGAGACACCCTGCTGGTCGCTCACCCCTCTTTGGAGTGAACTCCATTTACCACCACCCTCTGCCTCCTATCCCCGAACCCGTTTGTTACCCAGGTTACCACCTTATTGCCTCCCCCCCATGCTACCCAACTTGCCAACAAGTCTCCTGTGTGGAACAGTGTTGAAGGACTTGCTGAAATCTGGGTAAGTCATGTCCCTACCCCTTCCCGGTCCAACACCTTGATTACCCAGTCAAAAAAATCTATCAGATTTGTTTGCCCCAACCTTCCCTCTATGAAACCGTGCTGCCTCAGATCCTGTGCTCTTTTGGAGTCCAAGTATTCCCCAATCCTTTAATTTACTAGTGTTTCCGTTAATTTTCCTACTACTGAAGTCAGGCTGACAGGTCTATAACTGTCTGTCTCCTCCTTGCTACCACTTTTGTCAAGGGATAACTCCTTCCCTGCCATTGCAGGTCACATTGGGTCAGTCAGCTGGAATTCCCATGCTTTCTTCACACTGGACGTTGGAGTTTCTTGTGTAAAGTTGTAAGCACTTCACTTGTATTACAGGAAATGTTCTTGCTAAATAATCAGTGAGTCACCTTTTGGTCTTTTTTGTTAGTCTTCTTAGTCAGCATGTCCTACATTTTTGTTGAATGCGAATGTGTACAGATTTATTAACCACGCACATGACTTGTTCTCTGTTAAGGAAGGAGTATTCATTTATGGCATATTGCAGAACAGTATCAATGAGCAAATCGATCATGTTATTCTGTCCATGTGTATCCTTTTACGGTTCTTTCACTCTGCACTGTGCAATTGTTTCCTTGGTGTTACTAGTACTACTTTTTAGTTGTACACACTTGTGTAAACAGTGTCTGCAATCATTAATTAAATGTTTGTTACATCCACTCTTAAGTGAAGCTGTTCCAAACACAGACGCAGAACAATCATCCATTGAATGAATGCTCGATTGTGACAGGGATAGATTTGGGAATAGTAAGGGGGGTGCTGATTAGGGGCCTACTCAGTGCCATGGCCTGGAGAGATGGGAAGCAGAGCTTGAGGATCACTAGGGCAGCAGGATGGGAGGAAGAACTGGATGTCATTGTCCACCTGGGGACTAATAATCTGACTAGGGACAGGGCTGGGATTGTGCAGGGGGAGTTTAGGAAGCTGGTCTGGGGTCTTAGGTAGCTCACTCAGTGGCTTTTGCTAAGTTGCTGCCTGTCCACAACAAGGGACAGGGGAGGGATCGAGGGACCCCAGAACCAGGAGCTTCAGCTCATGGCCGAAGGAATGGTGCAGAGAGGAGGGGTTCAGCTATACTGCGGACTGGGGAGCCACCTCGGAGTATAGGGGCCTATACAGGAGTGATGACCTCCATCCATCCAGGAGGGGAACTGCAGTCCTCAGTGGACAGTTTAAATGTTAATTTGATGAACATTTAAACTAGCCAAAGGGGGTGGTGGAAGGAACTGGGGGAGTCAGAAACTGTTCCCCCCTCACAGGCTGAAGTAGAGACTGAGGAGAACCAGAGGTGAATGGAATCCCCCAGGGTGCAAATTAATAAGTAGGGTGGTAGAGACAGAAACATAGAAACATAGAATTTTTTGGCAGATAAGGACTGTTTGGCCCACCTAGTCTGCCCATTTTCCCTACCTGTTTCATATATCGCAGATCCTAAATGCTCTGTGGCTTATCCTCTCTTTCCCATTGCTAGAGTTCCTTTAAGTCTGTCCCATGTGTTTTTGAATTTCCCTACCGTTTTTCCCCCTACAACCTCTGCCGGGAGGTTGTTTCATGGATCCACCACCCTTTCCTTGATAGAATACTTTCTCACATTACCACTAAGTCTACTCCGCTCTGTCTTCATATCATGGCCCCCCTGTTCTTTAACACTTTTTTTTTTTTTTTAAGATGCTATCCTCTTGTACTTATTTATACCCTTGAGATATTTGAAAGTGTCTATCATATCCGCCTCACCCTCGTCTTCTCCAGAGAATACATATTGAGATCCTCCAGTCTCCCCTCAAATGACTTCGGTGCAGCCCCTGCACCATTTTTTTTAATTCTGTTTAATCCCCGACACTCGCAGCCAGTTCCACTTCCTCAGGACCACCTGTGACATCACTTCTGCCTCCCACCTTCCCTGATCCGTCCTGTCCCCCCACGGAGCCATGGTTCTTCCCCCCAGGTGGAGATTCGGTGGGGCCCATACACCCCAAACTTCCAGTCTTTGTCAGGTACGGGCAGCCAGGCAGCTGGGAGCACATCGAAGTCTTCTCTGGCGGTCTGTCTCCCCAGAGTTGCAAAGGTTTTTTCCTCTTTTCTAGTTGGCTGTAATGTGCGCCCTGACGTAAAGGTGCATAGCACTGACGTCTGTTATGTCCTCCCCTCTGAGTCGACCTCAGTGTTTGCTATGAACCAGACTTCCACCTGGAGCCAGTCAAGTGCCGAGTTGCTACCCCCTCCCTGGAGAAGATGAGCTGTCCTTGGGATGCTCAATCTTGTCCCCCTGGCTGGCCCTGCACCATTTTTATTGCCCTTTTCTGAACTGCTTCTACTCTGTCTATGTCTTTCTGGAGATGCGACCTCCAGAACTGGACACAGTACTCTAGATGAGGTCTCACCAATGATCTGTACAGTGGCATCACCACCTCCTTCCTTCTGCTAGTGATGCCTCTCCCTGTACACCCCAGCATTCCACTGGCTCTTCTCACAGCCTTTAGATCATCAGATATGATTACTCCCAGGTCACTTTCCTGTTTGGTGGTTATCAGTACCTCCCTCCCCATCATGTACTACTCCCCCACCTGCATTTCTCTGCCACAAGTGCATGATACTGCACTTCTTTGCATCGAATCTTAGCTGTCACACCCTTGACCACTCCTCAAGCTTGCTTAGGTCCCTTCTCATTTTCTCTCCCCTCCTGGAGTGTCAACCCTGTTGCAGATCTTCATGTCATCTGCCAAGAGACTCACCCTCCCTTCCAGCCCCTCTACAATGTTGCTTATGAAGACATTAAAGAGGACTGGTCCAAGCACTGATCCCTGTGAGACCCTGCTGGTCACCTCCCACTCTTGGATGATTGAACTTAGTTCACCACCACCCTCTGTGTCCATTGCTCACCAATTTATGACTCAGTTTACCACCCTGGGACCCACTCCCAGGCTGCCCAGCTTGTTTACCAGCCTCCTATGTGGGACGGTGTTGAAGGCCTTGCTGAAATCCAGGTAGGCAATATCCACCGCCCCTCCCTGATCCACCTCACTGGTCACCCAGTCAAAGAAATCTATCAGATTTGTTTGACAAGATCTTCCCACTGTGAATCCATGCTGCCTCAGATCCTGTGCTCCACTAGATTAGAGATACATCACAAACCTTTATTTTAGTAGTGATTCCATTAATTTCCCTACCACCGAAGTCAGGTTGACCGGCCAGTAATTGCCAGCCCTGTCCCTGCTCCCACTTTTGTGGAGAGGGACTACATTCACCCTCCTCCAGTCCTTTGGTACCACACCTGTTTGCTGCGAACTGTTCAACAGGGCTATCAGTGATGCTGCCAGCACCTCCCTGAGTTCTCTTAATACCCTGGGATGTATCCCATCTGGACTCATTTTTTTGGTCCAGCCCCCAATTCCTAGGAGGAGCTCAGCCCCTGCCTCACACACTGCCCACCTAAGCCCAGGCTTACCCCCCTGGGCGTCATACATTGGGGAATGGCTGTGTACTCCTGGAGGCGGGACGTGCAATGATGTTCACAGGTCAAGCCCAATGTCTGTCCTGCTTCCACAAAGCTAGGTGCTGGCCATTTGTGGATTTCCCCAGCTTCTGCCAGGGCTCATTAAGTGGCCAGACACCCCCTTCTCCCATGGAGAAGGAGAGCCATCCTTCAGATGCTCAGTCCTTCTCCACCCAGCTGGCCCTCTGACCCCTGGGTCCGTTCCCAAACCTGGGATGTCAGCATCGTGAGCGGACACCCTACCGCTGAGCCAGCAGGCTGGCTCCATTTGGCCTTATTGCCTTGTCCACTTTTAGATTAGCAAGTTCCTTTAAGACTGTCTCCTCCTTAAATGGACTGGTGTCCACCTCCCTCCCAGTGGTGCTTCCATTGCCTAACTTTGGTCCCTCCCCTTCTGCTTCTTCTGTGAATACTGAACAAAAATATTTGTTCAGGATTTCTGCTTTTTCTTGGTCCCCCTCTGCACACTTCCCTCTGTCCCTTTTTAGTCTCACAATCTCACTCTCTGTCTTTTTCCTTTCACTAACGTACCTGAAAAAGTTATTCTCTCCTTTTGTTATCGCCTGGGCTATTTTATCTTCTGTTAGCGCATTTGCACTCCTGGCTGCTTTTCCCGCCTCCCTCTGCTTTTCCAGATACAGTTCCCTGTGTTCTTCCCTCTGTGATTCCTTGTACCTCCCGGATGCCACCCTTTTTGCACTTACATTCTCGGCCACTTCCTTTGGGAACCACAGTGTTTTTTTTCTTTCTCTTTGTTTTGCTTACTTGCCTAATGTATTAGTTCTCACACTTTGTAATACTGAGCCTCCCTAAGCCATGGAAAGGATTTTGAGCTTCCCTCAAATTTGGAAAATATTTTTGACCTCCCCATAAAAAAAATATACTTTGCACAATACACTAGGAATTAAAAGAGACTAATAAAGTTGACCATGTATATTCTCTTTTTATTCAACTTATTGTTCTCCCCCAACCCCACATCCCAGGTTATCATAGTTGAGTCCACTTTTCTGACTGCCGGACCCTTGTTACTCTGTGTCCCCTCTGTCTGGAACAACTATCTTAGCCAACTTCATCTCCCCCTGTAGCTTGTTGTTGAGCAGCTTTCCTGTACCCTTACCCCAGGTCACACCTGGAAACAAGCGTTGCCTCAGCATGCCTTTCCCAGTCATTGATTTACACAGAAATAAACACCTGCTGCGCCGGCCCAGTGGTGTCAAGGGCTGACACACGGCCACCTTATTCCTGCCACACTGGCGATCTGGGTTTGGGAACAGACACATGTTGCTCGGGGGCTGTCTGAGGGAGGGAGGACTGAGTGTCCGGAGGACAGCTCTCCTCCCTCGGGGAGGGGATTTACCACAGTTTGCTGCATTACTGCCATCTGGAGATGTCCTGCGGCAGTGCCGGTCTTGGTGCAGCAGGAGGCAGGACCGTGACTGGAAGTATTAGGACACGTCTGCAGAGGCAGAGCTCATCTGCTACTTCATTTCTCCTTTCAGGCCCTAGGGGAAATCTAACCAAAGTGGAAAACCCCCTTGGCTGCAGGACAATGTCCGGACCCTTGCAAGCCCCGCACTGATGACCGGGCACCCTGCCACAGTCCAGAAGCTGGAAAGTTGCTGAGAAGGTAAGCCCCAGAGAAGCAGGGTGAAGGGATTGGGGGGGACAGGACAGAAGGGGGTGTGCCAGAGATGATATGGGGCACAAAATGTATATAGAAACTAAAAAAAACACCTACTGTAAAAACAAGTCTTGACTCAGTGTGTCTTTCCCAGTCACCAATTTACATGTAAATACACACCTAGAAACAAGCTTTGGCTGAATGGGCCTTTCCTGGTCACCACTTTGAGCATAAGTAAAGAAATTCACCTGCAATTATCCACATTTAGTTTGTTTCATCCCTTTACACAAAACACCCCAAACCTAACATTTAAATACTATGCATTCTCAGACTTGACTGGGCCTCCCCTGAAACAGTTTGGGGCCTCCCTTGGGAGGGGTGACCTCACCATTTGAGAACCACTAGCCTAATGCAATAGCTTGTTGCCTCCGCTATGGCTCCCTTAAGATTCTCCCATTGTTCCTTCACCCCCTTTCTCCTTTTCTATAAGCAATTTCCTTTTTTTTTTAATTTACAATTTTTGTGTATTTTCCCCCATTTCTCCCCGATCCTGGGACTCTGGCAGACACATGCGTGAGCGTGAAGCTGCACACACATGCTGGATACCAGCTTGCCCCCCTCTGCCCCACCCCTGGCAATCACCTGCTGGCCACCTCCACCTGCACTTCCCATCGGACCTTCCCCTGATGGCAGAACTATGGAGGGGCAAGCAACATTCCCAGGAGAAGAGACCTGCCTTTCGGCGACCCGATCCTGCTCGCCACCCCCCCCCATGCCAGCTCCCCAGCAACCTGAGGTAATTCCCGAGCCTGCTTTGCTGGCGTGACGTGAAGTAAGGCATCCGGCACCGCAGCCCTCAGTGCCACTGGGCTGACTACAAGTGATTTCCCTATCTTTGCAAAGTCGACCCGCCTGAAATCCAAGACCCTTGCTTTCATGTGGTTTGACTCTTCTGCTATTCTCACACTGAACCACACTGTACTGTGATCGCTTGATCCCAGATGGCTCTTCATGTTTACATAAATAGGGGGAAAGAGGTAATGGAGAAAGAAATGGGAGGATTAAAAAGAAAGGAGGGAGGGCAAAAAGGAAAACAGCGGGGCAACAAGCAGAGTGGAAACAAAATCTGGAAGGCCATGTGTGTGAATGCTAGAAGTCTAGAAAATAAGATTCCAGAACTAAATGGCATCATTGCAGAGGGAAACCTGGATAGTGTGGCCATTACCGAGTCATGGTGCACTGAAATCCATGACTGGGACATGGCCATACCAGGCTATACTCTGTTTGGAAAGGACCAGGTGGGAAGGAAGGGGGGGGAGGAATGTGGTGCTTTATGTGAAAGAAGGCATAAAAGTGATGGAGCTACAGGGAATACACAGGGAGGCAGAGGTACCGTGGGTCACCCTGCAGACAGGGAATGGAGCCACCATTCACACTGGAGTGATCTACAGACCTCCAGCACAGGGGGAGGAGTTAGATAAGGTACTGATGAAAGCCATTGGCAAGATGGCAGAAAAGGAGGAGGTGCCACTTGGAGGGGACTTCAACCTGCCAGATGTAGATTGGAGCCTCCCAGCAGCAGCAGCTTCAGCTAGAAGCAAGGACATCCTTGGCTCTCTGCGGGGGGGTGTTCCTCAGGCAACTAGTCAGTGAATCCACTCATGATGGGGCAATACTGGACCTGGTACTCACTAACGAGGACAGTGCTGCAGATGTCAAGGTGGGAGGCCACTTGGGGACCAGTTATCACCATACGGCTGCGGAATCAAATCACACAAGGGCACAGGTCCTGGACTTCAGGAGGGAAGATTTAAAAAAAGATGGGTGAATGCCTCAGGGATTACCCAGCAAGGGGAGATAACTTGGGTAGCATGGAGGAACAGTGGGTGAAGATAAGAGGGAGCATAGTAATGGCAATAAACCTCTGCATCCAAACTGATTGGCAAAGGCAAGAGGAAAAAGAGATTGCTATGGTTCTCAAAAGAGGTGGCTGAAAGGATAAAAGTGTAGCATTCAGAAGGTATAAGGGGATGCAGAGGGAGGAGGATAGGGAGGTGCATCAGGGGAAACAGGGAAGCAGGGAGAGCAGTAAGGAGTGCAAAGGCACAAACTGAAGAGAGAATAGCCCAGGAGGCAATGAAAGGGAACAAGACATTTTTCAGGTATGTAAGTGAAAAGAGGAAGGCCAGGGGTGGGATTATAAGGTTAGGGAAGGGGGGTATTGTGCAGAGGGGGACCAGACATCCTGAACAAATACTTTTGATCAGTGTTCACAGATGATGATGAAGAAGAAGAACCACCACAAAAAGTAACAAAAGCTTTGGAGGGAGGGAGGTGGACACTAGTCCTTTCTTGGAGCTAATCTGAAGGTGGACAAAGCATTGGGGCCAGATTGGGTGCATTCAAGTGTATTGAGGGAACTCACGGAGATACTGGCTGCACCTCTGACAGTCCTATTTAAGAGCTCACTGGAAACATGAGTGATTCTGGAGGACTGGAGGAGGGCGGAAGTTGTCCCACTACACTAAAGTGGTAGCAAGGAGGAGGCTGGCAATTATAGGCCAGTCAGCCTGATGTCGGTGGTGGGAAAGTTAATGGATTCACTGCTGAAGGAAAGGATTGTGGAATATCTTGAATTCAGTGGGTCAAGACCTGAAGCAACATGGTTTCACAGGGGTGAGGTCATGTCAAACAAATCTGATAGATTTCTTTGACAGGGTGACCAAGGGACTAGATCAGGGTGGAGTGGTGGACATGGTCTACCTAGATTTCAGTAACACATTCGATACTGTTCAACATAGTACATTAGTAAGCAAGCTGGGTAGCTTAGGAGAGGGTCCAAGGGTGGTAAACGGGATTAGAAATTGGTTAGGGGATAGGCAACAGAGGGTGGTGGTAAATAGAGTTCACTCCAAGGAAGGGAGGGTGATCAGCGGTGTGTATCAGGGATAGGTGCTGGGACCGGTCCTCTTTAATGTCTTTATAAGGGACACTGCAGAGGAGCTGGAGGGGGGTGTCTGCCTCTTTCCAGAAGACACCAAAATCTGCAGTAGAGTGGACACCTGGAGGTGGGGGTGGGGGTAGAAAGGATGAGCAGAGACCTGAGAAAACTCACGCAGTGGTCGGAAGTACAGCAGCTGTGTTTCAATGCAAAAAAGCACTAAATAATGCACATAGGGAACCCAGGGGTAGAGAACAAAACAGGTGGAAGGGTACTGACAACTACCAAGCAGGAAAGAGACCTGGGGGTAATCATATTGGATGACCTTAAGTTGGCCAGGCAGGGTCGCACGCAGGTGCTAGGGAAGAATGGCCGCATAGAAGAGAAGCTCTCCCACATATCCATAATCATTTTAAATATTGGTAGTGTTAAAATTATTGAGACACTCTTGTGTTTTATTTTATCGTTGCAAATAATTTGCGCTGTGTGTGTGTGTGTATGTTTCAGGTCACAGTCGGGCACTGAATCTCTGAGTTTTTCTGTCAGTTTGAATTTGCCGGTCACTTCTGAATACTCATGCCGTTGGACGGAGGGCGAGCTACAGCAGCCGTTGCAAACCAGAGCGGGGCCTCTCCTTCAAGGTATTGTTCAAATCAAGGGGGCCGTATTGAGTCTAAAGTAAGCCCTACTAGGAACATTAAAAATACAAATGAAAGTAACAAATCTGGAGACATGGGATCTAATGATATGGAGTTCATTAAAGAAAAATTACAATCTATGCATATTGACATCTGCTCCTTAAAGAAACATGCAGAAGATGAAAACAAAAAGAGGAATATTGTGGAGGAGAGAATAAATATACTAGAAGAGAGGATAGCATTACTAGAGGAATCCTTGTGTTCAGTGGAGGATATAGCAGGGAAAAGCACGGCAAAAATTGTTCATTTGTGGTCTAAAGTGGATGATCTAGAGAATAGATTCAGACGAAAAAATGTACATCTTGTAGGGATGCCTGAAAGATTAGAGGAAGGTGATATGATACATTTTTTGCAAGACTGTATACCTAATATCCTAAATTATAACTGGCAATATCCCCTTGAAATTGAAAGAGCGCATAGATCTTTAAGGGCTCTTCCTAAACAAGGACATAAACTGAGACCTATCATTATTCGCTTTTTGAGATACAGTGTTAAGGAGGAAATTCTAGTGATTGCCAGGCAAAGGAAATCATTGTTTTGGGGAAAGGAATGAATCTACATGTTTCAGGATTTTTCTTAGAGATAGTAGAAAAAAGGAAAGCCCATGGAGAATATGCTATGTGTTGCAAAGGATAAACATCCCCTATTAAATTAAATACCCTGCAGTCCTAGTTTTTTCTAGAGGAGGAGGGTTGCATAATTTTAGCACTCCACAAGAAGCCTGGGACTTTATCTGTAAATGCTGGCCAAATGCTTCACACATTATAGCTAGAAAAACCTTAGGACTTATAAACTCCAGCCAGGCCCTAACTGCTTTGGATAGCTTTCAGAAAAACAGTATTCCATTTCCAGAACGTCAGGCGCATGCTGGTACTCCACAACAAAGCCCTCATGGCATGCACAAAACTCCTGGCTCTCCTCCGAACAAAAGTAAGCATATACAGAGACAGTCTCAGATTCCTACCTCAAAAATAACTCAGAACAAATGGTAACAAGATCCCCATTGTCCTAGTCTGCTGCATGGACCTCTAAGATCTCCAGGAAAACGCAAACTTTCTTCCGTAACAAGAATATGGCAAACTCTAAAAATTGCCCAAATAAAGACTGGTTTCTACCACCTCCCAGCTTCAAACATGGTCCTTTGGATCCTAATGAAATGCTTGATGCTCTCCAAAGTCCGATGCGTCCGGCTGCAGATATGTTTGAGGAATCTTGTCCTTCTGAACTGGCAGCATCTGAGTTGCACGATTCGATATCGTGAAAGCTTTAAAGGAGTTTTGGTTGCTTAAGGGTAAACAGCACATTCTGGACTGGTAAATGGTTAAACTCCCGATTGGACATAGCGAGTCATGTGACTGATGGTTTCATTTATGTTATTTAATGTTATATTTTTTTAAACAAATCAAAACAAAACAAAACAAAGAAAAAACCCAAATGCAGGTTGATGTTACTGGGAATGTTACCTATTCATGTTTAAATTGAAGCTGCTCAGTATGTTGTGGACTTTTGTTTTGGGGTTAAACAGCCAAACAGGAAGTTAATGGCAAATGCTTCTGGTTCACTGCTTTCTGGTGTTCGCGTGGTGGTGGTCTACAGTATACCCACTGCCTGGTTTATTTTTCTTTTTATATTAATGTTGATGTTCAGTAATTGCATTTGGTAAGTTATGCACCACGGAGGAGCCTGATTTTCTTTTTTCAGGCACTGAAATTCTTTGGCTGTAACTTACCTGGTCTTTACATTGTCGGGGGGGGGGAGGCCAAGCAGTATACACACTTCCTCAAAAATGGATTTATTATCTGATCTGATGGTGTTGGAAATGTAGCAAGAGGTATGCCAAGTTTATTTTAACCAACTATTAAAGGTCAAGGAGGATGTTCTGGTACAGTAAAGATGGAAATGATTTTGCTTTCTGCTTCATTCTAGTTCATTTAATGGTAACTGTCTTCTTACAGCTCTTCCTGCTTTGGATCACGAAGTCATGAAGCTCATTTGAAAAACAAACAAACAATATCTAAGCTCTTGTTTAAAATATCATCATGGCAGGCCGGCCTGGTAGTGCTGAGGGTTGAGGCACTGGACGCCACACCTCGCACCACACCTGTGACCCGGGTTTGGGAACGGACTCGGGTCACTCGGGGGTCGGCGGGGAGGTAAGGATTGAGCATTACAGCTCCTTCCTTGGGTGGGGGGTCTGTGCTGTGGATAGCACAGCTAGGAGATTCACCTGCGCCCAGGGTGCTTGGCTGCCTCCTCGGAGGTGGAGACGGCTGCTGCACCCATTGCACAGTGCACGGATGGAAAAAGAGGGGGAGGTGAAAACGGAAAATCCCTGGTAGGATGATGCCCGACCCCGCAGGCACCGCCCTGGCCAGGTATAAGGTGGGGCCCGGTAATTCCAGGAGACGGAAAGCTGGGGGTCGAGCAGAAGTGGGCTGTAGGGGAAGGAGAAATATCAGTTGCGATAAAAAAAATATCATCATGGCTATTAAGAAGCAAATAATGATGATTTATGGCCCTTGTTACACTTTAACCTCTGGTTAGCAAGCTTTGGCATGGAAGTTCCAGGCACTGCTTAACCTTACTGAACAGTGAGATTTCCTTGCTGCTTCTTTGCTGGATGTATATTGCTACGTTCTAAAAATTATCCTTCGTGCAGTTAGCCTCCTGAGCATAGGATTACTGTGCTGTAAGGTCCGTACCAAGTTGATTATTTTTGTTATGAGAGCATTTTCCTGGAAAGTGCATGAGATGCAGAGATTAGCTGGCAAGTAGGTCCGTGGCCAGTCTAGCGTTGGAATTTATGAATCTGCTATATATCACAGCTGTTGTCTATATACTGGCTATATTTTGGCTTATGTTTGCTGTCCCAGCACACCTTTCTTGTATATAAGGGTAAATCACATTTTCTTTATTGCAATATTTAAAGTGCATTTTCAAAGAAAATGTTGGCTGAATTTTACATGTGCATTAAACATATTACCTAGCAGTGTTACAAAGTGGGGTTTTGTTACTTCTACTATAGGTCATTGTTGGTTTGTGTGCATATCAATTTAAGGTTAAAACCTCAGTGGCCAAACGCATAAACTCCTTGGTTGTGTTGGTTGTTTTTTTTTTTTTCTCTCTATTAGTAATATTCATTAATTATATCCCTCTTAAGATAGGTAAGGATAAGTATTGCTTAGCTTTATAACTGTTGATGTTTCTGTTTATTTGTTAAACCTACCTTGGGGTTTTGGTGTATAAGATTTTTATTAACAATTCATTCTTGTTAATGTTTTTTTTTAACTTCTGATCGGATATTGACAAATACAAGCGTATATGGTGTGAGATGAGTAACATTAATATTTGTACGTGGAATGTTCAGGGGTCTGGGGTCTCCAATTAAAAGATATAGAGTAATGAGACAATGGAATATTCATAACATAGACATTGCACTATTACAAGAAACTCATTTAGTAAAAGAAGAGGCTGACAAAGTAGCTCGTAGCTGGGTAGCTTTGGTTGGATCCTGTTGCTTCTCATCTAAGAAAAGAGGGGTTGCGATATTAATAAGGAGGGGGATCAATTTTGTCATGCATTCACATATTACAGACCCTGAAGGTAGATTCCAAATTCTCTTAGGCAACTTGTATGGGAAGGATGTGGCTATCTGTACAATATATGCCCCTAATACTTGTCAGAAGGATTTTTTTCATAAATTGACATTTGCTTTAACTAATTTGGGAACGTAAGAGATTTTATTAGGAAGGGACTTCAACACTGTCATGGATTCCTGGTTAGATAAATCACATTGTCATCTATCCAATTCTCTATCTCCAGTGCAGGAAAGTCTGCATAAATTATTAGATGATGTGGGATTATTAGATTCATGGAGGTTGTCTAATCCTAGTGGGAGAGATTATTCCTTTCTGTCTGCTAGACATGGAACTCTAAGCAGACTGGATTACCTTTTCATGTGCTTAAATTGTTGTAATAATCTAAGACACATTTCTTATGAAAACATCCTTATGTCTGACCACTGTTTGTTGAAATGTGCAGTTATGCTGGATGATAAGCCTGACAAATCACTTATCTGGAGGGTTAATGTATCACTACTTCAGGATGTTAATTTTCAGAATTGGCTCAAAGAAAAAATTAAGTATATTTTCAGATAAATTATACGGGTGAAGTAAATTTAGGCACTGTATTGGATGCTTTTAAAGCTTTTATAAGAGGTGGTATTGTTAGTTTTGCATCAAAAAAAAGAAAGAGAAACATAGAAATCTTAATTCTAAAGAAAAATCACTAAGTGAGGTACTTAACTTAAATTAAATCCTCCTAATAGGAAAGATCTTATGTACAAAGCATTAGGTCCCAGATATGAAATAAACAAAATACACTCTGGGAAGATAGAATGCTCCCTGTTTAGAATTAAACAAAGTTATTGGGAAGCAGGTGAGAAAGCAGGAAAACTATTATCACATCGTTTACGCAAAATGCAAAATCAGAATAACATTAAAAGCATTACAACTAGAGCAGGATCCATTACTAACAATATTAAGAAGATTAATGATTGTTTTAAAACTTTCTATGAAAAATTATATGATTCAAAAGGAACTCCCAAGAAAGACCTCATAGCAGACTTTCTGAAGAGAGCTGGGCTTGCTACTATTTCACAGACCCTTATCATTACAGGAAATTTTGGAAATGATTGCTAATTCTCCTAAGGGGAAATCACCTGGACCAGACGGCCTTCCAGGAGAATTTTATAAATTTGTAAACACTTCTATTGCACCCCATCTACTTTCAGCCTTTCAAGAATCTTTCATGCTAAATAAAATGCCTGACTCCATGACTTTAGCCTATGTTTGCCTGTTACATAAAAAAGATAAGGACCCCTTAGAATATGAAAATTATAGGCCTATTTCACTTTTGAATTTTGATTATAAGATCTTGGCTACAATATTAGCTATTAGAAAATGGTCATCAAAAAACTCAGAAGCTGATTGGCTAATCCCCCCTGCCAGCCGTGTTGTTGCTTTTTAACAACGCCCGGCAAATAACAAGTCCCTTCTGGCAGCACCCATCACTACCTGGTATCCCTGTACCCACGCTCCAATAAACGCTATTTTTTTTTTACTGCACACTTAGTGAGAGCGAGCTATAGGCCTCCACACACAGACAATCCTCAAACCAGTGCATAGTAACAGAATACGGAGAATATGTAAAAGTAAAAATCTTGTTTTTGTTTTGGCCCCTGCCACTCCTAACTACGGCACTCGCAAGGTCCATAACCTGGGATCCTCTGGCCACTTCGCAACTGTCGCTTACCCGGCACCGTGGCGCCATCTCTGCCAACGATTCACGTGAAAGTCCCGCTCCTCCATTCACAGCCTTCATGTTTGAAATGACTCACAGGAAATTCCACTCCTCCATTCACAACCATCATGTCTTTAAATGAAAAGTAAGTACCTCCTTTTTCTCTCTCCAGTCATCTGACCAACTTCCGTACTCCACATAGCGTGCCACAGCACACCATGCCATTTCCACTCACAGCTAAGCCTCTCTCTCCGCTCCCAGACTAGCAACCAAAAATTTGTATCCACGTGAGCAACAGATAAGGGGGAACAAAAATTTAAAGTTACAATTCCCTGGATAGCACTATAAAAATGTAACACCCAGGTAGTACCAAAACAAAAAGGATATCACAAACAGCAGCACCCTCTAGTGGCACTAAAGGGACTATTTTACAGAACCTGACAGTACATTTTTAATAACTTTTTAACCCTTTTAATGAAATTATTATTTGAATAAAAATAATGTAAGCCCATTTTCTAAGTGTAATAATACCCTCCAGGGTGGGCATTATACTAACATACTAACATACTAACATACTATTTGCCAGCAGATTAGGCCTTATGGTCTATCAAGTCTGCTCGAACCTAGATCCTTAGTTGGGTGCCGAGACCCTCCCATCCCTTGTGCTCCAGAAACCCCTATCATCCATTATGGGATATAACGGACCTTCCAGGGGCTATAAGGCCCTCCGCCTGTGGCGTCGGGCCTCATTACGCCCCTTGGCGGTCCGTTATATCCCAATAATGCCCACCCTGTTGGGTATTATTACTTACATATAATTTATAAAATGCATATTAAGTTGATAGGTAAGGAACAGGTTGTTTTTTTGCAGGGCAGGCAAGCAGCTGACAACTTCTGAAGGCTTTTTTCTGTTATCTGGGCCTCCTGTACTCCTAAAAACAAAACAGTTCCCACGGCTGCTATTTCCCTTGATGTAGGCAAAGCATTCGACTCTTTAGAATGAGGGTATCTTTATGAAGTGTTGTACACTAATAATTTTGGCCCTGATATTATTAAAAGGATTCAAACACTATATGCTTCACCTAAAGCCTGCATTATAACAAATGGTCTTCGATCATCTCCATTTCGGCTTAAAAGGGGTTCTAGACAGGGACGTCCTGTCTCTCCTTTACTTTTTGTACTAGCCATAGAGCCATTGATAAGGAGAATAGCCCAATCTGACAGGGTTCATGGGGTAAGGGTTGGCAATTACAACAATAAGATATTTGTGTTCGCAGATGATATTTTGTTAATTTTGACTCAACCTATCTTTTCCCTTCAAAATGTAAAAGGGCTGTTGAAGGATTTTGGGGAGATTTCAGGCCTTTTTGTTAATTGGTCAAAATCAGAATGTTTGATGCTGAGTCATTCTGATTTAGAAGTAGCAAAACTAAAAGAATTTCCGGATATTGCTTGGCCGGAAAATGGATTAATGTATCTGGTGTTAAAATGTTTAATTTTATTGAGAAAATCCTCTCCCACAACTTTACAAGAATTCTAAGTGTTTTTAAGTCTGACCTAGATAGATGGTCTAGTCTGCATCTCTCCCTATGGGGTAAAATTAACTCAATTGAAATGATTTTGTCCCCTTAACTATTCTTTTTTATGAACAATTTTGCAGCCAACATAGCAGGTTACTGGTTTGGTAAAGTGGAAAATCTTATATCATCCTTTTTATGGTTTGGAAAGCCCCCTAGACTATCCAAAGTCAAACTTAGAGCCCCAATTAGACTAGACGGTTTTGCTCTACCCTGGTGGCAGGGTATTTTTGGGCCGTTAAACTAAAGCAGATGGCGTATTGGTTTTTAAATCATGAAATGCCCTCTGCTCCTCTTTGGGTTAAAGTAGAAAAGGATCTTGTTGCCCCTTTGCAGTTGCCTGATCTATTTTTTATTAGGACTCCATCAAGCTTGACAAACCATCCTACCTTGCAGATTTCAATAATGGTATGCAAAAAATTCAATAGCCTTAAAAATGTTGAACATGTTCCCTTGGAATTCATGTCCATTTGGGGTAATCCCATCCTCTCTACAGATAATAAGGGCAGTTCAGTCGCAATTTGGAAACAGAAAGGCATAAAAACTCTAGGTGATATGTTGGATGATGAAAATAGACTAGCTTCATTTGAGATTCTGCGTAAGAAATATAGGCTTAATAAATGTGACTTCTGTTTGTACCTTCAATTAATAAATATTCTTACTGACAGAATACTGAATGTGGATTACTCTATTCCTACAAATCTAGCATGGGCATCTCTTTTAAAAATTGCTTATCTCCATAGGGGGGTAAGTCTAATATATAAACTAATACATGATACAGATGACAAATTAACTAATCACGCTAAGTTGAAATGGCAGAATGATCTGGGTATTAAAATATTCACCGGGTCTTGGAGCATACTCTGGAATAATGCGCATAAAGCATGTAGAGAAACACAAGGTAAATTAATTCAATTCAAAATGTTACACTCTATTATTACTGTTCCCCTCGTCTGTTTTTTTTCTTTAGGTTTATGTCCAAATGGGGCTTGCTGGAGATGTGGTGAGACTGATGCTGGACTTGCCCATCTCTTATGGTCTTGCAAAAGACTTAATAAGTACTGGAAACAAATTCATGACTGTTGTCAGATAATTCTGAAAAAAAATATTCCTTTCTCCCCTGAGATATTTATTCTTGGTGATTTGTCTTCCCTTGAGTTTATGCAAAAAAGGCAATAAACTCTGGATTCTAGCAGCTGCACTAGCATATGAAAGATTAATAATGAAAAATTGGAAAGAAAAGGAATCTCCTTTGTTTCAACAATGGTTAGATTCTCTGGAAAGCCTCGCTAATAATGAAATAATTTATTATGTGACACAAAATAAAATAGAAACTTATAATTATATTTGGGGCCCTTTTCTTATCTTCTGTTCATAGATTTCTTCAGGGTTATTAGTTTAATTTGTTTTAACATATATGCATAAGATATCTGTGATATATTTGTAATAGTTGAAAATAGAATGATATTGATTGTAACATTTTTAAACATTTGGAAAATTTCTGTTGCATATGGTTTTTTTTTTTGTATGTTGAAAACTTAATAAAAATTGTAAATGCAAAAAAAAAAAAACAAGTTGGCCAGGCAGTGCAACAAGGCAGCTGGTAGGGACACATTGGGGTGCTGGGGTGCACAGGGAGGGGCATCTCCAGCAGAAAGATGATGGCGGTGTTGCCCCTGTATAGATCACTGGTAGGATTCCACCTTGAATACTGTGTTCAGTTCTGGAGACCACATGTCCAGAAGGACTCAGACAGAGTGGAGGCAGTCCAGAGGAAGGTGACTAAAATGTTAAGATCTGCATTAAAAGCCCTATGAGGAGAGACTAAAGGACCTCAGTATGTACACCCTGGAACAGAGAAGGGGGGGGGGGGGAATATGATAAAGACCTTTAAATAACTCACGGGAATAAATAAGGTATAGGACAGAAGTATTTTTCAGAGGAAAAGGTGCTCAAAAACAAGAGGACATGCTATGAAACTGGAGGGGAGGTAGATTTAGGAGAGATGTGAGGAAGTACTTCTTCATAGAATGAGTGGTGGATTCCTGGGACAACCTTCCAGCGGAGGTGGTGGGGGAAAAAACAGTGGTGAGGTTCAAGAATGCATAAGTAGAAGGGAATCATAGTGGAAAGGAAGGGAAGGGGGGTGAGAAAGAGCAGTAGATCAGGCACGGCCTGTGGTAATAGTGTAGGTAGGGAAGAATGTGCAGACTGGATGGGCCAAGCGGTCCTTACCTGCCATCAAATTCTGTTTCTATGTTTTTACATCCACTCTAAAATAGCACTGCCTCAAACACAAGTATAGAACTCTGGTCTTCCAGAAATCAGTCTTGACCATTGATTCCCACTAGTTGGTCTGAGTTAGAGGTGCTAGGACCCAGTGTGAAGCCAGAACTTTTCAGAGGGCCACCGCTGAGCCATGCAGCACGCATACGTGGCACTGTGAGTGAGCAGACGTGGCCACCTGCTTACATCAGCACCAGATCCAATTGCCTCAGTTCCTTTTTTCCTGCCATCGAGTGAACATTAGCTTTATCGTTTGTCCACCATGAGTCAGAACATCACATCTATATGACAACAGCATTCAGTTCTCAGTTTTAGTGTTTAAAGCTAGAGTTTTTTATTTTTGTGTCAGTTTAGTGTATTTTGTCAAAAAATGACTTGTTTCTTTGCATTCCTACTGAGTGTCAACAGTCAAAGGCCATGTAGTATGGTAGGGATAAGAGGAAAAACAATGGCACCGCAGGTATATGAAAATCTTTTAATCAGTGCATAGCATATGCACAGCCGCTCAGCAGTACAGGCTACAACCTCAACTAGTTTCGCACCAAACGTGCATCATTCATATACCTGTGGTGCCATTGTTTTTCCTCTTATCTCTACGCTTACAAGTTGGCACGCACTAGTGGAGCTGAGGATTTTATTTACTCTAGTATGGTAGGGAGCCTGAAAAAGCAGGCTGCTCCAGCAGCAGGGCCGTGTCTGGTTCACTTTCCCCATTGGGGAAGGGTTCTGACTATGAGTGGTCCAGTGCTCAGGGGGAAGAACAGTCCACCTGCAATAAAAAATGAGAAGCTCTGATCCATTCTGCTTCGAGGTCGAGACACTGCTTGGCTTTGACTTCTTCCTCTTCTGGCTGGAAAGGGAAGAAACAACACTGGTCGAGGTCACCCTCTGCATGGTCTGCCACAAGATCTCCGGTGTCCAGGAGCTGAAGGCCCTCACCATCACCTTCAGTGTCATTGAGGGCCTCTGTTTCTAGGTTGGGGTCTCAGGTCTGGAATCCCCCCCCATCTGTAAGTGGAGACCTCGGTGAGCAGTTCCACCCCTGGCAACACTTTTGGAGGAATGAGTACAGTGTTGGGGCCAGTATGCCTCTGCCAGTGGAATCTGTCCCTGGCCATTTAGGGTCAGTGGAACTGGAGCTGCAGGCAAGGCAATTGTGCCAGGTAGAGCATTTGGCTCTGGCAACAACCTTAGGGTCCTTGCTGGTAACACACCGCTGACTTCCTGTCCCACTGGCTGCTCCCCATCCTGGTCTGGATAGGGCCGTCCATGGTGCCATCGCCAGTTACTTTGGCGATGGCTGGGTCATCAATTCTGGTTCTGGCACCAGACCTGGGTCCTTCAGGGCCCAGCACTTGATGAGGCACCAGGTGTGGCTCTGAATGTGGCACCACATGGTCTCGCAGTACTGGGGGCCTCCCTGGTGCAATATCTGGTGCTGGTTCTGGCTCCACCTCTAGCACCAGTCCATCCCCCTTCAGGGCCAGGGCTAGTGTCATTTGCAACAGCTATGTGCTGGGTTGTTGGGCCTATGACCTCACCCTCTCTTCTACCATCCCTGGGGGTAGCAGGTGACGAGCATACTGCAACCTCATTTTCTCTGGAGGGGGATTATGATGACTCCACCTACAGCCTGGAGACCTGAGACCCATTTCCTGTGCCTCAGAAGGCTCTCTTTTTACAGGCTCTGCTCACAAATGTGCACTTGGCATTGGATTTTGAGCTAGCAGCCATTGACCAGGCTAAGCACCTCCAACTGGAGTTTCTAATGTGCCAAGTATGCCTGTCAATTTGGTTACTCCAATCCCACCACACTAGGGACCTCGTCTAAGGTGGTTTGGCACAGCTCTGCTTTAGTGGCAGCAGGCTTCAATTAGGCAGACAGAAATACACTGCTCCCAACAATAAGCCAGTGTATGTCACTCAGGCTACAGCTGATTCAATTGTTCTTCTCACTGAGAAGGACAAGTGTCCACAGGAGGTCACTGCGCACCTCGTTAGTAGGAAGTTGTGCAAGACTGATGCTATGGGCATGATTAATTGAGCTTACACTTTAGCCACCTTGGTCATGAGGACAGCTAGCTACCAAGGGCACTTTAGAGTATATGGGCATGTCCATACTAA
Source organism: Neoceratodus forsteri (assembly GCA_016271365.2). NCBI lineage: Eukaryota > Metazoa > Chordata > Ceratodontiformes > Ceratodontidae > Neoceratodus > Neoceratodus forsteri. The sequence continues at coordinate 542,705,596 of JADMNL010000023.1, forward strand.
ATGGGTACATTTCCATCACATGCACTTTAACACTCAGTAACTCTGCAAAGAGTGTTAAAATATATTTCAAAACTGCAATACTGTCTACTACAGAAGTTAGTGGGATAACATAAATAACTTCAGCCACCTAATACTTATGAAATTTTTTTTTTTTTAAACTTACTGATCTGTCCTCTGGTTTTTGTATTGGCTAGGTGGGACATTTCAAGACACCACATGTTGTATGCTTTCCTTCTACCTACCAAAATGTTGTGCTGAAAAAATAAGTCACTCTATGCATTTTATGTAAAGAGCCCTGTAACAACATCATGTGTGTGTGCCTTTATATATTTCTATTTTTTTTCCAGAATGAGTTAAAAAGTGACTATCTTGTATGTAACCTTCTCTGTCCCCTTAGGTTACATAAGGGATTGAATGGTATAGATGTGAAACTGTGCATGAATCGGGGCACTAGATGCCAATCTCTAAAGGAGGCTCAGTTGGTTTGCTGTTCTGGCTGAAAAAAACATTTCAAAACTACGGAGATGCTCTGGCTGCCTTTAAAAGTAGAACCGGGCTATCTGTCTCTGTCCCACTCCTATCTACGTATGTAACAGCTGCTTATCATGCATACATAGATATATACATAGATACATAGACAGTGTCAGCAGATAAGGGCCTATGGCCCACCCAGTCTGCCCATTTGAGCTTGTAAGTTCAGTTTATGTTTTCCTAGAAGTCTGTTGCTCCTTACCCCTGACCTCCAGAATTCCTTTATGTCTATCCCATGCATTCTTAAATCCCGTGATTGTTTCAGCCCCCACCACTTCCTCTGGCAGGGTGTTCCACTTGTCCACCACCCGTTCTGTGAAGAAATTCTTCCTCATGTTTCCTCTGAATCGTCCTCCCTCCAACTTCATCCCATGCCCTCTAGTCCTGGAACATCTTTTTCGCTTAAAAATAGTGTATTCCTGCACCTGTTCCTCCCTGTAAGATACTTGTATGTCTCTATCATACCTTCTCTCCTCCTCTCCTCCAGGAGTACATGTTCAGTTCCTTCAACCTGTCCTCATAGGACTTGTGATGCAATCCATGCACCATCTTTGTTGCTCTCCTCTGAACCTTCTCTACCCTGTCTATGTCCTTACGTAGGTAAGGTCTCCAGAACTGTACAGTGTATTCCATGCATGAGGAGTGTGACTTTTTTTCACAGTGTCATTGGCTTATTTCTAGCCAATCATAACACCATATTAAGTCCTTTAAACTTTGTTTTGCCTGTGGATCCGTCAATTTTCTTCCCAATCAACAAATTAGAACATTCTCTGTCTCCTCCAAACTTGCTGTTACAAACGTATGACTGTGTTACAAACAGGACTCTGGAAACTGGTCAGAAATGTAAGCAGACATGAATGGGGCTGAGTAGCAGTGAAATAATGATTTTTTATACTGTCTGCTATAAATCTGTCTGCATTTTGTTGCTGGATTTAAAATGGGAATATGTTATGCACAGACTTGCATTCAGTAAGGTCTCTGGGGACAGAGAAAAGGTCAATCATGTTTTTAACAAGGGACAGAGTTAATATATTTGTCCCTGTTACAACAGTATTTCACTACAGGACATGGTTAGTTATGTTAAATAAAGTTTGAATTTATAGTGTATTTTACTGGGGTTCATGACTGCTGTTTAAATATATCCATTTATGTCTGAAAATGGCAAGTATTTGACATATTTTTCAAGGTTATCTATTGTATGGCTCTAATAACTGCCTTCTGTGTGCCAGACATGCTGTGAATTTCACAGTTTTGCAATGTGCTAAACAGGTGTTTAAGGCTGTGTAATTCATTGTGGATGTATGACTTTTGCAGGCTTCCAAACATCTTTTTTTTAGCAGTCTTATGGTACTGTCCTGATTGTAACAGGGACAGAGGTAGCATACTAATGTTTGTAACGGGGACCTCCTAAAAATCTCTGTCCCAGTTACAAACAAGTCTTTTGGTCTACCTTATTTTTGAATTATGATTATTAAGAGATTTAATGAGAGTTTTTTGCTTTTAGTGTGCATTTGTTTTTTTGGGGGGGGTGTAACAAATTATTTTTGTTTTAAAATGGCCTTTCACATGCTTGGGGGGGCTGCCTGCTCATCTGAAACTAAATTATTTCTGGAATGTTAGCTGCAAAGGTTGTGATTAAAATATAAATGTACTGGGTGCTGTAGTCATTTACTGATGCATTTTAAGTGAAAAAATAATGGGATCCAAAACAGTATTTTCAAAAGATGTCCTAACAGCCCACAAGTAGTTCAATCATGTTTGTAACAGGGACCCCAGGAAACCAGCAGTCCCTGATACAAATGAGACTTCTGGTGGTGCCTTATTTTTCTTTGTTATTATTAAGAGATGTTACATACTTTTTAGTTTGATTTAAGTGAGCATTTGTTTGGGGGGTGTAATAAAGATTTTTTATTTTAAAATGGCCACTCACATGCTTTGGGGGGGTGCTGCCAGTTCATTCAAAAGTAAATCAGAAATGGAATGTTTGGTGCAAAGTTTGAGATTAAAATATAAAAGTATTGGGTGCTGTAGTCATTTACTGATGCATTTAAAGTGAAAAAAGCCTGGAATCTGTTTTAGCATTTTCAAAAGTTGTCCTAACAGCCTGCAACCAAGTTCAGTCATGTTTGTAACATGGATCTCAGGAAACCAATGGTCCCTGATACAAATGGATGGGACTTCTAATGGTACCTTATTTTTTTAATTGTGATTAAGATATTCTACAGGACTTGTTTGTTTTGACTGAGCATTTGTTTTGGGGAAGCAACAAAGGACTTTTGTTTTAAAATAGTCACCCACATGCTTTGGGGTCGGGGGGTCTGCGAGCTGATCTGAAATTAAATTAGAAATGGAATGTTTGGCTAGCCTGGTAGTGCTGAGGGTTGAGGTGCTGGATACCACACTTTGCACCATGCTGGCGACCCGGGGCCATCAGGGGTCAGTGGGGGGATAGGATTGAGCATCCAGAGGACTGGTCTCCTATCCCCGGGGAGGGATCCAGCATGCCACCTCTCTGCAGCAGCCCCTGGTGATGACCGAGGGCACTGCTAGGGTTGGTGTAGCTGTATGGAGTGCGCAGATTGACACATATGTGCCATGACATCACCGCATACTTGCACTCCCGGGGGCCAGAAAAATAGAAAATGGCAGCACAGACCACGGCAACTTGATGGCCGCTGCTCCACTGGCCGATGTTGCCTGGATGGCGCTGCTGGTATTGGTTCCTTGCCTGGTGCGGGGCAATGGGGGTGTCCTTTTCAAAGGTATAGTTGCATATGCCAGCTGGGCGTGCAACTTCAGGGTCGGAGGCGGAGTTGGAGAGGTGGCTGGAAGAAAGCAGATCAGTGGCTGCAGGGGTGAAAATTGTAACATGATAAAAAAAGAGAAATGAAATGTTTGCTGCAAAATATGAGATTAAAAACAATAGACATATTGGGTGCTGTAGTAATTTTCTACTAAATTTAAAGTGGACAAATGTCAATGACAATATTTTAGAACAAAAATGTTTTGCAACTAAAGAACCTTGTATGTTATAAAAATAAAGATGGCAGTGGTAACTTGCTCCTTGGAAGCACAATGGCACCAATTAAATTTACAAAATGGTTCTGGCCAAGGTATGGCTAACAGGGCAGTGGGGAGGGAGGCAGTTGCTACCAGGTTCCCTTGAGACTGCTGACAAGGTCAGGATGGGACTGACCATAAGTCCCATGGTACAGCTGACAGGGCTAGAGAATTTTAGGAGTGTGCCACTAGGACCCTTGAGACTGCTGACAGAGATGGGATTGACCTTACATTCCAGGGGCCCAATAGGGAGGGCAGTGGGATTGATGTTGGTTCCCATGGGACTACAGATTTGATAGAGCATGTCAAAAGGCTCCCAGGGGCTTGGGAGGGAGATGTGACTAACCTCACATGCCAGGGGGCTGATGGGGAGGGGGTGGGACTGACCTTGGGTACCATGGGACTGCTGATAGGTGTGGAGAGTTTTAGGAGTGTACCAGCAGACCCCAGGACTGGGGAGGGGGTGGAACTAACCTCACATCCCAAGGGGCTGATGGTAAGGAAGTGGAACTGACCTTGGGTACCATGGGACTGCTGACAGGGCTGTAGAGTTTTAGAAGGGAACTACCAGGCACCAGGGACTGGGAGGGGGATGGGACTGACCCCATAGAAACATAGAAACATAGAATTTGACGGCAGATAAGGACCGCTTGGCCCACCCAGTCTGCCCATTTCCCTACCTACTGGATAAGCTGCAGATCCTAGTTAACCAGCAGCCTACTTCTTCTTACCCCCACCCCCCAGAATTGCCTTATGACTGTCCCATGCATGCTTGAATTCCACCACTGATTTTGACTCCACAACTTCCTCCTGAAGGTCGTTCATGCATTTACAACCCTCTCTGTGAAAAATACTTCCTTAAATTACCTCTGAGCCGTCTCTCTCTATCTTCAAATTGTGCTCTTGTTCTTGCACACTTTTTGAAAGATGCTACCCTCTTGGACTTTGTTGATTCCCTTGAGGTACTTGAAAGTTTCTATCATGTCCCCCTCTCCCTCCTTTCCTCGAGGCTATACATATTAAGCTCCTTAAGTCTCTCTTCATATGTCTTCCGGTGCAGACCCTGCACCATTTTAGTTGCCCTCCTCTGGACAGCTTCCATCCTGTCTATGTCTTTGCGGAGAGTGGGTCTCCAGAACTGCACACAGTACTCCAGATGGGGTCTCACCAGCTGTCTGTACAGAGGGATAATAACTTCCTGTTTTCTACTGGTGATGCCTCTCCCTATGCATCCCAGTATCCCCAGCCCTCCTTGCTGCCCTCTCACATTGCTTGCCCACCTTTAGGTCATCTGATATGACTACCCCAGGTCCCTTCCATTTTTGTTGTTGTTAGTATCTCACCCCCATTGTGTACTCTTCCCTGGGTTTTTGTTTCCCAGGTGCATTACCTTGCACTTCTTAGCATTGAATCTAAGCTGCCATACATTTGACCATTCCTCTAACCTTGCCAAGTCCTTCTCATCCTTTCCACTCACCCTGTGCATCAACTCTGTTGCAGATCTTAGTGTCATCTGCAAAGAGACATTTTTTCCTTCCAGTCCTTCTGCAATGTCGCTTATAAAGACATTGAAGAGGACCGGTCCTAATACTGAACTCCATGTACCCTACTAGTAACCCTCCTTTCTTCTGAGTGGACTCCATTTATTATTACTCTCTGTGTCCTATTCTCCAGCCAATTCTACCCAGGCTGTCATCTTGGGACCCACTCCCAGGCTGGCTAACTTGTATATTAATCTTTGTGTGGGACTGTGTCAAATGCCTTGCAAGTGTAGGTAGGCCATGTCCACAGCCCCTCCCTGATCTACTACTTTGTCACCCAGTCAAAGAAATCTATCAGATTTGTCTGGCATGACCTTCCCACTGTGAATCCATGCTGCCTAGGGCCCTGTGCCCCTCTGGCCTCTAGATACTCGACAATTCTTTCCTTCAGAAGTGATTCCATCATTTTCCCTATCACTGAGGTTAAACTAACAGGTCTGTAGTTTCCTGCTTCTGCCTTGCTCCCACTTTTGTGCAAGGGGGATGATTTGGAGGAGGATGGGACTTACCTTGGGTTCCATGGGACAGTGGATTTGTCAGAGTGTGCCATTAGGCCCCTGGGATTGGGGAGGGGAATGGAATAGACCTCACATGCCTGGAGCTGATGGGGATGTGGGACTACCCTTTGTCCAATGGGACTGAGGATTTGCTGGGGTGTGCCACCAGGCCCAAGGGACTGGGGAAGGGGATGGGATTGACCTCTGTGCCAGGGAGCTGATGGGGTTGGGTGTGGGACTGACCTTGGGTCACCTGGGACTGCTTACAGGGCTGGAAAATGCAGGAGTTCACCACCAGACCCTAGGGACTGTGAAGGGGGTGGAACTAAACTCGTGTGCCAGGGCAACTGATGCAGAGGGGGTGGGACTGCTGACAGGGCTGGAGAGTTTTAAGAGTGTGCCACCAGACCCCAGGGACTGGAGAAGGGGTTGGTGCTGACCTTATATGCTAGAGAGCTAATGAAGAGGAGAATGGGACTTATCATAGGATCAATGGGACTGTGAATTTGTTAGATTGTGCCTCCAGACCCTAGGGACAAGGGAGAGAAATAGGACTGAACTCATGTGCCAGGGGTCTAATGAGGGAGAACTGGGACTGAACTTGGGTTCCATGAGACTGCAGATTTGTTGGAGTGTTCCACCAGGCCCCATGGACTGGGAATGTGGATGGGACATACCTCATGTGCCAGGAGGTTGATGGGGAGGGTTTGGAACTGATCTTGGATCCCACAGGACTGCTAACAGGACTGGAGCATTTTAGGAGTTTGCCACCAGGCCCCAGGGACTGGAGAGACAGATGGGACTGACCTCACATGCCAGAGGGCTGATGGGGAGGGGGTGTTACTAACCTTGGGTCCCACGGGACTGTTTACATGGTGGAAGCATTTTAGGAGTGTGCCACAAGGCTCCAAGGACTGGGGAGGGAAATGGGACTTACCTTATATACCACAGGGCTGATGGGGAGGGAGGTGGAACTGATTTTGGGTCCCAGGGGGCTACTGACAAGGCTGGAGAATTGTAGAATGGTCTTCTGAGCCCCAGGGACTGTTGACATGGATCTGGAGGAGGATGGGAATAGTGCCTCCCTTTAGTTTGCAATTCTGTTGGTGTCCTTGCCTACATCCATTCTGTTTACAAGCCAGTTGCTGCCAATGGGTGTCCACGTGTGTCTCCATTTTGTTTCCAATCCAATGGGTTGCCCACATTATCATCTGTTCTCATCTGGTGGGTTTAGTTATGTCATCATCTGGGGTCTGCCAGATCCCTGGTCAATCTTTCATGGGGCCCTGGTGGGTGTGCAAGTGACGTACTGCACACAGCAGCTTGACTTGCATTACAATGGACTGGTGCCAGGGTTCTCATCTGGTGGATTTAGTTATGCCATCACCTGAGGTCTGCCAGGTCACTGGTCAATCTTCATGGGGCCCTGGTGGGTGTGCAGTTTGTGTCCTGCATGCACCTGCTAGATTTAATCACTGTAGGCTAGCACCCATGTTCTGCTCTGATGGATTCAGTTACACTGTCACTTGGGGTGTGCCAGGTCCCTGGTCAATCTCTTATGGGGCAGTGGTGTGTTTGCAAGTGGTGTACTGCACACACTGGCTTGAGTGAGTCACTGTAGGCTGTAGTCCATGCGCATGTCTGGTGGATTCAGTTATGCTGTTAAGTGTGGTCTGCCAGATGTACATATGTGCATTCATTGGAGGTATTAGGTATGTAATAAGCAGTGTATATAGTGTATATATTGTGGTGTTATGGTTATGGTTTTAGTTAATTCTACTTAGTGTGTCTGGTATTTCTAGTTAGTATAGTGAATTTGTTGTATTATGAACTTCCTTTGTGGTGATGGTATGCAACTGTAGAACTTTTATGCTAATTGAGTCATAACTTAAAACAGTAAACAAAGTGGAAATGAATAAAGGACTCCAACTGCCTGATTTTCTTTTTTCCACAGTGTTTTCTGGGACTGCTTAAAGTTTTTGAAGTTTTTTCTGTCCTGTTACATATGTTAATGAAAAACTTTTTCACAAATATTTGGAGTTTAATTTTTAAAGTGATCAAAACAAAGTTTTAAATATCATCTACTCTTATCCCCAGTTATGTATGAATGCATTTTAATCTGTGACTACCCAAAACTTTGTTGGTGAGGGAAAACTTTGAAATTACTTTGCCCCGTAATTCTCTGCCATGTATTAGATTGATGGTTATTATATCCTTTTGCATGCACAGATTTTGGAGTTGCTTAGTGAATTAACAAAATGAGTTAAAGTACTGCAAATTCATGTAACGATTCGAAAATATTTATACATAATTTTTTTTCTAGTTAACATAGTCTCTGTCCCTGTTACATACGTTACCTGGTTTCTGTTTCCAAACATTAGGGACTTTACTCAGAAAACCACAAGTTATATTATCTTCCTGTTTATACTTTTAGTTAAGGACATTAAGAGTAAAGTATCGATGGTGAAAGAAGAAAGAAATGACAACATTTATTTTTCTACAGTCATGTCCCACATATGTCCCCTATTACTGTGGATAGACCCATATGCTCTCTGGAGCAAGTCGCACTCTCTGACGGAGTCTACCAGGTCAGAGGTTAAACACGACATTCTGCTGACTGTCAAGCAAGGTATGGAGCCTTGCCGTGAGCAGCTTAAATCCTCTTGGGTGCCTTCAGTGTTGCATCTCACTATTCTCTTGGGCATTTGTATCAGGTGGCGTTCTTGGCTGCAGACTGCTGCCTTCTCCCAGGACAGCCAACAACAGGTGATGTATGTTTCCATGCTGGAACTCACCTGTTCTGACAGCAGGTGGAGCAGTCTCTTAAGGCATTGGATGAACCTAGAATGACACTCAAGACCTTTTAAAGCCAGTGCCACGAGTCTTACATACTGTTTTGTAATGCTTTCTGCACACCTGAGGAAGTTAGGACTCTCAAGTCTTTCTGTACATGGATGCTGGTTAACTTCAAGCCTGTCTGGACAAGAGACAGAACAGGCAGTAGCCACTGCTTCTCAGTTCCTGACTTTGATGAGGGTCTTGCTGAACTTTGAACAGTCTCAGCTAAAACCCTCCCTGCAGCTGCTGTTCTTAAGAGCTCTTCTGGATCAACCCAAGCTATGGTCTTCTTCCAGAGAGCAGGCTACAAGCAATTCTGCAGATGGCATTCCACATCATATGGCACAAAACTGTGTAAGTCCACTCCATGCAGCTCATGCTAGGCCTTATAGCCTCCTCAGTGTTCACAGTACCCATGGCATGTTTGCACATGAGGAAGGCTCAGTGGACGCTCAGTGCACAGACGTCACAGGCATCACACCCTCAGACTTACCCTATTCAGGTGACCAAGCACTTGGTTCAGTCTCTCTCATGGTGGTGCATAGAGGACAACCTCCTCAAAGGCTCCATCTCTCCCAGCTAGAGCCTCAGCTGATTTTCACCATAGATGCCTCCCTGTCAGGGTGTGAAGCCCACTGTCAGGGCCTCTAAACCCAATGTGTCTGGGACCCATAAGAGACTCATTGCCTCAATGTGTTGGAGATGTGAACTGTTTTCTTTACTGTCTGAAAGCCCTAATGGGCTTAGACAGTCACAAAACAGTCCTCCTACAGACAGACAATAAGTCTGTCAACAAACAAGGAGGAGGAGCACACTTTTACCCTCTGTGCAGGAAGGATATGAAAGGGCTAGTATGATGTCTGGAGCAGGAGATCCTGCTCCAAGCAATCTATTTACCAGGAGGTCAGAACTCTCTGGCAGACCAGCTTATTCGGAGAGTGGGGTACTCCACATGTGGACCTTTTCGTGTCCCCACTCGATGCCTATTGTCTTGATCCTGATTCAGTTCTGCTCCAGAAATCCAGGAAATGGCGTTTTCTATCAGGATCCATTCAGACTGCAATGGCAAATCGTTCCCTAAAATCTCTCTTCTTCAGAGAGTATTGCTCAGATTGGAGGTACAAAGGGGCAAGATGATACTAGTGCCCCCCCCACTGGCATCTGCAGATATGGTTTCCTCTGTTAATAATAATAATAACTTTATCTGTTGAAAGCACTATTCAACAAGTACCAAAGCACTTTTACAATGAAACCTTAAACCATAAACATTTAAAACCACTATAAAACTGACATCAATAAATTAATACTCAGGCTAGGCAAACGAGAACAAAAATGTTTTTAGTGCTGTTTTGAAGCTTTCCATGGTCAGGCACCCTCTCATCCGATGAGGTTGAGAATTCCACAGGGTAGGAGCCACAAGTACAAATGTTTGGTCTCTGGAGGTCTTTAAAGAAATCATGGGAATCTCCAGCAATCCCTCATCAGTGGAATGGAGTGGTCAGACAGTGCAGTAGGGATGCAGAAGCTCTTGCAGGTAACTCGGTCCCAGTCTGTGTAGAGCCTTGTAGATCAGCAAGCCGACCTTGAAGGTGATCTTTCACTGAACAGGCAGCCAGTGCAGTCCGCACAGCACAGGTGTGATATGGCTAGCTCGAGAAAGCCCAGTCAACAACCTGGCCACAGCGTTCTGCACCAGCTGCAAGCAGTGGATATCGACCCCCAGAAGCCCTAGGTAGAAGGCATTGCAGTAATCAAGGCAGGAGGTCACAAAGGTGTGGACCAATGTTGGAAGATCACCAGGTGGAACGAGATGCTTAATCCGGGCAATATTCCTGAGATGGTAAAAAAGAGGTCTTGATGATGGATGACACCTGAACAGACTGCAGTCAACAACTGAGGATTATGCCAACCAGAACGGACTTACTGACACAGGGTCACCTAGTCCATCCCTACTTGTGATAAGAAGTGAATGGGTACAAGGTATCTCAGAGGGTCTCTGAAATACTTTTGGCTGTGCATAAGCCTTCTACTAGGAAGAGATACACAGCAAAATGGAAAATATTTTTCATCTGGTTCTCTAAAACCTACAAGTACCCCTTTTACTGCAACCTGACATGATTAGTACCTGCTGAACCCTTCCACTGCTGGTCTGCAATATTCCACAGTAAAGGTCCATTTCTTTGCTATTCAGCATACCATGAACCCATTGGTAGCCTCTACACGGCATAATTGCCACTGTTCAAGAGGATTCTCAAGGGCTTTTTTTACACAAGGCCTCCCAGCAGGAAGCTAGTGACTTCCCAGGTTATCAGCCTTGTACTAATATGCTCACTTACATGCTCTTGAAGCCTTGTGATGTGTGACTTTAAATTTTTGATGTGGGAAGCTTTCAGGTGGCCAATACCTCTGCTCTCAGAGAATCTGAAATCAATGCTTGTTCACAGATCCTCTGTCTCTGTTTTCCATTAAATAAGGTAGCTCTTCACAACCCCCAAGGTTCTACCCAAGTGGTGTTGGAGTTTCATCTTAACCAGGCTTAGTCCTGCCTACCTACATTGCCAACATCTAGGCAATGTAGGTAGGTGATACGAAAATGGGCAACAGGGAAGAAACTTGAGGAGGAGCAGAAAAGATGACTTGGCTAAACAGAATTATTTACCAGCTGATATATATATATATATATATACGGACCAGGTAGGATTCATAACTGGATGTCATAGCTCGGACCTAGTCTGTAAAATTATTCACGTTATTCATGCTTCTAAAAGAAACAAGTTACAACCCGCCTTGTTATCATTAGATGCTAATAAGGCCTGTGACAGAGTAGAGTGGATTTCTATAAGCAAAATCTTAAGTAAATACAATTTGGGGGACTTCTTTTGCAAATGGGTTCAGGTCTTATATGCTGAAGTGTATGCCAGGGTGAAAGTCAATGGTTTCTCCTCTGCCAGGTTTCCTATATTTCAAGGCACAAGACAAGGTTGCCCTCTTTCTCCACTTTGTTCATTTTGGCTTTGGAACCACTTCTTATCAAGATAAGGGCTCCAGATCTATTTCAGGTAGTATTGTGGGGAAATCTCGTAAAATATATGCTTATGGAGATGATGCACTGCTCTCAATTACAAATACAATTACTACTATTCTAACCCAAGGTATTCTTCAATATCATTAACTCTAGCAGTCCACCTCCTGGATTGCACTGCCCTGGAGATGAATGGAACTTATTCTAATAGTGGAACACTGATTGGCTCATGCCACCATTTAAACCTGCTGCCCTGTCAACTGTATGTGTTCTAAAATGCTCAGATTTCTTTCTCCGCCTGCCTAGTTGGTTGCCTCAGAGGCTGCTCCTTAGCGTTACTGAGAGAACTTAAGATTTGGAAGGAAAATCTTAAGTATTAGGTTTTTTTTACTTCATTTCTGCTGCCTGTCAGTTTTTGATCCGAACCCAGGGTAGTCTGCTGGGGTGGTTATCTGGGGCAGACTGGGGGAGGTGCTGTCGGAGGCAGGCCCCAGTATGCCCATGGTTCCTGGGCTTTATGGTGGGATGGCTGGAGAGCCTGCTTGTGTGAACTCCAGTTACCAGCTGATTTCCTCAGCAGCACCTTGGGGGACAACCAGGGGGGTTCTCTCCATTGGTTAAAGCGCTGACCTGAACCCACGGTGGTTCACTGGGGCAGGCAGTCACTATGGGAGATCGGGGGTGTGCTGTCGGAGGACAGGCCCATGATACCTGTGGTTTCTGGATTTTTGCGGGGGTAGGCTAGAGAGCCCGCTCGCATAGATCCAGTTGTAGGCTGACTTCCCTAATAACTCCTCGGGGGACGACCTAAGGGAGAGTCTCTTCTTTTTGCTGGCTGGTCAATTGTGTTCCCCCTGAAGTGGCTGGAATAAATCCTGAGGACTGGAAAGGTTTTTTCCACTCTACATGAAGTATATGGAACAGCTATAAATTTAACTCTTATTCGATCATTGCTCAGGTCAGATTGTTCCTGTTCCTTTTTCTTCCCCTTATACATTTCGGTGAAGCAGTGAGAGGGCTTCATTTTTATTTTCAAGATCTGACTGTGTGACTGCTTATTCTGCCTATGTTGTTCTATAATTACTCATTTCATAATGCAGTTAACTAATATTACATTATTTTTTTAAGTCATTTCACTATTCACTCACATCTTTTGTTTTCTTTCCTGTTTTTACCAAAAATAGGTAAGCACAGTAGTACAATTCAGTCCTTAGTTAACTTTCTGTCCCACCAGTTATCACTTTCACCCTCTGTCGCCTTTAGCACGCCACTTTACCTTCTTGTGCATTTAAGTACATACTGTTGCCCAGCTTCTCTTGTCCAAACATCAAATATAACACAAATGTGTTTATATTTTTTTCACATCTCATTGTCCATGGTTTTTAATAAAACATAAAAAACTGCATGTACAAACATGCTACCCTAAGCTACAATGCACTTCAGCATTCTTTTGGCACACACAAATGTAATAAAGGTGTTAATTACTAAATTATATGTTACCTTTTATTACTGCATTTTCCTAACTAACCAATTCTCATCTATATGGATGTTTCATAGAGGCACTAATAACCCCCAACATTTGCAAACATCTGTATGGTTACCATTCTAACAGTAAAATTAAATTTTAAGTATATTTCCATGGCAATTACACCAAACGGTAACAATGTCATATCTTCTCACAAATAGGCATGGCAGACAAAACACATAACAAATGTATTTCCAACAGGCATTATTAGAGATTTTAAAACACATTAAGGTCATTATATTATTTTTCAGCAGGCACCACCCTCGTGGCATGCACCAAAAAATGTCACATTTCAGTAAACATTACCCATCCAAACACTCCAGCCCTTGTCAAACATTTGCTGTTAACCCCAAAGAAGGCTAGCATCATACACCTTAGTACATTGTTAAATACTGAAAAATAACCCTTGTCATAGACAAACACCGCTATACTCATCACACTCATAACAAAGACAGCCCCCCACCCAATGTAAAATGCATCTCCTGGGCCCACATACCAAATGACAGCACTATAGCATATTCAGATGAAACTGTCCAACACATACATGGTAAAAGAAAGCCAGAAATACAAATCATAGTGGGTAACACTACACAACAGGGGAGATTACTCTGTTACTAGGTCAGAAGCAATACCAGTTCAAACAAAGTCAGCTCAACATGCTGAGGTTTTGGCCCTGAAGGAAGCATTAAAGCACAAACCCAATTTTATCTTTACTAACAGCAGTTACACCTTTAAAAACAATTTGGACTCTTACATGAGTGATGAAAAAATATTTTTTCTACCAATGATTGGTGGCGAGCTTAATAAAGGCACAATCTGCCTCCTTAGCTAGTAATTAACTATGAATCTATGAGTTACGTAGTACATACCTACAATTTACGCCTTCAACAGCAAGAGGCATTCCCCTCAGACTGGGGCAAAATGTGGCAAACAAGTGACCAAACCAAACCCATAAAGCCCGAGGTGTCCCACATCTGAGGGCATGAGAGGAAAGGCATATTTTACCAAGCATTCTTTAGGCAATTCATTAGCAGATTATGTGGGGAAAATGCACCATGCCTCTGCAACCCACCACCAGTCAAACTATGATGGAGTGTCGCCTGGCTGAACAAGAGGTTGGCACGCACCTCTTGGACAGTAAGGTTTTTCAAGACTTGCAAAAATGGGAGTCATAAGGCCTAATACAAAAAATAGCAAAAAATACTTATTTGGTAAACAATGATTCCTGCAGGCAGGAATTAATCCATTTGGCACATACAGGCTTTCAATATGTACATTTGGGTATCAGAGCAACTTTAATTAGCCTTCCATGATGACACATACAACAACATTTGTCAACAGCTGTGTAACTTGCCAACAGTTTAAGCAGGCCCAGACCATTTCTACTCCCAAATTGCAAGTAAGTTTTCATGTGCCCTGGGGGATACATGAGTATTTAGTGGGACCATTTAACCCCCAGTGAAAATAAAAAATATTGTTTGTTTATTACACATCATTTTACATAATATGTGAAGGCATTCCTTACAGTGGAGGCCACAGCCAAATTTCCGTGGACACATTGACCAAAGAGATGTTTCCTTATTGGGGAATCCCCCGTCACATCCATTTACTTAAAAGTTTGCAAAAGAAAATATGTTCATGTTTTTAAATTGAAAGATAAGTATGGTATTAATTGGCATTATGGTATTCAGTACCGCCTTAAATCCCAAGGTCTAGTTCAAAATGTTAACAAGCACTTACAACAGGCCTTGAGAATGGCATACAATAAATTTATTAACTCATTACAGGAGCTCAAATGCAAACACAGACGGTCCTGGATACTAATGCCAGGAATAACTGCATTTAAATAAAAAAATAAGTACAGTCTCCAGTAAACCCTAATAACATTCCAAACTGGGTTTACTCAAAAAATAATAAACACCCATGGGTCTTAAATATACCAAGCCCATGCAAATAAAACAAATCTCTAATAATGTAGTACTTCTAAAAACAAAAAAATTATGGGATCATAATCTCACCAACTACTGTTTGTTTTGCTTTGTGCTTTTTGCTTTTCATTTTTCTTGCCATTTGTCTAGTATTTACTCTACCCAAATTGTTTATTTAAACGTTTAAAGTTTGTTATAGAGTGGAAAGATCCCTAGGTAAAAACTATCACCAAGGGTAGTAGAAAAAAAGATACAATAAAACTTTTTAGCATTATGCTTTTATCAACTAATGCTTGTTCTACTATTTTAATTTTTTAATTCTTCTCTGTACTTCCTCTGGCTAACCTGCTTGGTTAAAAAGTACAAGCAGCAAATGCTTACTAGTTTCTACCTTTATTAACATATTTAGTGTTTTTATTTCAGTATGACACAACACAGTGAGTCCAAAACCCTTCTTGAAGAAGACAGATACTGCTTATACCGTGTTAGATAAACCTGCTATGTCTCATGCAGCATCACGTAAGGTTAAAAACAAACCTTCGTGATGTTTCACAGGTAAACTGTTACAAAAAGTTATTACAGTATTCTTCATTACCACATTTACCTCATAACTCCAACAATCCTACCAAACTAACATTGTTCATCTAATAAAGTCATACAATAATTCTATTAACACAGCATACATATCACATGCATGCACAGTACACACACATATAATCCTGCAGTAAACAGCACCCTCACTGCATACCAGTGGTTAGTAACTGTTTTTATATGGTCTTAATTGTGTGGTTGTCTCTGTGGATCAAGTTAATTTGAATGTGTCAGTTAAAAAATATCAACTTTTTTGATGGGGTTAATATGCTTCAAATTTCACAATTTGATCTTAATTGGTGGCACAGGAATCACCAGATGGACTGTACTGGGCTTCCTAATAGTGAATCATATTAGTAGATATCACTTGGGCCACCAGTTCTGCTACACAAAAGCAACTGTGGAGTAAAAAGACACAGAGATCGCCAAGCAGACTTGGGGTCCTCTGCCACAACACATCACTTCAGCAAGATGTTTGAGGAGTCTTTCCACTATAATTTATTTGGGCTAAATCTATTACAATTACATTACAAAACAAGTGAGAAGCCCCTCCCATATTACAAACTCCAATAGCTACTACCACACAACAAAGTCTCACTCAAGACTCTATATCCAAATTCAGCACTCTTCTAGACACTGTACCAATTTTCAAGCTTACCTTAAAAAACCAAAACATGCACTTTCAAGAAGCACCCAATACACAATACAATATATAAACAAAACATAAAATCTCATTTTAACACATCTAAACATTTTACAGCAGCAAATGGTTACAATTCAGTTAAACTAATTAAAGTTAAAATCCAGTAAATTACATTAAAACATTGTATTCTTGTTTGTTATCCCCATTTAATACATTACTGGTGGTATTTGGCCTTGCTATTGTTGTCTTGTTGTTCTGTAATTGCCAAAAATAGTGTGCACCTCTACTGTCATCATGTTTCTGTTGCCTTTCAGAAACTGGCCATCTACACAGTGCAGTACACGTCCCATTTTCATGCATGGGTCCATTGATGACACCTGTTTTCCTCCAATGTATGTCTGTAAAAGTGGAGGGAATTGCACTGCCTGCACCCTCCAGTTGTCCCAAATGGGACAACTTCACCTGGCCATCCATCCAAACCAAGATATTGATGAAGAGATTGACCAACTAATAAAAGAATGGCCTGCACCTAGTAATCAGATGGAAGGGCAAATGGACTATTCAGACCACATAAAGGACATGTTAAATAAATTGCAAAATAAAAAATAAAAGAGCTACATGATTTGCATTTAAACTTTTTAAGTTACCTACAACTTAAGGTTAATTATGCTGTCTCTTAAATACAAAAATGTCTTAAAAGTGTTTCTGCTGTTAGTTGAATAAGAGCCAGGTTTAATGACAAGCTGCATCCTGGGTCTATCAGGACAGATGTTTAAGCATTTTAATTTCAGTAGAACCTTCTATTTGCAATAGTGCACTCTGAAGCTTAAAAATTAAATGACTATGATCTAAATGTTAAACAGTTTTTACAAGTTTTAAGCTTAATGGGTTATCTGCCTTAAGAATAAGTATATGGCTACATTATTTGCATTTTAAATTTTTTAAGATTTCTAACAATTAAGAGATATTCCTTTCTTAATTCAAAGGTGCTTTAAGATGTATTTATTGCCAATTTAGACTGTGTGTTCATGAACAAGCTCTGGGGCTTGACCACAAACCACAACCCAGTTCAGCTAAGCGGAGTGCTGAGATAGTATCATACCCTTTCTAGTAAAGCTCTCTTAGTGTCACGTTCTCAATGACATAAATTTTACCATTGAAATTTCTGCAAAGCCTAGCAGTCACCTTGTCAGATATAAAAGTCAGTGCCCAACACAGACAAGGTAGGAGAGGAGAGGGGAGGGGAGGAGAAGCAGGACTACCCGAACAGAAACCTCTCTTAGGACCTCAGCTTGAACATCTGGGGACTTGTGGTGTGGTACAATTGCCTTTATCCCTGACATAATGGAGCAGGGACAAAATTAATACTTGGCTTTATTTATTTTACTATTGCATCTAAAGTAGAGGGTCTGCCCCTCCGTCGCAATTTTTTAAATTGGTTTTGTTTGCACTGCTGTTATATAAGATTGTTACATTAATTAAGAGACAGCAAAAATCATAATTACAAAATGGCATTCTCTGATATTTCTTCTCAATCAATTATGAAAGAAAAACAAGATGAAACTGTATATTTAAGGGATACAATTACTTATCAGGCAAAAGAATCACAACAAAGGTTTAGGGTAAGGTAATTTTAATCAGATTAGACCATGATTCAAATAGAGTGGTTATAGGGTAAACCTAGTTGGACACTCAGCCATGTGCACTATCAAGCACACCCAGTTAGACCTCACCCTAGACAGACTAAATCTCTGAATTGGGTGGCTGTTTCCACCAGTTCTGAGAAATTATTCCCAGGACACAAAACAACTCTTGGAGGTTGGGTCAGGGAACCGGGCCAAGAAATTTCCCTGATACTTCACAGGATTAGGAGGGATGGAGGGAGGGTGGGTGGAGAAGGGAGTGCATCAGGCAGAGGCACTAAATGAATACTTCTGTTCTGTGTTCATGGAGGAGAAAGGGGGGCAGATACCACAAGGGAGGGGTAGAGTGGCCTGTGGAGAAGGGGGTGATTGATATAGGGATTACAGAGGTCAGGGTCCTAGAAGGCTTAAGGGCACTAAGGGTGGACAAGGCACTGGGACCAGATGGCATTCACCCTAGAGTACTTAAGGAACTAGTGAAGATCTTGGCAGGACCACTGTCTGACCTGTTCAATACCTCCCTGGAGACAGAATGCATACCACGGGACTGGAGGATGGCCCATGTGGTGCCCATTCAGAAAAGCATCCCTAAGGATGAACCAGGCAACTAAAGACCAGTGAGCCTCATGTCAATTGTGGGTCAGCTTATGGAGATGATCCTAAGAGAAAGGCTGGTGACCTTTTTGGAGGATAATGGACTCCAGGACAGTCAACAGCATGGGTTTGTCTTGGGTAGATCCTGTACTATGACTGGGTGACCAGGGAGCTGGACAAGGTCCATGCAGTAGATGTCTTATATTTAGACTTCAGCAAGGCCTTTAATTCCATGACACATGGGAGGCTGGGGAGGAAGCCGGAGTATATAGGGGTGGGAACAAGGATGGTCAAATGGATCAATAACTGTCTCAATGTAAGGCAGCAAAGGGTGGCAGTGGGGGCGGACTCTCATCCCTGAGGACGGTGATGAGTGGATACCACAGGACTGGTACTGGGACTGGTGCTGTTTGGGATATTCATAGCTGATGTCTCACTCGGGATCTGGAGTAAGATCAGTCTGTTTACAGATGATACGAAGATGGGCGCTGTGGTAGATGGCATCGAGGGTTGGAGGGGGCTGCAGGAAGACCTGATCAAACTACAGGAATGGTCAGAAACATGGCAGTTGGGGTTCAGTGCCAAGAAGTGCAAGGTACCGCACTTTGGGCTAGGAACTAGGGGAGGAGCTATCAGCTGGGAGGGGTACAATTGGAAAGCACCAATGAGGAAAGGGATCTAGTGTTGCTTATAACGGGGAGTATGAACAACTCAGCTCAGTGCAGGGAGGTGGCAGCAAAAGCCAAAAAGATGCTGGGGTGTACAGTGAGGGGAATCTCTTCCAGAAATAGGGAGGTGATCCTTCACCTGTACAAGTCGCTGGTCAGACTGCACATGGACTACTGTGTGCAGTACTGGCACCCATTCCTGAAGAAGGATGTCAGATTGATGGAGAGGGTGCAGCGTAAGGTGACAAAGATGATCCAGGGATTGGAGGGAAAGTCCTATGAGGATAGGCTGGGCGAGCTGAACATGTACTCCCTGGAGGAGAGATGGGGGGGGGATATGATCGAAACTTTTAAATACTTAAAGGGGATAAATAAGACTGATACAGAAGGGATTTTCCAGATTAGAAGAGGGAGGCATATGAGAGGGGCACCTGATGAGATTGGAGTGGGAAAGATTCAGGAGGGAAATCAGGAGTCATTTTTTTTCACAGAACGGGTGGTAGACAAATGGAATGCTCTGCCCAAGGAGGTGGTATCCTGTAGAACGGTGGGTGGTTTTAAGAGGGGATGGGACAGAATGAAGGGGTGGGTAAGGATTTATTTATTATTTATTTAAGAGTTTAATCAGGCAGGTGTACTGAGAGGAGAACCACTTGTTTCCAGACGCGACCTGGGGGAGTGGGGGATAGGGAAACATTGAATGGATGAAGAGGGGGTTGGGAAGGTGGGGCAGTTGCAAGTTGAGGGGCTAGCTGCACAATCAGGCAGACTTGATAGACCGTGAGGCCTGTTTCTGCTGGCATTTTCATATGTTTGTATGCTCACATATTGGTCAGATTATTAATGTGTACTTCCTATATTGGTCCGATTCTTACAGTGTGTACTTCCTATATAGGTCCGGTTCTTACAGTGTATACTTCTTATATTGGTCCGGTTCTTACAGTGTGTACTTCCTATATTGGTCCAGTTCTTACAGTGTGTATTTCCTATATAGATCCGGTTCTTACAGTGTGTACTTCCTATATTGGTCCATCTCCATAAACAAAGTTTTTTTGATGTGTTAAATTAA
Organism: Neoceratodus forsteri; assembly: GCA_016271365.2. Classification (NCBI taxonomy): domain Eukaryota; kingdom Metazoa; phylum Chordata; order Ceratodontiformes; family Ceratodontidae; genus Neoceratodus; species Neoceratodus forsteri. The sequence continues at coordinate 542,725,746 of JADMNL010000023.1, forward strand.
ACAAAAAAAAAAAACAGTTTATCTTTATTTCCATACCGATTGCGCTGCCAGCTGCACAGCACTCTCCCTCACTCTTGCTGCAGAGGAGGGCAAATAAAATGGTGCAGGGGTTGCACCAAAAGCCCTATGAGGAGAGACTGAGGGATCTCAACATGTACACTCTGGGAAAGAGGAAAGCGAGAGGGGACGTCATAGAGACCTACAAGTACCTCATCGGGGAAAATGGGTGCAGGAGGGGAGTCTCTTTCAAATGAAAAAGGCACCAGGACCAGAGGGCGTGCGATTAAGCTGGAGGGGTGTTAAAGAGGGGTGTGAGGAAGTACTACTTCACTGAAATGGTGGTAAATGACTGGAACAGACTACCAGTTGAAGTGGTGGAGGTGAAAACAGCACTGGGCTTCAGAGATGAGCGGGATTGACATGGGGAATATTAGAAAATCAGTATGGAGAAGGGAGGGTCAGTGGAGAAAAGTTAGGGTCTGCGAAGATGGACTAGGCAGGGAACATCTGGGGAGATTGGGTGGGCTAAGCTGTCCTTTTCTGCCAACAAATTTTATGTTTCTATGTTTCTGTGCTCGCTTTACCAATCACCGGTTGCACAGTGCTCCCTCTCTCTCTCTGTCACTTGCAGACCAACCACGTATATATAAACTCAATAAAGAAATACAATATAAACAAACTACAAATTAAAAAAAAGCTACAGTAAAAAGAGAAAGAGACTCAAAGAGAAACTGAACAAACAGAAGTAATCACAACTTATAACAGCCCCACATAGTAGCACATATTCTTAGCAGCAATGCTAATTAAAAAAAAATTCTAGATTAATTATTTTGGCAAGGGGACCTATTTCATGAGCACAATAAGACACTTCAGTGCATTAGCTATCTGGGGTTAATGTACTTCCAGGTGCTAAAGGCACTTAGCACAAGTGCCTTGTGCCTCATTACACACTTGGGCCTGCATTAACACCTCACAGCCAATGCCCTGCCTGTTTTATTGCTTATCTTTTCCTAGTGTGAATAAAGCTACTTATCTTCTTCTTGACTTGTAGTTCTTCAGTCACAGTTACCGGCACCTCAGCTATGGTGCTATTGTTCTCCTTGTCTGTTTTTGCCTCCGTTAGTTTGTTGCAAATTTGGTTGTAATTGACAAGACCTTCACTGGGCCAAGTGCTGTCAATTTCTTGATAAGTCAGAATATTGGCTGCAGTCATGCTAGGAGGCAGCCTTAACAGAGGGGCTTTGTCAGTTTTGCCAGCGTCAGGGCTTTCTCTTTCACAGGCATTCACAGTCATGAACCCGGCTTTCCTGAAAAAGTTCTGAATTATTTCAGGATTCATCTGTCTTCACATATAATCCAGCATCCTTGTGGCATCCAGCATGGAGATCTTCTTTATCAGATAATTTACTGTGTTCAGGGAGCCATTACCCAGATAGAACCGGATCTTTTGGGGCATCTAGTGAAACAAAACAAAACAATCTCGAGTGGATGCGGTAGTTTAAATTGTCCTTCGAATGGCCATTTTTGAGTGGATGTTACCCATCACCACTGACGTGGCCATGCAGTGGGAGTTCCAGCACCTCTCCTCATAATTTGGGCCAAATTGGCTCAAGGATGCCAGAGTTATGGGCAACAGGTGTCCATAACTGAATATTTCCTAAATCTAATTGAAGCTGCATACTATACACAAAGAACACCTGGTAGCAATGTGATAACACTCCAGGATGTGTGTTGGGGTATTTGGAAGCTGGCTAGGGATGTGAACTGTGGCTAGTGTTGGCTACTGAGGAGGGTGGATGTTTACCCAGTGGGGAGGAACCATTGGATGCCAGAGATAATATTGTATTTTTTTTTTAAACTTTATATTTTATTATTTTATAAAATAATGCAATACAAGCATACAGTCTCAGAGAGTCTCTCAGTAGTCAGTATACAGACAAAAAACAAGTCAATGCTCTTTGCCCACCATCAGAACAAAGCTAGCAACAACCCCCTCCAAATCCTCCCAATAGTTGTAAATAGAACAGTAGAAATCGGAAAAAGTAATTGGAGGAAACATATCAGATGATCAAAATGTAGCCATGCATTAATTGCCTAGATATGCATGGCTACATTGTGCACTGTGAAAAGCAACCCTGAACTGCATAGTATAGAGATTGGGAATGCACTGTATGTAAGAGACAAAGAGAAAAAAAATCACCATTCTGCTTGTAAGAATTGTTCACGGTTTCTGACCTATAGGTGGTGCTGGGAAAATGTTGTGGTTAAGGAGTGCTGAATTCTCCTTTTAATGGGTGCTCAGTGTTTCTGACCAATAGGTGGCACTGCACAAATATTCTGATTTACGAGTCGTGCAAGTTGTAGTGGCAGTAGGTGAAGGACGCTGACCAACAGGTGGAGTGAGCCGTCAGTGATAAAAAAGTCTGAGAAGTTAATACAGCGACCATCTATTGAGCAATAATGTGTGGCTAGTATAATTTATTTCAGAGATCAGAAATACCTTTGAGTCAAAGACTCCTTTACAAAGGTTCCACGTCACATATAATATATGCAGAATATACAATACAGTTAGGACAGTTACACAGTGCAGTACTTGTTACAGAGTAGAGCTATGTTAATAACAGGAGCAGTTAAGCTAACATACAAGAACTAGAACAGTTTGAGGCAGATGAGAGAAAAAACTGGACTTAACATCCCTGGGAGGGGGGAGATTAAGAGCTGTAAGCAGAGGCAGGCCAGAGGCCACTGTCAGTAGTAGACGGAAAAGGTGTCACCGATTCACGTACAGGTGCAGTTACTTGTGGATCGAAGGTGAGCCCAGAGGTGCGTTTTAAAATGACCAATTCTTTGATCAGAACGCAAGGAGGAGGGTAGGTTATTCATCCACAGGGGTGCCCTGTAACAAAAGGATCTTTGGAACTGAGCTGTGCGACAGGAAGGGATGGAGAAACAATGGGTGTCAGAGCTATGGGTGTGCTTAACTTTTGAGTCCTTAGTGATTAAAGGGGTGAGTGCAGTAGGGGAGAGGCCAAGGGTAATTTATTTTGCCAAGACACAAGTGTGGAATTTGATTCTGTTGCCTAGGTTAAGCCAATTGGTATCCTTATATAGAGCACAGGTATGGGTAAGTCTGTCACATCCTAATATAAGACGACAGGCCTTGTTAAGGACGAGTCTGAGACTATCAAGGGCTGAGGAGCTAGCCCCTCCAAAAGTCAGAAGGCCATAGTCTAGCAGGGAGAGTACCGAGGAGGAGATAGCAAGCTTAAGGGCCTCCGGGGTAAGGCAATGTTTATAGCGGTGCAGGAGCCCTAGCCTGATATTTAGGGCCTTAGATAATTGATGTATATGCTCGTGATAGGTAAGGCCAGTGTCCAAAGTGATGCCCAGGTATTTGAACGAATGCACAAAATCCAGGGGAAGGCTGGGACATAGATAGTATTTGTGGGAAGAGCCCAGTCCTGGAATTCTGCGGGTGTGCGAATAGCATAGCCTTGTTTTTTTTATAGTTGATAATAAGGCGTTGTGAGGAGAACAAACTTTCGACCGCATTAAAGGAGGACTGGAGGGAGTGGTGGAGTAGGGAGGGGTCAGGGCTGGAGGAGAATATGACAGCATCATCTGCATATAGTAGTAAGTTGGAGGTGCAGGATGCGGGGAGGGAATTTAGGAAGAGGCTGAATAGGAGGGGACCCAAAATGGACCCTTGTGGGACCCCTGAGAGGACAGGAGATTTAGGTGATAGGGTATTGCCAATTTTAACTTGAAGGGTCCGGTTGGTAAGATAGTCAGCAAACCATCCCACTGCTTCCTGTGAGAGACCCAGTTTGAGTAAAGAGGTTTGGAGTAGTGAATGATGGACGGTATCAAAGGCCTTGGTGAGGTCAATGAAGATCGCACCTGTGATGTGACCTTTATCCAGAGCTGTGAGGATGTGAGATGTTAGTTCAAGCAGGGCAGTAGTCGTGCTGTGGCCTTTATGGAAACCATGTTGTTGTTTGCAGAGTAAGTTATATTTATTGAGGTGGTCAGTGAGCTGATCCGAAGCTATCCTCTCTAAGGCTTTGGAGGGGGGGTAAGATGGAGATAGGGCGGTAATTGTTAACAGAGGAGCGGTCCCCACCTTTATATATGGGCGTGATATAGGCAGATTTCCAAATGGCAGGGAATTTGCCAAGGGAGAGGGAGAGATTTAAAATATGGGTGAGAGGGGCAAGGACTTCTCACTAATACAGGCCTGGGTTGCACACACCTTACCTGACTTTCTGGTTATCTCTGAAACATGGCTCAAATCTGCAACAAAAGACAGTGAAATAAATCTTCCCAACTACCAGCTCTTCAGATCTGACCGTCCATCCAGGGGCGGTGGGGTAGCCATCTATGTCAAAGCAAACATCTCTGCATCCTGCCTCAATATTACATCACAGCCAAAGGAATTCGAATGCTTATCAATTAAAATAACCTTCCCAACATATCATCTTTTCAACTGATTGGCTGCTACAGGCCCCTCTGCAGGCCTCAAACTCCTATCCCACCTAGGATCTATACTTAATCTAGGCCCTGAAGACACCATCATTTTAGGTGACCTGAATTTAAATTGGCTAGCCAATGCATCTGCACCCTGTAACCTTCTGTGACACTTATAGATTCACTCAATTAATCAAAGAACCAACAAGGATTAATCCAAAGAATAATCTCAACAGCACACTCCTGGGCATCATGTTGGTAAATAAGCCTCATCTGTATTCTCATGCTGGAGTGCTATTCAGTGACATAAGTGATCACTGTCCCATAGCTGGCATAAGATCAACAATCAAGCCACCCAACCCTGCAAAATTTCTCCCAAGAAGGTCAAAAAAGAACTTTAATATTTCAGGATATCTCCATGATTTGTGCCACACCACACGTTGGCAAGAATTCTATCTCACAGCTTCAATAGAGACAGCTCTTCAGGTCTTAAGTGATATTATCATAAGTGCCTCAATATACATGTACCTCACCAGTGCCAGAACCAAACTCAAATCTTGTCGCTGGTTCTCTGCTGACCTTAAATCCACACTACTTGCCAGAGATAAACTCTGGAAAAGGGCAAGAAAGACTAAGGATCCAAATGACTGGCTTCAATTCAGAAAAGCCAGAAACTCCTGCACAAAACAAGTGAGAAATGCCAAGGCTGCCTTCTACACAGCTGAATTGCATGCTTCCTATCACAACCCTTCCAGGTTCTGGGGTACCATAAAGGGGATCCTAGGTCAAGCTTCTACCCCTGTCTTACCACCCAAAGTGCACCTAAATAGTGTTGAAATCACTGACAAACAAGAAATCTTAAATGCCTTCAATGATCATTTCACTACAGCTGGCCTAGCTTTCGATTCCTCACCTGCAAACCTATTGAGGTCATCACTAAACTTACAATCTACAGAGGGACAAAAGGCTGCTTCCACATTCTCCTTCAAATCAATACTCCTAAAAGAAGTAGAAGACCTACTATTCCAACTAGATACAACTAAAAGCGCAGGTGCAGACTCCCTGGATCCCTACTTTCTAAAAGTAGCATTGCACGCCTTAGCTGCCCCCCTCACTCACCTTTTCAATCTGTCCCTAGCCACTGGTTCTATCCCCTCAATATGGGAGACAGCTCAAGTGTTTCCACTACTTAAGGCAGGTGATCCCATGGACCTCAACAACTATAGGCCCATTTCCATCTTACCAGTACTGTCCAAAATGCTTGAAAAGTTAGTGAACTTTCAGTTAAGTGCCTACCTTGATACCAATAATCTCCTTAATCCAGCTCAATCTGGGTTTAGATCTATGCACAGCACCATCTCTGCCTTAGCAAAAGTTACAAACGACTGGCAGACTGCCTTAGACAAAAGAATAACACCTGTGCTGTGTTCCTGGATCTAAGCAAAGCCTTTGACACTGTGGACCATGAACTACTAATCTCCTCTCTGAACTCCATAGGCTTTGACTCACTCTCTTAAATGGTTCAGATGCTATCTCTCCGAAGAATACAACTGGTAAAAATGAAGGTGACCTATCTACTTCTAAACCACTCCTAAGAGGTGTACACAAGGTTCCATCCTGGCCCCATCCTCTTTGCCATTTACATCAACAATATTGACTCCAATCTCTCACAATCTAATATTCACCTCTTTGCAGATGATACTGTACTATATGTCAGTAATCCCTCACCATCAAAAGCCTGTGAGCTTTTACAGTCTGAGTTCTCCCTCCTACAGCACAACTTACTAGAAAAGAAATTACTACTAAATGCCAAGAAAACAAAAGCTATGTTCCTTGCCACCAAGAGCTGCTCTTCCACTGTCCCATCATTCACCCTCCCACAACTATCTACCATCCTTGGTGAAAATCTGGGAATATGTGGACAAATTCAAATATCTTGGAGTCTGGATTGACAATAAACTTGACTATACTAGCCACATTGACGAGCTCCTGAAAAAGCTTAGACAAAGACTTGGCCTATTTTATAGGATCATACACTACCTGACCAGAGATTCCAAACAAAGGCTAATCCTGGCATCATTCCTATCCCTCATTGACTACGCTGACTTCCTTTATGGTCACTGTTCCCCTCTCCCACTTAAATAAATTAGACACCTTGTATCATAGAGCTATTAGATTCATTACAGATCTTCCCTCCAGCACCCATCATTGCTCTCTCTACAATGCAGTCAGTTGGACATCCCTACAACATAGAAGAAACAAAAATGCTGCTGTCTGGATCTATAAAGCTCTGACAAACAAACTCCCTTCCTACATCTCAGATTGTTTCAACCGGATCACATCCAGGCCTTACACCCTCAGGATCAATAAACTCATCATGCTGAAGATTCCTATCACCTGCACCCGGTATGGAAGGGCTGCAATCAGCTACTCCTAGCACTTATCTGGAATTCTCTTCAAAAGACCTTGAAATTGATACCCTCATTCCTTTAACATCCTTCAAAAACTGTACACTAGTCTATTCCCAGAATCATGCAATTGCTTCCATAAGGCCTAGTCCTCTCACACACCCTCCTTCCCCTACCCCTTTTATACTACCCCTATTTCTTTATTGTTCTCTAGCTTGTTCTCCAACCTACTTGCACAAAAATGCCCCCAAATCCCATTACCCTAGCTTTATCCCTACAATACTGTTTGTTTCTTTCCTTTAATATGATCTAGGTCCAATGTCATTTTGCCTTGTATATATGTAAATATTTGTATACCTGTCTCATTCATAAATCTTTGTATTTGTGTTCATTCAGTACCATGTTTTTGTGTAAAATTTGTAACCTTATATTGTTATGACCACTCAGGTCCATCTTGTAAATGAGCTATGCTCAATGATGCTCGCCTGAATAAATAAAGATTTTTGATTGATTTGATTTGATTGATTGACTTCCTAAGGGAAAGCTGAAGAATTCTGAGGTCGAGGGAGTCGGCGTTGGAGGAGGCATGACTAAGGGCAGCAGTAAGATATGGTTCAGCTGACTTGGGAGAGATGTAGCGAAGGTAAAACAGGGGGCACCAAGGTGCGGGGCAGGTGAGCTAGGAGCAGGGGGGTCATAGAAATTCAGGGGGAGAACATGGCTAAGGTTGGAGAAGGCATCACTGAAAACTGCAGCGATGTGAGTGGGGTCAGAGGTCAAGGACCCATTAGACACGATTTGGAAGGGGACCCAGTTGGGGACCTTACTACATATTTCCTTGATGTTGTTCCAAAACTTGCGGCCGGAGCCCCAGGACGAGGTTAAGGCGGATTTATAGTAAACTGCTTTTGCCCTACGAATGGCCCAAGTGCACTTATTCCTAATATAATAATCACAAGAAGTTAGTACTTTGGACATAAAGCACAGGAAAATGTTATTGTGTGTGACCTAGGAAGGGTAGGAAGACCATGGCCCAGATATTCAAAAGAGTTGAGCCATGCGCAATAGGGTTGCGTGTACTCATGGAAGATCCGGTGGCATTTCTGCAATATTCAGCAGGAGGCAGTTGCACCGAAATCATACTGAGCAACAGTGCAATGATAATGAAGGCATGCACAACTGAAGGGGGAGGAACCATGCATAAATGGCGCAGTGCGATATTCAACGACTCGCGCCATGAGCAATAGGGGAGCAAGTGGAAGTTGCGCCATAGCGGATATGAGCCAAAATAAAAAGGAGCAAGGGAGAGGTGCAAGAACGCTACAGGGAAGCCACATGAGGCAGAACCCTAGGCAGACAGACAGGGCAGGAGGGACAAACAGGGCAGGCCAGGGAAAGGGCACTCTGAACACCCAGGCACAGGGAAGGTGTGAGGAGCCACAGCTAGTACAGAAGGGGGAAGTGCCACACAGCACAGAGGCCAGCACAGGCAGGTGTTCCAGGGTGTTCCATATGCACACCACCTGGCCCTGAGGGGGCCGCATACATCAATCGCAAGGGCTATGCCAGCATCAACTGCCAGGTGGTGTGCGATGTCAGGGTGCGCATAATCAATGTCTGTGCCACGCACCCGGGGGAGCACACGATTCTTTCATCTGGCACCAGTCGTCACTGTGCCACAGATTCGAGAGTGGGGACATCCCCACTGGACACCTAGTGGGTGAGTATGCAAACCACATGGACAATCATAGGGCCTTGGGGGGGCATGGCCAGAGGTGACATGGATAGTAGCCTACATGGCCTGGGGCAGGGCGATGCTGATCACCAAACTAACCTCCACCCTCTACACACAGGTGACAGTGGATACCCACTCCGTCCCTGGCTGCTCACACCCTACCAGTGGCCCGCGACCCCATTGCAGCAACGCTACAATGAGGCACAGGCCACCACATGTAATGTCATCGAGTGGGTGTTCGGGATGCTGAAGGCACGTTTCCGTTGCCTGGACACCTCTGGTGGTGCCATACAGTACAGCCCCTCAAAGGCCTGTGGGCTTTTCCTGGCCTGTTGCATCCTGCACAACATGGCCAATGAATGTGGAATAGCCATAAAGGTCAATGAGGGGGACAATGATGAGGACGATGAGGACGCCGGTGATGATGGTGATGGGCAGCCCCCCTTGGCCAACGGGACCCCCGACTGATCCGGCTGGCACAGCTGCACCGGGACACCATCACGGAGGAGCACTTCAGCCAACCCAGGTAAGTCATGGGGCCATGTGCAACCACCAGTGGCTAAGGCACAACCCACAAACACGCATGGACACACACCAGGGGTGCATGCCGTCAAGGGAAGTGGCAGGGCACAGAAGCATACACGCAACCAGGGATGGGTGAGGATTAACATGCCACATGGACGGACACACACACACACACACACACACACACACAATGCACCAAATGTGCACAGAGGGCAGGAGGCACACCGACCCAGAACGCCAACCCTAGCAACATGTCCACAGGCCACCATGCCCACTGCCTGTCCATGTGCATGTGTCAGATGCTGAGCACCATTGCACATTGGTGTACAGTGCAATGCAGGCATCATCATGCACACTCAACTGTGGACAGCAGCTGGAAGGGTGTGCAGATGGAATGTGTTTCTGCGTGTAGGGCCGGGTACCCACCCGTGCACTGGCCACTGAAACTCACAATGCACACAGGGCAGCACCATACAGTAGCCACACTGGGAGACAGGTCAGTCACGCAACACAGTGGCCCGGCTGCCACGGATGCGTGGGCGGTCCTGCCGAGACCCACCAGCACTGACAGGCTGACCACTGGCCTCATGGGATGGCACTGATGGTCCCCCAGGGGTTCCACTGCGTGAACGTGACTGTTCTTGTGCAGGGGTCTGCAGCACACCGAACATGCCTGTGCCAGGAGTGCTCAGGATGCCCACAGCTGAACCCGGTGTCGACAGGGTGGGAGTCGCACGACGCCGGGAATGGGGGGGTGGATAGTGCACTGCGTGGTGTCCGCGATGCATGGGCACCAGACTGTGTGCCCATTGTGGCCATGACAGCAGTGAATGCCTGTGTCTGCCTGTCAATGGCAGCAGTCACATCCTCCCGCAACCGGTCTATCCCTGCCAGGATCAGAGCGGTGTCTCTGCTGCGATGCTCCTCTGCCTGCTCCAGAGCCACACGCAGTGCATCCATGGACGTCACAAGCAGCATCTGCTGCTGGACTGATGCTTGCAGTAGGCAGGTGTGCTCATCCAAGAGGTCATTTGCCTCCTCGGCATCCTGTCCCTCAGGGTGTGCGCGGCTCTGATGCTCAGCACCCCTTGAGGGTGGGCACTGCACACCAGGACCAGGTCTGGGCATGTTCACAGGTGGTGCACAGAAGCCGCCGCTGAACACTGTACCCCCAAGCCCATTGGCCGACTGCTGATGCTGCCCCTCCAGCTGCCACTCCCCAGGGCTCAGTGGTGCCATTGCAGTGGCTGCAACAGTTCCACTGTCCTGAACAGACACCAGTGCTGCCCCACTGGTGCTGACAGGCACAGGCTGGGACTGTGCTGACACACAGGCCTCCACGGCAGCACCACCCACAGCCATGGGCGTGAATTGCCCTGCTCTGTGGCCATCCCGTGGCACACACGTGTCACTGCCCATGATGGTAGCATCATCATCACCTGTGATGGACTCTGCACTGGCCACAGTCACAGCATGCTGGCATCCGTGGACGCCAGCATGCTAGGAAACAGGCAGGGCTTCCTCCACACCTGTTACAATGACATCAGTGTGGACAGCCAGGTGGCCCCACTGTCACACTGATCCACGTATACCTGTGGAGGTGGATGGGCCCTCCTTCAACTCCAGCTGACTGTCCTCAGTGGACAGGCCCAACACCACTGACCCATGCAGATGCTCAGGATCTGTAAGGGAAAGCAAAGTTGCGTTACTGCATGTGACCTATCTTGCCCCCCATAGACAGACCATGACTTACCATGCAGTGATGGGCCACCACCCGTCTGGAAGCCATCACCTGGAACACCCTCAATGGCACTGTGCTGCATGCTTCCAGCAAGCCTCTCCTCCTGTGGGGTCAGCTGTACCACCTCCGGCTGTCCCCCACCTGTTGCAGCACATGCCTCCTCCTGTCTGTGCCCATCTTTTTCTTACACTCCTGCATGGAGCATTGGTGGCTGCCATGCAGGTTCACAGCACATGCCACCTCCTCCCATGCAGCAGCACGGGCTTGAGGTGTTCCCCGCCATCCACTGAGAAGTGACTCCTGATCCAGGTAGGCCTCGAACAGGCCTTGGTTTTGGCCTTTGTAAAGTTCGCCCTCCTTCTCCTTCTCCCACCACTGTGTGCCTCCTCTCCAACAACCTGCTCGGTCATTATGTAGCCTGTAAGAATGGCAGTTGTTACCTGTGACTGTACAGTCCCATGCATGTCCCTAAATCCACAGTCCACACTCCCAAACAGCATGCAACTCACCAATAGACTGCAATAACTGACTATGGCCACTACAGCACAATGTCGCACTTTTATAGCACAACCCATGCAAATGAGGTGAGGAGCAACTTTAAGTAGATGCAGATTGCAGTGCTGCGCCATTGAATGGCTGATTAGATGATTTGCATATGACGGCTGAATATCGCGCTGTTGTGCTTTGCACAATTGTGTTGAATGTGCTGAGCCAATGGCGCAGTTCTGTGACATGTGTAGTACACACCTCACTGCGCATGCCCGGGTTGCTGATGCAGGCATCTGCCATGCTGATGATGTGCTGTGCATAGTAGGCAATGCAGGGTATGGCCACCATTGTGTCAGTGGTGCTATAGCGATGGTCACTACATGGCACTGTGGCACTGGGCCATCATAGGTGCAATGGGCCAACTGCGAGGTAGGCCGCTATGGCACTGGCACACAGACAGCCAATTGTGCTACACGCATTGTATTCCAATGGCGCTGTGAGTGTCCATGCACCAGAGACCCTTGACCCTGTGCCTGACCTTTGCCCCCTAGGCACCATGCGTCAGGCATGGGTGCACTTCTATCATGCTGTTTGGTGACAGCGCGATAGAGAATGACAGCCCTGTACCACGCAGCATCTGCATGTGGGAGCTGCACTGCAGAGCGCCATTTTGCCAACTAGAATACAGAGAATGGCATGCAGAAGGGCAGCCCAGTGGTCTGCTATTGAATTGGCCAACCTAGTGGCCATTGTGGAGCCATACCATGGGCCTCTGTTTGGGGAGGCACACCTGGACAGGGCCAGGACCAGGCGTGGCAGAGGAGGCCACCACCCTTGAGGAGGCCACTGGATGGGGAGGTGCAAGAGTGCAGGCACCGATCGGGGGACCTGTGGAGGCGGAAGCGGAGCTATTGGCATGCCTGCGGGCATGTCCAGGAGGGGCACCAGTGCCACAGCCAGGTAGGGTTCTGTCAACACACTTTTATCGTCATATGGGTACAGTGTTGTATGTGTTCAGCACATAGGGAGGGACCATCCGGGTTGGCTGTGGTGGTATTCCAGAGTGGCGGTGGAGTGGGTCTGGCTGGGTGGGAGGCACACACCTGGGGGCAGGGGGACTTTGCTATGGGATTGTACTGATGTTCCTCTCTCCATGTTTGCCCCACAGGCCCGGAGGAATGCCGCCGTGCGCGGGAAGAGCGGCGACAGGAGGAGAATGGTGCAGCCAGGCGGGGCGAGGGTCCTCACCGCCCACCTGACCGGCTCGATGAAGGTGAGTGCCATACATCCATGATTACTATTGCATGCTGTGTGACAGGGTGGGCAGCGGGGCATGGCCACCATCCATCGACACCACTGCCATGCATGCGACTTGTTACAGTCAGCACTGTCCAGTGGCAATGCATGCCTGAGAGTGTGTCAATGGTGGTCCATGCATGCACCAGGTACATGGTTGTGCCACTGCTTTTGCACCACATAGCCATGTCACTAAACGGCCTTGGTGGTGCTGTGCGTGACTTGACTGGTGGGTGTGTGCAGTGTTCCGCATGGCTGTATGCACCTGGGTGGGCAGGTCCTGTGGACGTGATCACTGCGGGTGGTCACACACCATCACAGAGGTATGTCCCACGGCCATATGCCATGCACAGTGGGCGGGCTGTAGGGGGTTGTGCATTCACATCTATTGACTGTGCTCCCTTGTCCTAGGTACCCGCCAGCTTTGTGAGATCCTGGAGGAACTGTGGGAGATATTGTTGGTGGCAAGGGCATCACTGGACATCCTGCGACGCATAGATGAAACCGGGGTCCTGAGGAGGCACAGGGCCCGGAGGAGCCAGAGCGGGGAGAGGCGCTCCCACTAGGGATAGATTGGTCCCAGTATTCCCCTACCCCCTGGACCCACCCTCACACCCCTCCTTCCCCGTCCCATTTGTCCACCTGCCCTCTCACCCATCCCCTTGTTTGTGCCCCCCAACCTTGTATATAGTTCATATGTTATATTGTATATAGTTCTTGTAATATTGTATATAGTTGATTGTTATATATTTTTTCAATACATTTCATTTTGATATGAATACTGTGGTGGTCTTTGATTTGCAGTGGGCTATAGGTGCTCAGCTGCAGTGGTGTGCATGGCGTCAGGGGTGGTGCGGTCATGGGTGTGTGTGTGTGTCTGTGTGGAGGTGACTATGGTGTGGGGGTAGCTATCAGTCAGTGTCTGTGGTGTGTGTTGTGCCCTGTGCACTGGATGACTGTGTGCAGTGGTCCATGGTGCGTGCTCTGTGTCCATGGTGCACCTATCGGCCCATCCATGGCCTGTGCAGCTGACACACATGCATGTCAGTGACCTGCATGGTCCGCTGGCATGTCAGTGGTGGCAGTCCCTGCAGGACAGCCACTGTACCCGTCACATTGCTGGGTTGCCTCCTGTCACTGGTGTGGTGCATGCCTGCCTCGGGTGGCACTGTGGGCACCACAGTTGTCCCACCTCCATGCTGTGCCTTGTATGTGTTGCAGGGGATGTGCCCCACTGTCTGTGACTTGTGCTCCAGGTGACTGATGGTGGTGTACGGGTCCACAGTGCCTGCGCAGGGTGGCTGGCACACCAGTGCCATGGAGGACTGTGGGTTGTGTGTACACAGTTTACATGGGCCCACAATGGGGGCTTGGTTGCCCCACCACTGTGTCCCTGTGTTGTTGTGCCCTTGGGTATGGGTGGGTGTCTGTCCATACACTGTGTGGCATCCGGTATGGTGCATGCTTCCATGCACCACTGTGGGTGGCTGTGCTGGCTGTTGTGGCCAGTGGTGGGTCGGGGTGTGTCATTGGACTACTGTGCAGGGTGCTGTACCACTGGTGGTGGTGTCAAGGGCACGCCCTGTCCCGTGTGGGGTACCTCATGTGCCAACACATCGTTGGCCTCTCAGCAGTACCTCGGGGGGACTGTGCATGGTGGCACTGTGTCTGCTGTTGTTGCATTGCTGTGTGCTGCCACCCACTGATGGGTGCTCATGGTGGGGCTGGCTTGCATGGTTCTGTGGTGCATAAGGTTGCAGTGTGACAGTGGGGGTGGTGGCATGCATGGGGGTTTCCTGCAGTGGTGGTCACTGCTCATGGGGGGGTGTCTGGGGGTCACGGTGCAGGGCGTGCTCTGCATTGGGGGGATGGTGTGGCATGGGGTGGTCAGCCCTCCTTGTGTGCCAGTCACAGCTTGCTGGTAGGTGTGATGGGGCACCATGGCCCGGCTGTGGGTTGTTTGCTTGTCTCCATGGGCCAGTGGTTATTCCAGCCCTTCCCCAGTTGTGCAGTGCATGGGGTGTGGGGGGACGATGTCTGTTCTGCTGTGTGTTCCTGTGCCCATCTGTGGCATGGGTGGTGGGCCCCTACCTCCCTGGTTGTGCAGTTGTATTGCTCTGCTGCTGGGGGGCATCCCTGGTTGTGCTATGGTGCCTCTGAACTGCTCAGCTGAACATCCCTTGTTGCGCTATGGTGCATCAGATCTGCTCAGCTTCCCCTCCCTAGTTGCGCTATGGCACAGGTGGTGCGATATTCAGTCATTGGCTGTAGGCGCAGTTTGGCCTGCTCCATTTTTGAATATTGCGACTCTTGCGCATGGGCGCAATAGACTTGTGCTTGCTCTTGCTATTGCGCACTTTTTGGGTGCAGTTTGAATATCTGGGCCTTTATCTACAACAGTGGTGAAAAAGTGATCTGGAGAGATAGGAGGTGTGCCATGGCAGACTTGCCAGATTTACTCTGGAAGCCCTTCACTCCACACACAAGTGCCCCCTATACAATTGCCTGGATTGACTGAGACTATCTGAATGCAGACAGGAGCACCGACTTGCATTTATGTGTAAGTGCTGGTTGGGTGAATGCCCCCCTTACATAGCTGTAAGGGTGATCCACTGGGACAAACTTAGCTTACTAAGAACAGCTAATGCCCCAGATCTTGAAATCCCAAAATGTAACTTTGAGATTGGTCGACAATCTATTTTTCATAGGGCCCCCCTTGAGTGGAATAAAATACCGGCAACCATCAGTCCATCACCCATGAGAGGTCTCCAATTTATCCAAGCATGGGGTCTCCATGCTGCCACCAGGGGGAAGCAAGCTTTTTCTGAATGGTACAAGGTGGGTTCCATGTTGCTGGCTGCTAGATGATTGATGGTTCAGGTGACTGTCACCTGATTCACCAGATTGATGTTCTCCCATGTTCTGCCACTGGTACCCTGGCCACCTCCCCATGGCTGGAGATGTTTTCTATGCTCCTCCTATAGATGGGGACCAACCAGTGATGCATATTTGCACACACTATCAATGCTGTGGCATCGGTCACCCACACCTTCAATGCTGCGGCATCGGTCACCCACACACTATCAATGCTGCGGCATCAGTCACCCACACCTTCAATGCTGTGACACTGACCACCATCAGAGGGGCTGATGCAGCATAGTCTCTGCTCCCTCCCTTAAGATTTTGAACACACTGCTTCTACCAGACTCCACAGTCTGCCAACCCCGAGTGTGGGGTTAGCCTGAAAATGTGAACCTGTGTCCCTAGTGCCAGTAGCTCGGGCTTCCCCAGTTGTTTTTATTAATTTTCCCACTCAAACTGTTCTTTCCTAGTATCTGTATATTTTTCTATCCTTAAAACAGCAGCGCATGCTACAGTGAACATTCTGACCTCTACTTTTAATTCTATTTTACATTGCACCTCACCTTAGAAACATGGAATCTGAGGGCAGATCAGGGCTGCTTGGCCCTCTTGTGTTATACAATATCCTTCTTTCCTTATTTGCATTTGCTTTAGCAATTTTTGAAAAAACTTGAAGTAATAAAAGGAGCGCTCCTTTTAATATAGCTGGGATCTGATGTTGATCAGTATACATACTGGCCCATAAGGTTGGGGAGCACTTCTTGCTGCATGCTGGTTAATTACAGTCACAGGAGAAGTGATGTTAAACAATGGGCTTTCAAAAACAACTAACACTGATGAAAATCTGGACAGAGCCATATTGAAAGGAGTATTTGTTTTATTATTTCAAATGTAAAAAAGGTGCTGAAGCGAACTTAAATTGGGGAGGAAGATATCACAAAAGGCAAGAAATTAGGAGTGTTCAAAAATAGAATCAACAAGTATGGGTCAACATTTCTGCTGTAGTACGCACTGCTGCTTTAATCATCATCTTCTATGTGTTGTTTCTTTCAATTCTTGTTTTACCGTATTTTCTCATCTCTGTTATTTGAAATTATTAGTTTCTTAACTTATCCATAAAGAAAAGACTAGCATTGTGTGCTTAACAATGGCATCATTATCTTGGCTATAAGTGAGAGGCATATGCAATTCTACCTCAAGGGCATGATGTTGTAAGGAACTGGTACATTAATGTAATTTTCCTAAATTTCCAATGGATCACATTTCATGCAATAAACAATCCTTCAGACAAAGATCTGTTTGAAGGATGAGCAAAGAGACAACACTGGTTTCAATGCCCCAGGCCCAGAGCTGAACATCTGCTCAGTTAGAATACCATCATCTCATGAGTTAAATCTCTTCCCAGATCAACAGTGGCTACACCCACAATACAAGCTGTGACTCAGAGTACAGCCAGAGTCATTAACTGATAAGGTTTGCAGCCACGGTCCAAGCTGTGAATCAGGAAAGCCAGAGTCATTACCTAACTAGCTTTGCACCTTCTAGCCAAGCTGTTACTCAGGAACAGCCATGGCCATTGCCTGACCCAGTGTGTACCTACAATCCAAGTGACTCAAAGTAGAGTCAGAGCCTTTCCTAACCCGGTCAGCACCTAAAGTCCAAACTGTGACTCAGAGTACAGCCAGAGCCATTCTCAACCTAGTCTGCACCTAAAAGCCAAACTGCAACTCAGAGTACAGGCAGAACCATTACCTGACCCTGGCTGCACCTACAATCCAAGCTGTGACTCAAATTACAGCCAGAGCCATGCCTAACCTGGTCTACACCTACAATCCAAACTGTGAGTCAGAGTACAGGCAGAGCCATTACCTGACCCTGGCTGCACTTATAGTCCAAGCTGTGACTCATTACAGTTGAAGTTAACTGACCTGGTCTGTACCTACAATCAAGCTGTGACTCAAAGTTCAACCAGAGTCATTACCTGACCACCTGGTCTGCACCTACAACCAAGCTGTGACTCAGAATGCAGGCAGAGTCATTACTTGACCTGGTCTGCACCTACAATCCAAACTGCAACTCAGAGAACAGCTAGAGTCATTACCTGACCCAGTCTGTACCTAAAATCAAAGCTGTGACTCAGAGTACAACTGGAACTATTCCCAACCTGGTCTGCATCTAGAGTCCAAGCTGCAACTGAGAGTACAAGCAAAGTCATTACCTGACCTGGTCTGCACCTACAATTCAAGCTGTGCTTCAGAGTACATCTGTAGTCATTACCTGGTCTTGGTCTGTACTTACAGTGAAACTGTGGCTGGGTACAGTTGAATTTAACTGACTTGGTCTGCACCTACAGTCCAAGATGTGAGTCAGACTACAGCTGGAATCATTACCAACCTGTTCTGAACATAGACTGAAGTAGCAGTAGATATTGCATAAACATTTAACAGTTGAACAGAAACATATTTATTTGCACTAAGTGGCACCAGGCTGCAAAGAGGTGTCCTACTGCATGGTGTGCAGTATGTTTTATACAGCTGGTTATACAATTGGAAGAGCAGTTGGTTGTACAGTTTGTTATACAATAGGATGAGCAGTAGGTTGTACTGTTTGCACAGTTGGTTATACTGTTTGTGCAGTTGGTTGTGCTGTTAGTTGTACTGTTTGCACAGTTGGTTGTACAGTTGGTTATACAATTGGCAGAGCAGTTGGTTGTGCTGTTTGCACTGTTTTAGTGTTTGCACTATTGGTTTTACTGTTTGTGTAGTTGTTTGTACTGTTTGTGCAGTTGGTTGAACTGTACTGTTTGTGCAGTTGGTTGTAGTGTTTGCACTGTTGGTTGTACTGTTTGTGCAGTTGGCTGTATAGTTGGTTATACACTTGGCAGAGCAGTTGGTTGTACTGTTTTTGCAGTTGGTTGTAGTGCTTGCACTGTTGGTTATACTGTCTGTTCAGTTGGTTGTACCGTTTATGCAGTTTGTTGTACTGTTTGTGCTGTTGGTTGTACTTTTTGAGCAGTTGGTTGTATAGTTGGTTATAAAATTGGCAGGGCAGTTGGTTGTGCAGTTGATCGTACTGTTTGTGCTGTTGGTTGTACTGTTTACACAGTCAGTTGTACTGCTTGTGCAGTCAGTGCAGTTGGTTGTACTGTTTGCACACTTGGTTGTTCTGCTTGTGCAGTTGGTTGCACTGTGCAGTTGGTTGTACTGTCTGTGCAGTTGGTCATACTGTCTGTGCAGTTGGTTGTACTGTTTGTGTAGTTTGTTGTACTGTTTGTGCTGTTGGTTGTACTGTTTGTACAGTGGGCTGCACTGTGCAGTTGGTTGTACTGTCTGTGCAGTTGGTCGTACTGTCTGTGTGGTTGGTTGTACTGTTTGTACAGTTGGTTGTACTGTAGTGTCTGTGCAGTTGGTTGTACTGTTTGTGCAGTTGGTTGTACTGTACTGTCTGTGCAGTTGGTCGTACTGTTTGTGTGGTTGGTTGTACCGTTTGTACAGTTGGTTGTACTGTAGTGTCTGTGCAGTTGGTTGCACTGTTTGTGCTGTTGGTTGTACTGCTGCCACAGTTGGTTGTACAGTTGGCACAGTTGGTTGTAGTGTTTGTGTTGTTGGTTGTACTATTTGTGCATTTGGTTGTACTGTACTGTTTAAGCAGTTGGTTGTACTGTCTGTGCAGTTGGTTGAACTGTTTGTGCTGTTGGTTGTACTGTTTGTGCAGTTGGTTGCACTGTGCAGTTGGTTGTACTATCTGTGCAGTTGGTCGTACTATCTGTGCAGTTGTTTGTACTGTTTGTGTAGTTTATTGTACTGTTTGTGCTGTTGGTTGCACTGTCTGTGCAGTGGGTGGTACTGTTTGTACAGTTGGTTGCACTGTTTGTGCAGTTAGTTGTGCTGTTTGCACTGTTGTAGTGTTTGCACTATTGGTTTTACTATTTGTGTAGTTGTTTGTACTGTTTGTGCAGTTGGTTGAACTGTACTGTTTGTGCTGTTGGTTGTACTATCTCTGCAGTTGGTTGTAGTGTTGGTGCAGTTGATTGCACTGTGCAGTTGGTTGTACTGTCTGTGCAGTTGGTCGTGCTGTTTGTGCAGTTGGTTGCACTGTTGCCTGTACTGTTTGTGCAGTTGGTTGTACAGTTGGTTATACAACTGGCAGGGCAGTTGGCTGTATTGTTTGCACAGTTGGTTGTATTGTTTGTGCAGTTAATTGTATTGTTTGTGCAGTTTGTTGTACTGTTTGTGCTGTTGGTTGCACTGTCTGTGCAGTGGGTTGTACTGTTTGTACAGTTGGTTGCACTGTTTGTACAGTTGGTTGCACTGTTTGTGCAGTTGGTTGTACTGTACTGTCTGTGCAGTCAGTTGCACTGTTTGTGCAGTTTTTTTGTTGTTTGTTGAATTTTGTTGACCCGGTAAGCCCACTGGGCCTAGAAGTCCCTTTTTCAGGGGTGACCAGAGGGGTACAGATGGTAAGCAATCGAATTTGAACCAGATTAAGCTGTTGGTGGTATTTTAGTGAATGAGGGAAATTTGGCCAGGACATCGGGGAAATTCCCCTACTCTTTTCGATAAGTGCCATGGGATCTTTAACATCCACCTGAACTACCACCAATCCAGGCAGATGGGACCTCGGTTTAACGTCTCATCCGAAAGACGGCACCTCAGAAGTGCAGCACCCCTCTCATGCTGCACTTCAGTGTCAGTATTGGGATATTAACCTAAGTGCCAGATGTGGGAACTGAACCCACAGTGCTGTGATCTCCCGGCCTCAGAGGCGAGCCTGCTACCTACTGAGCCACTGACACTGACAGTTAGTTGTATTGTTTGTGCAGTTGGTTGTACTGTTGACACAACTTGTTTTACTGTTGGCACTGTTGGTTGTAGTGATTGTGCTGTTGGTCGTATTGTTTGTTTTGTGGGTTGTACTGTTTGTGCAGTTGGTTGTACTGTACTGTTTGTGCAGTTGATAGTACTTTCTGTGCAATTGGTTGTACTGTTTGTGCTGTTGGTTGTACTGTTTGTGCAGTTGGTTGTACTGTACTGCTGGTGCAGTTGGTTGTACTGTACTGTTTGTGCAGTTGGTAGTACTGTTTGTGCAGTTGGTTGTATTGTCTATGCAGTTGGTTGTACTGTTTGTGCAGTTGGTTGTAGTGTTTGTGCAGTTGGTTGTACTGTACTGTTTGTTCAGTTGACAGTACTTTCTATGCAATTGGTTGTACTGTTTGTGCTGTTGGTTGTACTGCTGGTGCAGTTGGTTGTACTGTACTGTTTGTGCAGTTGGTAGTACTGTTTGTGCAGTTGGTTGTATTGTCTATGCAGTTGGTTGTACTGTTTGTGAAGTTGGTTGTAGTGTTTGTGCTGTTGGTTGTACCATCTCTGCAGTTGGTTGTACTGTTGGCACAGTTGGTTGTACTGTTTGTGCAGTTGGTTTTACTGTTTGCATGGTGGGTTGTGCTGTTTGTGCAGTTAGTTGCACTGTTGCCTGTACTGTTTGTGCAGTTGGTTGTACAGTTGGTTATACAACTGGCAGGGCAGTTGGCTGTATTGTTTGCACAGTTGGTTGTACTGTTTGTGCAGTTAGTTGTACTATTTGTGCAGTTTGTTGTACTGTTTGTGCTGTTGGTTGTACTGTTTGAGAAGTTGATTGCACCGTGCAGTTGGTTGTACTGTTTGTGCAGTTAGTTGTACTGTTTGTGCAGTTGATTGCACCGTGCAGTTGGTTGTACTGTTTGCGCAGTTGGTTGTACTGTTTGTGCTGTTGGTTGTACTGTATTGTCTGTGCAGTTGGTAGCACTGTTTGTGCAGTTGGTTGTACTGTTTGTGCAGTTGGTTGTAGTGTACTGTCTGTGCAGTTGGTTGCACTGTACTGTCTGTGCAGTTGGTTGCACTGTTTGTGCAGTTGGATGTACTGTTGCCACAGTTGGTTGTACTGATGGCACAGTTGGTTGTAGTGTTTGCGTTGTTGGTTGTACCGTTTGTGCATTTGGTTGTACTGTACTGTTTATGCAGTTGGTTGTACTGTCTATGCAGTTGGTTGTACTGTTTGCACTGTTGGTTGTATTGTAGGTGCATTTGGTTGTACTGGAAACAAAACAAAATAAAATGATTATATTAAATGCATGCTGAAAATAGAGTTAAAAATTTATGTTTCGACCTTAGGTCTTCTTCAGGAAATATCTAAAAGAGAAAAAAAAAGTTAGTGTAGAGGGGAGGTAAAATAAGGGATATATATGTGGGGAAATAAAAAAGGGGAGACTTAGGGAGAAGAAGTGATAAACGGCAAGATTAAAGCATAAAAGGCGTGAAAGAGCTAGAGAAGTGCCCTGATGGGGACTAAAGAACAAGACCTAGTAACAAGGCTGAAAGGCGACAAATGTGGGGGAAGAAGACAGCGATGGAGACTTATGGTGAAAATAAAAAATAAATTAAATGTGTACAGATACAAACAGATGTTTGGGAAAACAAGTGGTGGCTGAAAGATGTTAGTAGAAAATAAGTCTATCATTTAAACCGGAGGGCTGCTGGGAGCCAAGGTGGATGAGCAGCTTGGTGTCCATGTTTTTTCTATGGTCAGAATCCCAGAAGCCCTGCTGAAGGATACAAACAGAAAGGTCATTGACACTGTGGTCCCTGGAGATAAAGTGGGATACAATGGGTTTAGCAGTGTCTGCATTCCTGACTGGGATACAATGGGTTTAGCAGTGTCTCCATTCCTTACTGCTCTGTAATGTTCCCTGAAATGATCAGCAAGGTGTCTACCAGTCTCTCCAATGTAAATACCTGCACACTTCCTGCAAAGAACACAGTATACCACATTAGTGGAGGTGCATGAGAACTCCTTGGTGATGTGAAAAGCACCTGTAGGCCCCCGAATTTCAGTCACACTAGAAACAAATTTGCAGGTGTAGCTGCGAGTTCTGTTGCAAGGTTTGGTACCTGGTAGGGAGGAACTGTTAGGAGTAGGTAGGCTGCTTTTAACTAGGAGATTCCGCAGGTTGGTTGGCTGGTGGTAGGAGGCAATAGGTGGTTCTGTAAAGGAAGCACCAATGTTGGGATCACTTTGCAAAATAGAAAAGTTACTGGTGATGATCCTGTGAAGAGAAGGTGTACTCTGATGGAAAGGAAGCACTAGTGGAATTCACCATTGTTCTTAAGTGACAGTATCCTTCCTGCGGGGGTCAACGTTACGAGGTATGTTACTGACCCGGGAGAGTGCTCTGTCCACTGAGCTTTTAGGGTATTCCCTGTTGATAAAAAAACTGCATTATTTGGGTCTGCTCAGCAAAATCATCCTCTTCACTGCATAACCTGCGAAGTCCATGAAACTGAGAATAAGGCAGGCCATTCTTGACATGTTTAGGATGGAAGGAGCTGTGGAGGAGGAAACTGTGAGTCAGTGGGTTTGTAATAAACTGATGACTTCAGACCAATGTTCTGTACTGAGAGCTGGATATCCAGAAAAGGCAATGTAGAGGAGGATACTTCAGCAGTGTATTGAAGGGAAGGATGGGCCGTGGTAAACTTGTCGAGGAAGACTTGGAAGGTCTCCCTGGAGCAGGAATTGGTGCCCACACAGTCATCTATGTAGCATTTGTAGAGTTCAGGCACAGTCCCTGTGAATGAGAGAAAAAACTGTTCCTCCACCCAACCCACAAACAGATTAACAAAGCTGGGACCCATCTTGGTACCCATGGCAACTCCACTGACCTGCTGAAAAAAACTGTTATTAAAAGACTGTTTATGCAGTTGGTTGTACTGTTTGTACAGTTGGTTGTACTGACTGTGCAGCTGGTTGTACTGTTTCTGCAGTTGGTTGTAGTAGTTGCACTGTTGATTGTACTGTTTGCGCAGTTGGTTGTAGTGTTTGCGCTGTTGGTTGTACTGTCTGTGTAGTTGGTTGTACTGTTTGTGCAGTTGGTTGTAGTGTTTGCACTATTGGTTGTACTGTTTGTAATGTTGGTTGTACTGTTCGTGCAGTTGGTTGTAATGTTTGTGTTGTTGGTTGTACTATTTGTGCAGTTGTTTGTGCTGTTGGTCATACTGTTTTTGCTGTTGGTCATACTGTTTTTGCTGTTGGTTGTACTGTTTGTGCTGTTGGTTGTACAGTTGGTAATACAATTGGAAGAGCAGCTGTGCACCTTGTACATTTGCACCTTGTTTTTGGACTTAAGCAAGGCCTTCAACACAGTGGACCATGTACTGCTACTGGACATTCTCTGTAACTTTGGCCTCAACACTACGACCATCAAATGGTTTGACAGTTACCTTATTGGACGCTCTCAGCAGGTGAAAGCAGAAGGAGAGCTCTCCCCACTAAAAATCCTTCCGAGGGGTGTACCTCAGGGCTCTATTTTGGGCCCACTCCTTTTTGCCATCTACATTAACAACATTCACTCTGGCATAAAATCTGCCAATATACATCTGTTTGCCGATGATACGGTACTTTATATTGACAGGCCTACTCCTGAAAAACCTGCCTAGGCCTGCAACTTGAGTTCAACCATCTTCAACAAAATCTGTTACAATTACAGCTGTTACTGAATGCTAAGAAAACCAAGGCAATGTTCTTTTCACCAACCCCTAAGAACTCACATACTACTGCCACAGGTGCATTGCCCCAAATCACCACACTCCTGGGTGAACAGCTCGAATTTGTGCCCAAATTTAAATATCTGGGTGTTTGGATTGACTTCAAACTGTCTTTTTCCAACCACATTGAGGAGTTAACTAAAAAACTCAAGCAGAGACTTGGAATCTTTTTCTGAATTAAGCATTTACTCACCGTAGAAGCAAAAAACCAGACTTGTCCAAACCACCTTCCTCCCCCTGCTGGATTATGGTGACTTTCTTTATGGACAAGGTACTAGTGCTGCCTTATCCAAGCTCGACACCTTCTACCACCGGGCAATTAGATTTATTACTGGAGCCCCCATTCCACTCATCACTGTGCTCTGTATGCACTAGTAGGTTGGACGTCTCTCAAATTCAGACGACAGAAAAATGCAGCCTACTGGATGTACCAAGCCATTATAAGAAAGCTTCCCCAGTACATTACTGACTGCCTTCCCTTATGCTCACCTGGAAGCTATGCCCTTAGAAGCCTATCCTACTTCTCTCTAACTATCCCCAAAGTTAGAACCCACTTTGATAAATCATCTGTAACCCCCCTACAAATGGGGGTTCCTGAAAGTCTTCCTTGGGCTTGCCTAAATGCCCACTGCCAGGCTGGTATTCTGTGTCTTAGTGTTTTAAAAGAGTTTATGGCCTTAATGCCTCTGTGCTCTGTCTCTTTAAGAGCTGCCTATAACGTGGTGCTTATTTTATCTGGGAGGGGGCTGAGCGTTTCTATGCTCGAGTCCCGCCCGGGCTGCCAGATAATCGCTCCGTTCTGCCATTGCTGTTTGCGCAGAGGGAGCTCTGTTAGAAGCTGTACTTATTTGCTGATTATCTATTAGAATAATAATGATATTGTAGTTTGTCTAACCTGCCTTCTTTGCAGCATGGACAGTTCTGTTTATCACCACCATTTTGATTTTGGACTGCCAGTCAGCACCAATCGGTACCTTTGGGGACTCTAAAATGGAGCCTGTCCCCAAGGGTCTTGTGGGAGCAAATTTCTGTAGGAATTGTAGTTTTTGCATTTTGGCACCAAAACAGACCTGGAGGGGGAGCCCTTGCTTTGACAGACAGATGGATCAACCAACCAGAACGTTTTGGACCGAAGGGAAATTCCCAAGCTGCCTGCTGCAGGCAGTCAGTCTGGAGTTAGAGTTTGAAGAGTAAACAACTTGAGTGATTCAAGCAGCTGCTTTTTGGCCTGTCTGCCTGCAGCCCCTCAAGAGGGAATCCTTTCAAAAGCTTAGCAATCAGACTGTATCCAAATTGGAGTGTGACAAAGCCACTGAAGAGTGACCAGATTTGAACCTGAAGAAGACCGAAGATTTGCTGTATGCGATCGGCCTGTCAAGGCATCCTTTTACCACAGAACTCCTGGTTTTGCTCAGAGACACTGATATTGCGGTCGGACTGCCTTCCACATTGTGGTATGGTGATTGCTGTACTATAAATGTGCTGTGTGCTGTTAGTGGGTCGCGGTTTGGTTCCCCACTGTGGTATGGTGATTGCTTTACTATACATGTGCTGTGTGCTGTTAGTGGGTTGCGATTTGGTTCCCCACTGTGTAAATGTGCCACGCTTGCTGGAAGCTGCATCCAGCACTACCGGACTCGAAATCCGAACTGTTCCACCCCGCCTGGGCCTTGCCACCTGGCCCAGCCAGCTACTTCAGGCACAGAAACCATCGACGAAAGACTCGGCCGGGGATCAGCCCCCTGCTCAACCATCTTGAACAGGAATGACACCTCAGTGATTTGTGTAGGCCCTGCTTCTCCTGGCAAACCAGTCATTAACCTGCAGTCTCCATTTCGTCTAGTCTGTGTCTCATATTGGATAGCTTGAGTAACAATCAGGATAGCTCCCTGCAACAACAGCTAAATCTCAAGTGTTGTCACCTGATTGCATTGTTGTCTTTCCTTTCACGAACTGAGCCTTCAGGCTCTGGATTGCAAATTGTGCGTGGTTGTGCATGCCTTTTAAGTGCATGCATAATTGCTTGACTAGATCAGTTTTCGAATCAATCAACCTGATTACACCCCTCCCTTGTTCAATTCCCCTGAATAAATCAGATCTAACTCTTTTTGCATTTAATCTGACTGTGGTTCCAGTTTGTACCAAAAGCACTGTACTGTTGTTATTTACTGTGCCTAACCTTGTTTTACAGGGGGTCTCCAGCATTGAACTGGTGGAACCAGTCCTGGTGGTAAGTGCAAACAGTGTGGGAAATTGTATGCTGAATAGGGGCTACTGTGAAAGTGTTTGTTGCATATTCTTTAGGCCACTAGAAGGGAAAGAGGGAGTTACAGTGTCCTGGAGGGCTGTACCCAGGTTAGCCTTGTTACTAACAACCCTATCCTCAGGGTAGAAGCACCTGTTTCAGTACCCACACCCCATAACCTGCAACTAGCCATGCCAGCAGGGGTAGTAGCCCTTGGGATAGCGCCACCTAGGGGTTACACATCCATAAGCCATTTCCTTCCATCCTTGTGGAACAAACTGCAGAAAACCCGTAAGTTAGTCTCTCCTGTAAAATGATCTACCTTTAAAACCCTGTTCACCTGTGCTTTCACAGAATCCTGCAATTGCACCCACTGATGTTCTGAGTACAGTAGTATAATAATATTGCCTCCTCCAGCTACTCTTTTACCCTATAACCTTCCTAACTGCTTACCTCCTCTTGTTTTCCTCTGTTGCTCATCTTCTCTCACTGCTACCTTGTACAAAATCTTGTCTACATGTATTTGTCACTTCATGCTTCTAATAGCTGCTCCCCTTTCACTGTATCTCCCACAGACGTGTTATGTTGCATTGTATGCTACGCTACCTTATGCTGCACCATTGTGTTTGCTTTGTACCTACCCAGATCTTTCGTGGAAACAAGCTCATCCCATTGGTGTTCCATCTGAAAAATATCGACTCACTGATTGGCCTGATTATTAGACAGTATGTGCACGTATGTCGATCTCTCCTCTTGAATGTCTCTTGTATTTACCGTATATTGTATCATAAATATTTTCTCTGTATTTTTGGTTCCATTTGTTGTATAAATAACGTTTTACTTGTGTAACTCCTGCCTTGCTGTATCGTTAAACTATTATTTGCAACTCTTCATTACTGTGCACCAGTTATACTGCTATACTGTTTTTTGAGTACCTTTCCAGGTCCACCTTGTAAATGAGTCTGCTCAATGGTGCTTTGCCTGGTAAAATAGAGACTGACTGATTGAGTTGGTTGCCAGCCCCGTGGTGCAGAGGGATGCGGTGACTGCACCTCACCTGCTGCCATGCTGGTGACATGGGTTTAGGTCTGGATCTGGGTCACTCGGGGTTCAGCCAGGGGGAGTAGGTTTGAGCATCCAACAGAAAGCTCTCCTCCTGCAGGGAGGGAAGTCTGCTAGCTCCACTGAGATATTGCCACCTGGATGAGTATGGGTGGCAGTGCAAGTAGAGTCACAAGGGGAGGGCTGGTGCTTCCTG
Source organism: Neoceratodus forsteri (assembly GCA_016271365.2). Classification (NCBI taxonomy): domain Eukaryota; kingdom Metazoa; phylum Chordata; order Ceratodontiformes; family Ceratodontidae; genus Neoceratodus; species Neoceratodus forsteri. The sequence continues at coordinate 542,753,351 of JADMNL010000023.1, forward strand.
ACTGGAATGCACACATTCACGCATGTCCACTCAGTCCTCACCCATGAGGTGCCCCAGAGAAGGGAAGAGAATGGCAGGAAAAGCCTCAGACTCTGTGGGATTGCACCCTGCTCCTCCACAGGCTCTGTACTGCCTGCTTCCACATCCAGAACCTAGTCTCCTCCTGGGTCTGCAGAACCCAAGAGGCTTCACCGGGGGGGCAATCTGTGAAGCACTGCTGGGTGATGACTGTAAGCCATAGAGATGGTGGGTGTCATGGCTGGGGGAGTAGCAGGTAGAAGGGGCAGCTGGGAGGAAGGGAATAAAAGGAAGAGCAGCTGGCTGTATATCTGGTTATACAGTTGAATGAACAGTTGGCTGTACAGTTAGTTGTACAGTTGGTTATACAGTTGAATGAACAGTTAGCTGTACAGTTAGTTGTACAGTTGGTTATACAGTTGAATGAACAGTTAGCTGTACAGTTAGTTGTGCAGTTGGTTATACAGTTGGATGAACAGTTGGCTGTACAGTTAGTTGTACAGTTGGTTATACAGTGGGGTGTACAGCTGGATGTACGGTGTGGTATAGAGTTGGTTGTACAGGTGGATGTACTGCTTGATGTACAGTTGGTTTTACAGGTGGATGTACAGTTGAGTATACAGTGGGATTTACAGTCAGTGGTACCGTTGAATGTACAGTTGGTTATATATCTGGTTATACAGTTGGTTGGGAAGTTAATTACACAGTTGGATATACAGTTGAATGTACAGTTGGTTGTATACTTTGATGTACATTTGTACAATTAGTTGCACAGTTGTTTATATAGTCAATTGTAAAATTGACGATGCAACTGTATGTACAGTTGGTTGTTCAGTTGAATGTACAGTTGCATGTCCACTTAAATGTACAGTTGTGTAGTTGGTTGTACAGTTGGATGTACAATTGTGTAGTTGGTTGTACAATTGGATGTGCAGTTGGTTGTACAGTTGGTGGTACATTTGGAGGTACAGCTTTTTAAACCTTTTTTTTATATATTTTTCCATGTACAAGACAATTGGCAATACATAAAGTGGACAGCCCATCAGTACAGAAACTATTCAGGACAAACGCCCCTTATTCAAAGGTAGCATGCATTCACTATATAGAGGTACCACATGGAGGGGAACCTCTCTATATTATAACAACCAAATGGTAACACTAATAAGGCTGTGTTATTGAGTCCAAGAGCAACACAGCTAATTTGAAATGCCAATCATTGTCCAGCAATTCCCAGAAAGAACACGTGCCAACAAGGACAAATAATGCCATGTGTTGTCCTAAAGTTAACAGTGTGTAAAAAAAATATGTAAGCAGCATAGTTTCTAAATATACTAAGAAACAGAATCCCACAGTCCCCCAAATCCAAAATCCCACTGCAGTTAAAACTTCAAGTGACAAACCAAACTCCAATATAACATTATACTGGTAAGAGTCTATTACATTATGAAAGAGAACCTCATTTTTGTTTTTTTATTAAATATAGAACAAGTCATGTTAGCAAGAAGCAGCCTTGTGGTGAACAGGATCCAATAAAAGGGCTGATAGGAACAGACCTACACTATAAGACAGAATATCCAAAATAACAGCAACATTTGGAAATGTCTGTTCAAGTGTCCCCAACACGTTGACTGGGATCATCGTCTTCTGATCTATCCCTGTTTGCAGCCACTATTCAAGTGGCCCACTTATGGCCTCCACAGCATCTGAGAAAACATACACCTTACCATTAGAGATTATATAGAGTCTAGCCGGGTAGATTATCGAATGTGGGACCCCAGCATCTTGCAGCATCCACCATACCCCATCTAATTTCTTTCTTCTTTGCATTGTAGTATAACTAATATCAAGAAAAATGTAGATTTGGTGATGGTCCTGCATAATGGAGCCTGCTCTGCATGCGAGTTAAAGGATGCAGTCCTGGATGCCAGCTCCCTCTGTCACCTCCAACAGAGTCTGTGGTTCCTCTGAGCTTAGCTGTTGTCCACAAGATGTAACAGGGTACACCTATTGAATCTCTGTAACAGTGTCTATACCTGTCATCAGTTGGAGGTACAGTTGGCTGTACAGTTGGATAGTTGGTTGTACAGTTGACTGTACAGTTGGTTGTAAAGTCTGGTTATACAACTGTATGTATAGTTGGTTGTACTCTTTGATGTTCTGTCAGTTGTACTATTGCATGTAAAGCTGAATGAACAATTAGATGTGCTGTTGAATGTGCAGTTGGATGTATAATTATATAATTAATTGTACAGTTGGTTTTACAGTTGGCTGTATAGTTAGATGTAAAGTTGACTATATAATTGATTGTATATGAATGCTAATTCCCTTCCTTGTACTCCTCACCATCCCCATCAACTACATCAACAGGGTAAAATCCACTCTGACGATGCAAAAATTGTGCACTGCTCTCAACTGTTACATCCTGTATGTATCATATATTTATTTTGTAACAATTTCTATATTCGGAGTATCACATTTTGTTATAATTTTTCTACCCATTTGGCAAGCTACTTTTTTATATACTGTATACAGTGCGATTATTTTGTACTAATGTCTGTTCTATATGAAACTCAACTTGTAAAGAGTCTAGTACTGTCTGTTCTATATGAAACTCAACTCGTAAAGAGCCTTTCTATCCATTTGATGAGAAACCTTTGTATATTAGCCTCACAGGCTCAACGATGTTGTATCCGATATAATACAGAAATAAAAAGTAAATAAAATAGTTATACAATTGGATGTAAAGTTGGATTTACAGATGATTGAACAGTTGGTTGTGCAGTTAGCTTTACAGTTGGTTATACAGCTTGATGTACTGTTGGTTGTACAGTTGGCTGGCTGTACAGTTATGGTTATGCCGTTGGGTGTATGTTGGTTGTGCAGGTGGTTATGTAGTTGGATGTACATGTGGTTGAATGGACAGTTAGTTATACATTTGGTTATACAGTTGGATGTACAGTTGGTTGCACAGTGGATGTATGATTTGTTGTACAAGTACTTTTACAGTTGTCTGCACAGTTGGTTGTGCAATTAGATTTACAGGCGATTGTACCATTAGTTGTACAGTTGGTGGTACAGTTGGATGTACTCTTTGGTGTACAGTTGGTTGTAAAGTTGGATGTAGTGCTTGATATACATTTGGGTTTACAGTTGGATGTACAGTGGGATGTACAATTAGTTGTACACATGGATGTACTGTTGGTTGTATATTGGGACACTCTTGGTTGTACAGTTGGATATACAGTTGTCTGTATAGTTGGATGTACTCTTGGTTGTACAGTTGGATAAACAGTTATCTGTATAGTTGGATGTACTCTTGATTGCACAGTTGGATATACCATTATCTGTATAGTTGGATGTACTCTTGGTTGTACAGTTAGAGATACAGTTGCCTGTATAGTTGGATGTACTCTTTGTTGTACAGTTGGATATACAGTTGTCTGTACAGTTGGGTGTACTCTTGGTTGTACAGTTGGATATACAGTTGTCTGTACAGTTGGATGTACTATTGGTTGTACAGTTGGATATACAGTTGTCTGTACAGTTGGATGTACTATTGGTTGTACAATTGGTTGTACATATTCTGACATTGGTTGTGGACTTGATGAAGCTAGAGTGCCTTCTGACCTTTGATTGCTATGTTAGAGCTGGATATGCAGTTAGTTATACAGTTATTGTTTTCTCAGCCGGGTATGCAGCTGGTTGAGTAGTTGGTTATACAGCTGGATGATATACAGCTGGGTGTGTAACTGTGTGTGCAGTTGATTGTGCAATTGGTTATACAGCTGGATGCACAGGTAGCTTTACCGTTAGCCATATAGTTGGATATACAGTCAGTTATACAGTTGGATGAGCATTTATTTGTACAAAGGATTTGACAGTTGGCTGTTCAGCTAGGTTTCCATCTGGTTATGTGGTTAGTCTCATAAATGGATGCACAGGTAGTTTTACAGTTGGCCTTATAGTTGTGTGTACAGCCAGTTATATAGATGTATGAACAGTTCATTATACAATGGGTTGTACAGTCAGTTTTTCAGCTGGGTGTCCATTTGGTTATGCAGTTTGCTGTACAGCTAAGTGTGCATTGGTTATACATTTGGTTGTACAGCTGGGTGGGCAGCTGATTGTACAGTTGTTTACACACTTGAATGAGCAGTTGGATATACAATGAATTATACAGTTGGTTATGTAGTTGGTTATGCAGTTGGATAACCAGTTGGATGAGCAGTTTGTTGTACAGTTTCTGGTACACTTGGAAATACAGTTGGTTATACAGTTGCATGCACAGTTAGTCATACTGTAAATTGTACAGTTAGATGTGATATTAGTTGTGCAGTTAGTTGTACAGTGACTTATACAGTTAGTTGTGCAGTTGGTTATGCAGTAGTTTATATAGTTAGCCTTACCCTTGGTTGTGCAGCTGGTTCTACAGTTGGATTTACAGTTGGCTGTGCAGTTAGTTTTATAGTTGGGTGCACAGTTGGTTGTACAGGTAGCTATACTGTTGGATGTACAGGTAGCTATGCCTAATGGATGTACAGTTAGCTACACTGTTGGATGTACAGGTAGCTATACTGTTGGATATACAGTTGCTTATACAGTTGGATGCACAGTTAAGTTGTCAGTTGGTTGTACAGGTAGCTATACTGTTGGATGTACAGTTAGTTATACAGTTTGTGTACACTTAGTTATACAGTTAAATGTAGAATTTGATGTACACATGGTTACACAGTTGAATGAACAGTTTGTTCAGGCGTGTTGTACAGTTGGTTGTACAATTGGTTGTGCAATTTGATTTACAGTTGGATGTACCATTAATTGTACAGTTAAAGGCAAAGTTGGTTGCACAGTTGTACAGTTTGCTGTACAAGTCATGTCACAATTTGTACAGTTGGATGTACACCTGGATGTACTGCTTGATGTACAAGTCATTTCACAGTTTGTACAGTTGGATATACAGTTGGATGTGCTGCTTGACGTACAACTCATTTCACAGTTTGTACATTTGGATGTACAGCTGGATGTACAATTGGATGTCAAGTTGGATGTACTTCTTAATGTACAGCTGGATGTACTGCTTGATGTACGAGTCATTTCACAGTTTGTACAGTTGGATGTACAACTGGATGTACGTTGGATGTACAGTTGGATGTCAAGTTGGATGTGCTGCTTGATGTACAGTTGGATGTACAAGTCATTTCAGAGTTTGTACAGTTGGATGTACAGTGGGATGTACAGATGAATGTACAGTTAGTTGTTTAAACTGGTTGTGCAGTTGGGTATACAGGTGGATGTACTGTGCAGGTGGTTATACAATTTTATGTACAGTTGGCTATAGAGTTATTTGTACAGTTATACAATTGGCTGCCTTGCTGGTCACCATCCCATCCTGAGTCAGTGTCATTAACAACCACCCTCTGTTGCGTATCCATTAACCAGTTCTTTAGCCAATTCACCACTCTGGATCCCACCTCTAGGCTGGTCAATTTCTTTATCAGTCTCTTGTGTGGCACAGTTTTTAAGGTCTTGCTAATGTCCAGATAGGCCACATCCACTGCCCTCCCCTGATCTATGTCCCTGGTCACATAGTCAAAGAAATGAATCAGACTCATCTGTCATAACCCCCCCCACCACCACAACCCCTGGTTAATTCATGCTGGATTTGGTCTTGTAGCCCACTGGATTCAAGATACTCTACCAACCTTTTCTTTAACAGGGTTTCCATTATCTCCCAAAACTAAAATGGAGCATGGGGAAAACAGGATACAGGGAAAAGGGACATGGGGAAAAGAGGTACAGGGAACAATGGATATGGGCACAGTGTGGAAGTGTGGGTGTTGATGTAGGGCACAGCAGGTAAGTCGGGTAAAGGTCCTGCAGAATGGTACAATTGATTGGATTTTTTTGCAGTGCTGAGACACTTGAAAAGATACACAACAATAAATACAGATGTTTCAGGTCTAGCTACATCAGAATGTCACAAACCCACTCTGGGGGTTAGGGCCTCTGCTCCCACAGTGCCCAATCTTTCAGTGCGATTTGTGAACAGGGACAAACAGGGTCACCCTCCTGTTTGTTTTGGGTCTGAACAACTACCAGTCTCAATTCCTGGGGTCAATTATGAACCCTTTTTAGCTAGCACACACAGGTAACAGGTCCAAATATCACACTCTCTTTGGGGAAAGCAGCACAATACTTGATCCAGCGGCATACAACCAGCCTGGTTAACAACTCCCTGCTGACCCAATTGCGACTCAGGTATTATTCTTACCTTGCTGGATCTTTACACAGATCCTTGTTAGCATGGCTGCATATGGTGACATACTAAGCACTTTAACAGTTATGTCAGAATTATCAATACTGTTCCACCATTCACACTCAAAATGAGAAGATGTCTCAAGCAAGTTTAAGGAAAACCCAATTTACTAAAACTAAAACTAGTAAATAAATACAGTACATAAAACAGAACATATATACATAATGATTACAGTCAAAAAGAAAATGGACAATTACAAAACAAAGCACCTTGTAACTGAATTAACTAGACAATGAACCTCTGTGCACAAGCACTGAGGCAATGGTTACCCCAAAGGGCATTTGGCTGGGAAGCCAAGTTTCAAAGAAATACAAAATCACTCATGCCCCCACAATGCAAAGCATCATGGGCTGCATATGCAGATAACCACAGAATATTATACTGGTTCAGCTTTAAGCAGATGAGTCCTGGTAGGATGAAACATGTGTCTATGTCTTCTGTTGGCACCCTTTGAAAACTGTGTGAGAGGCCTTTTGGCACCATGCACGTCTGCTTAAAGTTGAACCAGCATAATATTCTGTGGTGATTTGCATATGCAGCCCATGATGCTTTGCATTGTGGGGGCATGTGTGATTTTGTATGTCTTTGAATTAACTAGTTATAACTCAGTTTCAGTTGGTAAAGGTTCACACTTGAATCACCAGTCTTGGCAGAAGTGGTCTCTCTTGAGTCCAGGAAAAGAAGTGTGTCTTAGAAGTCCAGAACAAAAGTGTTTTTTCTTTCAGCCAAGCTTCACCAATATCAGTGATAAAGTCCTGCCCTCCTTGTGATGTCACCATTCTGGCTGTTGGCATGAGGTCACTCTTAATCCTGTAATTAATTGATCAGTCACATGCCCCTGCACACTGCTAAACATTCCAATTAATATATATATATATATATATATATATATATATATATAGTTTCATAGTGGGTTACAAGTTCAGTGAGCACATGGCCCTTTAGTGAACTTGCCACAAATCATTGGTGGAAGTGAAATTTCTTATATTTCATATATTTGTCGAGGTTAACCTTGAAAGTAGTCATGTTGGAACTATTTATGACATAGCTTGGCAACTGGTTCCACTTTGTTATCACCCTTTGGGTGCAGTAGTTATTTCGTTGAGTTGTGTTGTTTGACTCCCCCATTAATTGTAGCTTATGGGACCTAGTAGAGGTAATACCAGGATTCCTGCTTAACCCAAGGGTTTCTATCATATAAGGGTCTTGTAGGGTTTTGTATACTAAACATAAATCGCCCCTTTCTTGCCTATATTTAGTAGAATAAAGGTGTAATCTGAGCAACCTTTTTCCATAACTCAAATTCTTAATGGGTCTTATAGATCGGGTCATTTTTCCTTGTATATTTTCATATACTATCTGAGATCTCTTGGAGGAAGGGGCACAGAACTGAGAACAATATTCCATATGGGGCTTTACCAATGCATTATACAATGGGACCACCACCTCAACCTCTCTGCTTTTAATATTACCCAAAATATATCCCATTCGTTTTTGGCATTTTTCAGCAGTGACTAATGCATGGGTTTCAAAATTCAAATCATCAGAAACAATTACTCCCAGGTCTTTTTCTTCTTTAGCTGTTGACAATGTGATGCTGTTTATTTGATATGTAAACATGGGATTTTTTTTTCTCTAAATGCATCACTTTACATTTATCTAAATTAAAGTACATTTAATTCTCATCTGCCCAGTTTGCTATGTCTGTCAGAGTACTTTGTAAAGATCTTGCCTCCTCATGATCTTTAATCAAGCATCCCAGCTTACAATCATCAGCATATTTCCAACCCATACACTCTTAGAACAAGGCAGGGATGAAATCAAAATATTAAATAGTATTGGACCCAGCACTGATCCCTGTGGGACACCACTAGTAACACACCCCCAGGACGATGAATATCCCTTAGTAGTCACACGCCAAATCCTGTTACTCAACCATGAATGTATCCATCTAATAATATTATAATTTAATCCAATTTTGACAAGTTGTTTTATTAATACTCTATGGGAGACTTTATCAAAAGCCTTCGAGTAATCAAGAAAAATGATGTCCACTGGGATGTTTTTATCTAAGGCAGCGCTGACCGGTTCAAAGAAACTGATTAAATTCGATAAGCATGATCTTCCAGGAATAAATCCATGTTGGGTTGGGTCTACATGTCCTTTATTTACTAAGTGGGTGGAAATATGTTTCTGAATTAATTTTTCTAATAGTTTACCCACAACTGAAGTCAGACTAATGGGTCAGTAATTTCCCAACTCAGTCCTCTTTCCTGCCTTAAAAATTGGTATTACCTCTGCCATTTTCCATTCATCAAGGGCCTTTCCAATATGAATGGAGCTATTAAATTGAACTGTTAGAGGCCCTGCAAGTTGAAACACCAATTTTTTAGGAAGCCAGGTGTGATGCCATCTGGCCCTGGAGATCCATTAGTCTTGAGACTATTGATACCTTCAATAATGTCATTACTTTGAAACTCTATTTTGTTACCATTCAAACCATTACATTGTTGAGTATGAGTTGCAAGATTATGCACACTGAGGAAATATGAATTAAATTCCATTGCCATGTCTGTCTCTTTTGTTAAAACCCGATCACCAATTATTAGGGGGCCTATTGAGGGTTGTTTTCCTTTAAGACTTCCAATATAGCAAAATAATTTCTTACGGTTGTCTTTGACCTTATTCACCAGTTGGAGTCCCATAGTCTGCTTAGCTATTCTAATTACTGTTTTAATATTTTTAGCAATGTTTTTAAATTTATGCTAATTTTCAATAGTTATTTTCTTTTTGTAGGCCCTATAATATCTCTTCTTCTTCTTAATTAATTTAGATAATTTGTGGATCTGCCATACTGGTACTCTTCTTGATTTGATGTATTTTTGCCTAGTGGGCACCCAAGTTTGAATACAAACATTAATATGATTAGCTATGGTTTTCCATGTTTCAATGAGACCGATGCCTCCCAAATCTTTCTGCCAGTCCCAGTTATATAGATAATTTGTTATCCTTTTGTAATTTGCCTTTTTGTAGTTGAATATTGTAGTTATTCCTTTATTAGTATTATATTTTACTTTATATTCCAGAAAAATAAGATTATGGTCACTATCAGCTAAGGGTGCCATTATCTCAACACTCTCTATAAGGTCTGCGTTATTAGTAAATACTAAGTCTAAGATATTGTTCCCTCTAGTGGGGCTATCAATATTTTGTTCAAGGTTCTGCATAACTATAGCATCAATAAATTGGTTTTCGAAGGTATTAGCACCAGTACACCTATGCCAATCGATATTTTGACAAAGTCTCCCATAAGTAACATGTTCTCTTTTAAATTAAGACTTAATATTTCAGCTATCAAGTTATTGTTTTGTTCGTGGACTGTATTAGGTGCCCGATAAATAAGACCTATATTAAAAAGAGTCTGCTGCGTCTTTATTTTAACCCAAGTAGATTCATTTTTTAATTAATTTTGATTAAATTCAAAAGCTGTTAAGGAATTATGTATATATAATGCCACACCGCACCCTTTTTTATTAATTCTGTTCTTACTTATTTTTAAATATCCTGGTATATCTGTGTTCCAATCCCCATCTTTGAACCATGTTTCAGTTACCCCACAGATATGTATATCCTTGGTAACCAATAATTTGTTTAATTCTTCCATTTTATTTTTCAAACTTCTAACGTTAACTAACATTATTCTTAACTTGTTTCCTGAGGGATTGATCTGAGTATTTGGTATTAGTTCAGCTGAATACTTTTCATATTTACTGTTGGGATTACCAGTATGATCCAATTGGTCTACTTTTATCAACCCTTCTCCCCAACATCTTAGTTTAAATATTTATTTATTGTAGAAGTGATGTGTCCCCCGAGTAATATACATCCTAATTAGTGAGCCACAGAGCATGCTTTATGACAGGTCACAATATCCCTTTGATCGCTCAGGAAAACAGTCTGAGAACCACCTCTCAACATTGTGAGATTTTTGACATAGACTGACTAGGAAGCATTCTCCTTCCTGTCACCTTGTAAAAAGGCAATATTTTCACTTCAAAGCACCAAGTCTCTGAGAACATGATTGTTTATGGTTTCCACACAGGTTTTGTTAGGCATGTGTCAGTTTCTTTTGAAGTTAGCTGTTTCCTTCCACTCAGAGAGAAGAGTACATTTTCAAAAATCTAATGTCCCAGGATGCCTTGAGCTGACTGCCATGTTTCACAAGCAGAAATTCAAAGAAACTTACATTTATTGCAAAATGTGATACAATTAATAATGGGTGGATGGCTATTGTGACACAGAGGTTGGCCTTTATGTGTCTACCAAGCAAGCTTAGATACTGGGTGTCAGCTCCCACATATCAGGTTTGCACTAGGGAGGATATTTTGCTAAGGAAGTGTCTCGCCAGTCATTACACTTTTCTAGGAGTCCAGTCTAGCTAGAAGTAAACCACTCTAGTCCATTGGAGTCTTCCCTCAGCTTCCTTGTGGCATGCTAGAACAGTTGCTAAGCAACTGTCAACAGCTGATCTGTTGTGCTAGGCGAGCGGGCTCCTATACACTTCACGCAGCTTCCTTCTAACCTGCTGTTTTAAAGCTTTGTATGCAATCTTTTAATAGTATGCATTTAACCGCCACTCAAGGCTAATTAATCTTTCTAATTTTTTTTTGTGCTTTTAATTCTACTCTGGGACCATATCAAAATGTTGTTTACATGTGTTTAACTTTTCCAGTGAATATTTGGACTATACACTTAAATGGGGGGGGGGGGGCAAGATCTGGAGGGCTCAAGGGTTCATCCTGGTGGCATAAAAGGATTTTTGTGTTGTTTTGGCATTATATCTATTATACAAATTAAGGTGCCCTGTCAGGTTTAATATTTTTTTTTCACTTTGATACTAAAAGAATGTGAAAGAGTTTTTGTTATTTAAGTGTTTTCTCTTATATTATATTTACAGTGCTTATCAGATTGTTATACTTACTCTAGCGTTACGTCATCTGTTTTTTAGTATTATGACCCTTACCAGCGTGCTTGCCAGTTTGTGTCTGAATTCATTCCTTGTGGCTAGTTGGAACTCCCCTTAGTGCTCTTGACAGGCTTAACCAAAAAACCCTCACTCATGTCCCTCTGTTCCAGTGGTTTGTACCCTAAGACCTAGGCAGCTAGGCAGAACCAGCTGCTCAGTGCTGACCACTCCCATGCTTTGCTTTGTGTAGACCTTTTCTCTCTTTGGCATCACATGCAGTCTCTCCCTTGCAGTCCTGTAGTTGATTGGCTAATAGCTGTTGAGTAAGCCTTGTTATCGCTCGAATAATCACATGACCTGTCACTCAAATTCAAATTTTGTATCATTAACAGTCAGTGTACTGAGATCACAAAGAAAACTGAGATAATTAAACACTTGTAACAGAAACAACAATACTATATATATCCTCTAAATGCATTATTTATCTACACTTAGAACAGTTTTAGCATATATGTATGCTGGCAATTTGTTAACACCTTGCCAGCATGGTTTTCAAGATAACCACAGAATGCTCACAGCTGTGCTTGAAGTCACTAATGACCTTCATGGGGCCTTGGATAATGGGGACACTTCATGGGGCCTTGGACAATGGTGTACTTTTCCTGGATCTTTCCAAAGCATTTGATCTGGTGGACCACATTCACTTGCTTGTCAAGCTTCAAGCCCTTGGTCTAACTGTATTTGCATTATCCTGGCTGTAAAATTGCTTGACTGGCAGATCTCAGTCAGTTTCTTTGAATTACATTTCTCCTCCACTCATCAGAATTACTACCAGAGTATTTCAGGGTGCTGTCCTGGGGCCGATGTTGTTCAGTGTTTCTTTGAATGATCTAGCTGATGTCTTGCATAACTCTGAATTCCATATTATGATGTGTGCAGAGGACATTGCTTTGCACTGAAGTGTATTTAATGTCAGTGACAACCAAATATTTGCAGCCTGAATCTGAACTGGTACAAGAATGGTTGTTAAAAAATGACCTGCTGAATGTTGGTAAAGAAAAGTACATACACTTACTTACACTTTGGAACAAAACAGAAATTAAAGGGGAACTCTCATCAGTAGGGTTTCTTAATGTTTGAAAGTCCATAAAAACCTAATCTGAGTGAGTCATTGTATTTATGTGTGAGTCTTTGCAGTCCACAGTTATTCATATGTAAATCAGCCTATAATTAAGGGTGGGTGGCAGCCATGTTTTTTAGGCTCCTGACAGGAAATGATATCACAGAGGAACTTGGCCCTCCATTTACTGTAGGCTAAATAGGAAATCATCTGTTTCATTAAGTGTGTTTTAAGGTGTTATTACAACACTTTCTACAGTTATAATAATTATTTTGTATGTGCACTGAAACTAGTGAGTTATCACCTCTACATACAGTATCCTGACCCTGCGATTTTAACAGATATTGAGGCCCCATATCAGGATTTCTAAACCCTAGCTGTGTTCATGTCAATACGGAATTGTAGAGTTGCCACAGCACTGACTTCTGTCTTATTCCGGTCTCTCTCTCTCTTACAATTTTGGATATGAACTCAGGTCTACAAGATGCAAATGTGGCTATGTACCTACTGGTCTGACATCATGAAGCCAGCCTAGAAATGTGTAGTTTCTGATTAGCAGCTGGCAGCATAGCCTAGAGGTGAAAGCAAAGAGCTGTGAACAAGCTTTTTCCATCCAGCAGAATGAGGTTTGATTCCAGCATGCTCTACCTGTATATTGTGTGACCAGAGCAAATCACTTATCCTCCCTGTGCACCCAAAACACACCCAGAAACAAGCTATACTGTAGTTGTGTGCCTTTCCCAGACAAAGACAGTGAAAACAATCTGAGCATGTTGACTTGAAAAGAAAAAATTTGGACACCATTAATTGTTTATTAATTGCAATAGATGGACAACATTGTTATAACATGCATAACCTGAAATGCATTACTAAAAGAGTATTTTACTTTTCTGATGAAGTTAAAAGTATAACAGTTTCTTACTGAAATACTTTGGATGGAATGGGATTTTCTGCCGTAAAGGAAACAAATTAACCTGGCTGATCCTGCCGCTCATGCCCTTCGAGTGTGTCTTACACTCTGCAGCTCTGCCAATGGACCACAACTTTCCAGAATGCCTTCCCATTGTAATGTGAAAAAAGAAAGAAAGGATAAAAAAAGGGAGAGACAGGCTGTATGAGTGTGTGCACGCGTGTCTGTGTGTGCACATGTGTGTGAGTGAAGTGTATGCGTCCGTGCGTATGTGTGTTTATCTCTGAGAGAAGTGCTACACTAACTGAACCATGCTGAAAGGGAAAAAAATAATCACCATTAATTAAATAAAATAATATATGGGTGGGTTGGTGTAAAAAATAGAATTTTGCACACACCCTTGGTTGGGGATGTTTTTATAACCCCCTTGACTTTGCCCTTGGGGTTAATGTAGCATCCTATACCTTGTGTGTGAGTGTAAAATTCTGGTTACACACACCCATCCACCCATATATTATTCTATATTTTAATAATATAGTTCCGATTATGCACATTTGAACAACGTTGTCCAGCTATGTGTTTTTGCAATTAATAAACTATTAATGGTGTCCCATTTTTTTCTTTTCAACTCAAATCTGGACAGAAAGAGCATGATATTTTCAGAATCATAACATATGCTTAGATAGTTTTTACTGTCTTTGTTCAGGAAAGGCACACAACTGCAGCTTATTTCTGGGTGTGTTTTGGGAGCACAGGGAGGTTAAGTGGCTTGTTTTGGTCACACAATATACAAGAAGAGCATGTTGGAATAAAACCCATTCTGCTGGATGAATGAAGCTTGCTCACAGCTCTTGGTTTTAACCTCTAGGCTGTGCTGCCAGCTGATAATCAAAACCTACACATTTCAAGGCTGGCCCCATGATGCCAGGGCAGTAGGCTAGTAGCAACATTTGCATCTTGCAGACCTGAATTCACACCCAAAATTGTAAGAGAAAAGGCTGTAAAACAAGGGATGGAATAAGACAGAAGTCGGTGCTGTGGCAGCCCAAGAAATCTGTACTGACATGAACACAGCCAGGGTTTAGAAATCCTGATATGGGGCCCCAATACCTGTTGACACCACAGAGCCAGCCTTGAGATGTGTAGCTTTAACGATTAGCTGGCAGTATGGCCTAGAGGCTAAAACAACCCTAAAGATAGACTATTTTTACTAACAGTTTGAAATGCAAGGGTGATAACTCACTAGTTTCAGAGCACATACAAAACAATTATAAATGTAGAAAGTGTTGTAATTACACCTTAAAATACACTTAATAAAGCAGATGATTTCCTATTTAGCCTGCAGTAAATGGAAGGCCAGGTTCCTCAGTGACATAATTTCCTGTCAGAAGCCTAAAACAGTGGCTGCCCCAGCCATTAATGACAGGCTGGATTACATATGAATAATTCTGGACTGCAAAGACTCACACATAAATACAATGTCTCACTCAAATTAGCTTTTTATGGATTTTGAGACATTAGGAAACCCTATTGATGACAGTTCCCATTTAAAGGCCTCCCCCCCAGACATAATAAAAGATTTGAATGGTGCCTTGGTGGAGAGAGTGAACATTTTCAAGTATCTCTGTTTTACTATAGACCGGGCTCTCTCTTTTAAAGCACATATCTCCATGCTGATTAAGTCAGTACACACTCGCCTTGGTCAGCTTTATCGGCTAAAGGATTGTTTGTGCACTCTTTCTGAGAAGGTCCTGGCTCAGCTCCTACTCCTGTCATTAGTGGAACACAGACTTCCCGTCTATGCCACTGCTGATGTCACAGAATTGCAAAGTGTTACAATGTTATACAGCTCCATATGTTGGTTTGCTGCCTGCAGCCCAGAGTTTCTCATCACTGCACTCTTTACTGACACCTTGGCTAGCCTTCTTCTGACCCACGCATGCTTATTTTACCCCATCAGTTTTAGAAGTTTACTAAACGCCTCAATTAGATTTCTGTTTATCACTGATTTTAGTCCCAGCGCTCGCTCCTTGAGAACTTGATCTGCTCATACTCATTTCATAAGAGCACCCCCCTTTTCCATTCCTCCCTGGGCCAACGTTCTTTTATTTTATTTATGAAGCCATTGCTTATTCTGCAACAATTTACTTGCCTTATTTCACTCTATTAATTTGCAGAATATTATTAAAATAGTGTTAAAAAACACTCTCTGAATCTGACTCTGTGCAAGTATGATGCTGCCTGATTACTGCGCATGCTGATGTTCTGCACGTTTATTCTGTATTGTTGCGTTTTTTTACATCTCCGGGTCACCCTTGAACATGGGTATCTAATGTTCTTGGGTCCTATCTGGTTAGCAACTTTCAAATAAAAATGAAATAAAATTACTGGGACCTCTCCCTTACCTGTCAGCCTCTCTGGTACTAGGTCCTATAGATCCTTCAGTTCTAGATGGGGGCAGCTTGAATGGACACAGCAATTAGCTGGCCAAATCTGCAACCTACCCACACGTCCACTTACAGCCCACAGATTGCCAGGGGGAAGTTAATTTGAAGTTTTGTTACACTGAAAAACTACCATATAGCTTCATATAAAATGGGCAGGGACAATCTCTTGTCCCTATCTATTGATGTTGTGTTGCATCAAATTGTTGTGTTGTTTAACTGACATGGAACTTACCGTCCCTGTTTATTACTGTTTCCCTTTAAATCTGACCTTGGGTTGTACCTGTAAACAGAATTGTATTCCAGTCTACTCATCCATACAAAATAAATTAAAAATAAATAAATTGTGTGTCCTGATTGGTTAACCGATGTCCAGAACCATGCGGTAATTGACAGATAACCACATGTGTCATTAATGCCCTCACTAGGAGATCTGTTGTTGCCAACACAGGTTCAGGAAACTATGGTTCGAGGACCCATGGTATTCTTTCAAGAAACATCATCTTTTGAATTAAGTTCTCAAAACTTTCTTTTCTTATTTTCTTTCTCAAATCTGTCCTGACATTTCAATTCCCCAAATGGAATCTTTTTCAAAGAGCTTTTCAGAAATCTATAATAAAATAAACATTTTTACTACACGTGAATTTTTGTTTTACTCTCATTGTTGCATTTTCATCATTTTGTAACTGAAAAAACTCTACCTTAAAAGAGCTTTTGTACAGTTTCTTTTCCTACATATTATTCAGTAATCGATCATATACCAATTATCCTCTGCAGTATTCTATGAAACGATAAATGCAGTTTTTATAGCAGTCACTTCCCACAGTATTGGAACTACAACCATGTACTGTATTAGCGTGTAAATGCTGCTATAGGCCTGCGTACCCCTTAGCTGAGTGTGGCAAGCGTACCTTTTCATTGCTGCAGTCTTGCATCAAAGCATTATTGTTCTCAGTACTTTTTCCCTTTAAATGCTTGATTTCTGAAAGAATTTAACATATTCAGCCCATTTATTTTATCCATCAAAAAAACATAAATTTTTTAAGGTATCTTACACAAATAACCGGTGTCCCATATACATATTCATATTCACCTTTTTGTTTTCTTTTATTTCTTTATATAGGCTTAACTTTGATTTAATAAACACAGGCTTAAGATATTCACTTGCTGACCAGTTAAATTAAAATGAAAAAAAAAAAATTGGGATAAACCTCCCTCGCTTTACTTTTTGTTCGTGACATTCATTGTACTAACTAAATGTGTTTAACTCATTACCTCGAATGGCTCCATATGAAGTCTGAACTATCCGTTGTTTACCTGACACAAAATGGCAGCCCAGGAGGCAATGAGTTACATACCTCTAGTTCATTTTTAAAGGTCATGCTGTGGTGGTTTACTTTATTCAGTTCGGTTATCGTTCTTGCACAAAAGCGCAGTCAAACAAAGACAAACACATTTCAGCACATGTTGCTTTTTTACATCTATCTGCTCCCCTGCTTTTTAATCTGCTCTGCTTAGCATCAAAAATGGCGTGGCTTGTTGCCCCTTTACTTTATTCTGGTGTCTGACTGTTTTTACTGCTCAATGACGTCTGCCATCTTGTGGCGCAGCAACAAAAGCACTAGTTGTATCTAGCACAGATGATCCCAATTCCAGTCCCTAAAGAGTACTATATAGCCCTTAACAGGAAGATATCTTGGTACATTTGGGATAATCAGAAGCCCAGGATTAGGTTCTCTAGTCTGCAACTCCCGCGCAGGAAGGGCGGAATATCCCTCCCAAATTGTGTGCATTATCATCAAGCAGCTCAGCTACGCACAGTATTGTATTGGCTCCTCCCTGTGTACCAGGCTAGATGGAAAGACCTAGAGAGACAGTCAGTAGGTCTACTACAGTTGCACTGCCTCCTCCTATCTGAACTAAAAGGGAAAAAGCACACAAGAAAAGTTAACTACTATACAGACACCACAGTACATACTTGGTGCAAAGTAATGCAGCACAGGAATTTAGCCCAGTGGAGCCCTCTTCTTGGCTCACTCCCATACATAAAAGATTTAAAACCTGCATTAACGGATCCGGGTTTCTCTCATTGGGAATGGCTAGGACTCCACATGATATTTCAGTTCATGGAGGGGGGTGAGGTCCTTAGTCTTACGGATATAGTTACTTGGTATGGAATACCTTATAAAGATAGGTTTAGATATTTTCAGGCGAGAGATTATATTAAATCATTGCTTAAGAGCCTGACAACAAAGGGCCCCCCAACTGATAGAAATCATGAAAAAAGCCCTAGTTAATGGAGCCTCCCCTAGAACATATGATTTCATACCTGTATGAAGCAATTACTACCCTTGAAAGGCACTCCACAGAACACATCAGAAAAGTTTGGGCAGTAGACCTAAACTTGTCTAGATCCACTGACCTTTGGGAAAAACATCTTTGTAGCTTATACAAGGGGATTTCAGCTGTTTTCTGGACAGAGTATGCATGAAAAAATATGATCCGTTTTTTTTTAGAATACCAGCTGTGACTTCTAAATATGCAACAAGGAATACAGGTCAATGCTGGAGAGATTATGGTACCTCATCGGCCACTCATGGACATATTTTCTGGGGTTGTGCTAAACTCCAACCTTTTCTGGCACATGTCCACCAGGCCCTATCACAAATTTTTAACCCTGAACTGGATTTATCCCCACTCCTTTTTTTTTTTTTGTTTCTAATAGACCTCCAAGCAGCAGAGACCCCGATTCAGCCAAATTATTAAATATATTGATACTAGCAGTCAAAAAGACAATCACCAGGAAGTAGCTGATGAGAACCCCCCCCCACCCAATGGCAAGATATTGTCATTGATATTTATAAGATGGATAGATTAACAGCAGTGTTAAATAACACTGAAGAGCAATCTGAGAGATTGTGGAGGAGATGGGTGCTATACCTATTCCCCATCTGACCAGACTTTGTCCAGTAATCTGGAGGGGCAGAGGTAACTGATTCCATAACAGATCTGGAAGACAATGACTTTTGGAACACATAACGTGCCCTACCCAGGGACTCCACCTATGTAACCCTATCAAACGGCCCATTTTATGAAAATGAATTGTAATCCCTCTTCCCTACCTTAGATTCTTTAATAGTAAGCCTAATTGTTACTTGTTTTTATGTTCAATGTTTATAGATACAAGCATGTAATTGTAATGCTTGTCTTATGAAAAACCTGAAAAATGTATAAAATAAAGAGTTATGAAAAAAACAACAAAAGCACTACTGTCACACCCATCTTCTTGATCCTGCTCATTTGTGTCACGGGTGACACTCTCACCCGTGATCTCACATAATGGCATGGGAGAACTGTTACTAAGCAACTATCAACAGCTTATCTGTTGTGCTGGGTGAGCGGGCTCGTATACACCGCACACAGCTTCCTTCTAACCTGTGGTTTTTAAAGCTTTGTATGCAATCTTTTAATAGTATGCATTTGACCTCCACTCAAGGCTAATGAATCTTTCTAATGTTTTTTCTTTTTGCTTTTAATTCTAATCTGGGACCATATCAAAAATGTTGTTTGCATGTGTTTAACTTTTCTACTGACTATTTGAACTATACACTTAAATGGGGGGGGGGGCAGGATCTGGAGGGATCAAGGGTTCATCCTGGTGGCGTAAAAGGATTTTTGTGTTGTTTTGGCATTATACTTACTATACAAATTAAGGTGCCCTGTCAGATTTAATATTTTTTTCACTTTGATACTAAAAGAATGTGAAAGAGTTTTTGTTATGTAAGTGTTTTCTCTTACATTATATTTACAGTGCTTATCAGATTGTTATACTTACTCTAGCATTACATCATCTGTTTTTTAATATTTTTGCCCAGATATTCAAAAGGGTTGCGCATGGCACAACAGTGTTGCACTATGCACAACCCACTGATGTGTCCCGGTGCGATATTTTAAAGGGAAAAGTGCAACTACAAAAAGCCCAATCCACGGGGCACATCAGTAATGTATGCAGGCACAGGTGGGGGGGGGCTGTCCATGCATAAACTGCACAGCCTGATATTCAGCTGGGCCGTACAGAGCTATGCAGGCGCAACCCCTACCTGCGACTGCACAACTTTATGCTCTGAAAAAGGGATGAAGTCGAGGGCCACCCACAGGTGAGCTGCTGCATTGCAGGGTGCGACACAGCAGCTGCCAGCTGTGGGTGGCCCTCCACTTGTTCCCACCGCACCTGGCGGTGCTCCCCATGCCCTGATCATGGGCTGAAGTCCCCAACATTAACCCGATCGAGGGCATGAATGCAACGCCCCACCACCCCCGGAGTAGCCCAATCGAGGGCATCAGACCCCCCAATGTCCAATATCCCTAGTGGTCCAGAGGACCTAGAGTAGCCAATCACGAGGCGCATCCTTACCCCCAAGTATGTTATCCCTGGTGATCTGGTGGCCCCCACCCCACCTGCCCACGGGCCCCACCACCCGCTCCCCCTGTCAGCCAGCGGCGCAGCACCACCCACCTGCAGCCCACCGACTGACGGCCTCGGTAGGGCTGCATGCCCATTGGTTCAGAGCATGAGCCAATGAGCGTGCATCCCAGACCGTACAAGGCAGTCCAGATATGTGAATGAATGAATTCATTCACATATCTGGATTGCCTTGTATGGTATGGGCTACACGCCCATTGACTCATGCTCTGAACCAGTGAGTGTGCAGCCCTACTGAGCTGACAGTCGGAGAGCAGTGGGGTGGTAGGCGGGTGGGGTGCTGCCATCCGCTGGCTGATGGGGGGAGTGGGGTGGTTGGGCTCCGTGGGCGGGTGGGGTGGGGAATAGATATAGCACCCATCTCCTCCACAATCTCTCAGATTGCTCTTCAGTGTTATTTAACACTGCTGTTAATCTATCCATCTTATAAATATCAATGACAATATCTTGCCATTGGGTGGGGGAGGTCTCTCATCAGCCACTTCCTGGTGATTGCCTTTTTGACTGCTAGTATCAATATATTTAATAATTTGGCTGAATTGGGGTCTTTGCTGCTTGGAGGTCTGTTAGAAACAAAAAAAAAAGGAGTGGGGATAAATCCAGTTCAGGGGTAAAAATGTGCGATACGGCCAAGTGGATATGTGCCAGAAAAGGTTGGAGTTTAGCACAACCCCAGAAAATATGTCCATGAGTGGCCGATGAGGTACCAAAGTCTCTCCAGCATTGAGCTGTATTCTTTGTTGCATATTTAGAAGTCACAGCTGGTATTCTAAAAAAAGGATAATATTTTTCCATGCAAACTCTCCAGAAAATAGCAGAAATCCCCTTGTATAAGCTACAAAGATGTTTTTCCCAAAGGTCAGTGGATATAGACAAGTTTAGATCTACTGCCCTAGCTATTCTGGTGTGTTCTGTGAAGTGCCCTTCAAGGGTAGTAATTGCCTCATACAGGTATGAAATCATATGTTCTAGGGGAGGCTCCATTAACTAAGGCTTTTTTCATGATTTCTATCAGTGGGAGGGATGGCCCTTTGTTGTCAGGGTCTTAAGCACAGATTTAATATAATCTCTCGCCTGAAAATAGCTAAACCTATCTTTATAAGGTATTCCATACCAAGTAACTATATCCGTAAGACTAAGGACCTCGCCCCCCTCCACGAACTGAAATATCATGTGGAGTCCTAGCCATTCCCAATGACAGAAACCCGGATCTGTTAATGCAGGTTTTAAATTTTTTAGGTATGGGAGGGAACCAAGGAGAGGGCTCCACTGGGCTAAATTCCTGTGCTGCATTATGTTGCACCAAGTATGTACTGTGGTGTCTGTATAGTAATTAACTTTTCTTGTGTGCTTTTTCCCTTTTAGTTCAGATAGGAGGAGGCAGTGCAACTGTAGTAGGCCTACTGACTGTCTCTCTCTAGGTCTTTCCATCTAGCCTGGTACACAGGGAGGAGCCAATACAATACTGTGCGTAGCTGAGCTGCTTGATGATAATGCACACAATTTGGGAGGGATATTCCGCCCTTCCTACGAGGGAGTTGCAGACTAGAGAACCTAATCCTGGGCTTCTGATTATCCCATATGTACCAAGATATCTTCCTGTTAAGGGCTATATAGTACTCTTTAGGGACTGGAATTGGGATCATCTGTGCTAGATACAACTAGTGCTTTTGTTGCTGCACCACAAGATGGCAGACATCATTGAGCAGTAAAAACAGTCAGACACCAGAATAAGGTAAAGGGGCAACAAGCCACATCATTTTTTGATGCTAAGCAGAGCAGATAAAAAGCAGAGGAGCAGCTAGATGTAAAAAAGCAACATGTGCTGAAATGTGTTTATCTTTGTCTGACTGCGCTTTTGTGCAAGAACGACAACCGAATTGAATAAAGTAAATCACCACAGCATGACCTTTAAAATTCACTAGAGATATGCTCTTTACACACATTGGGCTGGATATTCAAACTGCGCCATTCTGTGGCGCAAGCCCTTCCACTGCACAAAATAGGTGCACAGGGGTGTGGCCAAGGTGATATTCAATGGAGTTGCACTATTGAGCAACTCCTTTGAATATTACCCCCCCAGCCACAGCCACTGTGCATGGCGCAGTGGAACTTGCGCCACCGCAAGTGGTCAGAATGGAGCATTCAAGATGCGGTGGCACAAGTTTCATTGCGCCATGCACAAATTTCCGATATTCAAAAGGTGACATGCAAATGGGGCCATAATTCATGCAAGGTGCAGGGGGGGCCATTTGCATCTATTTATGGCCCCATTTGCATGCCATTAGCATGCAGGTGCACCGATCCCTGAGGACTTGCGCCTGGTGCCCTGCCAGGCAACGGTAAATCGAGGACCGCGCCTGCAAGCCTGATCGTGGGCATAACTGTTGAAATCCCCACCTCCCGACTGGCCAGATCGGCGAGACAAAGTGAAAAAAACCCACCCCGGACTGGCGCGATTGCGGGTATAACTGTTGAAATCCCCGTCCCCTAAGCTGGCCCGATCGTGGGCATAAGTGAAAAAAAACACCCCCCACTAGCCCGATCCTTGGGCGAAAAGTTCAAACCCCAAGAACATATCCCTGGTGGTCCAGTGGACCACGAAGCCTGATCGCAGGCATTAGAGTTCACCCCAAGGTCCACCTACCCCTGGTGATCTAGTGGCCCCACCCACCCACCCACCCACAGAGCCCCACCACCCCGCTCCCCTGTCAGCTGGCAGGCGGCAGCATCCACCGCCTGCCACCCGCAGCCCACTGACTGACTGCTTGGTAGGGCTGCATGCTCATTGGTTCAAAGCAAGAGCCAATGGGTGTGCAGCCCATACCGTACAAGGCAGTCACTTATGCCTGCGATTGGGCCAGTCGGGGGGAGGGGGGATTCTTTCACTTATGCCCGCAATTGGGCCAGTTGGGGGTGTTCTTTTTTTTTCACTTATGCCTGCGATCGGGCCAGTTGGGGGTAGGGGGTTACTATATGCCCGCAATTGGGCTGCAGGGGGGGCACAGGGAGTACGTCGAAGGCCACCCACAGGTGGCAGCTGCTGTGTTGTGCCCTGCAATGTGGCAGCTTGCCTGTGGGTGGCCCTCGACTTACTACTTTTTTTTTTTTGCTCAAAGTTGTGCAGGTGCAGGTTGGGGGTTGCACCTGCACAACTGTGCACAGCCTGCTGAATATTGGGCTGTGCAGTTAATGCATGGTTCCTCCCACTCCGGTTCAGCATGCCTTCATTAGCATTGTGCTGTTGCTCAGCTTGACTTGGGGGGCGCAACTGCCTCCTGCTGAATATGGCAGAATGGCGCAATTTCAGACTTGAGCAGGTGCAACCCTATTGTGCATGGCGCAACCCTTTTGAATATCCAGCCCATTTAGTTTGTACAAATGAATGTCATGAACAAAAAGTAAAGCGAGGAAGGTTTATCCCGATTTTTTTTTTCATTTTAATTTAACTGGTCAGCAAGTGGATATCTTAAGCCTGTGTTTATTAAATCAAAGTTAAGCCTATATAAAGAAATTAAAGAAAGTAAAAAGGTGAATATGTATATGGGACACCGGTTATTTGTGTAAGATACCTTAAAAAATGTATGTCTTTTTGATGGATAAAATAAATAGGCTGAATATGTTAAATTCTTTCAGAAATCAAGCATTTAAAGGGAAAAAGTACTGAGAACAATAATGGTTTGATGCAAGACTGCAGCAATGAAAAGGTACGCTTGCCACACTCAGCTAAGAGGTACACGGGCCTATAGCAGCATTTACACGCTAATACAGTACATGGTTGTAGTTCCAATACTGCGGGAAGTGACTGCACAGGGTTGCCACCTGCCAGGTTTTTTACCTGGTGATCAGGTTTTCAGGGTCCCTATCAGGTAATCCGGTTTTGCTCTGTGCTGGTCAGGTTTTTGAGCCATTTTGAGTGCTCACATACTTTTGAAACAAATGTTGTCACTTCATTCATTGTTTCAGCAGCATGTCCAAGTTAAAAACAAGTTATGTTGTCAAGTATAGCCTCTTGTTTGTGAAAGCAGTCAACACAGGAGGTGTAAAATATGGCCATTAACACCATTAGTACTTACTTAATTTAATCTTTTCCACTGCATCTTAAAGTGGCATAGCAGCAAAGCTGACCCCACCTTTTATAACAGCAACACAGCCAGTTGCCTCCCACTTTCATTTGCTGGTAAACATTTTCATCTTTAACAGAATTTAGGCATTTTAAATATTTTTTTCTTCAAGAAAAAAGTATGGTCACTTATTTGGCTTTGAAATAGTACTGTGGACATGAAAAGGAACTGGTGCCAGAAAAATATAAGAAGTACACGTTATAAGAAAACAATATGTTTATTATGAATTATTCTATACCATGTGTACTGTTGTATGCTATTTAAAGTATTTCCCTTGTCTCCCCACAGACCATATCTGTAAATGAGATTTTTTTATCTCTGTAGGTTTATCTGGTAAACCAAGGTCAATAAATAAATACTGTACATAAGTAAATAAATAACTAGGAAGAACCTAGGAAAGTAATTTTAACTGGTACAGTAGAATATCTTAACATTTTTGTTGAACTGCTGCTTTAAGTGTTGTGTTTTATTGATATAACAAATGGCTTTCTAGCAGGAGCAATGCATGATGAGTCATGAAAAGGGGTGGGGCTAGGGGTAGAGCTTAGGATCCGTTTTTTGCCTCACCCAAAGGTGGTAACCTTAGACTGCTATAAAAACTGTATTTATCGTTTCATAGACTACTGCAGAGGATAATTGGTATATGACTGATTACTGAATAATATGTAGGAAAAGAAACTGTACAAAAGCTATTTTAAGGTAGAGTTTCTTCAGTTACAAAATGATGAAAATGCAACAATGAGAGTAAAAAAAAATTCATGTGTAGTAAAAATGTTTATTTTATTATAGATTTCTGAAAAGCCCTTTGAAAAAGATTCCATTTGGGGAATTGAAACATCAGGACAGATTTGAGAAAGAAAATAAAAAAGAACATTTTGGGAACTTTATTCAAGAGACTCCAACTTTTTCTTGAAGGAATACCATGGGTCCTCAAACCATACTTTTCCTGAATAGATTTATCGCACCTCAAGGACCTGATGAACTGGATTTTATCCATTTCCCATGGAAACACTCTAGGACCTGCCATCACATGTTCCACCCTGCAGGGCTATTACTTTGTGCTAATGTGCTGCAGTTTTTACATAACTTCAGTTTTACTTATTCACAGACTTGTGTCTGTGAAATGCAGTGCCCCCTTGTGCTACTAGATGGCGCCGACGCTCAGCAGAGAGAAGTGCAGGTAAAACCTGTCTCCGCTTTCAGTGTTTTGTGCCATTGCTGTCCGGCGCCCTCCCTCCAGTCTATCCTCAAAGATCTCACCATACCTCTCAACTGTACCACATTACAAGGAACGTTTCTCATTTTACTTCACAAAAGCTCCCTGTTCCACATTGTGAATACTTGTTCCACATTCAGTATTAAGATTTTAAAGCAAAAATCTATAGTAAATGATGCAAAAATTATATTATTCAAGTAATAACAAACTTTCTGAACATAAATGCAAACATTTTAACAGTGTTCTGAGCTTCCTAGGAAGGATTTGATTAAGTGTTCCACATTTTGCTCATTTGTTCCACATTTGGGGAACAAAAGGTTGAGAGGTATGGATCTCACCCTAAATCACAAATCCTCAGTCCGAAACCAGAAGCCTGGCTTTATGAAACAATAAATTGATGAAACACTTCTCAGCTGTTCCTGAGTTTGCCACCAAACGTTCTTCTGTCCTTGCTCAGCCTTCCTGTTCATAGCCTGCCTGAACCAATCAAGAGCTGAGACAGCAGCTAGTAAAGGCTGAGAGACTGCAGCGTGCTGCATCATTCAGACTCCACAGCAAGTCCAAATGGCAATGGTGTGAACAGAATTTAAAAATGTGAACATATTCATTTGGGAGAGAGCCATTTTATAAGTGCAATAATACACTTTAGTGTATGTGGTTACCATGTAATTACTGCACCCTTCCCAACCCATTGAAGACACTTGGCTGACACCTTGTGTTTCCAACCTGGAGTGGGGGGCATGTAGTAATTACACTGTGATTTTTATGTAGTATTGCTTACTTTATCAGTTAAAAGGAAGAGGAGACCATTATGGTTTTCCAAAGAGGTAGCAAAGAAAGTGAAAGCCAAAAAGATTGCATTCAGGCAATACAAAAAGACACAGGCAGAAGGGGATAGGGAGAAGTACCAGGAGAAACAAAGGGAGGCAGGGAGGTCAGTAAGGGAAGCCAAAGCTCAGACAGAAGAACACATTGCAAAATCAGTGGGTAAAGGGGACAAAACCTTTTACAGGTACATAAGTGAAAAAGAAAGACAAAGGAGGAGTGAGACTGAAGGGGAGGATGGGAGCCACGAGAGGATGACAACAATAAAGCTGACATATTGAACAGGTATTTCTGCTCAGTCTTTACTAAGGAAGAGGGGGTAATGGGTCTGAAGGGAGTACAAGGGGTGAATGGTGCAAATGGACACAAGTCCCTTTACGAGAAAGGGTCCTGAAGGAACTGGAAGTAATAAGAGCTGATAAAGCAATGGGGCCAGATGGGTGCACCCCAGGGTCCTTAAAGAACTGAGAGAGTGGTGGCTGAACCTCTGGCTATCCTGTTCAGCCAATCACTGGGAACAGGGAGGTACCCAAAGACTGAGGGACAGCAGATGTAGTCCCCTTATACAAAAGTGGGAACAAAGAGGAAGCAGGGAACTACAGACCAGTCAGCCTCACCTCGGTAGTGGGAAAGATCATGGAAGCACTACTGAAGGAGAGATTGGTGGAACATCTGGTTGTCAATGGACTACAGGACCCAAGGCAGCATGGTTTCACCAGGGGAGGTCCATGTCAGACCAACCTCATTGAATTTTTGACTGGGTGACTAGGAGGTGGATCAGGGAGGGCAGTGGACATGGCCTATCTGGACTTCAGCAAGGCCTTTGACACTGTGCCACATAGAAGACTATTACACAAACTGGGGAATATGGGTGTGGGCAGGACAGTAGTGTGGTGGGTAGGTAACTGGCTGGGTGGCAGGACACAGAGGGTGGTGGTAAATGGCTGTCACTCCACAGAGGGAAGAGTAACCAGTGGGGTACCACAGGGATCAGTGCTGGGACCGGTCCTATTCAACATCTTCATCAGTGACATTGCACAGGATCTAGAAGGCAGAATTTCACTGTTCGCTGATGACACAAAGCTCTGTAACAGAGTAGACACACCAGAGGGTGTAGACAGAATGAGAAGGACCTGCAGAAACTTGAAGAATGGTCAAGGGTTTGGCAGTTGAAATTCAATGCAAAGAAGGCAAGATAATGTATATGGGGACACAAAACCCTGGCACAATATATCAGTTGGGGGTGAGGATATAGCATGCACCAAGCAGGAAAGGGATCTTGGGGTTGTCATCTCTGATGACCTCAAGGTAGGGAAACAGTGTGACAAGGCATCAGGTAAAGCAAATAGGATGCTGGGATGTATAGGCAGGGGCATCACCAGCAGGAAAAGGAGGTCATAATTCCGCTACTACAAGACACTAGTGAGGCCCCACCTGGAGTACAGTGTACAGTTCTGGAGACCATACCTACGTAAGGACATAGAGAGGTAGAAGGTTCAGAGGAGGGCAACAAAGATGGTGCATGGGTTGCATCACAAGTCCTATGAAGACAGGTTGAAGGAACTGAACATGTACTCCCTGGAGGAGAGAAGGAAGGAGAGGATATGATAGAGACATACAAGTATCTTACAGGGAGGAACAGGGCAGGAAAACACTATTTTTAAGCGAAAAAGATGTTTCAGGACTAGAGGGCATGGGATGAAGTTGGAGGAGGACGATTCAGAGGAAACATGAGAAAGAATTTCTTCACAGAACGGTGGTGGACAAGTGGAACACCTGCCAGAGGAAGTGGTGGGGGCTGAAACAATCATGGGATTTAAGAATGCATGGGATAGACATAAAGGAATTCTAGAGGGCAGGGGTAAGGGGAAACAGACTTCTAGGAAAACAAACTGAACTTACAAGCTCAAATGGGCAGACTAGGTGGGCCATAGGCCCTTATCTGCCGACACTGTCTATGTATCTATGTATCTATGTATCTATGTAAGGTAACATAAGCTAACAGTAAGTAAATGGGGTTTGATTGAGCTTTGATTGCTGTCTTTTAAATTATTACACACACTTGATACATGCTTCTAGATTAGTTTTCTCTTTTAGAACAGAGCACCACTCTACATGTCTTTATCTGCTAATATTTATACAAAAGCCCTCCCAGGGACATTTTAACTCTCACTTGCTTTTTGTGTGAGAGGGGTTGGGGTGGACTGTTCTCTTCAACTGAAGCATGTCCTGAATCATGGGCTCTCTCTCTCCCTTTCCTGGGCCACTGTAAACGCATGAGAGCCAGGGTAATTAAATATACATACGAGTGCCTACAGGTGTTTTTGCTACTGTCACCGGGGAGGTAAAAGATGCCTAAATAGCAGGAAACCAGTAACCTTTATGAAGAGTTAACCAGTGCTAAACCTATCTTTACTTCCATGGGGGCAGGGAGAGAGAGAGAGAGGAGAAAGGTAAAACAGAAGAAGAACAAGACAATCCTCCTGAATAATCAGTCAGGAGACGCAGCATGAAATACAGATACACAAAAAACAGAAGCTGCACAGCTCAGCAGATCAGGAAGATGTGTTGATGATATTTCCTTTTTTTTTTTTCAACTTTATTTCACTCCCTTCACGGCCCCGAGGGCCTCTCTCAGGCATTCCATCCTTGTCCTGCCTGCCTGAGGATCGCTGAGCTGTGCCTCCTCTCCCCTTCCTCACCGACGCCGGCACCCCTGGCTAACCCTATCTGGGGTGGGTCGCCCCTCTCCTACCTGGGGCACTCTTACAAGTCAGACTCTGGCATTGGACGAGGAGTGGACCGCAGAGATCGAAGGCCAATAAGGGAAGCCTGGCATAAGGTATGGGGGACAGGTGCTGTCGCCTGATCCTTGGCGCCAGTATTTTCCTTTGTTTTGGTTATGTCCCTTGACATGGGATGTGCAATGCCACCCAGCCCTCAACGTAGGTGCTCCCACCCATGTCAGGAGGGCAGTTGCCTGATGTCACCCCACACAGTATGAGCCCAAGTGCATATCAGTGCCACCGGTCTCCACCGGGGACTGCTGCTTCACTGGGCTACCCCGGATCTCTCCCTGAGAGAGGAGAGCAGTCCGTAGTCTCTCCCCCCTGCTGACCTCCAGTGGTCCAGGCTCGTTCACGAACCCAGGTCACTGGCATGGCACAAGGTGTGGCATCCAGCGCCTCAACCCTCAACACCACCGGGCTGGCAATTATATTTTCTTTAGCTCTAGGTCACAGAACTGAAACAAAGCCTCCTATACTTTTTAACCAGTGCCATGGGGAATGGCATTATCTTGGCACTACCATTTACAGTTTATCCCCCAGCCCTTTTCAAAAAGCCACAAAACAATGGGAGGGACTACCTTCTTACAGACACAGGAATACAGGGACATGAAAACATGAAGGCATTGGCAACGGGGACAGAGGGACAATGACAAAAGGACATGAGAGCATGGAGGCACTGAGATACAGGGAGAAAAGGACATCAGGACATGGAGACAAGTGGACACAGTGAAACAGAGACACAGGGACATCAGAACAAAGAGACATGGTGCACGGGGGCACAGATGTGCAAGGACAGAGGGACAAAAGGACATGGGAACGTGGGGCGCAGACATTGGAACATTGGGGCACAAAGGCTCAGCTACAAGGAGACACAGGGAGAAAGGGACATCGGGACCTCAGGGCATGGTGACAAGGGGACACAGGGGAGTTGGTGCACAAGGAGATAGGATTGAGAAAATGGCACTGGGTACATAAAATCACCAAGGGGTCCTTCTAGTCAGTCATCTTGGTAGACGCACCCGTCATGTGATGTAGTATATGTGCATGCATACATATATCTTCCTTTTGATTCAAGCAAATAGGAGAGAAAAGACACCTATGGCGGACACCTTTGGGGACTTAGGACCCAAGGCACAGTGACCCCTCTGTTTGGCCACACATAGTACAGTGTGAGATGGACACTTCTGGGGAGTCAGGACATAAGGCACAGTGAGCCTCCTGTTCACCCTGACATAGTACTGTGTGACGGACACCTCTGGGTAGTCAGAACCCTAGGCACTATGATCACCCATTTGGCCAGAAATACTACAATGTTGCAATTTGTGTTAATAAAAAAACTGCACTCTCTTTGCTCGGTCAGGTCTCATAACCAGCAGGAAACCAGGAGTCTGTCTCTCAGGGTATCAGAGCCTCGAAGAGTGGTCTTAGTCCTGCTGGCCTTTAACTTCTTACACCCAAGTCATGGCCTCTCCAGCACAACAAGAAACAAACTCATGGCAGAGGTAATTATAACGTAGCACCCCAGAGCTCCTTATTGCTCTGTGACACAGTTTGGATGTAGCAGCTTTGGTTGGTGCTGCATTTGACTGGTGGGTGCGGTTGCTCTTCTTGTACTGTATAAACTGCCTGTCTGTCCCACCCAGGTAAGTATTACCTGTCACACCTCAGCTGTCTGGATTAGTGAAGAAGACTGGAAGCAGAAAGAACAATTTTTCTCCAATACCAGATGAACAGGTCTTCCACAAGAGTCATCCAACCCATCTGGGCCTCTCCCTTTTTTCTTGTGTTTAGTTTTGTTGGGTTTGGTGTTAGTGAGTTCTATGAATCATAGATTTGTGACTCTCACTGATTGCTTAGGACTGCCCTATTGGGGAAAGGCGCTAGTACTATATTTATCACAGCCCTTCCACCCTTCCTGGTTTATGCAGCTCAGCACTAGATACCCCTCCCTGGACATATTCAGCTGGACTTGTTCCTCCCTCAAAAAAGGAACTGGAAATATTTGTATTCATTCAGACTTTTTTTAAATCAAGGGGGCAGGCAATCAGCTGCCTCCACCACTGACATTAAGGCCACTCCATGTTGGCCGGCAGGGGTTGAGTCTGTTAGACAGCCAACTCCGTCCCTCACCATCTGGCACCTCAGTGTCTCACTCTGCAACATTCTCTGCCCTCTCCTTGATCCCACAAGTATGGAAATGTAGAGCTCACATACAAACCGTGATCTCTCAGGTGCCACAGAACCACTGACCAAGCCCTCCCTCAGGCAGGTGACACTGCAAAGCACGTTTACAGAACCACTGAGCAGGCCCTCCCTCAGGCAGATGCCACTGCAATGCACTGCCACAGTACCACTGATCAGGCCTGCCTTCAAGCAGGTTCCACTGCAATGCACTGCCACAGAACCACTGAGCAGGCCCCGCCTCAGGCAGGTGCCATTGCAATGTACTGCCACAGAACCACTGAGCAGGCCCTCCCTCAAGCAGGTTACATTGCAATTCCCAACAGAACCACTGAGCAGGCCCTCCTTCAGGCAGGTTCCACTGCAATGCACTGCCACAGAACCACTGAGCAGGCCCTCCTTCAGGCAGGTGTCACTGCAATGCACTGCCACAGAACCACTGAGCAGGCCCTCCTTCAGGCAGGTGACACTGCAATGCACTGCCACAGAACCACTGAGCAGGCCCTCCTTCAGGCAGGTGACACTGCAATGCACTGCCACAGAACCACTGAGCAAGCTCTCCAGGCAGGTGACACTGCAATGCACTGCCACAGGACTACTGAGGGAGTCCTCATTTAGGCAGGTGACACTGTGATGCACTGTCACAGGGTTACTGAGTGGGTTCTCGTCTAGGTATACGGCACTGTGATGCACTGACACTGAGCCCAGACACTGAGCCACTAGCTGGGCACTCAGACAAGCTGTACCATGAAGTACTGACACTGAGCCACTGGGCGGCCCCTCATTCAGGGAAATGGTGCTGTGAAGCATTGACCCTAAACCACTGGGCAGGCCCTCATTCAGGGAAATGGTGCTGTGAAGCATTGACCCTAAACCACCGGGCGGCCCCTCATTCAGGGAAATGGTGCTGTGAAGCATTGACCCTAAACCACTGGGCAGGCCCTCATTCAGGGAAATGGTGCTGTGAAGCATTGACCCTAAACCACTGGGCAGGCCCTCATTCAGGGAAATGGTGTTGTAAAGCACTGACATTGAGCCACTGGGCGGGCCTTCATTCAGGGAAATGATACTGTGAAGCACTGACTGTGGAGGGGTTGTGGGATAACAGATGGACCAGACACCAAACTTCAAATTCAACACACAATCTCTGTGTGGTGTTTATTCAAAATACAGGAGATAACCTTAAGCAATGGCATATCCCTTCTTCAGTACATCAGTTTGCAGCAACAGACTATGTACGCTCTTTCTATGAACATACGAAATTTGACAGCAGATAAAGGCCTAGAGATCTATCAAGTCTGCTCGAATGTGCAGCTAGCACCCCTTTCTCTGCACTTAGCCAGCACCTACTGACTCACTGATCTCTGATCTAACTTAGCAGTTGAGATTCAGCTTCCGCCCCAATGCAGGCCCTGTTTGCTTGGGTGGCAGGGGCTCAAATAAAAAAAAAAGCAAAAAAAAAAAACTATAGACAAAGAACTTAAATGCAGAAGCACTGAAACAAGGGTTACCCCCAAAGGGCATTGGCAACAAATCAAGTTTCAAAGAAATACAACATCATACATACTTCCATAATGCAAAGTATCATGGGATATATGCAGATTTGGCTGGCAGTATTGCCTAGCGGTTAGAGTAATGGACTGTGAATGAGCTTGGTTCAGAAGACCTGGGTTTGATTCCCCCAGCCTCTACTTGAATAATGTGTTACTCTGAGCAAGTCACTTAACCAGCCTAAAGCTCCCTGGCTGCCCCTGAAAACAGGCAGTTGTGCGTAGTGGGCCTTACCTGGTTAACAAAGAATAATAACAAAAAAATAAATAAATCAACATGACATTTCAGGTTGTCTCAGATTACAGCAGTTTACATGCATGTTAAATAGCACAACTAACTTAATATTTATAATACTGTCAACTAGTACTTGTAACCTTTATCAAAAACACCAACAGTAGTGCCAGGGTATTTTCAACATTTACAGGTTTCATAAACATAAGGTATATATGACACAGTAGTGCTATTACATACTAAATCCAACAACGATAAACACAACCTGTTTTACATACACTTGGAGGTCACAACAATAACCTCTCTGTATGAGGACCTTTGAGGGAAAAGGAAAATTAAAGAGGACACTACAGCAGAGTCGAGAAAGGGAAGGGGGTGCCCATAGGTGGCCAACCTTATGGACGAGAAATTGTAAAGGATAGATTAGGCTAAGAAATAGAAGAACTGTTGTAACAGATTTAAGAAAAGGTCGGTCCTCAAGTGTGGCAGGAACTCCCTGTCACATTGACCCTGAGCCACTGAGCAGGCCCCCATTCAGGGAAATTGTACTGTGCAGCACTAACACTGAGCCACCGGGAGGGCCCTCATTCAGGGAAATGGTGCAGTGAAGCACTGACACTGAGCTGCTGGGTGGGGCCCTCATTCAGGGAAATGGTGCTGTGAAGCACTGACACTGAGCTGCTGGGTGGGGCCCTCATTCAGGGAAATGGTGCTGTGAAGCACTGACACTGAGCTGCTGGATGGGGCCCTCATTCAGGAAAATACTATTGAGAAGCATTGACACTGAGTCACTGGGCAGGTCCCCAATCAGGGAAATGGTGCTGTGAAGCACTGACACTCAGCCACTGTGTGGGCCCTCGTTCAGGGAAATGGTACTGTGAAGCATTGACACTGATCCACTGGTGGGTCCTCATTCAGGGAAATGGTACTGTGCAGCACTAACACTGACCCACTGGGTGCGCCCTCATTCAGGAAAATGGTGCCATGAAGCACAGACCCTGAGCCACTGGGCAGGCCTTCATTCAGGGAAATGGTGCTGTGAAGCACTAACACTGAGCCAATGGGAGGGCTGTCATTCAGGGAAATATTACTGTGAAACATTGACACTGAGCTGCTGAGTGGGGCTCTCATTCAGGGAAATGGTGCTGTGAAGCACTCACACTGAGCCACTTGGTGGGGCATCATTCAGGGAAATGGTATTGTGAAGCACTGACCCTGAGCCACTAGGTGGTCCCTTATTTAGGGAAATGATGCTGTGAAGCACTGACACTGAGCTGCTGGGTATGGCCCTCATTCAGTGGAATAATATTGTGAAGCATTGACACTGAGTCACTGGGCAGGCCCCCATTCAGGGAAATGGTACTGTGAAGCACTGACACTGATCAACTGGTGGGTCCTCATTCAGGGAAATGGTACTGTGCAGCACTAACACTGACCCACTGGGCGTGCCCTCATTCAGGAAAATGGTGCTGTGAAGCACAGACCCTGAGCTACTGGGTGAGCCCTCATTCAGGGAAGTGGTACTGTGAAGCACTGACACAGAACCACTGGGCTGGCCCTCATTCAGGGAAATGGTACTGTGAAGCATTAACACTGAGTCACTGGGAAAGCTCATTCAGGGAAATAGTCCTAAGAAGCAGTGACATCAAGCTACTGGATGGGCCCTTATTCAGGCAAATGGTACTGTGAAGCACTGACACTGAGCCACTGGGCGGGCCCTCATTCAAGGAAATGGTACTGTGAGACACTAACACTGAGCCACGGGAAAGGCCCTCATTCAGGGAAATGGTGGTGTGAAGCACTGACATTGAGCCACTGGGTGGGGCTTCATTCAGGGAAATGGTGCTGTGAAACACTGACAGTGACCATCTAGGGCCCTAATTCAGGGAAATGGTACTGTGAAGCACTGACCCTGAGCCAGTGGACAGGCCTTCATTGAGGGAAAGTGCTGTAAAACACTGACACTAAGCCACTGGGTGGGCTCACATTCAGAGAAATAGTACTGTGAAGCACTGACACTGACTCACTGGGTGGGGCCCTCATTCAGGGAAATGGTGCTATGAAGCACTGACACTAAGCCACTGGGTGGAGCCTCATTCAGCGAATTGGTAATGTGAAGCACTGACAGTGAGCCACTAGATGGTCCCGCATTCAGGGGAATGGTACTGTGAAGCACTTACACTGAGCCACTGGGTGGGGCCCTCATTCAAGGAAATGATGCTGTGAAGCACTGGTACTGAGCCATTGGGCAGGCCCTTATTCAGGGAAATGGTGCTGTGAAGCACTGACATTGAGCCACTGGATAGGGCCTCAATAAGCAAAATGGTACTATAAATCACTGACAATGAGCCTCTGGGTGGGCCCTCATTCAGGGAATTGGTACTGTGAAGCACTGACCCTGAGCCACAGGGAAGGCCCTCATTCAGGGAAATTGTACTGTGAAGCACTGACTCTGAGACACTGGGCAGGCCCTCATTCAGGGAAAGTACTGTGAAACACTGACACTGAGCCACTGGGCAGGCTCTTATTCAGGGAAATGGTGCTGTGAAGCACTGACATTGAGCCACTGGATGGAGCCTCAATAAGCAAAATGGTACTGTAAATCACTGACAATGAGCCTCTGGGCGGGCCCTCATTCAGGGAAATGGTACGGTGAAACACTGACCCTGAGCCACAGGGAAGGCCCTCATTCAGGGAAATGGTGCTGTGAAGCACTGGCACTGAGCCACTGGGCAGGCCCTCATTCTGGGAAATGGTACTGTGAAGCACTAACACTCAGTTATTGGGCAGTCCCTCATTTAGGGAAATGATACTGTGAAGCACTGCCACTGAGCCACTGGGCAGGCCCTCATTCAGAGAAATGGTGCTGAGAAGCACTGACCCTAAGCCACTAGGTGGTCCCTCATTCAGGGAAATAGTACTGTGAAACACTGATACTCAGCCACTGGGTGGGGCCCTCATTCAGTGAAATGGTGCTGTGAAGCACTGACACTGAGCCGCAGGGTGGGGCCCTCATTCAGTGAAATAATATTGTGAAGCATTGACACTGAATCACTGGGCAGGCCCCCATTCAGGGAAATGGTGCTCTGAAGCACTGACACTCAGCCACTGGGTTGACCCTTGTTCAGGGGAATGGTACTGTGAAGCACTGACACTGATCCACTGGTGGGTCCTCATTCTGGGAAATGGTACTGTGCAGCACTAACACTGAGCCACTGGGTGGGCCCTCATTCAGGAAAATGGTGCTGTGAAGCACAGACCCTGAGCCACTGGGTGGCCCCTCATTCAGGGAAATGGTATTATGAAGCACTGACATGGAACCACTGGGCATGCCTTCATTCAGGGAAATGGTACTGTACAGCATTAACACTGAGTCACTGGGAAGGCTCATTCAGGGAAATAGTCCTGTGAAGCACTGACATCGAGTTACTGGATGTGCCCTTATTCATGGAAATGGTACTGTGAAGCACTGACACTGAGCCACTGGGCGGGCCCTCATTCAAGGAAATGGAACTGTGAAACACTAACACTGAGCCACGGTGAAGGCCCTCATTCAGGGAAATGGTGTGAAGCACTGACATTGAGCCACTGGGTGGGGCCTCATTCAGGGATATGGTAGTGTGGAGCACTGTCAGTGATAATCTGGGTGGGCCCTCATTCAGGGAAATGGTACTGTGAAGCACTGACACTGAGCCGCTGGGCAGGCCCTTATTCAGGGAAATGGTGCTGTGAAACACTGACACTGAGCCACTGGATGGGGCCTCAATCAGTGAAATGGGACTATAAATCACTGACCATAAGCCACTGGGTGTGCTCTCATTCAGGGAAAAAGTACTGTGAAGCACTGACACTGACTCACTGGGTGGGGCCCTCATTCAGGGAAATGGTGCCGTGAAGCACTGACACTGAGCTGCAGGGTGGGGCCCTCATTCAGGGAATTGGTGGTGTGAAGCCCGGACGCTGAGCCACTGGGTGGGACCCTCATTCAGGGAAATGATGCTGTGAAGCACTAGCACTGAGCCACTGGGCAGGCCCTCATTCAGGGAAATGGTACTGTGAAGCACTGACACTGAGCCACTGGGCAGGCTCTTATTCAGGGAAATGGTGCTGTGAAACACTGACATTGAGCCACTGGATAGGGCCTCAATCAGCAAAATGGTACTATAAATCACTGACCATGAGCCTCTGGACAGGCTCTCTCATTCAGGGAATTGGTACTGTGAAGCAGTGATCCTGAGCTACAGAGAAGGCCCTCGTTCAGGGAAATGGTATTGTGAAGCACTGACCCCGAGCCATTGGGCAGGCCCTCATTCAGGGAAAGTACTGTGAAGCACTGACACTGAGTCAATGGGTTGGGCCCTCATTCAGGTAAATGGTACTATGAAGCACTGACAGTGAGCCACTAGGTGGTTCCTCACTCAGGGAAATGGTACTGTGAAGCACTGACCCTGAGCCACTGGGTAGGGCCCTCATTCAGGGAAATGATGCTGTGAAGCACTGGCACTGAGCCACTGCGCAGGCCCTCATTCAGGGAAATGGTACTGTGAAGCACTGAGCCCAAGCCATTGGGCAGGTCCTCATTCAGGGAAAGTGCTGTGAAGCACTGACACTGAGCCAATGGGCTGGGCCCTCATTCAAGGAAATGGTACTGTGAAGCAGTGACACTGAGCCGCGGGGTGGGACCCTCATTCAGGGAAATGGTGCTGTGAAGCACTGACACTGAGCCACTGGGTGGCACCTCATTCAGGGAAATGGTACTGTGACGCACTGACAGTGAGCCACTAGGTGGTCCCTCACTCAAGGAAATGGTACTGTGAAGCACTGACCCTGAGCCACTGGGTGGGGCCCTCATTCAGGGAAATGATGCTGTGAAGTACTGACACTCAGCCACTTGGTGGGGCCTCTTTCAGGGAAATGGTACTGTGAAGCACTGACCCTGAGCCACTAGGTTGTCCCTCATTCAGGGAAATGGTACTGTGAAGCACTGACACTCAGCCACTGGGTGGGGCCCTCATTCAGGGAAATAATATTGTGAAACATTGACACTGAGTCACTGGGCAGACCCCTTTCAGGGAAGTGGTGCTGTGAAGCACTGACAGTCAGCCACTGTGTGGGCCCTCGTTCTGGGAAATGGTACTGTGAAGCACTGACACTGATCCACTGGTGGGTCCTAATTCAGGGCAATGGTGCTGTGAAGCAAAGACCCTGAGCCACTGGGGGGGCCCTCATTCAGGGAAATGGTGCTGTGAAGCACTGACACTGAGCCAATGGGCAGACTCTCATTCAGGGAAATAGTACTGTGAAGCACTGATAGTGAGCCGCTGGGTGGGGCCCTTCTTCAGGGAAAAGCTGCTGTGAAGCACTGACACTGAGCCACTTGGTGGGGCCTTATTCAGGGAAATGGTACTGTGAAGCACTGACCTTGAGCCAGTGGTCCCTCATTTAGGGAAATTTTACTGTGAAGCACTGAGACTCAGCCACTGGGTGGGGCTCTCATTCAGGGAAATGATGCTGTGAAGCATTGACACTGAGCCACTGGGTGGGGCCCTCATTCAGTGAAATAATATTGTGAAGCATTCACACTGAGTCACTGGGCAGGCCCCCATTCAGGGAAATGGTGCTGTGAAGCACTGACACTGATCAGCTGGTGGGTCCTCATTCAGGGAAATGGTACTGTGCAGCACTAACACTGACCCACTTGGAGGGCCCTCACTGAAAAAAATGGTGCTGTGAAGCACAGACCCTGAGCCACTGGGTGGGCCCTCATTCAGGGAAATGGTACTGTGAAGCACTGACACTGAGCCACTGGGTGGGCCCTCATTCAAGGAAATGGTACTGTGATACACTAACACTGAGCCATGGAGAAGGCCCTCATTCAGGGAAATGGTGCTGTGAAGCACTGACATTGAGCCACTGGGTGGGGCTTCATTCAGGGAAATGGTGCTGTGAAGCACTGACAGTGACCATCTGGGTGGGCCCTAATTCAGGGAAAAGGTACTGTGAAGCACTGATTCTGAGCCACTGGACAGGCCCTAATTCAGGAAATGGTACTGTGAAGCACTGACCCTGAGCCACTGGATAGGCCCTCATTGAGGGAAAGTGCTGTAAAACACTGACACTAAGCCACTGGGTGGGATCTCATTCAAGGAAATAGTACTGTGAAGCACTGACACTGAGCCACCAGGTGGGGCCCTCATTCAGGGAAATGGTGCTGTGAAGCACTGACAGTGAGCCACTGGGTGGAGCCTCAGTCAGGAAAATGGTACTGTGAAGCATTGACACTGAGCCACTGGGTGGGGCCGTCATTCAGGGCAATGATGCTGTGAAGCACTGGTACTGAGCCACTGGGCAGGCCCTTATTCAGGGGAAATGGTGCTGTGAAGCACTGACATTGAGCCACTGGAAGTGTCCACAATCTGCAAAATGGTACTATAAATCACTGACAATGAGCTTCTGGGCGGGCCCTCATTAGGGAAATGGTTCTGTGAAGCACTGACCCTGAGCCACAGGGAAGGCCCTCATTCAGGGAAATGGTACTGTGAAGCACTGACCCCAAGCCATTGGGCGGGCCCTCATTCAGGGAAAGTGCTGTGAAGCACTGACACTGAGCCAATGGGAGGGCTGTCATTCAGTACTGTGAAACACTGACACTGAGCTGTTGGGTGGGGCCCTCATTCAGGGAAATGGTGTTGTGAAGCTCTGACACTGAGCCATTTGGTGGGGCCTCATTCAGGGAAGTGGTGCTG
The DNA here is from genome assembly GCA_016271365.2 of Neoceratodus forsteri. Taxonomy (NCBI): domain Eukaryota; kingdom Metazoa; phylum Chordata; order Ceratodontiformes; family Ceratodontidae; genus Neoceratodus; species Neoceratodus forsteri. The sequence goes on from JADMNL010000023.1 coordinate 542,793,271, forward strand.
TGAAAGACTGGCACTGAGCCACTGGGCAGGCATTCATTTAGGGAAATGGTATTGTGAAGCAGTGACAGTTACTGAGCAGGCCCTCATTCAGGGAAATGGTACTGTGAAGCACTGACACTGAACCACTGGGCAGGCCCTCATTCAGGGAAATGGTATTGTGAAGCGCTGACAGTTACTGGGTGGCCCTCATTCAGGGAAATGGTTCTGTGAAGCACTGACACTCAGTCACTGGGCGGGCCCTCATTCGGGCAGGTGGCACCTTAAACACTGATACTGAGTCACTTGGTAGACTCTCATTCAGCAGGTGGTACTGTGAAGCACTGACACTGAACCACAAGTTGGACCCTTGTTCAGGCAGGTGGCACAGCAATGCAGGGAAACAGAGCCACTGTGCAAGTGTTGCCATCAGTGGGTTTTCTAGATGGTGCCAAATGTTAAAGAAGTAAAAAGCTGTGGAAAGTGAGGTGGGAACCCCAAGAACTCCATTCTGGGAGTAAAATTTAAATTCTAACTCATTTATAGGAAACCCAGTCATTGCACGTCTCAAAAAGACAATCCAGGCAACAGCAGGAGGGAAAAAGGACAAACACAAAATTAGCAGCTCAGCCCTTGCTCATTCATAAATTTTAAATAACTTTTTCATTATGGGCGCTACCGCTTTATGGAACACATCAGTTAAAAGAGAATTCAGTGATCCCCCCCTGCCCCCAAGGCGTGGAACATTTTACAAATATGATATTCTTCCTGCTTGAATTGGCCACTTACTTTTTTATATATCCAGTAGGAGTGGGGGTCTTCCGGTGTTCACATCGGGGTCCTGTTGTGAAATTGCCCAGTCAAGGTAGACCACCCATACACTGGGTACCTATTCTAAAATGTATCTGCCTGAACTGATTTAATTAAGGTGCCATCCCCAACCAATGGGCAGGTAGCTACCAAGCAGCTAGCTAAGGATCGAGCCGCACATCTCCCAAGCATAAAACAAAATAAAACGAGCAGCTCGGCCCTTGCTCATTCACAGACTTTAAAATGGCTTTTTCATTAGCGGTGCTACTGCTTTATGGTACACGTCAGTTAAAGAGAGAATTCAGGCTCCCGCCCCCTTGGAGCTGTATGGTGCTCTCATTAGCTGGCTCCTCACTGGTTACCTGCCCATTGGTTGGGGACTGCACCTTATATAAAAGAAGCCAGTTCAGGCAGATACAGTTTAGAATAGGGCCCCAGCATATGGGCGTTCTGGTGTTCTGCCTTGACAACTGGTAGCTGGGCAACTTCACAACAGGGCCCTGATGTGAACAGCAGAAGTCCACCACTCCTACTGGAAATACATAAAAAGGATGTGGCCAAGTTGGCCAATTCAAGCAGGAAGAATAATGTATTTGTAAAATCTGCTGTGTGTATGTGTGTGTGTGGGGGGGCACTGAATTCTCTGTTTTAAGCAACAGGAGGGAAACACTCCCTCTTTAAAAGGAATGTTGTAAGACATGCATCAGGGTTAGCCTGGAAGATATAGGTCAGTTTCCCAACACACACAATGACTGCATCATTTCAGAGCCCTAACAATGAAGCCAGGTAGTTTCTGGAACCTATAATCAGTTCATTTTTGAGTATTTCATGCAACACTTTCCCATGAAAATGCAAAGATAAACAGGTTTAGGCGAACAGTTTCCAAAAGTCAACCTTTATCAACCCAGACAATCACGAGCCAGACATCAAAAAGATTCTGATCCCCTCAAGAAATGGTTTGTCAGTTATATCAATACCGGTTTGAGCAGAACTGGATAACGAAATAAGTCTCAAACTATATTTTTTGGCAATAACCAGGTCTCACAAGTCAGAACTTGTACATAATAAGCACAGCCTGTCTAAGAGGCTGCAACTCACATGAAGTAGTGCTGAGAAACAACAAAGCGTGACAGCAGCTGAATAAAGTCTTAGCTCTGGAAGGTAGGCATCTTGCCCACTGCGCTTCATTTATATTGAAATTCCGCCCCCCTTTTTTTTTATTTAGTATACTTTAAAAGTTTTTGTGTTTATGTACAATATTACAGTACAACTGGACATACAATTACAGATACAATGAACATCCTCCCGACAGTAAAAGTGGTACAGTTTGATTTGTACACTTTTAAAGCAAGTATAGAAACCCTCTTCAGTGCACAAAAGATAGGCACACTTCATGTGGTTGCAATCCCCTGAGAGTGGTGCAGAGGTACCTATACCTCTAAAGACACCAGTACTTCAAGTGCCTCCCACCTCCTCCTGTAACTTGAATACTATTACTGGTACTCATGATATTTTTTGTCAATCCTTAGTGCAGATAAGATTTCATTATGCAGCTCAGTAAATGAGGGCGTGGCATCATCTAGCCAATGTCTAAGGAAGACTCTTTTTGCAATACCAGCTGTCATGGCAATATGATATTTTTGAGACGATAATTACTGTTCGCCATGGTTTCCAGCTACACATACTTCTGAAGTATAGGCATTCTTGAGACTTAACATCGGATCCAGTTTTTCCTTAATTTTGTCCCAAAGGGGTTGAGCCTTTAGGGCAATGTCTTAAAATGTGCACTAGGGTATCACTGAACTTTTCACATCTGGGGGCCTATGCACAAACATTGGGATTGCTTACATGCAACATAGGCAACCCTATGCTGGAATGTTGCATAACAGAAATCCAGCAGACCCCCAGTGGCATTCAAGGAAGGGACATATGTGCCCTTTGCGCACATGATCCCAGAGATGATCATGCAGCTACATGCCATAGACTGTTTGGGGGGTGTCTGTGGACCTACCTGTACTCTGTGCCATTCACAAAGGTGTGTAGCACTGGATGTGGGGGTCATGAAACAGCAGCAGGGACCCTGGAATATATTTTGTGGACCCACCACAGAGTACCCCCACAGCTTGCAGGATGACAAAGCCCCCACCTATCATGCTGCCCCAGTCCTCTGGACTGACAAGGTGGGCGGTGAGCAGCCACTCAGGCTCTCACCCGTAAACATTTAATTATGTCATCCCATGCCTTCCAAGAATCCCCTGCTCACACACAGCAGGGAACGACTACAGGACCCAGTATGGGCATCCAATTGGACCCTCTCATGATCTTGGGTGCAGGGGGGGAGGGCCACAGTCAGGTGCCCAGTGGGGGACTGCAGTTATGCATACCACATACTCTCCACCTGTCCACAAGTACATAGCTACGCAGGCCGGGTATGTGTGAATCACACATACCTGGTGCATGTTGGTGCATTCGCCACCCTGGTGCATCATACTAACATACTAACATACTAAAATGCCAGCAGAATAGGCCTAACGGTCTTTCGTGTCTGCTCGTTTGGTCAGCCCCCACCCTGGGTGCTGACCTTGCTGTCCCCCTCGCTTTCTCTGGCTTCTCCTTCCCAGTTCCAGATATTCTTGCTGCATTGGATTTTGCTTCCTGAACCCTTCCTGTACCTGTCCCACCCTCTTGAACCCCTCCACTGTCTCTGCCTCCACCAGCCCCAGGTAGTGCATTCCATGGCTCCACCACCCTCTCAGTGAAGTAGCACCTCCTCCTTTCTCCCTGAATCTTCCCCCTCAGCTTCCACCCATGCCTCTAGTGGCCCCTTCCTCCTTCCTTGAAGCACCTGACTGTTCCTCCCTATTTACCCTCTTCATGTACCTGAAGACCTCTATCATGTCCCCGGTCCCTTCTCTCTTCCAATGTGTACATATTTAGCTCTTCGAGCCTCTCCTCATAGGTCCTGTCCCCCAAGCCCCAAATCATTTTGGTTGCCCTCCTCTGGACCCTCTCCAGGAGGTTAATGTCCCTCTTTAAGTGTGGCCTCCAAAACTGCACGCAGTACTCCAGGTGCGGCCTCACCAAGCAGTTATACAGAGGGAGTATCACTTCCCTCCTTCTGGAGGTGATCCCCCTAGCGATGCATCCCAGCATCTTGTTGGCCTTGGCAGCTGCCCTCCTACAAGTCTCAGAGTTGTTCATCTTGACATCCACCACCACCCTCAGGTCCCTCTCAGCCATTGAGACTTGTAGTATTCCCCCCCCAAGGTGTACCCTTGGCCTGGGTTTCTGGCCCCCAGGTGGAGTACCTTGCATTTCCCTGCATTGAACCTCAGCTTCCACTTTCTAGACCATCTTTCCAGAGCCTCCAGGTCCCCCTGCAGGGCCACCCTCCCCTCCTCCCCATCCACCACCGACCCCAGTTTCGAGTCATCTGCAAAGAGACTCATCTCACTCCTGATTCCTGTCCTTATGTCAGATACATAGCATTGAACAGAAGGGGCCAAGGACTGATCCTGTGGGACCCCACTAATGACCCTCCTTGGGGATGAGACTATCCCACCAACTACGACCCTCTGGGTCCGTCCTGAGCCAATTGCCTATCCATCTGATCATCTGGTTTCCCACCCCATTTCTCTAGCTTATCCAACAGGCCACATGAGGAACAGAGTCAAATGCCTTGCTGAAGTCTAGAAAGAGGACATCCACTGGTCTACCCAGGTCCAAGGCACTTGTCACCCAGTCATAGAACTCCACCAGGTTTGTCTGACATGATTTCCCGGGATGAATCCATGCTGTCTATCGTCCAGGCACCCTGACTTATCCAGGTCCCCCTAGCCTCTCCTTGACAATGCCCCATCACCTTGCCCACCATCATGTCAGGCTGACAGGGCCTGTAGTTCTCTTGCTAGCTCCCTTGATCCCCCCTTGTGGATAGGCACTACATGCGCCACCTTCCAGTCTTGGGGCACCCACTCTGTCCTCAGAGAGATGGTGAAAAGCTCTGCCAGGGTTTTCGCCAGGACATCTGCAAGTTCCTTCAGCACTCTAGGATGTAATTTATCGGCCCTGGTGCTTTCTCCGTCTTAAGGGAGCTGAGGGCTTCCCTCACTCTCTCTGCTGTGATTTCCACTTCTGGTACCTCTTCTCCTGCTTAGCCCTCCCCACCTGCCAGTGATTCCCCCTCCCAGACCTGCCGATCGGTAAGGGTCCCCCCCTCCTCATTATCTCTGTCTCCTCCCATGTATGATGCAGCATCCCCATTTTCCCTGGTGAAAACTGAGGTAAAGTACTCATTTAGTACCTCAGCCTGCTCCCCCGGGTCTTGTGCCCATCTCTCCCCTGATTTAATCCTGCTAATCTGCCCCTTCACCCTTCGTCTTTCCCCAATGTATCTAAAGAACCCCTTTTTCCCTCTCCTAATTTCCCTGGCCAGGTTCTGCTCCTTTCTTGCCTTAGCTGCCCTCACCATTCTAGTGGCCCTTCTAGCTATCAGCTCGTACTCCCCTCGATCCCTTTCACTCCTTGAGCACTTGAATTTCTTATAGGCTGCTTTCTTTCCCCACACCACCTCCTGGACCTCCCTGGTCCACCAACAGGGTTTTTGGGCCCTACCGCATTTTCGTCTTACTCTTGCACAGGTGCTGGTAGCATCCTGCACCCCTCTCCTGATGATTTCCCACCTACTATCAGCGTCCATGTCTGACCCAATCCCATCCAAATGCTCCTTAAGGATCCTTCCCATTTCCTTAAAATCCGACCCCCTGACTTCACTTGGCTTTTTCCCGTGCATTTGAGTTTATTGGGGGTGTAGTACAAGTTGTGTAGAATTATGTACTGCATAAAGTGGAAATTTTCTGCTTTATAATATTTGTAGACATTGGCCCAAATCTCTATCCAGGACCAATAGGCACTTATAGCTTGGTAATGTTTGGACTCAATAGTGACCCACATCAGCTCCTATTGGATGCCACATGTCAGAAATCATGACATAGAGTCTGGATATGGCATTAGGACTGTTTGCACACATCTTACAGGGGTTCATTTGAACTCTGTGAGCACTAGAGCAGGGCTCTGGAGCCACGTGCTGTCTAATCCAGTGACTCGTTTGTAAATATTGGAATGCAGACCCACCCACAGAACTAGGTTTAGCTAGTAATTATCTGTAAGGGATAAGATTACCAGCCAGGGTAATGTGTTCCATACAGGTGATGTTCCATGATGTTCAAGACTATGGGTTTATGAGTTGTTTATCAAAGGAGAAGTTAGTGTTCCTGAGTAGTGGCTGCCCCAAATCCCTTCGAGGGAGAATATTTAAAGAGCTGCACACCTGCTAGTGAACCTTAAGGCAAGTTCCTATAGGATTTTGTTTAAAGTTCCCTTGGAAGCTTTCGCCAGGAACAATGGATGAGTGCAGTCAGAGAAAAAACTATCAGCGCTGCAAATATAATTTTCTATATCAAACCATTTGACCATATAACCTGTTTCTTGCGAGCCAGATTTGACTCATTCTAAGTGTTTATTCCTATGAGCAGCTAGATAATAGTGATAGAAGTTAAACTGTTTTAGTCCCCCTTTTAGTTTATTTTCCATTAGTTTTGCATAAGCTCTTCTTATACTTTTCCTTGACCAAATGAAATCTGAGATTAACGAGCAGACTCTTTGGAATCGGGACATGGGTGGCACCAAGTTAATCACTGCGATGGGATTCAATAGTCTAGACAGGACGTTCCCCTTGATCACACTAATCTGGTTAGTAAGAGATGAAGGCCGTTTAGTTCCCATTTCTAGATCTAATTTAAGTACCTCTACCAATTTATCTAAATTGAGATGTTTGAATGCAGAGCCCACTTTTGGCATATCAGTCCCTAGGAATTTCAGTTTATGTGGGGACCACTGCAGGCCCAGTTCAGTTACATCTGATTTTAAAACACTGGCACGCAACAGCATAACCACAGTTGGTTACATTAAGCTTGTAGGCAGAGATAGTGACGTGTTCAGTAATAATGTTGAATACAGCAGGCAGGGATGTTCTTGGTTCTCTAATGTGCAGAAATATATCATCTGCATAAAGGGACAATTTATAGTGAACTCTTCTCATGGGTGTACTCCTAACTTCTGTGCATTTCTGATCTTACTGGGTAGGGGTTCTAAAAAAGGATTTAATAAAAGAGGGGATAAAGAACTCCCCTGCCTGATTCCCTGCTGTAGTTCGAATCCCTGTGAGAAAATGCTATTACAGAATATTTCAGCTGGGCGTTTACTATAGAGCACTTGGACCCCCTTTATAAAGGATTCTGGGGTCCCAGACCTTCTAAGCACTCTAAATAGATGTAGCCAAGACACTCTATCAAATGCTTTTTCTATGTCTAGGGAGACCAGTGCAGCCAGTACCCCAGGCTCCCTGGACGTGGAAAAAAGATATTGTAATTTCCTGAGGTGATCAGATGTTTTTTTCCCCCTTCATGAAGCCTGTCTGCTTGGATTAAGCTGCCCCAAACCATAGCTAACTAGCCTACTTGCTATTATCTTCACAATAATTTTGGCATCCAGCTTAATCAGGCATATTGCTCGGTTAAGTTTAAGTTTATTGAATTTGGAAACAACCTTTGAGCTAGGAGCTCATTTACAAAGGTTCCACGTTAGAGTAGAGCATACAATACAGCACGTATGACAGCACAGTGTAACAATACATCAAATTACAAGGTCACATGTCAGGGTTCTATTGCATACAAAATATCACACAGGTGCAGAAATTAACAACTGTACTACATGTGAAGCGGATTGAACAAGGACAATTAAAGGGGTATATATGTAGTTTAGACTACTATTTGTGCTATCGAGGGAATGAAAAGGAATACAAAGAGTTGCTAAGAATGAAAAGGGGAGCCCTAAGCTGCCAGAGGTAGGCTTTGTCAGAACTTATAAGGATTAATACTAGATGGAGGGGGTGGGGGGAAGAGAGTATGAGGTGCGATGGAATGAAATTGATGGAACAGGAACGGTCATGAGGAGGGTGGAGAGGGGTGAAATTGGAGGGAGGAGATAGAGGGGGAACAACCTAACAGGTGAACTTTGAAAGGCCCTTGATTAGAATTGAGGGGGGTCAACATAATGCAGGAAAGGAGGGGAGGGATGGACTGAGTTCTCCCTTAGCAAGTGCTGCGAGTAAAGGATTATGGAAAGATATGGGTAACAGAGGTACAAGGCAAACTGCTGCTCAGTTAGTGATGGAATGGAACTACCGTAGGGCAGAAGGTCATTATGTGAAGCTGTTGCAAGTAGAAGAGCTGGCGCGGTGCTGTACCAAATGTGTTTTAAAGATCTTCAAACTCTCAATGCCGGGTCTCAATGCCAGCAAGGTGAGCTGGGAGATCATTCAACCAGTGTGGAGCCTTGTAGGAGAAGGAGTGTTGCCCAATGGATGTTCTTCTCAATGGTACTTTAAATTAGCCAAGTACAGTTCCCCAGGTATGTGTAGGGAACTAGTTGTCCTAAACATTTGTTGGATGCAGGGTGATACGAGAGCTAGAAGAGTTATTTTGCCTAGGATGCAGGTCTGAAATGTTATACTGTCTCTAAAGTTGTGCAGTTTGTATGTTTATAAAGCAGACACATGTGCGTTTTGTTGTCAACCCCAAGGACAAGCCTGCAGGCCTTATTTAACACAGTGGAGATCCTTTTCAGTGCAGTGTCTGTGGCTGCACTGTAGACCACAAGTCCATAATCAATCATAGATAGGACAGAACTCGAGACCGATAGCCATAGAGAAGAAGACGAGAGGTATTTCCTGTACCTATACAGGATTCCTAGCTTGGGGTTGATGGTTTTTACCACGTGGTCAGTATGATGGGAGAAGGAGAAGGATTCATCGATGTGGACACCCAGGTATTTGAATACCTGTACCTGCTCTAGCAGGGTATTTATATTGTTAGTGATGCTCAATGTGGGATACTTCTTCCTGAGGTGTGGGATGGTTATTAACATTACCTTGGTTTTTTTATAGTTGAGGAGTAGTTTATAGGTGGTAAACCGATCCTCCAGCAGGTTGAAGGAAGTTTGAAGTTCACATGCACGTTCACTTAAGTTTGGGCTGCGGCTCAGGATTACAGCATCATCCGCATAGAGGATGACTCTATTAGGGCAAGATTCAGGTAGTCTGTTTATGTAGCAGCTAAACAGCGCACTGCTTGCTGTGCATTGTTGGTTCAGGCTCAGGTAGCAGCAGCATCATGGCCTCTGTGAAGGAGGGTCCCGTGAGACCTTTCTCATGAATATGACTAAAGCTTGTTGCAAGGTAAGGGCTAAGTGTTGGTTACAAGCCTTATAAAAATCGTGAAGAGAACCATCTGGACCAGGTGCTGTATCTAAAGTTAGGTCCTTACTAGCCACTGTAGCTTCAAACATTGTTATTTGAATCCCCAGGTGCTCCTGTTACTCCAGTGTACTTGGGAGAGTGTGGTATTATTCAGGAAACCCTCTGTTTTACCGTCTCACTCCAGAGGATCCTCAGCCTTGTTAAGGTTCTGATAGAATTTTTGAAATTCTGCAGCATTCCCCAGACATCAGTTACCACTGCGATGGCATTCTCATTACAAATGCCAGCTATAGTTCTAGAGGCTTCCTGCTTGTGAAACCCGATCGATCTGCTGGCTGTGTCACCTTGCTCAACGTATTTTGCTTTGGTTCTATAGACAGACCTTTCTGCTTTATCTCTCAGCAGGTTCTGGTATCTGTCCCTCAAAATATTGCGATTCAGCCATTCTTCCTCCATTGTGGATGAGCTCAGTGTCCTTTTCTTTTGTTTAATTTTCTTTCTTTCTTTCTTTCTTTCTTTCTTTCTTTCTTTCTTTCTTTCTTTCTTTCTTTCTCTTTCTCATGCTTGTGTTTCCTCCCAGAGGTGAATCTAAGTAGCACCCCAACCTCATGTGGCATCTAGCCACCCCAAATCATATCTGGATTGCTTACTGTCCCCAGATAAGCTCAGGAAGAAAAATGATGAAGGTATTGAAGTGTTCTACAATTTTAGGGCCAGATATTCAGATTGCGCTGGGCAGAGGCACAAGTCTGGTCGCAGTGCAACTGGGTTGCCGGGGCCAAGACTAGGCGACATGCAATGGTGATCAGCACTGTTGAATATGGCAGGGGTGGTACACATACTGCGCATGCACAGTGGCACTGCCCCAGCGCAAGCCACAGAGGGTGAGCAGAGGGATGCGCCAGTGAAAATGCAGTTGTGCTAGGCGCATCACCTGCAATATTCAGCCGGGGGCATGCAAATGAGGCCATAAACCATACAAGGCACAAATGGGGCCATTAGCATGTCATTATGGCCCCATTTACATGTGATGCACCGGGCGTCCTGGAAAAATTCAACTGGTGCCCTACTGAGCTGCTGTTGACAGGGGTGTGCTCCCTGGAGGGCTATTGCAGCCCCCCTCTCATATGCCCAATCATGGGCATATGTCAGCAGAATATAAATCAAATGCCCAATCACTGGCATCAAGTGCAGAAGATAAAAAACCTGGTGGTCTAGCGGACCCCCCACTGCCCGCTTGTGGGCATCTGTAATGAAAAGATATATCCTGGTGGTCTAGTGGATCCCCCCTCCCGTGTGCCCGATCATGGGCAGTCGTCAGCTGACTAAATATCCTATGCTGATTGCGGGCAGTCATCAGCTGACTAAATATCCTATGCTGATTGCGGGCAGTTGTCAGCTGAATAAATATCCTATGCCTAATCACGGGCTGTAGTTACAAACAGATGGCTACCCAGTGGTCCAGCTGTACCCCCTCCCTACCCACACGAGGCCACCATTCCACCCCATCATTGGCGGGCAGCTGCACCCTGTATACTGCCTGGCCACCTGCCAAATGACAGCGCATAGTACGAACTGTATGCCCATGGAGTTAAGTGTGGACCATACTGTACTACAGAGGCCAAAACTGTGAATGAACGCATTCATTCACAGATCCGAACCTGTGTAGTACAGTATGGTCTGTATGACCATTGGTCCACACTATGGCCCAATGGGCATACGGTTCATACTGTACGCTGTCATTCGGCGGGCAGCTGGGTGGTATGCAGGCGGGGTGCTGCCGCACGCCAATGACGGGGGGGTACTGGGTGGCTGGGGACCTCTGTGGGTGGGTGGAAAGGGAAGTACCTCTGGATCACCAGGTAGCCATCGGTTTGTACTACGGCCAGCAATTGGGCAGTCAGGGTGGGTTCCACTAGACCACCAGAATGTACGTCTACATTACAGATGCCCACAATCGGGCAGTGGGGGGTCCGCTAGACCACCAGGTTATTTATCTACATCACGGATGCCCGCGATCAGGCTTACAGGGTATGAGGGGGTCCACTGGACCACCAGGAGGGTATGTGTGCTTGTTGATGGTGTTCTGGGTGGGCGGATGGCCATCCACAGCTGGCGGCTGCTGTGTTGCACTTTGCAATACAGCAGCCCACCTGTGGGTGCCCGGGACTTGTTCCTACTTTTCTGTGGCTCAACTTTCAGCCCCCCTGTGCGGTGCAATGCAGGGTGCGCCGGCATATGCGCCGCACATCCCGGGCTGAATATCGGGATGTGCCACACATGCATGGGCACTCCCCCTACATCTGCACTGCATAGGATTACATTGTGCCCCAGCACATCGCGATTTGCGCTATGCCGGGCAGCCTTTTCAATATCTCACCGGGGCGCAATGCGGGGTTGTGCCAGCGCATCTCTCTTGCACCAGGCACAACCCCTTTGAATATCCTGGCCTTAATATCTTTAAGTAGCCCATTGTTCATCTGCCAAAGTCTAGCTGGGTCTGTTGCATAAGCAAACTGATGGGACAGTGAGATTGGGGAATGGGCAGAAATGACCCTACTCTCTACATCACAAGTCTGAACTCCCTGCGGCCACTCCTTTGAGATAAAAAAAGAATCCAGTCTGGATTCTGTATGATGCGCAGTAGACTTGAAGGTATATTCCTTGGTCTGAGGATATAATATCCACTAGACATCTATAAGCCCCATCTTATTATAAATGGCTTAAACTTTGTTGAACCAGTGACAATCCTTTCTGGTGGTTGGCTGTCCTGTTTATACTGGTTTCTCGGACTATGTTCCAGCCCCTGCCCATGAGTAGGGTGCAACCCTGGAAACTGACTTCAAATGCTAAGTATTTTCAGAAAGAATTTTCAGGAATCCACATTTGGACAACAAATATTCCTCAGAACCACTCTGGTATTATTCAGAAGCCCTTTCATTAGTGTGTAGTAACCCTCAGGGTCTATGATTTCTTTTTCCGATTGAAATCAGGGTGGACAAATCAGTTTGTAAGTTGGTGGTCAGTTTGGCCACTAGCTTTCAAAATTTTGTAACCAAATCAATGTTTTTAGTGGCCATACTTTTTTTTTCTAACTTAGAAATTTTATTATCTTTCATAGGACACAATGAGCATCAATACCAATTACAAAATGAAGGTACACATGAAACATTGTCCAGTGTGTAAAGATAGTTAATAACAAGACAAATATATCAAATAAATTGATATCAGTGCTGGTTCCTAATAATTGTCCATATTGTGTATTGCAGATCATACTGCTTCCAGAACTTTGTTCTGCAACAGCTGATATAATTATCTAGGAAAGCATGTTCAGTCCACTAAACGAACCCTGCTTAAAGATTCTAGCTCTGTAAAAAAACATTTGTCAATGCTGAATGTTTGCTTGCTGGCATTGGCATTGCTAGTGCAGGAGCTAGAGAGATGCATAATAGGAATGGCAGTATTGAACTAACACCAGCCCCCACCATGCAGGGACTAAAGGCATTGGGAGTGTGCCTTTGGGTCGTCAGCCATAACGCTTATGCCATTCCACCTCACCCTACCCTGCAGACACCGACAGGTGTCGCAGTGTGCTTTGGGGTCTTCGGCCCTTATGCTCAACCCATTTAATGAGGAAATAAGTTGAGATGGGTGCAGTATAAATGGGGTGAACCTTAGGGCCGAACACCCCAAGGCACACCTTGATGTCTGTCAGTGGCTGTAGGGTGGGGGTAGAATGCCGTGAGCATTACAGACAATGAACCCAAGTCACACCCCTGATGCCAGTCAGTCTCTACAGGGTGGGCGTTATGGTTGGAAACCTTAACGCCCTGGGTGTATGTTGGTATTTTAACACCAAATTTTCAAAATGGGCTTTTTGGGACCCACCTCATAAACAGTGGCATTATCATTTCATTACTCAATCCTGAAAGGTGATTTTGCACAGCAACTACGCCATTTGGTGCCACAGGTGCGGAAACACATTTTGGGCAGGATGTGAAAAATGACAGCTATACTGTTCATGAGGAGGTGTGGAAAAATGGCAATATTGAAAATCTGGAATGAAAATATGAAAAATTCATGACATTATGAGCATGCGTAGAAAATGCGCAACACATGCCCGTAACATGGTCATTTTTTTGAATTTTCACCAAATTTTCAACATAGGCATTTATAGGTGTTATTTTTCTCGGAGCTCCAGCTACCCCCCCGCCACCGCTCCCCGTGCCATTCCCAGACATGAGACCTCCCTTCCTCGCACCCCGCGCACTTACCCTTCGCGGGCAGTGGTGCAGGAGGAGCGACTCATTCCACCACAATGGATCCATGCCAGGGAGGCGTCCTCCAGAAATGGCACCAGGGAACGACGTCGTGCTGCCGGGCCCATTTTTCCTTGTTCCTCCCCCCCCCCGACGGGCCATGGCGTGCAATGACGCCACGACTGAGTGCACGCACGCTCTCGTGTGAGCACTAGTCAAGCGTCAGCCACGTCCCGCCCTCCCCTAGTTTTGCGGCTATGTGCTGTCGGTCCCCAGCCTCCCACTAGGGTCAGACAAGCACTGGGCGACCAAATCCCCACCCGGAGATGGAGAGCAGTTCTCCGGATGCTCCAATCCATCTCCGCCCGCTGACCCCAGCGGCCGTGCCCGTTCGAACACGGGTCGCCCGGCGTGGCCTTGAGGTGTGGCGTCCAGCGCCTCAGCCCTCAGCGCCACCGGGCCGGCAACATAGGCATTTGAGGACCTCTGTTCATGAACAGTGTCACTGTGATTTTCTTAATCTGTCCCGAACACTGATTTCCCACAGTGATCGCGCTATTCTGCGCTGGACATGTGAAAACACATTATGGCCAGAATGTGAAAAATGACAGCTGTACTGCTCATAAGGAGGTGTGAAAAAATGCCAATGTTGAAAATCTGGAATGAAAATATTACAGATTCGCAAAGTTACAAGTGTGCGTGTAAACTGGGTAACATGCCATAAGGTGGTCATGTTTTTGAATTATTTCACCAAATTTTCAACATAGGCATTTGAGGACCTCTGCTCATGAACAGTGTCACTGTGATTTTCTTAATCTGTCCTGAACACTGATTTCCCACAGCGATCGCGTTATTCTGCACCAGATGTGCAAAAACACATCTTGGTCAGGATGTGAAAAATGACAGTTGTACTGTTCATAAGGAGGTGTGAAAAAATGGCAATGTTGAAAATCTGGAGTGAAAATATTACAAATTCGACAAGTTACAAGCGTGTGTGGAAACTGTGCAACGCATGCTGGTAACACAGTCATTTTTTTTGAATTTTTTTCACCTAATTTGCAACGCAGGCTTTTTAAGAGCCCACCTCATGAACAGTGACACTGTCATTTTGTTAATTGATCCCAAAAGGTGATTCCGTGCAGTGACCACAAAATCACCTTTCAGGACTGAATAACACCATGACAGTGACTGAATTCATGAGGAGGGGTCCCAAGAACCCAATGTTGAAAATTTGGTGCCAAAAGTTGAAAAAATGGCCAAGATATCTGCATAAGTTGAAAAAAAAACTTTTATGCCATTATACAGCTTACCAGCATTTCTTCAGTTCACAGTCGGCTTTGAAGAGTGCAAACGTGTTCCCAGTCCACCGAAGATCGTCGCGCTAGGCTCTGGAGGTAAGTATAGGGTGGGGGTGTGTGGGGAGGTGCAGTGCGCAGAGGGTGGCTTCGGGTTGGGAGAGGGGCCACCATACTCAATGAAGGACCATTTCCTTATTTTAAATTTTTTGTTTTTGTTTTTAAGATGACTCAGGACTTTTGGCATGCTGGGGTGGGCTCCCAGCATGCCACCTGGAATTTTAATTGTTTGGGGAGAGTGGAGCTGATCGGATCTGGCACCCCACTGGCCATACAGTGTGCTTGGGGGGGAGAAGAGTGCATCAACCGAGGGGGATTGGGTACCCCCTTGGCACACAACAAATGGGGGAAGGGCACATCATGCTGATGGGGATTGGGCTACCCCGTCGGCAAAAGAACTGGAGCACGGGCATGCCAACAGGGGGATTGGGCAGCCCCGTTGGTTTCCCCAGAGACTGTGAAAGGCAGCAGCTGTCAGTTGGCTTCCTGGGTACTGTGACAGGCTGACGGAGAAGCCATCACCATGTTAATTGAAAGGAGACACCACCAAACAATGCAGCTGTAATTGACTGCTGCAGTCAGGGACCAACCCGCAAACACAGCTGATCATGATGGGGCACTCCTTGCTTGCAGCAGTCAATCACTTTGTGCATAGTGGCATGGTATTTGTAATCCTAGAACAAATAAATAAATAAATAAATGCTCATTAACTGTCGCTACTGGAAGCAAGGTGTTTCTTGTGCACACGCACACAAGCAAACACAAAAAGAAATGTTACACTGATGACTGTTACCTCAGGCAATAGATTAAAGAAAATATTTTCCACAGCTTTATGTGATATGATTATTAGTGTGGCCTGTGTTGTAAAGTAGAAATGAAGCATAGAATCGGTGTTATGGATCATTCATAACCTTATAACTTCAGAAACCTAAAAACTATAACAACCATATAACTATGGAGACCTGATTTAATATATTTTTAAGTTCTTTAGAAAAAGAAGAGGGGATTTACTTTCTCAGATAGTACTGGCTTGGTTCTAAAACTTTATCTGGATATCATCTGATCTATCACTGTAAAACCAGGAAGTACCCACCCAGCTTACTTGAGTAAATACCCATCCGATCGAACAGAGGAAAAGGGAGAAAATAGGGTGGTTAGCATTTTACCCACTGTAGTCTAGAGGGAGTAGGTGACACAATTCTTAAGCTAATAAATATTGATCCAATATTGAGATACCATAGAAACATAGAAACATAGACTTTGACAGCAGATAAGGACCGCTTGGCCCACCTAGTCTGCCCATTTCCCTACCTACAGGATAAGCTGCAGATCCTATTTAACCAACAGCCTATTTTTTCCTACCCACCACAAAAATTGCCTTATGTCTGTCCCATGCATTCTTGAATTCTCCCACAGTTTTAGACCCCACAACCTCCTCAGGAAGGCTGTTCCATGTGTCCACCACCCTCTCTGTGAAAAAATACTTCCTCACATTGCCCCTGAGCCGTCCCCCCTCTATCTTCAGATTGTGTCCCCTTGTTCTTGCACATCTCTTTTTCTGAAAGATGCTAGCCTCTTGGACTTTGTTGATTCCACTGAGGTACTTAAACATTTCTATCATGTTCCCCCTCTCCCTTCTTTCCTCAAAGGTATACAAATTAAGCTCCTTTAGTCTCTCCTCGTATGGCTTCTCTTGCAGACCCTGCACCATTTTAGTTGCCATCCTCTGAACTGCCTCCATTCTGTCTATGTCCTTGCAGAGATGGGGTCTCCAGAACTGGACGCAGTACTCCAGATGGGGTCTCACCAACTGTCTGTACAGGGGGTTAACAACTTCCTGTTTTCTGCTGGTGATACCTCTCTCTATACATCCCAGTATCCCCCCGCCTCCCGACCACCTTCTCACATTGCTTGCCAACCTTAAGGTCATCTGATATGATTACCCCCAGGTCCCTTTCCATTTTTGTTGTTGTTACTACCTCCCCATTGTGTAATCTTCCCCTGGGTTTTTGTTTCCCAGGTGCATTACTTGCACTTCTTTGCATTGAATCCAAGCTGCCATACTTCTGACCATTCCTCCAACCTTGCCAAGTCCCTTCTCATCCTTTCCACGCCTCCTTGTGTATCAACCCTGTTGCAGATCTTTGTGTCATCTGCAAAGAGGCATACTTTTCTTCCAGTCCCTCTGCAATGTCACTTATAAAGACATTAAAAGGACTGGACCTAGTACTGAACCCTGCGGTCACCCCAGTAGTAACCCCCTTTCTTCAGAGTGGACTCCATTTACAATTACCTTTTGTGTCCTGTTGTTCAGCCAATGTTTTACCCAGGCTACCACCTGGGACCCACTCCCAGGCTGGTTAATTTGACTACTAATCTTTTGTGTGGACTGTGTCAAATGCCTTGCTAAAGTCTAGGTAGGCCATGTCCACAGCCCCTCCCTGGTCTCTACTTTGGTCACCCAGTCAAAGAAATCAATTAGATTCGCCTGACATGACCTTCCGCTGTAGAACCCATGCTGCCTTGGGTCCTGTGCCCACTAGCCTCTAGGTACTCAACAATTCTTTCCTTCAGAAGTGATTCCATCACTTTCCCTACCACAGAGGTCAAACTGACAGGTCTGTAGTTTTCTGCCTCTGTCTTGGTCCCACTTTTGTGAAGGGGAATCACATCCGCCTTCTTCCAGTCCTCAGGTACCACACCATCCTCCCATGATTTGTTAAAAAGGGTAGTCAGTGATGTCACTAGTTCTCTGTGTAATTCTTTTAGAATTCTGGGGTGAATTCCATCTGGCCCCATTGCTTTGTCCACCTTCAGTTTTAGGAGTTCTTTCAGAACCCTTTCTTCTGTGAAAGGACTGGGATTGACCCCCCCTATACAGAGTGCTTCTGTTAATTGGATTTGGCACCTCCCACTTCCTCTTTTGTGAATACTGAACAGAAGTATTCATTCAGTATACCTGCTTTTTCACTGTCACTCTCTGCCCACCCACCATCCATTCTATTCAGCCTCACTATCCCTCCCTTTGTCTTTCTACGCTCCCTGATATACCTATAAAAGGTTTTATCCCCCTTCTTAACTGAGTTAGCTATCTTTTCCTCAGTTTGTGCCTTTGCTATTCTGACTACCCTCCCTACTTCCTTCTGCCTTAATTGGCACAGTTCTCTGTCCTGATCCTTCTGTGTTTTCTTATACTTCCTAAATGCTATCTTTTTCTCCCTAACCTTCACCACCACCTCTTTTGAGAACCATAGTGGCTTTTTCTTTTGTTTTGATTTTTTTTTTTGCTTCACACAAAGGCTTGTTGCCTCTGTGATGGCAGTTTTGATATTTCCCCATTGTTGCTCCACCTCTCCTTCTAGCCTGTTTGATAGTGCTTTTCTAAGGCACTCTCCCATCTTACCAAAGTCAGCCCTCCTGAAGTCCAGAACCCTCACTTTTGTATGGCTTGACTCTAGCTGAGTTTATCATGAACCACACTGTTTGGTGGTCACTTGTTCCCAAATGGCTACCCACTTCTAGATCTGAGATCCCTCTACTATCCCCGTTTGAGAGTATGAGGTCTAAGATTGCTCCCTCATGAGTAGGTTCCAAAACTAGCTGTCTGAGGCATGCCACCTGTAGGGCATCAAGAATGGCCCTGCTTTTGGATGTGGCTGCCGCAAAGGTGCTCCAGTTAACATCTGGCATATTAAGGTCCCCCCATCAACAGTATCTCCCCTTTCTCTGCCATCTTAAGTTTGTCTTCTATCATATCTTTGTCCATTCCCTCCCCCTGACATGGGGGTCTATATACAACCCCTGTGCGGATTGTGGTGCCATTTCCAGTCTCTAAGGTGACCCACAGTACCTCCTCTCCTCCCTGTTTACTCTTTTGTTCAGTTGCTTTTATCCCTCCCCTCACATAGAGAGCTACTCCCCCTCCTCGTCTGCCTTCCCTGTCTCTCCTGTAGGTTGTGTACCCTGGTATGTTAACATCCCAGACATGGTTCTCTGTGTACTATGTTTCTGTGACTGCTACGATATCCAGGCATCCCTCTTCCATCAAGGCCACCAGTTCAGGGAGCTTGTTGCCCAGACTACGGGCATTGGTACTCATTACTCTCCATTTCTTGATGGCCTTACCATTTTTTGCCCCATCCCTGTCCTTATTGCATTTGTCACTTTCTCCAATTACCCCTGCACTTCTCCCTATTGACATCTCTATGTTGGTGTCTACCTCACTTAGTACCCTGATATTTTTTGGGGGGGCTAGGATTTCCCTGCTCCTTTCCAGTGCCTCTCCCCTTGGCTAGTTTAAATGCTTGTCAATGAAGTATTTAAACCTATCACCTAGGATCCTGGTTCCCCTCCTGGATAGATGCAGACCATCATGCCAGTATAGGCCTGCATCCCTCCAGGTGGACCCCCAGTCCCCAGTGAAGCCAAATCCCTGAGCTCTGCACCAGTTTTTCAAGCACTGATTGAATCCCATGGTGTGGAGCACCCTAGCCTCACCCATGCCATAGACAGGCAGCACCTCCGAGAAGGTTACCGTGTGTGCTATTTGTCTAAGGCCCCTCCCCATCTCTACAAATGCTTCTTGCACTGCTCTGATCCTTTCTAGCCAGGCCATTTGTCCCTAGGGTGGACAATGTCATCCAGCTCCCTCCCTGTGCAGCTGCTCCTGCAATCCTGAGGATTCACTCCCTGTCCCTCCAAGCCATGGCACCAGGCAGGCACCTTACCTCCCTCTCCCCTTCCTCCCCCAGTTCTACCTTCCTAACAATGGAGTCCCCCACCAGGAGTTGTTTCCTTCCCCTGTGGGGTTCCATGCCACCATCCTGTGGGTCTCCTTTGTGGAGGTTCCCAGCATCCTCCTTGGTCTCCACTGTGGGTGCCTCCATAGAGGAACCACACTTTTCCAGAATGGCATAGAAATTGTGGAGAGGAACAACTGGAGGGATGCGCCTCTGTTCCACCACCCTCAGCCTCCCTGAGCCCACTGTGGTCCAACCACTCCTCTTTCTTGGGAACCTCTGAGGCAATGGCAGTAACCCTGGTTGTCCCTGGGTGGGAGAGGAGGTCCCACAAATCCTGGCCAACTCAGCCTGGAGATGAGCAACCTCCTCCCTCAGCCCAGAGAGGTGCCTGCAGATGGGACAACACTGCATCCTCCAGAACATCTCCTGGAAGACTGCTGCTCCACAGCCACTGCACTGCACCACTCCCAACATGTCTTTTTTCTGGCCCCTAACTGTTATTTGGAATACTTACTCTTTCCTCTGTTTGTTTAATTCTTTTTTTTCTCTTCTCTCCCTACTTACTTACTGTCTCTGCACCCTTTTAGCTCCTGATCTTCCTGTTCTGAGACAAGAAGTCCCTATATTTCTCAGTAGTCTCCTTACTTGCTCAGAGTCAGACCTCCAGCAGCTGGGGATGGAGAGCTACTCTTATCCTTCTAGGATGGTGAGTCTTTGGTGGCTCTGTGATCACTACTTCCTGCTCCCAAACAGGAAGTTCCTGTTGTCAGTTAAATCTCTGCCTATAAAAGTAGAACTGGTTTAGGGTGGGGAGGGAAAGAGGCAAATAGCCACAGTAGAGAAGTTTTAGTTATACCAGTAGCTCCTTCCTCCTGGTTTTCTGTCTGCTTTGTGACAGAAGCTATCTAGGACAGTGCTTTTATCTGGTCTTAACCTGGCTCCTTCTAGCTAAGCCACTCCCCCTACTTTGCAAATCTTTTTACACTTAGTTAATTTCACAGATAACAATTCCTTTCTGACACCTGTGACAAGCACCTAGATAAGTACACAGATAACAGATAACAGATACCAACCCTGGCTTTAACATATCCAAAAAACAGAAGCCATCTAGAGTTAAACTGGTCTGTTCTGAGCCTTAGACATGCCATCACGGCCTCCATTTCTCTAACAGTAGATGCATTTGACTGCCATAAGGAATAAGAAAGGGGGTGGGATGTGAGCCAGTGTTGTGATATCACCATCAGGGCTGACACTGTCACAATCCAAAATAAATATTTCTGCACCATAGATCCCGCTACCTGAGGGGGCAGACCCAAGACCAAATTTGTGAAGCCAGGAATGGTTGCCAGTTGAAAAATCTCTTGAATTGCTGTAGCTACCTCCAGCCAATAGGTTCTTTTTTTATTTCATTTTTATTAAAAGAGACGTAATAGTACATAACAATTACACTACTTAAGATACTTGATGCAATGTTTATACACTGTACTATGTGACCTATGTATAGATACTAGCAAATGTTATGTTTGTTCTTCTGTACTGACATGGAGCCTTTGCAAAGGAGTTTATAACTCAAATGATTGTAATTCCGATTCTCTTCAATAAATAAATAAAA
The DNA here is from genome assembly GCA_016271365.2 of Neoceratodus forsteri. Taxonomy (NCBI): domain Eukaryota; kingdom Metazoa; phylum Chordata; order Ceratodontiformes; family Ceratodontidae; genus Neoceratodus; species Neoceratodus forsteri. The sequence goes on from JADMNL010000023.1 coordinate 542,814,342, forward strand.
TAAATATTCATCTCAGTTATAATAAATCTAGACATGAGAAGAAAATACTTAGGTAGTTAAGACTGCAGTTTTGAGTATCAGTTACCCGGTATTGTTAAAATAGAGAATGGGGGTTACAGGTATTAATCCATCAGCCAGCAGGTGACCAATCCCCAACAAAAAAAGGAGCCTAGATAAAATTCAAGAGGGCCCGTTTCCCCCAGTCCACATATGTCTTTGCCAGAGGGAAACTCTAGCTATCAATTGTCCCTCCCCCAGCAGATGGATGACTCCAAGTCCCCTGCGTCTTTTCTAGGGGACAAAATCTGGGTCAGTCTGGGTGAGGTAGAACACCCAATTTGTGCCATTTTTGTCCCAAATGCTGTCTGCTTGTTATGTAATCTCGCTGTAAGACTTTGAAGCCTGTATATATCTAGGACAATTTGGTGCCAGTCTGAAACTGTGGGTATTTTAATAGACATTCATTTTCGAGTTATAGTTTTCTTTGCTGCCAGTAGGTATAGTGGGAGTAGGGTATGGTGCCAGGATGGTCTACGTGTTGGGTATATAAACAAAATAACCATTTCTGCCGTCAATTCAAGTCCCTCCCCCAAATATTCCTGGGATTCCTCCTGTAGGGTGCCCCAAAATGGCATCAGCTTTTGGCAGAATCAAAAGATGTGACCTAGGTCTGCCAGTGGGCAGTTACAATCCCTCCAACAGCAGCCATACGAGGCTGGGAGATATTTTACTAAAACCGCCGGGGAGCGAAAAAATCTAAAACAACATTTTCAAGTGAATTCCTTCCATGTATTTGACGAGGTTATTTTAATTGCCCTTAACGTAGCATCTCTCCATAAAGAATAAGGGATGTCTAATTCAAGATCCTTATTCCAAGCTTGTAGAACCATATGAGAGGAGTTGCCTAGATAATTTCGTATGATTTTATATAACTGGCCTATAAGGTTGCCCCAGGGTCATCCCTCAAAATTATCTCTAAATAGGACCCATACGGTGGGCAGAGGAGTAGGACGGACAGCAGAAAGGTATCTCTGTCTTAAAATAAAAGTTCTCAGCTGCATATAATGGGATGAATCTTTTTCATGAAGACCCTGTTTACTTTGTAAATCGTTAAAGGGTATAATCCCTGAATTATTAATAAACTGATGGTAGTAATTAAGTCCTATTTTTCACCACAAAGCAAAGGGATTGTCTAATGTAGTGGGGTTAAAACTTTCATCATCTGCTAGTAGTGTATAAAAAAATGTTATTTGTTGCAGGGCCTTTCTTTGTTTTAGGTTGTACCAGACCTTTAATATTTGGGTTGTAAATTTAGTGAAAGTACGAAGGGGAGGGGTCCGACCGTGTGAGGCAAATGCGATGTTTTCAATGTCATGTAAATCATTTATTGTAAATTCTATTTTTTTCCATGAAGTCAGGGTGGTGGGAGACAACCAGAGAAACATTTTTTTTAAGAAAGCCGTGGTTGCATAGAACTTTAAATTTGGTAGGTTAACACTACCTTGAACCAATGGAAGATGGAGAAGGGAAAAGCGAACCCTCAGCCTCAGGCCATCCCAGATAACATTGGATATTATTTTATTCCAAGATTTAAAGTAGAAGTCAGCTGGGAAGACCGGAACATTTTGAAACATGTATAACAGACAAGGAAGAATATTCATATGTATAGTTTCTATGCATTGAAAAAAGCTGAACTTTAACCGTCCCCATCTGGTTAGATCTTCCGGAATGAGAAGTGATAATGGTTCATAATTAACTAGTTCCAAATGATCAAAATTTAAAAGATTATGGATCCCCAGATATTTAATCTTGGTACACTGCCATCTTAGAGGAAAAGAGCTCCTGAGGGCACGGGACAGTTGGGAATATAATATCAATACTTCTGTCTTAGTTATGTTTAATTTAAAATTTGCTACTCTCTCAAATGTCTAAAGGGTATCCCATATGGCTGGTATAGATTGTTCCAGGGACAAGACAGTCAGAAGGACATCATCCGCAAATAAAGAAACCTTGTAGGACTTCTGTCCCAGGGGTACACCCTCAAAATGTTGATTCATTCTTAGAGCTACCGCTAATGGTTCCACATAAACGGCAAATAAAAAGGGAGAGAGAGGACAACCCTGATGGTTGCCTTGTTGTAATCGTATTGGGGATGAAAGGGTGCCATTAATGTGGATATAGGCCTTAGGTTGAGAGTATAAATTTTACAGCCATTTAAGGAAAGAGTTGGGGAATGAAAACATTTCGAGAGTGTCCCAAAGGAATTCCCACGTGACCTTATCAAATGTCTTTTCGGCATCTAAGCTAAGTATTACTGATGGAATCTGTTTAGAATGGATATACTCTAACAGTAACATGGTTTGTCTGATATTGTCCGTGGTACTACGATGTTTAATAAAGCTCGACTGATCTGAATGAATAAGGGTAGGGAGGAGTAGTTCCGTTCTAGAGGCCCAGATAGCCATCAAAATTTTATAATCAACATTTAAAATTGAGATTGGGTGAAATGAGGCTATAACTGTGATATCTTTATTTAGTTTAGGGAGAGGAGACAATACTGCATAATTCCACGAAGGGGGAGGAGATTCACCATCAGCCACAGCCCTATAAGTAGACAGCAAGCTAGGAAGAAGGAGACCGGAGAATTTCTTATACCATTCCACCATGTACCGATCTGGGCCAGGGCATTTCGAGGGTTTCAAGGCCTGGATATGGCTAAGAATCTCAGTAGGGCTTATGGGGGCCTCCAAGGACAAGTGTTGGGAGTCTGATAACTTTGGAAGGGAAAGGCCACGTAAAAAAAGTGCCCAGCCCTTAGGTTCAGTGATTGGGGAGGAGCTGTGTATAGGGCTTGGTAGAAAGAAAGGCCAAACGAATATGGTGTTCTGTGTGAGAAACTCTCATCAAAACAGGGTGCTTAATTTTTAAAATAGTTGCTCTTCACATGCGAGCTCAAAGTTTACAAGCCAGCAGGTGTGCTCCCCTTGGTCCTTCCTCATAATTAGATTGTTTAAGGTATGTTAGGAATTGCAATACCTTTAAATCCATTAGTTTTTGTATTTCTTTTTTTGTTTCCCCATTTTTTGCTTGTAATACCCTATACAGTAGTTGGTAAGACTGAAACTGTTCCACTAAGAAATTGTATAAGGCCTCTAGTTTTCATTTTTTACGGGATGAGTAAGCTATTGTTTTCCCCCTAATGACTGCCTTTAGAATATCCCATTGGATAAGGTCAGAGGTTTCACCATTGTCGTTATCTTTCAGGACTTGTGGGATTCTGGAGTTCATATATTCTATATATTCTGGGTCTTGTAATAACGTAGGATTAAAATGCCATAGTTTTGATTTTGGGGATTTTCCCAAATTTATTTTTAAAATTAAAGGGTGGTGGTCAGATAGTATATGAGGTTCCAGGGTCATGTCCTGAATTAAGGAAAAATGCTCACATGTTGTGAAAAAATAATCAAGTCCAGAATAGGTCTAGTGGCATGTAGAGTAAAAAGAATGACCTGGGGCTGAAGGGAAAAGCCTCCTCCAGACATCCTCTATGCCCAGCTGAGACAACATTCCCTATAAGTATTTTAGAGCACTAGATGATCTATATGCTCATGGGGTGGAGGTGTCTAACTGGGGTGAAAGGGGTATGTTAACATGTCCACCTACTATCAGGATATCTTGTAAGGAGTCTAATACCTTTTGGAGAAAGGAACGGATAGTTGGGAGGGTAGATTGGGGTGGTAGGTATACACTAACTAGTGTGACCTCCTGAGAATAAAGAGTACCTGTTAATAAAGGAATAATGCATGACAGGGTGTGTGTCGTGCAGGGATAACGCCACGCCTTGGGGGTTAGGCACGAGGCCGCAGGCTGAGTGCATCCAATGCCCCAGGCGTATGCTATCCCAAAACGCATACACACCCTGGAGTGCATTATTTATTATACAATGGTTGTTGTTATATATAAAATAAAAAAATAATTTTAAAGAATGTTTTTATTACAGTGGAAAAATATTTTTGTTTCTTAAGAGGAGATGCAAAAAGGGGCCTGTCCATGATGACACTAGAGCTGCGGCATCGTGCTGGGATAATGCCATGGGTCCAGCCCCAAACTGACCAATCACAGTCCAAGATTCTTTCTTGCCATTGTATAATATCGTATATCTCCTCTAGGTGTCAGAAAAAGTATTCCGGACCTCTAGAGTGGTGGAAACAGGCACCAATATGGCTGTCCCCCTTCTCCGACCACTGGAATGGGAAAATGCATAAACTTCATATTGATGACCCCGTTTTAGTTTCTGATGTTCTCCCTCTGATAGATGAGTTTCCTGTAGGAAATAGAGATCTGCCCTCTGCTTATTGAGATATTGCATAAGGCGAGTTCTTTTTATGGGGTTATGGAGTCCATTTACATTTTGTGTGAAAAGGTGTTCATGGCCATCATGGTTTGAAGTAAAAAGAGAAAAGGGATCATCTAGAGAAGCATCCCAGACATCTAAACAAGGCCCCCAGCATATAAATATTCTCCAGGTCAACCCCATCAACACGGAAGACTGAAGATAGTGGACCGGGGAGGGATGCGCCCATGAAGATATCAGAAGATCCCAGTCTTCCATAAAAGATTTCCCCTTGCCAACCCAAATAAACATGGTTTAGTACCTTGGTGTGTGTCTCTTTTTTTTCTTGTATAAGAGAAACTAAAACAAGAAACTGGCCTAACAGTGGCCATATTTAACAAGTTAACATATAATAAATTCCCCTTAAATTTCCCCCCTTCCCTTTCCCTTGTGACTCCTCCCCAAACTGAGGAGCTAAAAGTCCAACTTTTCCCCTTTAAACAAGTAACTTGTGTGACTTGCATGTTGGAAGTGGGAACAATGTGCCCCTTCCGTGAGCTCCACAGGGGTCCATGTTAGATGGTCACCGTGGAGCTGGGGTATGCCCCTCCATATATCAATGAAAATATAAAAGCTACAGAAATTCAGAATACACATAAGGAGCCAGAAGAACTGTGGGTCACCCTGGAAACAGGAAATGGGACAGCCATAAGAACTGGGGTTGTCTACAGGCCCCCAGACCAGAGGGAAGACATAGACACATTACTGTTAGAAGATATGCAAAACATGACAGCTATACTCCAATACAACCTTCTCATTCATAAGCTCCTCCTCAACGCCAAAAAGACTAAAGCAATGATTCTCTCACCAAAGTCTACTTACGGATGTCCACATATCTCACAGATCCAAACACTCTTAGATGAACCCCTTGAAGTAGTTGATACCTTTAAATACCTAGAGTTCTGGCAGGATAACAAGCTCAACTTTCTGTGCCACTTAAATGAAAACTTGAAGAAACTAAGACAGCGATTAGGTTTATTCTATCGCATTAAACACCTACTCACGTTAGAAGCCAGAATGAGACTAGGTACAACCACATTCCTACCTATACTGGACTACTTGACTTCCTTTACAGTCATTGCCCATCAACGATGCTAAACAAACTGGACACCCTTTACCACCGGCTTTAAGATTTATCTTAAATCTACCCCATAGTACACATCACTGTCGTCTATACCAGGTTTGAGGATGGACCTCACTCTCAACTAGAAGAAAAAGGAATGCTCTCCTCTGTTTTTTTAGAGCATTATCTGATAACCTCCCTGCATACATCTCGAACATCTTCAAATGGGCTAAAGATTCCAATGGCCTGAGACGCTTCTCCTTAATCTGCTTCCAGATTCCTAGAGTGAAAACTACCCTTGGCTCAGCAGCAATCAACTTCTCACTTCCTTCACTTTGAAACATTATGCAAAACTCATTAAAATTATCCTCACTTCCAAGCATTTTCACATTCAAAGCTCTATTAACGGATTATCTGAAGGAATCATGCAACTGTTTCAGATGCCGATGACCTCTAAGCCTCGGGTGCCACTCTCAAATCCTACGTCTAAGTATCTCATCCACCCCACATTCCTAACAACAGAAACCTAGGACGTACAAGCCTAGTTCCCTTAATCCAAGATAACCCTGCATATTCTCTACCTTTTACCTATTCTGGCCTCCCTTTTGGCTGCCTACTCTTTCACCCCAATTTCTACCCTATTCCTTAATACCTCTTTATTTTTATCATTTAGGTATGAGCTCTTACTCATGGAGACTATATGGGATTGTTGTTTCTCTCATTTCAGTAAAACTTATCATTATGTACCTTGCATGTTAATTATGTTGACTGGTATGTATAGGCCCATATTGACCGGCACCTTCACAATGTTTTTTTTTTTTTTTTGCACCATTGTCCACCGTAATTGTAATCTTATGAAGTGTACTGTATTATATTTATGCCCAGGACCACCTTGAAAATGAGCTTGCTCAATGGCGTTTATGCCTGGTTAAATAAAGTGATTGATTGATTGATTGATTGATAAAGGGGAGGTTCTGATAATGGGAGACTTCAACATGCCAGATACAGATTGGTCAATACCAGCTGGAACATCTGCCAGAACTAGACTCATGGTGGATTCCCTGCAGGGGGAGGGCCTCAAACAACTGGTACAACAATCCACAAGAGACAGAGCTATCTTAGATCTAGTACTGACTAACAGGGAAAGGATCACAGTTCTCCAGGTAGAAGGTCACCTGGGGACCAGTGACCATTACATGGTATGGTTCAGTTTGGCCACTACAACTAAATCATCCCATTCCAAGGCAAAAATATGGAACTTCAGAGGAGCTGACTTTGATAAGATGGCCAACAGAGTTAAGCTAGCCCTGGCAAAAAGAAATACAGGTGAGGGGGTACAGGCAAAGTGGGCAAGCATTAAGGATGCAATACTTGAAGCAACATCCCATTGTGTTAGAGAGACTCACGTGGGCCTGTTGGATAAGCTGGGAGAAATGGGGGTGGGGAACCAGATGATCAGATGGATAGGCAATTGGCTCCAGGACCGGACCCAGAGGGTCGAAGTTGGGGGGATAGTCTCATCCCCAAGGAGGGTCATTAGTGGGGTCCCACAGGGATCAGTTCATGGGCCCCTTCTGTTCAACGCCTACGTATCGGACATAAGGACAGGAATCAAGAGGAGATGAGTCTCCTTTGCAGATGACCCGAAACTGGGGGCGGTGGTGGATGGGAGGAGGGAGGGCGTCTCACAGGGGGACCTGGAGGCTCTGGAAAGATGGTTCTAGAAAGTGGAAGCTGAGGTTCAATGCAGGAAATGCAAGGTACTCAATTAGCCAGAAACCCAGGTCAAGTGTACACCTGGGGGAAATGCTACAAGTCTCGATGGCTGACAGGGACCTGGGGTGGTGGTGGATGTCAAGATGAACAACTCTGAGACTTGTAGGAGGGCAGCAGCCAAGGCCAACAGGATGCTGGGATGCATCGCTAGGGGATCACCTCCAGAAGGAGGGAAGTGATACTCCCTGTATAACTGCTTGTGAGGCCGCACCTTGAGTACTGCGTGCCGCTTTGGAGGCCACACTTAAAGCGGACATTAACCTCTGGAGAGGGTCCAGAGGAGGGCAACCAAAATGATTTGGGGCTTGGGGGACAGGACCTATGAGGAGAGGCTTGAAGAGCTAAATATGTACACATTGGAAGAGAGAAGGGACCGGGGGGACATGATAGAGGTCTTTAGGTACATGAAGAAGGTAAATAGGGGAAGAACAGTCGGGGTGCTTCGAAGGAAGGAGGAAGGGGCCACTAGAGGGCATGGCTGGAAGCTGGAGGGGGAAGATTCAGGGAGAAAGGAGGAGGTGCTACTTCACTGAGAGGGTGGTGGAGCCATGGAATGCAATGCCTAGGGGCTGGTGGAGGCAGAGACAGTGGAGGGGTTCAAGAGGGGGTTGGACAGGTACAGGGGAAGGGTTCTGGAAGCAAATACAATGCAGCAAGAATATCCGGAACTGGGAAGGGAGAAGCCAGAGAAGGCGAGGGGGACAGCAAGGTCAGCACCCAGGTTGGGGACTGACCAAACGAGCAGACACGAAAGACCGTTAGGCCTATTCTGCTGGCATTTTAGTATGTTAGTATGTTAGTATAAGTGCAAAAGAAGAAGGAAACCACTCTGGTTCTCAAAAACAGTAGCAGAAAAGGTCAGAGCCAAAAGGCTGGCCTTCAGGAAATAGAAGGGAATACAGTGGAATGAAGATAGAGAGACATACCAAACTTCCCTAAGGGAAGCAGGGAAGGCAGTAAGGCAGACAAAGGCCCAAACCGAGGAAACACTAGCATAGATAGTAAAAGAAGGTAACAAGACTTTCTGTAGATACATTAGTGAAAGAAGAAAGTCCAGAGGGGATATTGCTAAGATCAAAGGAGATAAGGGGGCATGTGAGGAGGAGGACCATGTAAAAGCATCTATCCTAAATAGATACTTCTGCTCAGTATTTACTGAAGAGAAGGTAGGGCAGGGCCTACAGCTCAGCACCATGGACACAGGGGGAAGGAGGTGAGCATCAGTCCCATCACAAAAGAAAGGGTCCCATAAGAGCTCGATAAGCTCAGGGTGGACAAGGCAATGGGACCTGATGGCATACATCCAGGGTACTAAAGGAGCTAAGGGTGAAACTAGCAGAGCCATTATCTGAACTGTTTAGTGAGTCTCTGAGCACAGGAAAGGTCCCAGAAGACTGGAGAAGGGCTCATGTGATCCTGCTCCACAAGATTGGTAGCAGGGAGGAGGCAGGGAACTACAGACCAGTCAGTCTTACCTCAGCAGTGGACAAGATTATGGAGGCACTCCTTAAGGAAAGGACAGTGCAACACCTGGAATCCATAGGAGCACAGGATCCAAGACAGCATGGGTTTACAAAAGGAAGGTCCTGTCAAACTAATCTCATAGATTTCTTTGACTGGGTAACCAGAGTGGTGGACCAAGGGGGAGCAGTTGATGTAGCCTACCTTGACTTCAGCAAAGCTTTCGATACTGTTCCACATAGAAGATTGATTAATAAGCTGGGTAGACTCGGGGTGGGTCAGAAGTTGGTCAACTAGGTGGCAAACTGGTTGATAGGCAGAAAACAGAGAGTGGTGGTAAATGGTATACAGTCAGAAGAGATGCAAGTCACAAGTGGGGTACTTCAGGGATCAGTGCTGGGGCAGTCCTCTTCAATATCTTCATCAGTGACATTGTAGATGGACTGGAGGGTAAGGTTTGTCTGTTTGCAGATGACACCAAGATCTGCAACAGAGTAAATGATCCAGATGGGGTGGGCAGAATGAGAAGATATCTGGATAAACTAGCAAAATGGTTGGAAGAGTGGCAACTGGCGTTTAATGCAAAGAAGTGCAAGATCATGCACATAGGGAAGAGAAACCCAGAAGCCACCAATAGGCTGGGAGAGGAGTTGCTGGCAGTCACAAGGGAAGAAAGAGACTTGGGCATCATCATCACCGATGACCTGAAATCATCCAAGCAGACCACTAAAGCAGTAGGTAACACTAGGGGGATGTTAGGGTATATTAGTAGGGGTATCACAACTCAGAAGAGGGATGTAATAATCCCTCTTTACAAGACACTGGTTAGGCCCCATCTGGAGTACTGTGTGCAGTACTGGAGGCCACACCTTCACAAGGACATTAACCAAATTGAGGCAGTCCAGAGAACAGCAACCAAAATGGTACAGGGACTGCATCAGAAAACCTATGAGGACAGATTAACAGAGCTCAATATGTATACCCTAGAGCAAAGGAGGGAGAGAGGTGATATGATTAAAGCATTCAAACACCTTAAGGGCATTAACAAGGTGAAAGAGTCTAACATGTTTCAATATAAGAAAAATAGCAGGACGAGAGGACACAGCATGAGATTAGAGGGAGGCCAATTAAGGGGTAATGTGAGGAAGTTCTTTTTCACAGAAAGGGTAGTGGATGCATAGAACAGCCTACCTCAGGAAGTGGTGGATATGAATACAGTGCAGGGCTTCAAACAGGCATGGGATAGGCATAAGGGAGCAATACAGATGAGTATGAATAAATAGGCCATTGACAGAGCAAAGGCCGATGGCACATTTATAAGGTAGAAAAATAAATGGGTAGACTGGATGGGCCTTGCGGTCCTTATCTGCCGTCAACTTCTATGTTTCTATGTTTCTATGGGAGGGTTGTCCCCAAGGAGGCTGAAGCCCCCTTGCAGCAAGGCCATCACACCTAGGAGTGATAAACCAGCTAATAATGGTAGCATCATGGGTCCTCGCCCCATGAAGACAAGCGGCCCCCCCCATTTATTGATGGTTACTGCCCTCCCTCCCCTGAATGGCTAGAGATAGTATCTGAACCATTCCTCATATCACTTATTATAAAATCCCTATTTATTCCCCATTGTCAGCTCCATCTATAGGTTATATTTCCCCCCAACTGGGGTCAGGAGCCCTCTGTGAGGGTTCATATGTGCTTCTTCCCATTATCCTTCCCGCTATCCTTCCCCCAGTAAACATTTAAAAAAGGTAAGAAATGTTTCCCCTCCAAATCTGTATCCCCCCCTCTCAAAATGTCTCCCCGTTCAGATCTGAGTTTATACCCCCTTTTGTGCCACAACCTGGTTCCCGGTTTCAAAAACATGATACCCCCTCTCTACCATTACCTAGACTGCATCAGCACTTCTCTATTTATATTTTAACTCCATATTTATCTTAACTATGTTGTAATGACTCAATATAAGAGTATGTCAGATTGTCCCTCGATTCTACAAGGAGTAGTCCAAGCTTCATACAGTCCCATTCAGGTAGTTCTATGGGGAGAGAAATAAAGAAATGTTCATATATATTTAAGAATAACCATTCCCTCACACTCTCAAGGGAACGTTTTTGGCCCAAGGCAAAGAAAGGTCTGGTAGATCCTACAATTCTATTCCCCTTCTGAGCCACTTTTCTTCCATGACTCACAATTATGAAGTTAAACATTGATTCTCAAAGTTCTAGATAATTCAGAGACCATAGGTTTGAGTTCAGCAGGCCAATGAGAAGGGAGTGCTCGCCTCGGTATCACCAAGGGGGTGCGAGCGGTGGATGAGGAAAAGACCGAGGGGTGGGGACGGGCACCGCAATAAGGTCAGACTCCAAGCTCTAAAGGAACTGGAAGGAATAAGGGTCATTAAAGCTATGGGGCCAGATGGGGTACACCCCAGGGTGCTGAGGGAGCTAAGAGAAACCTCTGGCTACCCTGTTTAGCCAGTCACTGGAAACAGAAGAGGATAGCTGATGTAGTCCCCCTTTACAAAAGCGGGAACAGGGAGGAGGTGGGAAACTACAGACAAGCCAGCTTGACCTCAGTAGTGGGAAAGGTCATGGAAACACTACTGAAGGAAAGAATAGTGGATCTTCTGGTTGTCAACAATCTATAGGACCCAAGCCAACATGATTTTACTGGGGGGAGGTTGTGCCAGACTAACCTCATTGAATTTTTTGGCAGGGTGACAAGTAAGGTGGATCATGGGGGGATGGGGGGTGGACTTGTCCTACCTGGATTTCAGCAAGACCTTTGACACTGTGCCACATAAAAGGCTGTTAAACAAACTGGGGAACATGGGAGCGAGTAGGATAATGGTGCGGTGGGTAGATTGCAGGACACAGAGGGTTGTGGTAAACGTCTGTCTGTCCACAGAGGGAAGGGTGACCAGTGGAGTGCCATAGGGAGTGGTGCTGGGTCCAGTCCACTTCAACATCTTTATCAGCGACATTAAAGAAGACCTATAAGGGAAAATCTGCCTGTTCGCTGATGACACAAAGCTCTGCAACAGGGTGGACACACTGGAGGGTGTGGAGAGAATGAGGAGAGATCCGCAGAAGCTTGAGGACTGGTCAAGGGAGTGGCAGTTGAAATTTAACACCAAGAAATGCAAAATAATACAAAAGGGGCACAAAAACCCAGGAACAACATATAATCCAAAGTAAATTGAAACTAATCAAAAGGAAGCACTAGAACAACTGACTGGCACTGACCCCAAAGCAGCGCCAAATGAAAGCACCATCCACTCCTTCAACATGACCAGTATTCCAGGACAATTTTCACAACAACATTCAAATATTCATTATACAATGTCAAGAAAATTTCCTGGGCAAAGGTGTAAACAAAGGAGAGACTAGCGCAGATGGTAAAGAAATGGGACAAAACATTCTATAGGTATATTAATGAAAGAAGGAAGACCAAGGGTGGGATTGTAAGGCTTAAAGGAGAAGGAGGGGAATATGTGGAAGGGGACCTAGGAAAAGCATCAGTAATGAACAAATACTTGTGATCAGTGCTCACAAAAGAAGGGGAAGGAGAGGGACCACAGCTAGGCATCAGAAACCAAGGGGGGATGGATGGGAACGCCAGTCCATTTACTGAAGAGAGAGTCCTAGAAGGACTCACAAAAGTGAGGGTGGACAAAGCAATGGGACCAGATGGCATACATCCTAGGATATTGAAGGAACTACAGGCAGTGCTGGCAGCACCACTGACAGACCTGTTTTACAAGTTGCTTGATACAGGAGTGATTCTGGAGGACTGGATAAGGGCAGATGTGGTCCCTCTTCACAAAAGTGGGAGCAGAGAGGAACTGGTAACTATAGACCAGTCAACCTCACCTCAGTAGTGGGGAAGATTGTGGAAGTGCTGCTAGAGGAAAGGGTAGTGGAACACTTGGAATCCAGCAGCGCTCAGGATCTGAGGCAGCATGGATTCACTGCAAGAAGGTCATGACAAACAAATCTGATAGATTTCTTTGACTGGGTGACAAAGGAGGTGGATCAGGGGGCAATGGATGTTGCCTACCTTGATTTCAGCAAGGCCTTCAACATTGTTCCACATAAAAGACTGGTAAACAAGCTGGGTAGCCTGAGTGTGGGTCACAAGGTAGTTAACTGGGTTAGAAATTGGTTGAATGACAGAAAGCATAGGGTGGTGGTGAATGGGGTTCAGTCCAAGGTAAGGTGGTTGACCAGTGGGGTACCACAAGGTTCAGTCCTGGGGCCAGTCCTTTCAATGTCTTTGTTAGTGACATTGCTATAGGACTGGGAGGGAAGGTTTGCCTCTTTGCAGATGACACCAAGATCTGCAGCAGGGTAGACACTCCAGCGGAAATGGAGAAAATGAGAAGGGACCTAGAAAAACTGGAAAAATGGTCTGAAGTGTGGCAGCTACAATGCAATGCAAAGAAGTGCAAAATCATGCACCTGGCACAGAAACCCAGGGGAGGGTTACAGAATGGGGGTGAGTTATTAACGGTCACCAAGGAAGAAAGGGATTTGGGGATAATCATTTCAGACAACCTAAAAGTGGCCAGGTAGTGTGCTAAGGCAGTGGGGAGGGCCAGTGGCATGCTGAGGTGCATAGAAGGGGTATCACTAGCAGAAAAAGGGAATGCCACTGCACAAAACACTGGTGAGGCCACATCTGGAGTACTGTGTGTAGTTCCCCCAGCAGTACCGAAATCCCTGCTGTGACTAATCACCCCAGGAATGGATTCATTAATGGGATTTTCCATTGAAGATGACAAACTGTGAAATGTATAACATTTATTGCTAGTAAATATTTATATAATTTAGGTGTAATTATACATTTTTATAAAATGGGCCTTAAAAATCCTGCAACCTCATTGGTTCAAAACACATCACATTGCTGTTAATTGTTTTCAGACAACTGCACACCTCAGTTGAATTACCATTTTCTAACATATAAAAGCGCATTTCATAAGTGGGATAACACACAGACAATGACCATGAAGCATTCAGAGATGGCAGAAAAAAACAATGGTCTATCCAGTCTGTCATTACGACTGCACAGCCTGCACTCGAGGGTGTGTGGTCATATGGAAATATTGAACTTCTCAGATATTTTGGAACTTCGCTCCCTTCATGCATAACAAACACCTGAGCTGTGCATTATTTCCTTACAACTACGCACCCTGTCCTGTGTTATCCCTTATGTTCACATCTGTCTGGTGTCTGTAGTTCTTGTTACACTCTGCCATCAGACCAACTATTATGTTGAGAGGCTGCTATAATATGGTTAGCAAAAGCCATGGGGCTCAGATGGATGTTCGAGTTCCATACTTGTGTTGCATTTCTGCCGGGTTATCCAAAATTTCAAGTTTCCAAGGGGTTGCTTTGCAGAAGGGGTAAGTGTTACAAGTCAATGTTTCTGCAAACAGGAAGGCTCCCAAAACCTTTTCTGAGTCATTCCTATGAAGAACCCAAGCCGCCAGTGTCACTGCTTTGGCTTCTTTGCTCCTAACTGGATATAGTCCTACCATAGCAGTGTCAGTGGCTCAGCAGGTTGCACACTCGCCTTTGAGGCTGGAAGATCAGAAGGCTGTGGGTTCTATCCCCACACCAGGCACTTGGGTTAAAATCCCAATACTGACTCTGGGGTGCAGCATGAGGGGGGTGCTGCACTCCTAAGGTGCTGTCTTTCAGATGAGACATCAAACCAAGGTCCCATCTGCCTGTTCTGGTGGTAGTTCAGGTGGATGTTAAAGATCTCATGGCACTTCTAGAAAAGAGCAGAGGAAATTCCCTGATGTCCTGGCTAAATTTCCCCCATTCTCTAAAAATACCACCAACGGCTTAATCTGGTTCAATGTCAGTTTGCATCTATCTGTATCCCCTTTGACAAGGCTAAAGATAGACAGAATTGTCTAGTCCTTCTTTCCCAGTCAAGAAAAACTAAATGAATAGTTCTGGAGGCCGCATCTCTGTAGGGACATAGACAGGGTGGAGGTAGTTCAGAGGAGAGCAACTAAAATGGTGCAAGGCTTGCACCAGAAGACATATGAAGACAGAATGAAAGACCTCAATATGTAAACACTGGAAGAGAGGAGAGAACAGGGAGATATGATAGAAACCTTCAAGTATCTTAAGGGTATTAACAAGGTACAGGTGGGTGACATCTTTTCAATTTAGGAGATGTACAAGAATGAGGGGGCACGATACGAGAGTAGAGGGGCAGGGGCAATGTGAGGAAGTTTTTCTTCACAGAAGAGGTAGTGGATGCATGAAATAGCCTACCCGGGGAGGTAGTGGGAGCAAACACGGTGGGGAAATTCAAGAATGCATGGGATAGGCATAAGGGTACCTGGTACCAGATCAATTTGTTGAAAGCATAATCACATGGAATAAACTGACGGTGTGCTGGCTGAGCAGCTGCCACGGCTCAGTGGATAGAGCCACAGGCAGTGGAGGGTGATGGAGTGGTGATGGACCGGGGCTCGATTCCTGGTCTTGTGGGGGGTGGGGTTTAAACAAAACAGATTGATTATGTTAATTGCCATTGTGTTTGTGGCTGCTTTAAGCCACGGTTTTGCACACCTTATTTAAACAGCTTTTGGCTGCATCAGTAAATTCATCAGTGACCGCATGTAAATATGTGTTGAGATCAGTAGCAATGAAATAACTGAATTCTGCACTTTACTGATACTGCCCGTCACAAAATGATGCCTGAGAGGATCGATTGTTTGAACTAGAAGAGAAAAGAATGGCACTGAATGGGGTTTTCTAAAATACTTCTTATATGGCATATGCCAGACAGCTGCAGCTTCCTACACACATCCAAGAAGAACAAGAAACTGCAGAAATTATTTGAAATACATTGGAGCTAGGTCAAAATGTTTTTATAAGTTCCTCCAGAGGCAACAACTGTCCTTTAATGATTCAGGCATGTATGTTTTGTTTACATCATACAGCATCCATGCGTTTATACAAATACAGGGTTCCAGAAATAGTTCCTTTGGCCTCCTCCATGTCACATACACACACACTGAAAATATTAATATTTCACTGCAGTCCATGATGGTTATGAACATATACAATTTTATTTTTTTAATCAAGCATTGGACAATGTATATATGTATATGTATATACTGTATATATATATATATATATATAGACTACGCACCTCTATAGTTAGAGTTGAGTGTGCGGTTTAATGTTAAACCCCAAATTTTGCACCTTAATAACTTTGCAACTGTTTAACGTACTTGCCTGAAATTTGGTATGTGCTGTCCCATGGTGTAGATCTCTTGACTTGCCAAGTTTTGTTTAGATTGGATGTGCAGAGCTTGTGCAGCGTTGTTATCTAAACACTCTTGGTGTGTAGGGTAAACAAAAACAATAATAATACAGATTCTTGTGTCTCTAAAGTCTGCCAAGAAACATTCGTAAACAAGCAAGGAGAACTAATAAAGTTTATTATACTACTTATGCCAAGCATGTAACAAAGATCACAAGGGAGATGGGTTTCTCACCACTAGCCTGAAGAATGTACATAATCTCCAGAATTGTAGATCTTAGGTTCTCTAAGATATTTTTATTTATTTTATTTAGCTTTTGGTTACCGGATAAGTACACTAGACAAGTAATATGCCTATTTTCAGGAACAACCCGGGAGAGTACAACATGGTGAATACAGAGTAGTACAGGATAATACAGGAAAACAGCAGAATGTCAACTAGGGAAAGAACAATTAACAAGGTATCACAGTGGTAGAGCAATTAATTACATCCAATTTTAAATAGTGGTAAAGTAACAACAGATTCACTGGTTATTATGCGAATTCAACAAATTATAACTCGGTCAAGTGCCAAGAGAAGATTGAGTCATCGTGTGTCTGTTGTGAAGCACAAAGGCCAAGTTGAGAGAGAACTTTGCTCTAGTGGGGCTTGGGACAGACACACGCAGAGGCCAGCTTCAGAAAACCCCACAGGTGTCTACGGTAACTCTGGTGGGAGGAGGCTGACCGAACCTGCTCTGGAAAAGAGTTCCAGAGTCTAGGCGCGCTTGCAGCAAAGTCCCTGTCCCCCATGAGGGTTCAGGTGGGGGGAACTCTAAGCAACCCTGGGACCTGGGATCTGAGTGAGTAGGAGGAGTAGTCTGCAGGCAATAGTAGCTGTGCCAGCCCCGGTGGGGTGCCAGTTCTAATCACTTTGCCCATGAGACATCCCAGCCCAAAGTCCAGGTAGCTTGATGGAGAGAGACAGCTGAGATTATCATAAAACTTACAATGGTGGGTAAGATGGAGGGCCGCCAGGGCAAAACCGCAGATGTTATTATAAGTCGTGAACCACCAGGTAAGGTGGGATTTTGAGGAACTAGCAAATAGGTGCAGGCCGTAGGTAAGGGAAGGGAGCAGAACTCCTCTCGCAAGAGCCAGATGAGACGCAGGTGTGAGGTTGTATTTGGTTCTATAGGCCAGGCCCAATTTGCAGTTCACTGCTCTACAGACATTTAGTATGTGACTCCTCATGTCAAGTTGAGGGTCAAGCATTACCCCAAGGTATCTGACGGAGTTCACAGTTGGGAGGAAGGTATCGTCCTGGCTTATGATACCCAAGGGTGCTGGCACGGCTTTGATTTTAGGTGCTGAACCAAATAGCATAGCCTGTGTTTTTTTCAGGTTGAGAACCAGTTTATTTTTGGTTACGCAAGCCCAGATGTTGTTGAAGTCCTCAGATAGATGCTGATTTAGCGTCACAATGTCCCGGGAGTGGGCCAGGATGACCAGGCCATCTGCATAAAGAGTGGCACTGCAGTTGGTAACTGCTGCTGGTAAATGGTTGACAAAGAGGGAGGAGAAGAGGAGAGGCCCCAGGACCGACCCCTGGGGGACGCCTGATGTGACCGGTAGAGTATCAGAGAGGACTTTATTGAATCTGGTCCTCTGCATTCTACCATGTAGATAGTCAGTGAGTCAGTTCATAGCAGAGTGGGACAGACCTTGGGACCGCAGCTGAGTGCAAAGTAATGCATGATTGACAAGGTCAAAGCTTTGGACAAGTCAATAAATATTGCTCCAGAGAGTTTACCTTGGTCCATGGCTCCTCTGATACTGGAAGAGACTGAGACCAGGGCTGTGGTCATACTATACCCCTTCCGAAAGCCATGCTGGGCTGGGGATAGCAGTTCTTGAGCCAGTAGGTAATCAGAGAGTTGCTCTGCCACAGCTTTTTCCAGGACCTTACTGAGGGAGGATAGAATGGCGATCGGACGATAATTGTCCAGGACCTTGGGATTGCCCTGCTTCCATACAGGTACTATCCTGGCCACCTTCCAAATGCCAGGAATGACCCCCATTTCAAGTGATAGGTTAAAGATGTGGGCTACAGGGGAGGCAATGTGGTGGGCGCCTAGCTTTAGAAGCTTGGGCTCCAGATTGACAGGCCCAGGGCTTGAGTACTGGGAGAGGCCAGAGAGAAGGTTTAGCAAATCAGTGTTCTATCTCTCCCTGTGCTCCAGCTCTCTGCCCTTCTAGAGAAGCTACAGTAGTGTCTCGAGAGCACTACAATGGGTTGCAGACAGCTAAATACTACAAATAACAACATAGCAAAAGAGATTACAATATAGTTACAGTTATGAAAAACAATATGTATTGGTCCTAAGTCATTCTTCATTGGAGAATGACTTAGGAGACAGAATTACTAATGAGTATCATATGATACAGAATATGCTTCCATAAGCATTATAGCTTAGACAAAAGAAATGCTGACAGTTCAAACTATATGCACATTTCTTACTTATGTACAATGTAAAACACAGAGACATAGCAAAAGCTGTCTCTCTCTGTCAGCTTGCTTAGACAAAGAGAACTGCTGACAGGCCTAGTGCATGGCATATGTGAGTGTAAAACATACTACATATAATTATGAGAACATAAGTATTCAATAATCACTGATGATCCCTCTGAGTCATTTTATCAGTGATTAGGTAGATTATATATGGAATACATGTAAAAGACAAACATAATCTAGATAAATGTATTATAGTGAGGTATAATGAATCATGCATGATAAATATTAGCATATCTTAGCAGCAAAGCTCATTCCTAGCACTCATATCTATATATAAGTGCAAAATAGCAGTGTCACAGTACAACAGACCAGGAATACAGTGTGAGGTGTATGTAGGACGATAGGGGCATAACCCAAGCGTAACAGCGCATAGGTAAAAAAGCGTGTTTTTCGCTTTTTTTGCCAATTTTTCCTGAATTTCCCTCCTCAATGCACCCACACCATTTTGAATTTTAGCCTGAACTTTTCAGGGTAGAAAGAGCTTTCCAAAAGGAACAGGCCAGCATTAGTTTTGGAAAAACAAATTATTCTGATCCAAAGTTATTCAATTTTGAAAATGTAGGTTCTGAGCATGCTCAGTTCAGTCTTTTGGTTAGATGCACAGCTGCGAACAAGGATTTTGGCTCATGAACAGGAATTTTGATAACTCATGAACAGGGATTCAATAAATCCCTGTTTGTGAGAAAAAAATTCCCATTCGTGAGCCGCCATCTTATTTTCACTTTTAGCCCCAAACAAAATGTTGTTACTTGCCCCACAGATGTATTTTGTGTAAACAAATGCATGGTTTCGTCCAGGGTGATGCCCACTACAAAACCATGTGTTTGGTTTCCATCAGATAATTAAAGCAAGCATTTGTCAATGCCGAATGTTGCTTGCTTATATGTGCTGTTTAGGTATTTGGAAGGGAAAGTACCATGCCTAAGAACTAAGAACCCCCCCCAAGACATCCATTGTATTATTACAGCAATCATAACAGTATAGCTCAGTACTTAGCTCAGTTAGAGAAAGAAACTGAACAACTTAATCTGTATTATTACAGCACTCCTCAAAGTATCCAATCATTGTTTTGTCTCCACTCCAGAGACCCTGCTGTAATATAGAACCACAGAGGACCCTGGGTGCGAGGGTGGGCAACTCTAAAGTCCCGGCAGAGCTCCATTGAGCTCACTCACTCCCTCCCCCCCACTCGTTCGTTCTATTTCTCCTGACGCTGCAGGCTGCCCTTTTGTACTGGGCTCCTGCTTGCATTGGCACCTTTTTCTGCCTACAAAGAAATCTGCAGCAGTCCTGACAGAGCTCTGTTAAGCTCACTCACTCACTCCCCATCTCTCACTCACTCGTTCTGTTTCTCCCGGAGCTGCAGGCTGCCCTTTTGTACTGGCTCCTGCCTGCAATGGCACCTTTTCTTGCCCACAAAGAAATCTGCAGCTGTCCTGACAGAGTCCTATTGAGCTCGCTCACTCCCCCTCTGACACCTGGTTGTTCTGTTTCTCCCAGTGCTGCAGGCTGCCCTTTTGTACTGGGCTCCAGCCCATGTTGGTGCCTTTTGCTGCCCACAAAGATGTTCACAGCTGTCCCGACAGAGCTCTGTTGAGGTCACTCACTCCCCCTCTCTCAGTCACTCGTTCTGTTTCTCCCAGTGCTGCAGGCTGCCCTTTTGTACTGGGCTTCAGCCTACATTGGCACCTTTTTCTGCCAACAAAGAAATCTGCTGCAGTCCTGCAGAGCTTCGCTGAGCTCACTCACTCCCCCCCCCTCAGTTGCTCGTTCCGTTTCTCCCGGTGCTGCAGGCTGCCCTTTTGTACTGTGCTCCTGCCTGCGTTGGCACCCTTTTCTGTCCACAAAGAAATCTGCAGCAGTCCCGATAGAGCTCCGCTGAGGTCGCTCACTCCCCCTCCCTCACTTGCTTATTTTTTCTCCTGGAGCTGCAGGCTGCCCTTTTGTACTGGGCTCCTGCCTGTGTTGGTGCTTTTTTCTGCCCACAACAAAATCCGCAGCAGTCCTGACAGAGTTAGTTGAGCTTGGTCACTCCCCCTCTCTCACTCAATCTTAATCTGTCCCAAACACTGATTTCCCAAAGTGACTGCGCTATTCTGCGCTGGAAGCACAAAAACATATTTTGGCCAGGATGTGAAAAATGTCAGCAGTACTATTCATAAGGAGGTGCAGAAAAATGCCAATGTTGAAAATCTGGAGTGAAAATATTACTAATTTGTGAAGTTACAAGGGTGCATGGAAACTGCACAATGCACGTTCGTAACACAGTCATTTTATGGACTTTCATCACAAAATTTTCAACATAGGCATTTTAGGACCTCTGCTCATGAACAGTGTCTCTGTGATTTTCTTAATGTGTCCCAAACACTCATTTCCCACAGGAACCGCGCTATTCTGCACTGCAAGTGCAAAAACACATTTTGGCCAGGATGTGAAAAATGTCAGCAGTACTATTCATAAGGAGGTGCAGAAAAATGCCAATGTTGAAAATCTGGAGTGAAAATATTGCAAATTCTCAAAGTTACGAGTGTGCATAGCAACTGCGCAATGCACACTCATAAAACAGTCATTTCTTTGATTTTTCCCACCAAATTTGCAACATAGGCTTCTTGAGAGCCCATCTCATGAACACTGGCACTGTCATTTTGTTAATCAATCCTGAAAGGTGATTCCGTGCAGTGACCACTAAGTCACCTTTCAGGACTGAATAACGACATGACAGTGGCTGAATTTAATGAGGAGGGGTCCTAATAACCCCATGTTGAAAATTTGGTGCCAAAATTCTCAAACAATGCCTGAGATATGCACAAAAGTTGAAAAAACCTATTTATGCCATTATACAGCTTACCGGTATTTCCTCAGTTCGCGGGTGGCTTTGAAGAGTGCAGACATGTCCCCAGTCCACCTAACATTATCGTGCCTGGCTCTGGAGGTAACTATGGGATGAGGGGGGTGTGGGGAGGCAGGGCACACAGAGGGTGGGCGTAGGTTGGGGAGGAGGCAGGGAGACTGGGAGGGACCAGTTTCTTTCTTAACAGGTTTAAAAAAAAAAATTGTGGGACTGTTTTTCTTTTTCATGGGCATTTAGCACACTGGGGTGGGCTCCCAGCATGCCACCTGAGTGTTTTGGGGGGGAATCTGTAGCCGACGGGGGATTGGGCACCCCTGTCAGCACATACCAAAGGGGGAGACACAAGAGCTGAGGGGGATTGGGCACCCCTCCGTGGGAGAAGGCTCCCCCCATAGGCAAGGGGAAGGGGGAACTAAAGCTGATGGGGATTAGGCACCCCATTGGCAAGCCCTGCAATGAAGGGTCGATTCCTCATTGCAGTGGATGACACTGCAATGACGAGGCGGCCCCTGATTGCAGCATCTAAAATGTTTCTAGGTGGTGGCACACTGGCTGAACTAGTGTCAGCAGCAGTGTGCCACCCCATTGGAGAACGCAGGCCAGGCCTCCAAAGACAGTGGGGGCATTGGCCACAACAGTGCAGAAACCTCCATAACCTGCTTCTGCAGCAAGCTGCCGCAACATGTTTCTTGCACATGTGCGCAAGCAACATAAAAACGTCTCTTTTTATATTTGAAAATCTCCATTTGTGACTCACTTCTGATCTCTGTTCATGAGGTGTCCAAATCCCCATTCGTGAGCCGATCCCCATTCATGAGCTGTCAAAATCCCAGTTTGTGAGATAAGGACCAGATGGCCCTATCTCACGAACAGGGATTGACTCACGAACGGGGATTCTGACAGCTCACGAACAGGGATTTGGCTCATGAACAGGGATTTTGACACCTCAGAACAGGGATCATAAAAAAAATCCTTGTTCGTGAGCTGTCAAAATCCCCATACGTGAGCCGAATCCCCGGTCATGAACTGTCAAAATCTCCATTCATGAGATGAGGACCAGATGGTCCTATCTCACAAACAGGGAATCCCTGTTTGTTAGCTGCCAAAATCCCCATTTGTGAGCTGGCAAAATCCCTGTTCATGAGATGAAGACCAGATGGCCCTATCTCACGAACAAGGATTGGCTCATGAAGAGGGATTTTGTCAGCTCACAAATGGGGATTCCCCTCACGAACAGGGATTTCGACAGCTCACAAACAAGGATTTGTAAAACGTTGCCAGTTCACTGCTAAAAAACAGTAAGGACTTTTGGCTTGAAATTTGCAGGGTGCAAAGGGGGTGTCCAACACATGTGACATATGCTGGTTTGGTGTAAAATATTGCATTGGTTACATAGTTATGACATTCCAAAATTGAGACATTTCCCATAGGATAACATTGTGACCCCCATGATGCCTTTCAGCTCCCGTATCTCGAAAACGAAGTGAGATATGGAGTTTTTGCTACCTGCAGCTAACACCTGCAGAAACACGTTTGGAAATCATAGATTACACCAGCAGTGGAATTTTTGTCATACTTGCTATGGTTACAGAGATATTGAGAAATGAGTGTCACAAGGGTTTCAAAGGGTCCCTTTTCAGTACATTTCGGTGACTGTATCTCAGAAACAGTGCAAGACGCAGGTTCAGACAATTCATGTTGCGTGCAGTACTCTCTGTCATGACTACAACGACACTTGAATTTTTTTCTAGCTGCTACAGTTCCCAAGATATTGGTAACTTAGTGTTTCAAGGGTTCCTTGCCCTATCGAGCTGCTGTATGGCTCTCTAGCTATGTGTAAGTGGGAGCGCAGAGCCCAGAGGGCCTGTGCTCCAACAGATGCATATAGTTATATAGAAATGGGCAGCTTGGTGGGAGTGTGAGGCCCATCAACACATGCTATTTACTAGTTATATTACACTTTTTCAAAAAGTAAGGAAATTCATTGCAAAGAAATTCATTTTAATGCATCAGTTAGAGTTAAAGTGACAAAAGTGGGGAAATGAGATGTTAGAGTTGGGACCCTAACCCCCACATTCTCCACAGACTGACAGACACTGGGGTGTGCCATGGGGTCATGAAGCTTAACTCTTGCCCCACTGTCCCTTACTGTAGCATGTCAACCTGTTTACATATGGAATGGGGTGAGAGTTGGGTCTAACGACCCCATGGCACAACCCCGGCATCTGTCAGTCTGTGGAGGAATGGGGTGGTGGGGTGGTGGGGGATAGGGTCTCAACCCTAACATATAATTTCCCCACCTTTGTTGCTTTAACCCCAACTGATGCATTAAATAAAGTTTTTTTGCAATGAATATATATATATATATATATATATATATATATATATAGATATATAGATAGATATGTTGCAAAATGCATCAGTTAGGGTTAAAATGATGAAAGTAGGGAAATGTGGCATTAGGGTTTCCAAGCCTAACACCCCACCCCCACCCTGCACACACCAAGAGGTGCTGGGTGCGTACCTTGGGGTTGTCAGTGCTAATGTTCACCCCATTCTCCCATACTGTACCAAACTCAGCTTGTTTACAGATGAAATGGGGTGGGTGTTATGGCTGACAACACCAAGACACACCCCAATGCTTGTTGGTGTGTGCAGGGTGAGGGTGGGGCATTAGGGTTGGAAACCCTAACACCACATTTCCCTACTTTTGTTGTTTTAACCCTAAGATGCATTAACAGTGTTTTTTAGCAACTAATTTCCTTACTTTTTGAGATAGTATAATCATATCCTTATTTTCCTGTTGGAGTGCATGGTCCTCTATGCCCTGCATTCCCATCCCTTCATAAATGCGTATATTTATCTAGCTGTGGAAGCACTGGGCCCCTCTGGGCCCTGTGTTTTTATTTATAGAACAACAGTGACCAAATTGTCAGCACTGCCATCTTATTACCTCACCCAATGTACCTGAATTCTCCGCAAGTGCAACACCATTCTATGCCACATGTGTAAAAACACATTTTGGTCAAGATTTGAAAAAAGACAGCTGTGACATACATGAGGTGGGGTAATAAAAAGGCTATGTTGAAAATCTGGGGTCAAAGTATTTAAAATTTCCAAAGTTACAAGTGTGCATAGTAAAATTGCAACAAATGGGCATAACTTTGGCAAGTTTTTATATTTTGAACCCACATTTTCAATATAGCCTTCTTATGACCCCACCTCATGAACAAGGGCAGAAAGGAATTCTAAATCCTGTCCAAAAGGTGAATTCACCAAGCAACTACAAAATCACCTTTCAGGCAGGAGATGCATAATGACAGTTCTATTGTTCATGAGGTGGGGTCCCCAAAAGGCTACACTGAAAATTTGGTGTCAAAATGTTAAGAAATGGAAACATTATGCACCAAAGTTGAAATCCCCATTGAAATACATTATTAAAGGAATAATGTCCTCCAGGGTGGGTGTTATGCTGTGATAACATCCCGCCTCAGGTTGTTGGACCTGAGTCCACAAGCCAAGGGTGTCCAACACCCGAGAAGGGATGTTATCCGAGCATAACACCCACCCTGGAGGGCATTATTCCTATTATACATTGGCTCATTAGCATATAGGGAAATAAATAGTTTTAAAAAATTGCGTTTGCATTTTGTTTTTGGGTGTTTTTTGTTGTGGAGGGATACTGTTATAAGAAATAGTTCCTTGTGTTACTGTAGTGGCTGTGTGATGGTGCCCCCCTTCACACACTCACACACACGCGCGCGCACGTCTTCGTGGGGTCATGTTCATAGGTTTTACTTTTTATTGTGTAGTGAGCAGTGTTTGACCTTCTTGCCCCATTATGGCTGCAGCCAGCTGAGCCGCCCACTAGCGAGGGTTCAAGAGAAGAGCTGAATGGTGAGTGAGCATGTTTCCAATGGTCACGTGGCACTGGACTGTTGAAGGACCCATAGCTCACTCATTCCTCTCGGTTTTGTGACAAAAGAATGAGCCAAGTGAGCCGTTTCTTATTATGTATTTTTTGTTGCATCAGACTGTTGGCAGGAAGTGAAAATGAAATTGCTGGTTGTGTCATCAAGCGGAGCCGGCGGGGACTACAGCTAATTGCTAAGGTGACTTTCGTTTGGCTAAGTTTTCGTTGCTTTTTTCCCCTTTTTTTCACTGAGAGTACAAGTTTGTGGGAATGACTGTGGGAAGCTGATTGATAATGTGGCTTTTACTTCAGCACTGGGATCAGTGAAGAAGACAGTGGAAACAGCTGTGCAGTGATTTATTTTTTTTGTTTTTAACATTTGCTGTGGTCATGATTGTGCTAGGACTAGAGCCAGGATGTTATGCTGGGATAATATTCTGGGTCCAGTCCCAGACTGACCACTCAGAGGTCAGCATTCTTTCATGCCATTGTATAATTCATGTTAAACCTCAAATTTTGCACTCACGAAAAAGGAATCGGCTTGTGAAAAAGGAACTAAGCAAGTCACAAAAAAGGATTAACAATGTTAAAAAGAACCCACCTTCCAAGGTTGTTTTTCCACCAGATAACTTCAGAATCAACCTGAGTCCCAATGACCAAGATACATGAGTTGGTGTCTCTGTAGCTTCATTTTTGTGGGTTTTCAATTTTCAAATTTTTTTTTAAACGGAAAACAAGATGATGACTTGCAAAAAAGGATTTTTTCCTCACAAAAAAGGATTTTGTTCCCATGAAAAAGAAAATGCTCTCATGAGATTGAATCCTTTTTTGCGAGATCAAATCCTTTGCTGAACTTTTTACCTCTATCCTGAAAAATGAACTTACCATAGGAAATAATGGAAACTTAAAAAAACTGAATAACTTTGCAACATGTAATATTTTTGCACCAATTTAACACTGGCAGTTCTGGCAGTCCCAAGTTCTTTCTACCACAAAAAATCACACCAAAAGTCCACATCATCTGGGCGCAAGGTGTTGAGGAAAAAACTGCAAAAAGTGGTGACTTTTTACTTTTTGACACTATCTGGATCTCAGAATCCATACATCCGACTGGAATGAAAGTTGCCTTGTCAAGAGATCCACCCCACAGGACAGTGCATACCACATTTTGTGCAAACCCATTGATTGGTTACAAAATTATTAAAGTACAAAATTTGAGGTTTAACATTAAACAGGCTACTCAACCCTAACTATAGGTGCACAACCGTGCCTATATATACATATATACAGACATACATACACACATCTGTATGTATTATAATGGATTGGGTGCTGTACATTGTGAGTGTTCTTTGCACATCAGAGGTGGATGATACCACATAAACTATGGGTGCAAAGCAGGAGCAGTTTGAGATGGTATTACACACAAAGGGTGTGTAAAACAACTCATAATGTAACACCATATCCTTAGTTTATGTATTTACTGGTGTAAAAGAATAAAAAAATGCTGTTAGTAGAAAATACCCTTAGAAAACAAGGAAGGCAGTGGCACGAGGAGAGAGGAATCTGTTAACTGCTCGTGGAGAAGGTAAATCAGATTTTGCACACATGATTGTAATATGTGCAGGATTTGTAGGACTTATAGTTTCCCCCTGTTGTTGAGGCACAGGTCAGGAAGCATAGGAAAAACCAGGAGCAGTTGTAAAATTCACAGCAAGTGTATTTGTTTCTACTAGCAGTAACATAAAAAGTAAAATTGTTCAGTATAAGTATTTACAAAGGCAAAATAGACAGAAAAAGTCCATCTGAGTTTTCCTTCAATCTCTGTGTGTCCTCCTGCAAGCAATTGCAGCTCTCGTATAAGTCCTTGCAATCCCCATTCTTAACAAGCATCCTGTTTTTTCTAAAATGTTTCTTGTAAGTAGCAGGTAGGTGCTGGCAGGAACACAATGTCCCAGAACTGAGGCCCCAGCTCCACAGCTTTTGCAAAAGACTTAAAAAACTGCACTACGGTAACCTCTTGAGTTTCAAATAGCTTTCTGCAAACATCTCAAACTATAATTATATACATTTCAAAAATGAACACTATATAATTTCTAAACAAAGGGATTCCAATATCAGTTACATTTCCACATAATGATTTGCATATATTTTTATACCAGCAGATATGCAAGGGAGAAGAAGCCAGAACGCCAAGAGAAGATTGATAGCGAGAGGCAAAGAACTGCAAGACTGTTGGGATGATCAAGTCCTAGTTACATACTAACATACTAACATACTATTTGCCAGCAGATTAGGCCTTATGGTCTATCAAGTCTGCTCGAACCTAGATCCTTAGTTGGGTGCCGAGACCCTCCCATCCCTTGTGCTCCAGAAACCCCTATCATCCATCCCCACCCCCCCGGGACAGGCCATCATCTGATACATCCACTTTCTGTGTCTGTCCCACCCTCTCTTAAAGCTCTCCACTGTGGATCTCTGAACCAGCTCACCAGGCAGAGCATTCCAAGGGTCCACCACCCTCTCAGTGAAAAACCTCCTCCTCTTTTCCCCCCTCACCTTTCCACCTTCCAACTTCAAACCATGCCCTCTGGTGATGCCTCCCTGCTTTAGTCTAAAGATCCCCTCCATGTTTACCCTATTTATTCCCTTGAGGTACTTGAAGACCTCAATCATGTCCCCCTGTCTCTCCTCTCCTCCAATGAAAACAGGCAGAGCTCCTCAAGTCTGTCCTCGTAAGTCAAATCCCTAGCCCTCGATCATCTTTGTTGCCCTCCTCTGTACCCCTCCAGGAGCTGTATGTCCCTCTTCAAGTGTGGTCTCCAGTACTGTACACAGTACTCAAGGTGTGGTCTAACCAGTCCATTGTACAGTGGCAGAATCACTTCCTTGCTCCTAGAGGTGATCCCTGCGATGCATCCCAACATCCTGTTTGCCTTGCTAGCTGCTCTCCTGCACTGCTCAGTGTTATTCATACATGTATCCACCATGACCCTAGGTCTTTTCCCTGTTGAGGCTTCCAGCACCTCCCCTCCCAGGGTGTACCTGTGTTTAGGGTTCCCAACCAAGATGCAACACCTTGCACTTGGTGATATTGAACTTAATTTCCATGTGTGAGCCCAGCTTTCCAGGGTGTCCAGGTCCCTTGCAGGGCCAACCTCCCTCTTCTCCCTCAACTACTGCTCCCATCTTGGAGTCATCCGCAAGAGACTCATTTCACACCCTATACCATCCCTGATGTCTGATATGTATGCATTAAACAGGATTGGACCCAGGACCGAGCCCTGTGGTACCCCACTACCAACCTCTGTAGGGTTCGAGCTCCCACAGACCACTACTCTCTGAGTGCGTCCAGCTATCCAGTTTTCAATCCATCTGACCATCAAAGGGCCTACTCCTAACCCCATCAGTTTCTCCACCAGACCATTGTGGGGACAGAGTCAAACGCCTTGCTGAAGTCCAAGAATAATACATCCACAGGCTTACCCCTATCCAGTTCTGATGTTACCCATTCATAGAACTCCACAAGGTTGGTTTGACATGATCTACCTGGCACAAAACCCATGCTGCCGACTATCCAGACCTCCCACCTCCTCCAAGTAAACCCCCAATCGTTCCTTTAGTATACTTCCATTAATTTTCCCACCACCGAGGTTAAACTGATGGGTCTATAGTTTCCTGGTACTTCCTTCGACCCCCTTTATGGATTGGTACCACATGTGCCTCTCGCCAATCCCTAGGTACCTCCCTGTCTCAAGTGACCTGTTGAAAAGCTCCACCAGGGTGCAGCCAGTATGTCCGCCAATTCCCACAGTATCTCGGATGAATGCCATCCGCCCAGGAGATTTGTCTTCTTTAGGGCCTTGAGGGCAACCACACCCTTGGTGTGGGATGGCATCATCCGTCCCCTCCACCTTACTGGTCTTTTTATCCTTATCCAGATGTGACACCCCTGGGGTACCTTTCCCTCCCTTTTGCTCCATTTCTGCTGCTCCCCTGATCCCACTCCCTGCCGCTTCTATCCCCTTTGTGCCTTGCTTTGTAGATATCCCATCCCCCTCCCTAGTGAACACAGAGGCAAAGTACTCGTTAAATACCTCTGCCTGGTCCCTCGCCTCTTCCACCCACCCTCCTTCTGATCTCAATCTGCTGAGATGGCCCTTAGTTTCTCCGACTCCCAATGTACGGAAGAACCCCTTTTCCCTCCATGCTTATCCCTGTGCCAGCCGATGCTTTTACTGGACTTTGCTCCCTCACCATACGGGTGACTTTTCTAGATGCAAGCTGGTACATTTCCTTATCCCTATCCCCTCTTGTTGTTTTATATTTTTTGTAAGCCGCCTTCTTTTCTCTGACTGCTACCTGGACCTCACTGGACCACCAGCATGGTTTATGTGACCTTGGTCCCTTACGTTTCAACTAAGCGCAGATCCTGACTGCCTCATGAAGTCCCCGGTTTATGACCTCCTAGGTCTCAGTTCTCACAAGAAAATTTGGTTGTGCAACCAGACAGACAAGAGGCAGAAAAGGACAGATCCCTGCATTCAAACTCTTTCCATAACAACTAGGACAGGGTCCTATTCCACCCTGTCACCCCCCCAAAAAAAAAAAACCCACAAGAACCAGACTTATTTTTATTTCCTGTGATGCTCTTCATTCAACAATGGGATAGGGATACAGATATTGGTGCTGACGGCTGTTTCTTAGCATACGTGCGTGCTATCAGCCAGCTGCACAAATATGTGTTCAAGCTTAATCTTTCCCATGCTTCTAATTTAAATAAAATATTTCTGCCCTAACTCCACTTTGTCATTATTTGTAAATATATGCTTGTTTTATTTAAGACATGATATATGTCAATAGGGGGTCAGAGTTTTGGCATTATGTCTTAAAGCTGCGACATGATGAAAACTGGTGAGATACAACTGGGACTGATTTTAAACAAACGACCTTTTAAAACCATTTAAACTGCTGTTTTTCATTACATCTGTTTAACTGCTTTTACATGCCTGAAATAATAGTTAGCAGTGGAAATGTTACTGAGCATTATGCAAGTTTGTTAAACATTTGTTAAAACTTGCTTTCTTTTTAACAGTTTCAGATTGGGCTGGCACCAAACCCCACAATAACTGGCCGGTTATAATGAAATGGAACCTGGTTATTATGGTGTTTGAAAGCGGTGCTTGTTCGATCATTAAACGGACTCTCCAGAAATTATATATTTGGGTGTATTTTTATGGTCAAGGGCCCCATTCCTTTTGATGCAAGGAAACTGGTTGAAAGGATGGGACAGGGCCAGTGGACTTGCAATCCCACTTTTGGGAACCAGGAAGGGGGAGCGAGGAACCAGAAGTGAGAGAGGAACCTACTGTAGCACTAGGCTGGAGCTAAGATAATCCCAAGTATGGGCGACCTGATGGTCCATCAGTCTCTCCTGCCACCGAATTCTGATACCTGACATAAAGAGAGTGGACAGCAGGGACGAGAAAACAACACACTGACTAAATCACATAGTAATTCTATATCCCTTATCACGCTAATGCATCAGCAGCCATTGTGGCTCTGACCAGAACTTGTCTGTGAATGTTCCCTTGAGTGTACTCAGGAGATACACATCGTTTTGGTTGTAACTCAAGTTTATTGAGGTCAGGTCACATTACAATCAAATTCTACAGCATGCCTGATATATGTGTACAGTCTGACCTTGCATAGTACAGAATGAATCTTGGAATAATTTACTGGTGTTTTCAGTGTAGTTAAGTCCATCCTGTCACACAGAGTGTTGGTAAAGGAACTCTGTGAACCATAAAAAACAAACTAAGAACTTGATTATATCCTGGCAGGCTTTGTGCTATTAACCTTTGTCACAGCTGCTATAAGTGTGATAAAACCTGTTTGCTCCAGGTAGCCTATGGCCCATTCTCCTTCCTTTACCCTATGATAGGACACTCCTCTTATGTAGTAGCACTGGCCCTAGCTCTCCCAGAGCTCTGCATGAACCTTCTTGCTAGGGCCCCATATCAAAAGTCATGAAGCCCCAAGGAATATATTCACCCTTTCCATGGCCTCCCTATGATTTTCAGCTACTTTTCTGTCATTTTTGCACTTTACTTGAATTAAAACATAGAGGACCAAGAAATAAAGGAGGTCAGCTGGACAGCTGAGGCTTTCTGGGGGCCCCTCTGCTCTTGTGGCCCTGTGCAAATGCACAGTTTGCACCATGCTAAGGCCGACAGCTCTGATGTAGTGTTATGGAGCAACTGTGAGCAGGGTCTCACCTCTGTTACCTCTCTCATATGGATTAGATTTGGGCCAGGTAATCATTACATTTCTCCCATTTGTCACATTTTTCCCTGGTAAGGCACAAATCCACCATAATTCATTCCATCGGGCTCTTATGTTCTACTTCGATCTGCTACTTCCATATTAGAGGTAGCACAGTTGATAGCCAATGGGATGTGATGCCTTCATTTAGCAAGATACAGAGGGTAAAAAAAAACTCCCTTTGGCTAGAGGGTCTCATCCCAGGTATTGGGAGACCTAGGAAAGTGTGTGTAGTCTAAAGGGATTGTCTGACTTCACATCCTGCTCAGCTCTATGTGGACGTCTCACCAGTATCCCTGTCTGGTGGGACATCCCAGAAAAAGTGGAAGTGGTCTCCCCAGCTCCTGCACCCCTTCCAGCAAGTATCTGAGCTTCTTTTGAAAGATTCTGAAATGGTATGGTTACCCAGTGAAACTTTCATGAAGTTTGTACAATTTATTCTATACTGTGCTGATTCCATACTGCTCACATTTCAGGGGGAAGATCTGTGCAGTAACCAGCCTTTAAAAAAAGTTTCATACAAGGTTCAAAAATACAAAATATGGTCTGGGTGTCTGGGCTGTAGAAACTTTTTTTTAACTTTATTTAACAGCTTTTCATGGTACAGCACAGAACCGGTTACAGGTGTGTTGAAGTGAAATACATACACTAGTACACAGCTTCACAGTTTGAGCATGCACGTAGTTAATCAATATTACCAATTATAACTGAATGCAACTGACTATACCTACATGCAGTCTATGTGTCAACAGTGTACGATGTCCAGTCGCACCCCTCACTAACACATTTATACAATAGGCCAAGAATTACAAACCCTTTATTTAAAACTTAATTTTATGGGTTTTTGGGTACCGCCCTTCGCTGATCCTAATTGTATAACCTCTGACTCTGTTGCAGTATTTAGTGGGTCCCAGATTAACTCAGCTACATGACAATTCATTACCAGCAATTCACTCCGCGATAATTCACCCCCTTCAAAACTCAGGAAAGATTCCAGGAAAAGTCACATTTCCCACTGTAAAGTAAGTTCAATGGCCTACACAACCAGTATAGTGTTATGCTTGTGCAACTGTGTTTCTCTGTTGTAGCTGTTTGTGCTCTCTAGTCCCTGAGGAATTACCACCCTGTAGGGGTACCAAAGACAAGGAACCCTCAAAGAGTGTTCAGCCCCTAGAGGTGCCATGGGAAGGTTCCTTTGGCTAAAGGTACCTTAGGAAGAACCCCCCCCGA
This sequence comes from Neoceratodus forsteri, assembly GCA_016271365.2. Classification (NCBI taxonomy): domain Eukaryota; kingdom Metazoa; phylum Chordata; order Ceratodontiformes; family Ceratodontidae; genus Neoceratodus; species Neoceratodus forsteri. The sequence continues at coordinate 542,847,197 of JADMNL010000023.1, forward strand.
GGAAAGCCAAGCTGCTGGAGGAGGAGGAGGGGAGGATGATGGGGCAAGGAAAAAGTGCTTCAGAGGGAGGCTGGGAGGAACTGCTTATAGCTCAGAAAGGGGGCGTGTCTGGTTGCTCACCCATTGAACTACAGGCATAGCCTTTAAATTCAATGGCCTATGCAACCAGTATAGTGTTATGCTTGTGCAACTGTGTTTCTCTGCTGTAACTGTTCACACTCTCTATTCTCTGAGGAATTACCACACTGTAGGGGTACTAAAGGCAAGGAACTCTCAAAGAGGGTTCCACCCCTAGAGGTGCTGCGGGAAGGTTCCCTTGGCTAAAAGTACCTTAGGAAGAACCCCCAAAAAGAATGTTAGCAATGATCGTTGACTTGTGAGGTAGAGATGCAGATTTGAAGCAACGGGCTGCTCGATGAAGCTTAGAAGAGAAGCACAAGTTAGCAGAAAGCACGGATAACATGGATTGCATTAGGTGACAGTAGGGGGGGTCCTAAGGAGAGAGGGAACAGCAAGCGGGGTCACCATCACCTCCCTTCAACAGCGAAACTTGCTGAGTAAACTAGCCAATACTATTATTATAACCTTTGGCACGGAGGAGAGGAAAAAAAAAAACCTTTAAGGAGGAAATGTCTAGAGATCCAAGGCCTAGGTCACCTTGCCTCCGGGCTTAAGGTATTTTATTTAATGACTGCTTGGCTGCTGCAATTGAAATCCAATTCAAGGGGTGGAAAATGTTTAAATTTGGAGGAAAGCTCTCACTCTGTCCCTCAAACGCTCTACTGCTGCAACTTAGAAACCCACTCAGAGGGCAGTAATACTCTGTTTTGGTTGAAAGATAACAGTCATGGTTGGCATGCCTTCAATTTATGAAGGAGAGCTTTCTTGGAAGAGAGCATGAGTCAGCTTCAAGTGCTAGATGGTAGAGGTGAGGTGACCCAGCGGTTGTAGATTAGGAAGCAGTTTATGAACTCTAGTCAGTCACTCGCATCCAAAATTACAGCCTGACAAGATTCAACTTCTGTTTGGGGTGAAAAAAAAAAAAAGAAACTGGAGCATTGTGCAGCATAACTAAATTTGGTGGTGAGGTGACTGAGAGACTTGTAGAAGCTCTACCTTAGGACTCAGCTAACTGATGTAATTAGACTTGGAGGGAAAACCCAGCTGCCACAGAGTGAATTAAAACAGCTTACAAGGGGCCATTCTTAGAGTCTAAACTCTAGGGTGCAACAGGCTTTTTTTTGTGGAAGCTCTACCTATAGTTAGGGGACTCAGCTATTTGAGTTTATATAAATATAAAAAAGTGTAAACGCAGTTGCCACAGAGTGAACTAATTAAATAATAGCAGACTACTAGTCACAGTTGCTGCTGGGAACAGAAAATAAAAAGTAAAAAAAAAGTCCTTGCATTCAGTGTGATAAAAAGCTGCCTGATTTACTTAAGTGGGGTTTAACTAACTAAACTAAGCCCTCAAACATCTCAATTGAGAATTACAGGGAGCTGCTCAGCTGAGGATGTCAGCTTGAGTAAATAAAAAAGGTTTGGGAAGAGAATGGATCTATACTGTGATCTAATTTAAAGCGCCAGATTAAAAGCCTTTGTGACTGCTGGGCTTGCAGCCTGCCTAGTGCCTACTGATTTCTCCTCTTGAGGACTGATTGGGAGGGAGCCCCAGAGGGTAGTCAGTGGCTACTGGCAAGGCAGGAGAAAATATTAAAATAAATGTAAAAGTCCTGTCCTTTTGTGTGTTGAATTTGTGGGGCGACTGAGTGATTGTTATCTGATCTTAAAAATGAATTACTTTGTCACCCTTTGTATGTTTGGGTCTGTCCTCTCTTCTTAAGGACTTTTGAGGCCTGAGGGCACTAGCCAGGGTGTGGCTAGACAGAAGGGAAAACAAACACTGTAAATGAAAGCCTTTTCCTTTGGACTGCTGTACTACTCCACACTACACTGCATTTTGATTTGTCCTCTTAAACAAAAAAAACTTGTTAGTTGCAATCAGTGTTTGTTGGGGCATGCACAGTTAGTGTTACTGAAATAAATCACACAGAGCCAGTTTAATTTCTTTATATTTCTGTTTATTATTTACAAGCTGACAAACCAGGATGATGAAACCAAAATTATGTGGAAAAAAAATGGGTGGCATGTAAAAAGTTTCCCGGGCATGTACTTGTGCTGCTTACATGCCCCAGTGGGCATGTACTTTTTTTTACGAATTTCATGCCCTGAAAAGAAGCTCCCTTTTGCTAGCAGTCTGAAAAACACAGATGGTTCACAGCACTCCGTTTTACTGACCTTATCAAACAAACCCCACCAGTAGCCCCAGCCCATTGCAGCCCCCCCCCAAGTTTGAGACAACTCCTTTTCAGTCATTCCCCATCCTCAGATGTTGCGCCATGTTCCTCACAGTCCCGAGTCCAACCATAACCCTGTCACTGTGGGAGGGAACCGGGAGGGATACTCCCTTTTGCTGGCAAACAAACAAAAAACCACTTGATTCCTGGCGTTTCATTTTACTGAGCTCGGCTCAGCAGCAGAGAAGGATCCAATCCAGTTTTGGATGGTTGGGCTTACGGGTGGGACACACCCTGGGACTGGGCCAGGGCACACACACTTGCTCTTCCAGGACAAGGCCTGTATTTAATTAAATCCCGTACGTGCCTTGTCATCCCTTGGATCCATGCATGCTGCAAGTCGGGTCGGATTGAGTGGGTCTCTCCTGGGCAATCTCGACAGGTTGTCTCTCCAGGTGCCGAGGCTCCTTTGCAGTTTCAAAGAACTCGACCATCAAATTGACTCACAGCACCCTTCACACTGACTGAAACCACCCGCTGTACGGTTCCAGCCTGCCTGCCCACCATCTGTCTGCCACGCTGCGTGCGGAATTCCCGCCAAGTTGCTTAGTGCAAAGCTCTGGTTAATATCCAACAGCCAATCGTGTGACAGATTTTGGGTGGGCACTGTGGAGTCTGAAAATCTGCATGCGCCGCGCCATGTACATTAACTGACACTGGCCAGGGAAGGGTGGGGTAGCGGATCAAGGAGGCTTTATTTTTTTTTTAGGCAGAAGGAGGACGCGACCAGAGGAGGAAACTCCTTAAAGGGCACACACAGTAACCTGGTTTTAGATGCGTATCTGATACACAAGCCAGGTTAAAAAATTAGCGTAAATGCAATTTCTTGAAGTGTAAATAAGCCCTGTATGCAGCTTATCTGGAGCCCTGCCCTCGTCTCATCAAAATCATCCCTTCTGAAGTCCAGAACCACAACTTATTTTTGTATTCTTTTTGCCATCTATTTTAATTCCCCCACACCCTGGCCCTGGTTGGCCCTCGTCCGGCTGCCACCCCTGTCCCTTCAGGCCCTCACCCCTGAAGTTCCTATGGCTCTCCCCCTCCCCCCTGTGGTGGGGCTGCGGGGATCCCCACCCACCGACAAGGATCTAGCTCAGGGTGTTACCTCCTGGGTGGAGTGCAACGGTGCGGCCATCAAGCCGCTTCAACCAGCCACCAGGGTCCTTTTTCACTTTTTCTGTCCCCACGAGAGCTGGCATATAGTGACGCCACAGCAGGTTTGTGCACACACTCGCGCACAACCCCGCCAGCATCTGTCGTTCTCTCGTTCCACAAAGTCTTTTACGGCAGCGTGACGTCGAGCCCCAGCCACCGCTAGGGGTCAGGCGTGCACCGACCAAAGGTGAAACCCCCCTCCCTGGAGATGGAGAGCTCTCCATCACATGCTCGATCCATCTCCTCCCTGCCAACCCTCGGTGGCCCGCACTCATTCCTGAATGCTGGTTGCCGGCGTAGTGCAAGGTGTGGCGTCCAGCACCTTAACCCTCAGTGCCACCGGGCTGGACCCTTAACCACAACTTTTAATAAGGGTCTGCTGGTACCCAGTGCCAGTTTGAATAACAGTATTCTGGTCACTAGAACTGGAACCTAGTTCTTCTACCTCCACCTACCATCTTCACCTCTGAGTTGGTAAGCACTTCCGAGTCTGGCAGTCTGTCTCGTGAGTTCCATGACCAGCTGTACAAGTAAGCAGGTCTGAAATGTGTCAGGCAGGGCTTCATGTCTGGTGCTGCTTGCTGCTGGAGGACTTCTACCCTTCAAATAAAGGTGCCATTCGCACATTGAACCAAAGACAGGGGAGAGGCACCCCTTGTAACAAGCTCTTGCTTCTGTAATTACTCCAAAAGGGCAGACTTGAGTTGATTCACATTCCTGTAGCTGGTTAATCTTTGTACTAAATTGTGCTCTGGGTACAGCGCAGCTGAAGTTGGGTCCATTCAGGTGACAGTATCGTGGGCAACAGGGGTTGGTGTTAAAAGTTACAAATTGGGGCCCAGCCAGTGACATCGTGGTAGAAGGCTGGGTCCACGTGCGATACCTGCACATCTGGCACATTGTGGATGTGATGTGCTGTGTTGCCAGGAAGAGTGAAGCCACCCTGCACCTTTCTCTACATACGATACCCGCATGTCTGGCACACTGTGGGTGTATTGTGCTCTTTTCCTGGGAAGGGAGAATTTGGTCCCCCTACACCTCTGTCTTTGTGTGATACCAGTATATCTAGCACATTGTGGGTGTCGTGCTCTGTTTGCGGGAAGGGAGCATGTGACTACCCTACACGTCTGTGTGAGATACCTGCACATCTGGGACATTGAGGGTGTGATAAATTGTGTTCCCAGGAAGGGAGTGTGTGGCCACTTAGCAGTCATACACCTCCTGTTGGACAAGAGCAACTGTCTCACACCCCGTGCTGGACAGGAGCCACATTGATATGTCTACATAGAAGACTCCTGCTCCCCCACCAGCGCGGCCTGAGAATAGGTGCTGGTGCTGCTGAGACTATTGCCAGGGTGGGGGGCAGGAAGGGACCAGGGACATACTGTTGAAAATAGAGTGGTGCAGTGCTTCAACACCCCTGTATATAGCTTGCACTACATTGCATTATCGTGCTGTTCACAAGGGGTGGTGATCACTAGTGGTTAGGCCCCATCTGGAGTACTGTGTGCAGTACTGGAGGCCACACCTTCACAAGGACATTAACCAAATTGAGGCAGTCCAGAGAAGAGCAACCAAAATGGTGCAGGGACTGCATCAGAAGACATATGAGGACAGATTAATGGAGTTCAATATGTATACCCTTGAGCAAAGGAGGGAGAGAGGGATATGATCGAGGCATTCAAACACCTTAAGGGCATTAACAAGGTGAAAGAGTCTAACATGTTTAAATATAAGAAAAATAGCAGGACAAGAGGACACAGCATGAGATTAGAGGAGGTGATTAAGGGGAATGTGAGGAAATTCTTTTTCACAGAAAGGGTGGTGGATGCATGGAATGCCTACCTCAAGAAGTGGTGGCTATGAATACAGTGCAGGGCTTCAAACAGGCATGGGATAGGCATAAGGGAGCAATACAAATGAGTATGAATAGATAGGCCACTGACAGAGCAAGGCCGATGGCACATTTATAAGGTAGATAAAGAAATGGGTAGACTGGATGGGCCTTGCGGTCCTTATCTGCCGTCAACTTTTATGTTTCTATGTTTCTATGTATTATAGCAGGCACAAAGCAGACTGAGCCCCCAGGGCAGTGTAAACATGGAGCAGATCTGCATGTTGGGCCAACAAACAGAGCATAGCAGCAGCAATATGCATGATGTCCAGGAGGCAAGCCAGCAAAGTACAGGAAGGAAGCCAAATTATAGTGAGTAGCAGAATTATCAGATTAGCCAGAAGAAGCCAACACAGCAATTTAGACAAAGCAGGAATGAAATACATACAATTCGAGAAAGCCACGAAGGCTGCAAGGTACAAATAATGCTTGTCATGGATAGCTAAAAGCCAGGAGGACAAGGAGCAGCACAGCAACAGGAGAGTCAGTTAACTTAATTAAAGCATGCTCCTGCTACCAGGGTCGTGATGCACCTCAGAGACACCACAGTCCTCCACTGTAGGTATAAAAGAGAGCCGGGAGCAAGGCACCATGAGACCAGGCAGCCATGAAATAGCAGAAAGAGTCAGCATATCAATGGAACATCAGTCCTGGAGGAGCTAGCACTGAGTAAATAAGGAGCAGGGCTGTAAAACAGGGATTATCTGCTAGCTGAGCAGCAGAGCCAGGACCAGGTGTAAGCAATTAAAGGGAAAACACAGCACTGTGATGTTATTAGGGTAAGAACCCCCAAATAGAGGTGCTTTTACTGACAAGTTCCTAGTTAAGGACACAGCCAAAGGATAGCAAGCCACTGAGGCAGTAGAGTAGCAATAAACTGCAGCAGAGCTACAGAACAAGGAGAGGCAGCTAGCTTTACAGAGGCAGCCGGGACCAGGTGCAAACAATTAAGCTGGAAGCACAGGAGACAGCAGACAATCAGCAAAGGGATCTGAAGCAGACAAGCTCAATTGCAGGAAAACAGAGGATTGGTAGACAGGAAAGCAGCAGGCTGAGCTGGGCATACAAAGAACAATGCAGTGAACTGAGGGCTTGCAAAAGCAGGACAGGAAATGAGCACAGCCACGGGGCTGCATAAGGTAAGAAAACAATATGTAAACTGCAGCAAAAATAAACAATGTAGACACGGCACTAGAAACTGAAAAGCCCAAAAGAAAGAAACAAAGTAAACACAGTACAGGAGCAGGAAGGAAACAAGCACACAAGGAAGCACTAGCAGCCGGAGGCAAGCAATGCAATCCTAAAGCGGGAGAACACCAAACAGAAGTGCAGCACAAACCAAGTAGAGCCCACATCACAGCAAAACTGAGGGGGAAAGCCCCATCAGGTTCCAAGGGAGAAGAGACTGGTAGAGCCTCCGGCTGGCAAAGAAAAAGGGTTCCACCCATTCAGGGCACCGGCGACAGTGCACCCAGTAATTAGGGCACCAAGTCCCAAAGTTGCCGACCCTTTTCTTTGCAGGAGGCAGTGAAACCATGCTCCCTCCCTTTCTAAATATACCAACTCTGGGGGGGATGGACCTCAGGGAGGGGGTGGTGAGTTTCACTATTTTGTGCCCTAATGACGAGCACACTGTCGCTGTTGCCCTGAACAGGTGCAGTGAAGAAAAAGTGCTTCAGAGGGATGCTGGGAGGAACTGCTTATATAGCTCAGAAAGGAGGCATGCCTGGTTGCTTACCCATTTAACTACCAGCAGAAGGCCTTTCAATTATTAATAGAGGAGTGTACAAAAATATAAATAAAATCTTACTGTGGTATTTCATAGGTGCAGGAGAGATGGAGTGAATTGGTGTGGAGCGAATTGCCGGTAACAAATTGATGTGACACCTATTAACCCAAAGGTTATCTCCTCCCCATTTATTCTGTATTGGGCTCTCTCCAGATCATACCATCCAAAAGACTGTTCCACTAGTGATTTACCAATGGAGGATCTGCCCCTATCGAATGCCAAGCTGCTGTTTTTCTCTCGCATTTATCAGTGCCAGCTCCCACAGGGGATGAGGTTTCTGCTTCCCTGTAGGGCACTCTGCCCCCAGCAGCATTTCTAGGGGAGTATTTGGTAAGGTTTGCCCTAAGACCTGTTCCATTGTATGGTGGATTTCATACCAGCACCCTGGACCTTGGGACATTCATAAACCATATGGAAATAAGTGCCTTCCATTGCTTTGCACTTGAGGAATTGGGGTCCATCTATGGTTTTAGTTTATGAAGCTTCTGGGGCTACAGATACAGTACATGCAGTACATAATTTTGTATTGAATTTGTCTACGTCTATTCAATGCAGCACACCGAATAGCATGGTGCATAACCCTTTGCCAGGCCTGCTTTGTTAGCACAGTGCCCAGGTCCCTACCCACACCTGTGTGTGGTCATCTCTTTTCTGTTTCTATGCCACCCCTTATCACTCTATAGTGTGCAGATATTAGTTTGGTATTTGGTTGCAGGGCTAGTATTATACTTTCACATGGAAGCCTCTCAGCCCATTTTATCCAGTATGCCCGTGATACGAAGATATACAAAAAAGAGGAGATAGTAGGCCGCTGCAATTTCTGCTTAAAGTCGGCAAATAACAGGATCACGGGTCATAGAGATTATTTGTCTGAGTTAGCCCCAGCTTTTGCCAAGTCAATGCCCCAAACAGTAAGAGTTTCAGACATTCGTCTATACGCAGACGACACTGTCTTACTAACTAAAGGTAAAGACATTTGTCAAATACAATTGCAACTACAAGCAGATTATGATAAAATTCAGGAATGGTTCGGGAAGTCCAATTTGGTTTTGAACAGTGGAAAATCAAAGAGTATGGTTTTCACCTATAAAACTAAAGATGAAGTGACCTTAAAAATTACATCTAAAGATGGTACGGAGTTAGAACAGGTGAGTGAATATAAATATTTAGGTTTTTGGACAGACCAGAGACTGACCTTTGAATATCACATCAATGAGAAGGTAAACAAATTGAATGGAAGACTTGGGGCCCTGCGTAGAACAGGTCATTGTATAAATGAAACCATGAGAAGTCCATAGTAAACCACATGCTGGTACCAGTATCAGACTATGGAATAAATATATATTGTGACGGACTCAGGTACTGGAGGAGGGGGGGCGTTTCCCGGAATAAGAAAGTCGGGGTACAGCTGCAGCTGATCGGCTGATTGGCTGCAGCTGCTCCGACAAAAGGGCTTTAAAAACAGGAAGGAAAAGCCAGCAGGAGGGTTGCTGCCGGGGCAGAGGGCTGACAAGCTGCCTGGATGTGTTCCAGATCAGGAGTCCCATAAGCAACTCTCAGGAGATAGATCTCCTGAATTTGGCCAAAAAGAAAACTTTATTTTCATTGTGAGTTTACTGTTTTACTGTTTGTGTTCTTCCAGAAGGTCTAGCCTTCTGGAAAAGGGGGTTTCTAGTTAGGGTCGGGGATTATTTAGACAGCGCTCCCACCTGGAGCTAGGTCTCTTTATTTCTGTTTTTGTTTCATTTTCCCTGGTGGGACTTAAAAAGAAAAGGGCAGAAGCCCAAAATCCTTTGTTACCAACCATATTAAGGAAATAAAAATATACCTGGTTGGTTTGATGTTAACAAACTGCTCTTCCTGAGACTCTTTAATCACCACAAAGCTGATCCTGAGTCCTGCGGCGAGGTCATGCCTTGTCACACGTGGTGTGAGAAGTGGAATCCAGGTTGGTGAAGAATTTGGCTGGAATCTGAACCACCCCGGAGTAAAGGAGACCAGGGCATGGAGGATGTGGTGAAAGCCTTGATCCAGGCTACGGCAGCCCAGCAGGAAGCTACTCCGACTCAACAAGTGATGACCCAGTTGCTGCTCACACAGACAGCCCAGGACCTTGCTGTCCTCCAAGAAATGGTAAAGCATCTCATCGAGACCATGCTGGGACAGGGTCATCCGGGAGGGCCTACCCCAGAAGGTTACCGGACTATACAGGCTTCCCACTGTCTGCAGAAAATGACGATGGCTGACGACATTGAAGCATATTTGCTCGCCTTTGAAAGGATGGCTAATCGTGAATTATGGCCTCAAGATCAGTGGTCTGGCATTTTAGCTCCGTTTTTGTGCAGCAAGGCCCAGAAGGTGTATTATGATCTGGCTGAGGGAGTCGCCACTGACTATCCAAGACTGAAGGAAGATATCTTGGCCCGTGCCGGCGTGACTCCAGCCCTTCAAGCCCAAAGGTACCAAAGCTGGAGATTCCGGGAGTCGGTGAAGCCTCAGTCACAGATGTATGACCTCCTCCACTTGGCCAAGAAGTGGCTATGACCCAAGCTCCATAGCGCTGCCAAAATCGTGGAGCTCCTGGTAATGGACCGGTTCTTAAGAGGACTACCGCCCAGCCCACGGCAGTGGGTTGGACAGGCCGAACCCGCTTCCTGTGATGAACTGGTTGCCTTGGTGGAGCGGCATTATGCCATGAAGAAACTTGCCCTGGTCGTTGGGGTCGGCTACCCCGGGACTTGGGGCAGACTCCAAACCGGAAATATTGACCTACCGAGAGGTCAGACCGGACAGGGCCAAGGAGAAGGACCACTGAAGAGTGGTCCGAGGCTGTGAAGGGACTTTCAGGGTCAAAAATAGAGGGGGACCTGGTCGCCCCTAGAAGCCCAAAGGGTCCAGGTCACCCCGAGAGTGCTACCACTGTTATGGGTGCGGGGAGTGGGGACATGTAATTGCCAGCTTCCTGAATGGGGTCGAACAGTGCAACTGGGGTGGGTTCACACAGTGCAATTGCCATTTGATTAATGTGGTAGGGGTGGTCGCCACTTCACACTGATTTACCCGGGTTGTTAAGGTAAACAGACAGGCCGTTATGGCCCTTGTCGACTCAAGGAGTGAGGTCACCCTGATAGTTTGCAGTCTGGTGAAACCCTCCCAGATTAACTTCCAGAAATGTACCAGGATCACCTGTGTCCATGGCACAGTGTTTTACTACCCCATGGTGGTAGTTACCGTGGAAGCACGGGGGAGAAGAGGCAGGTCACAGTGGGGGGTCCTCTCTCGATTGGCACATCCTGTCTTGGTGGGTCGAGATTTCCCGAGGTTTGAGACATTACTCCATGGTGGGGAGACCCAGGAGGCTAGGGCCCCAGTAACTGAGGCTATGTTGCTAGGAATCCCCGAGGGGTCAGAGGAGTCACCCGATTATTTCCCTTATAGGCATTGGGACCCCAAGCTGTATGGGGAAGCAGGAAACTCCCAGAAATCCCGAAAGGAACATAGGGATTGTAAGAAGTTTGGAACCAAGATACTGGCTGTCAATGGCAGGTCCGTGCTGGTGGGAGGTAGAACCCCACTCCCAGAGGGACAACAGGGTGAGCAGTTTGGTGCCCAAGGGGAGAGTTGTAGGGAGGGAGAGGAGGACCCAGAAGTGGAGACAGAGTCGAATCCCCTTGAATTGAGTACCCTCGGGATAGCCTCCAGGAACTTTGGTTGGGACCAAATAGACGAGCCTCTCTTTCAGAATATCTGATCAGAGGTTGTGGAGATTAATGGGGTGCCAGTAGATGGCAAAGCCAAGGGACCTGGACCGTATTTCACGTTAAATAATGACCTCCTTTACCGAGTGATACTGGATGAAGAACATGATGTGGAACAGTTGCTGGTGCCCCGCCCGCACAGGAAGGTGGTACTGGATTTGGCACATGCTCACTTCCTCGGAAGACACCTGGGGGTCGAAAAAATGCTGCACCGCATACTCCGAAGGGTCTACTGGCCTGGAATTTATGCTGAGGTAAGGTGGTACTGTGCTTCTGCCCCGAATGTCAGTTGGCGTCCCCGCGGCTGAAGTTAAGAGGCCTATTGGTGCCCTTGCCAATCATCGATGAACCCTTCACAAGGATTGCGATGGACCTAGTAGGCCCCATAGACAGGTCAGCCCGGGGCCACCAACACATCCTAGTCATCATAGACTACACTTCAAGATATCCGGAATTGATCCCGCTCCGTAACATGACCTCAAAGTCGATTGCCTGAGAACTCATTCAAGTCTTCGCGAGAGTCGGATTCCCAAAGGAGATACTGATGGACCAGGGTACTCCCTTTGTCTCACATTTGATGAAGGAGCTTTGTAGGCTCCTCCAGATCCATGCCCTGAGGACCACAGTGTACCACCCCCAGACAGATGGTCTGGTCAAACGATTTAATCAGACTTTGTAGGGGATGTTGCAGAAAGTCGTGATCCAAGACAGAAAGGACTGGGACTTACTCCTTCCCTGCTTAATGCTCGCTATCCGAGAGGTCCCACAGGCATCCACCGGATTCTCCCCCTTCGAGTTGTCATATGCCCGCTGGTCCAGGGGTATCCTCCATATACTAAAGGAGGACTGGGAAGAGCAACCGCCACAAGGAGCCAGTGTGATTGGGTATATCTCCCAAATACAGGAAAGATTAGCCCGGGTCACTCCTATTGTCTGGGAACACTTAGAAAAGGCCCAAGAGACCCAATGGATTTATTATGACTGTCAGGCAAGGATCTGGAAGTTCCAGCCAGGGGATCGGGTGATGGTCCTGGTTCCCACAGCAGAAAGCAAACTGCTCGCCAGGTGGCAGGGTCCATACGGGGTCGTGGAAGCTGTCGGTGGTGTGAACTATAAAGTAAGCCAACCTGATTGCAGGAAGAAGTTCCAAATATATCATATTAACCTCCTGAAGGTGTGGCAAGACCAGGAGGCCTGCTGTGTCTTGTTGGGTGTAATCCCGGCAGAAGGTAAAACAGAGGGGCAAGTCCATATCTCACCCGAGCTGTCTCCTACACAGTACAAAGAAGCAGTGGAAATGGTTCAGTGGAACAGGGATGCATTCTCTCAATGACCTGGTCGAACGGTCGCATCCTACCACAACATTGTGACAGCTCCAGGCATAAGGATAAGGGAAAGACCCTACCATATCCCAGAGGCCAAGAGGAAAGAAATCTGAGCCGAAGTCGAGAGGATGTTAAAGCTTGGCATCAAAGAAGAGTCCCATGGTGAATGGTTGAGCCCCATCGTCCTCGTGCCAAAACCGGATGACACTTGGAGGTTTTGTAATGATTTCAAGAAACTAAATGAGGTATCGCAGTTTGATGCATACCCCCTACCAAGGGTCGACGAACTGATCGACCAGTTGGGGAAGGCCAGATTCCTCTCCACCTTGGATCTGACGAAAGGATATTGGCAGATCCCACTCACAAGGGCAGCCCAGGAGAAAACTGCCTTCATCGCCCCGGGGGGTTTATACCACTACAAGGTCCTCTCATTCAGTCTGCATGGAGCACCCTCGACCTTTCAGCTCATGATCGACCGATTGCTATGCCCTCACTCTCACTATGCTGCTGCCTACATAAGGAGGGTTACTGAGGCTTAATAAAGGGGAGGGAATGTGGGCAGAGGGTGACAGTGAAAAAGCAGGGATACTGAACAAATATTTCTGCTCAGTATTCACAAATGAAGAGGAGGTGGAGGTACCTAAACCAAACAAGAGAAACACTCTGAAGCCGGGGGTCAATACCAGTCCATTTACAGAAGAAAGGGTTTTGAAAGAATTAATAAAATTGAAGGTGGACAAAGCAATGGGGCCTGATGGGATTCACCCAAGAATTCTAAAAGAACTAAGGGTAGAACTAGTGACACTGCTGACTACTCTCTTTAACAAATCATGGGAGGATGGGGTGATACCTGAGGACTGGAGGAGGGCGGATGTGATTCCTCTTCACAAAAGTGGGAGCAGGACAGAGACAGGAAACTACAGACCAGTTGGTTTGACCTCAGTGGTAGAGAAAATGATGGAATCACTTCTGAAGGAAAGAACTGTTAAGTACCTAGAGGCCAGTGGGGCACAGGACCCAAGGCAGCATGGATTCACGATGGGAAGGTCATGTCAGACGAATCTATAGATTTCTTTGACTGGGTGACCAAAGTAGTTGACCAGGGAGGGGCTGTGGACATGACCTACCTAGATTTTAGGAAGGCATTTGATACAGTCTCACACAAAAGATTAATACACAAGTTAGTCAGCATTGGAGTGGGTCCCAAGGTGGTAGCCTGTATACAAAATTGGCTAGACAACAGGAAGCAAAGGGTAGTAGTAAACGGAGTCCACAGTGAAGAAAGGAGTGTTACTAGTGGGGTACCGCAGGGTTCAGTACTGGGACCAGCCCTTTTTAATGTCTTTATAAGTGACATTGCAGAAGAACTGGAAGGAAAAGTATGTCTCTGCAGACGACACAAAGATCTGCAACAGGGTTGATACACAAGATGGAGTGGAAAGGATGAGAAGGACTTGGCAAGGTTGGAGGAATGGTCAAATGTATGGCAGCTTAGATTCAATGCGAAGAAGTGCAGGTAATGCACCTGGGAAACAAAATCCCAGGGGAAGAGTACACAATGGGGGGTGAGATACTGACAACATTAAAAATGGAAAGGGACCTCGCGGTAAATATATCAGATGACCTAAAGGTGGGAAAGCAATGTAAGAAGGCAGTAAGGAAGGCTGGGGAGAGGGATACTGGGATGCATAGGGAGAGGCATCAATCGTAGAAAACAGGAAGTTGTTATCCCTCTGTACAGACAGTTGGTGAGACCCCATCTGGAATACTGTGTGTAGTTCTGGAGACCCCATCTCCGCAAAGACATAGGTAGAGTGGAGGCTGTCCAGAGCAGGGCAACCAAAATGGTGCAGGGTCTGCACCAGAAGACATACGAAGAAAGACTAAAGGAGCTTAATATGTATACCCTTGAGGAAAGAAGGGAGAGAGGGGACATGATAGAAACTTTCAAGTACCTCAAGGGAATCAACAAAGGCCAAGAGGGTAGCATCTTTCAGAAAAAGAGATGTGCAAGAACAAGGGGGCACAATTTAAAGATAGGGGGGATGGCTCAGAGGTAATATGAGGAAGTATTTTTTCACAGAGAGGGTTGTGGATGCATGGAACAGCCTCCCTGAGGATCATGGAGTCAAGAACAGTGGGGGAATTCAAGAATGCATGGGACAGACATAAGGCAGTCCTAGTGGGGGGTAGGAGGAAGTAAGCTGTTGGTTAACTAGAATCTGCAGCTTATCTGTTAGGTAGGAAAATGGGCAGACTAGGTGGGCCAAGCGGTCCTTATCTGCCATCAAATTCTATGTTTCTATGTTTCTATACCCCATCAAAGCTGCAGGAAAGGACTGCTGGATGGGGTTGCCTCAAGGTAATATTCCCCAGATTCACACTCTTCTTGGTGAATCGCTGGAATATGTTACTAAATTCAAATACCTGGGGGTGTGGATAGACTAAAAGCTTTCCTTTTGTGATCACATTGAGGATCTCTTAAAGAAGCTTAGGCAGAGGCTTGGCCTTTTCTATAGGATCAAAAATTTTCTAACACTGGATGCCAGGAAGAGACTGGTCCAAACCACATTCCTTACCTTACTGGACTACACAGATTTCCATTACAGCCAAGGCCCCGTGTCTCCCCTGGCTGAATTAGACACACTCTACCATCGGGCCTTGAAGCTCATAACTGGTCTCCCATGCTCCACACATCATTGCTTCCTTTACACTGCAGTAGGTTGGTCATCTCATAACTACAGAAGACAGAGGAATGCAGCTCTCTGGACATTTAGGGCCATCACGAAGATGTTGCCTCAGTACATCTTGGATCGTCTTCCTCTAGGTGTGACAGGTAAATATGCCTTAAGGACTTCCTCCGTTATCTCCCTTGCAGTACCAAAGTTCAAGTCACACTTCGGAAGGTCTTCCATATCTCATGCTTTACCCTCTCTCTGGAACAACTTGCAAAAAACCCTAAAGTTGGCTTACCTAATCAAACTATCAGCCTTCAAAGCACTTTATTCTCATTCTATCAAGGAATCCTGTAACTGCTTCCCCTGATGTCACCTTCCCCTAGCCTTGGCTCCATTTGCTCCAGTACATCCCTTTACTGGTACTTCATTCCCACCCCCTTGGGCAATGTTTCAGCCTATACGAACTTACCTGACTGCTCCTTCTATCCCAATCCTCTGTTTTTTTCCTTATCATTAGTTCCTTTTCCATGTCCCCTGTGCTCCCACCTACACTCCTCGCTTACCCCCTTGACACCGTCATGGTGTTTTGCTTTCCACTCCCTAACTGTTGCCATCCTCCTCCCTGAAATCACTACATGCCCTTGCAGGCATGTACCTCTCCTTACTCACCCTCTTGCGTCCCCTTCCCACCCTCCTATGCCCCACCAAGCTCCTTTAATCAATAATTGTGTTCAAGGATGCTTCAAATACACTCTGTAATTATAGTTACAAATGTTTAACCTGTATATACTGTACTGCAGTTGCTATACTTTTTAGCTGCATACTCTTCATGGTCTTAGCGTAATGGCTTTTTTTAATACTGTATTTCATGTGTATTATAAACCTCCTGTGTATAATTACTGCTCTACATAAATACTATGGAAGTGTGAATTCATTTTGTGTATATTGTTTACCCAATTATGATGCAAGGGAGTATTCCTTTGTATGTATTGTTAACCTCTCCTTTCCAGGTCCATCTTGAAAATGAGCTTGCTCAATGATGTTCACCTGGTTAAATAAATATTTTGATTGATTGATTGATTGAGCTGTCCTGGTGGTGTGGAGGGGGAATACCACTGGTTGGTCAGCTGGCATACTGTGCGTGACCCAGGTTCTGGTCCGGGTCACGTCATTTTACACACTGCACCCCCTGTAACTGTTATAATTTTACTCCGGGGTCCGCTCCCCCTCAGAGCTGGATATTTTAGTTACGGGGGTATGGGGGGGCGGGGGGCAAAGCCCTCCACATATTACACTTCATTTCACTGAAATGTCTGTAATTTGTATGTTGGGCATTTCAGTGATTCGGGACGGTGTCTTTTGGGTGGGTTTACTCAGTGTGCTGAGCGCTGGCATACCGAGTTTCGGGATTCCATAGTATATCCTAATTAATAAGCACGCACCGCTGGTCAAGTGCAGGTTAAAGCATTTTGTCCATGGTACAATGGGGCTACCAGAGATGTCATAAAGAAGAGAGACAAACTGGGACCTGCAGAAACTTGAAGAATGGTCAGGGGATTTGGCAGTTGAAATTCAATGCAAAGAAGTGCAAGATAATGCATATGGGGCACAAAAACCCAGGCACTATATATCAGTTGGGGGGGGGTGAGGATATAGCATGCACCAAGCAGGAAAGGGATCTTGGGGTTATCATCTCTGATGACTTCATGGTAGGGAAACAGTGTGACAAGGCAGCGGATAAAGCAAATAGGTTGCTGGGATGCATAGTCAGGGGCATCACCAGCAGGAAAAAGGAGGTCATAATTCCACTATACAAGACACTAGTGAGGCCCCACCTGGAGTACAGTGTACAGTTCTGGAGACCTTACCTACGTAAGGACATAGACAGCAGGGCTTTAAATAATTGATTAGCAGTTTTTTTCTTGGGACAAAACTAACTGTTCAGAAAATATTTATATAGGTTTTCTAGTAGTGTTATGTTTGTTAAACACAGTGAGGCAAGTGCTGTGCATTTTCACAATGTTTTAGCACTTTTATGAGCAAAACGCTAATCAATTTTTAGAGTTAAATAAAACCCTGGACAGGGTAGAGAAGGTTCAGAGGAGGGCAACAAAGATGGTACGTGGAATGCATCACAGGTCCTATGAGGACAGGTTGAAGGAACTGAACATGTACTCCCTGGAGGAGAGGAGGGAGAGAGGAGACATGATAGAGACATACAAGTATCTTACAGGGAGGAACAGGGTGCAGGAAAACACTATTTTTAAGCGAAAAAGATGTTCCAGAACTAGAGGGTATGGGATGAAGTTGGAGGGAGGATGATTCAGAGGAAATGTGAGGAAGAATTTCTTCACAGAACGGGTGGTGGACAAGTGGAACACCCTGCCTGAGGAAGTGGTGGGGGCTGAAACAATCATTGGATTTAAGAATGCATGGGATAGACATAAAGGAATTCTGGAGATCAGGGGTAAGGGGCAACAGAGTTCTAGGTCAGACTAGGTGGGCCATAGGCCCTTATCTGCCAACACTGTCTAAGTATCTATGTAAATTCTGGTCAACTGTCAGGAGGACCAAATCCCATGCGGACTGGAGAGCATTTAGATCTTGTTGGAATGCATGCACTAAGTTGATAAGAAAATGTGTGCCTTCTGCTGGGACTTGAACACATTTTTCTTTCATATTTCCTTGATGATTTGCCTCGAGGTGGCTAACCACACTGAGAAAAGAAGTTTATTTGTTTCTTTAAGTTGATAAGAAAAACTAAAGAGAACTATTATCTGAATGCTCTGGAATCTGTTAAAGGGAATCCCATCAAAATTTGTCCCAGGAAATTAATTCCAAAGGTACTTCTATTATTGATAAACCATCAAGCTTAAATTAATTCAACAAACATTTTGCTACCGCAAGACTTACATTTGAGTCCTCTCAGGCAGCTACCCTATGCTCCTCTCTTACCCAAGACTCTCTGAGTGCTAAGCCCCTTATACAGGATATATTATCCTTTGAGCCAATATCCTATAAACAAGTAAAAAATCAGATACAGAAACCGGATGTTAATAAGAGTGCTGGGGCTGATGGCATCAATCCCTTATTTCTGAAACTTGGATATAAATTTCTGACTGCCCTATCAGTGATCACTCACCTATCAACATGTCCCCAACATGAGGTTTAGTGCCACAAGTATGGAAGGCAGCCAACATATTGCCTCTTTTTAAATCAGGTGATCCTTGTGACTTAAATAACTAAAGTCCTATCTCTATTCTGCCAGTACTGTCCAAGCTTCTCGATTTGTTGACATTCAGATTAGGGATTACTTGGAAAAACATCAGTTGGTCAATCCACTGCAGTCTGGCTTTAGAAGTCACCACAATACCACATCGACCCTAGCTAAAGCATTTAATGACTGGTTGGTGGCCATGGATCACTAGTAAGTCACAGGGGCCATGTTCTTAGACCAAAGCAAGGCCTCTGACACAGTCGATCATGGTCTTGTTCTGGAGAAATTAAAAGATTATGGCCTTGGGCCTTCTGTGTCAAATTGGTTGGCCAGTTACCTGGCAGATAGAAAGCAGATTAGGGCAATAGGACTTTATCCTCCTTACTTCCCCTGGTGAGAGGGGTCCCTCAAGGATCAGTACTGGACCTCCTGCTCTTTCTGATATATGTCAGCAATCTAGGTAATGACATTACCCACTCAAAACGTCACTTTTTTGCAGATGACATGGTCCTCTATATCTCCAACCTACATTCCTAGATGCCTCCTCTGCACTTCAATCAGACTTTAATCAACTGCAACTTAATCTACTCTACTCCAAACTTCTATTAAATGCCAAGAAAACCAATGTGATGTATTTTCACTATGCCAGACCATCAACCTTACACTGCCCACCCATACCTATCACTACCTTGATTGGTGATAAGCTTGAGATCATGGATAGGTTTAAATACTTAGGCTTCTTCCTTGATTCTAAGCTCTCCTTCCTTCCTCACATTGAAGCCCTTTCTAAAAAGTGTAAACTAAGGTTGGTCTTTTTCTATAGAAATAAAGCCTTGTTTTCCCCACACGCCAGACTAAGACTGGTCCAGGCCACCTTCCTCTCTCTCCTGGACTATGCAGACATCATTTACAAAAATTGTGCAGCCACCCATTTACAAACACGTGATACCCTTTATTACAGAGCCATCCGTTTTGTAATTAATGCCCCTGCAATAACACACCATTGCACCCTATGTGCAGCAGTGGGGGTGGATCTTTCTGACTACCAGGAGACTCTTACATATTTATCTATGGGCATATAAACCTCTCTTGAACAAACTCCTGGCCTACATCACTAGTCTTATTTCTCACTCACAAACTCCTTATGTTCTTAGAAATACCACCTACATCTCCTTAGATGTGCCCAAAGTCCATACCCATTTTGGTCAACTGGCTGTTCGTTATGCCCTCCCTACCACTTGAAAAAAGCTTAAATCATCCCTTAAATTGAACACCCTCATTCCTCTAGGGGCATTCAAAACTCAAATTACCAATCTATTTAACGATGCTTGCCACTGCTATTAATCCAATAGAACTCACCTACCTCCTCAGCTTACCTCTATACCATCACTCTTGTATACTTGTCTTGGGTGTTAGCCTGTTTTCTCCTCTCTGCCATTTGCTCATTGTACCGAACTCTCATTAGTACTAGAGTGTGCCTAGTCATGCTCCTTCTCCTGTTGCTCTGTAAATATGTATGTATTTACTGTTTTGTCTAACATTGCTCTGTGTTTACCTTGTAGTACCACTGTATTTATTCCTGTTTTTATTATTTAAGTATATACCATCCTCATGTATTTCAATATATGTTTCCCATCATTGGCTGTTCACCCCTGCCTTGTATAGTTCATATTGTACATTTTATTAAATAGTGTCTGATATCTAATTTTGTATCCCTGCATTGACTGTATGTATGGTTTGTTATTGTTTAAAATAAGGGTCCTCCTTGAAAATGAGCTTGCTCAACAGATTTATTCCTTCACAATAAATTTGAACTTCTTAGCACCATACTCTCCTTTGCCTAGTTTAAACACCCGAGATGAAAGTTAAACTTCTGTCCCAGTGCACTCGTTCATTGCCTATTTAGGCGAAGTCTGTCGGACTTGAATAGTTTTCTTTCTCAGAAGCTCCCCCAGTCAGCGAGGACGCGGTACCCTTTTCCTTGCACCACTCACATAATCAGCCATTGAAGTCTGTGATATCCTCCACCCTGATCTTGTTTGTGTTGGTACTTTTTCCCCTTACTGGAAGGACCTCCAAGAAGGTTAACGATGCTGTCCTTGCTTCCAGCTGCTCCCCCATCTTCCTGAAGTTCAGCTTGGCCTCCTCCCTTATCTGGTTCACCAGGTCATTGGTTCCAAGATGGAGAAGTACATTCCTGCCTTCATCTGCCTGGTCTATGATCTTCTCAATTCCTGGAGTATCTCTTTCTGCTGAGGTGCCAGGGAGGCAATGGACCTTTACTGTGGATCTATTCAGGTGGCAACTGACTCCTCTGATCATAGAGTCCCCCAGAATGAGTGCTTGATGGTGATCTTTTTTGCTTCTGCATCCCTTTACTTCCTTCTGTAGTGTGTTGTCTGTTCTGCCTTGCTTTTTCTTTGGCGATCGCTTTGGTGGGGTTTATGTGATAACGGTGACTGCTAAAAGGCGATCAGTATTATTGTGAAGCCAGAGTGCCAAAAATCAATTTCGGCACTCTGACTCCCCAGCACACAGCAAAATGGCACTGGGTATTTGCATTTAAATGTTTGGCTTCACCCCCTGCACCCACCTACTTAAGGATTCTCAACTCCAGGGGGTGCATGTCGGGGGGTGCAAAAACATTTAAAAAAAAAATTTGGTCCAGGCGCAACAAAAACGAACTAGTGCCCAGACCCAAACCCAGCACCCTGCCCACTGAAGCTGCCAACCCACCCACCATGCCATGGTGCCAGCTCAGCATCCCACCACAGCACCACCCCTCAAAATCCCTCCCGCCCCTCCTTGAGCGTGCTTGCTCCCAACCCTCCGTGTGCATACGTATAGCGCCATCCCGTCACTATATGTGCCAACCCCTCCCATCTGGTCACCCTACCTTATCGGTAGCCCCGATGACATGTGTCGGGATTAAGTCACCGTTATTGCAGGCACTCAGTCACCGACACCCATGTCATGGGCTACCCTTTAGTTACTGTTTCCTCGTTGCCTTCGTCCTGCAACTTCTGCAGTACTGTGAAGTGATTTGTGGTTGTAGTTTCAGTTGGTCGGTTCTAGTTCATATTCGTAGTCCTTGCCTGCTTGCTCCCTTCTTGACCCACCACTTTCCACCCTTCTGGGCCAACAGGCCTCTGGGGAAGGGAAGGTGGGGTGCACTCCAATAAAGTTGTTGGCGTAGCTTTGCAATTTCTGATTTTGCCTCCTCCAGCTGAACATGGAGCTCGTTCAGGTTCCTACACATCAGACAGTGGCCAGTCATCCATAGAATTCTTTGGAAAATGAGTGCCCCACATTTCTGGCAACTGATCACATCCATCACCTCAATGCTGCAGGCTGCCTTGTGTGTAGTGGCAGAACTCTTCCACTGCTATAAGGAATAAAAAACCTAGAAGAGAGAAATTATTTTTTTATTTGGTATTTTTTTCTTCCTTTTTCTTTCTCACACTCTGTCACCTATTTTAAATTCCCCCACCCGTCAGCTGCACTGACCTTCTGAAAGGTAGTTAACTCTTGTTGCTATATATATATGGAGATGTTACAGTCTGCTTCCTGTTCAAAGCAGAAAGTGTAACCCTATATCCTGGCCTGTCACCTATAAAGGCAGATACATAGATATTTAGACAGTGTCAGCAGATAAGGGCCTATGGCCCACCCAGTTTGCCCATTTGAGCTTGTAAGTTCAGTTTATGTTTCCCTAGAAGTCTGTTGCCCCTTACCCCTGACCTCCAGAATTCCTTTACATCTATCCCATGCGTTCTTAAATCCCTTGATTGTTTCAGCCCCCACCACTTCCTCTGGCAGGGTGTTCCACTTGATGAGCCGGGGTGGGGATGGGGGTGGTGGGATCTCTCTCCAGAAACAATTAACCATCTCCAGTGAAAATGCCGAAAAGACACAGGACCCGATTCTCAAAGCAGGCCTGGAGTAGCGCAAGCTGAGGCAAACAGCATCTTGCGCTGAAGCCCGGTGCACCAGGGATCCTGCACCAGATTCTGGTACAGGAGGTGCCCAAGTCCCCACACATGCGGCAGCCACTCCTGTGTGCCAAACACCTGGCCCACAGGAGGGGTGTGCCGCAAGCCACTGCCACAAAGGCAAGCATCTATGCCCCCTTCCCTGGTGGTCTAGTGGACCCCCCTCCCCGAACCCCCGATATCACCCAGTATTGTACTATATAATATTGTCCCCAATCTGGTGGTCTAGTGGTCCACCCTCCCCGAACCCCGCTATCACCCAGTATTGTACTATATAATATTTTCCCCAATCTGGTGGTCTAGTGGTCCCCACTCCCTGAACTCCCGATATTACCCAGTATTGGCCCTAATCTGGTGGTCTAGGGGTTCCCGATCCCCCGCTAGCACCTATTTAAATAATACATATTAGTCATCCAAGGGATGGTGGTCTACTGGCCCCCCACCCACTACCCTAGCAGGTAGTACCTACCTCCCCGCTCCCACCACCAACTCTCTCAATGCAGTCGGTGGCTATCACAGCCCATCCTCACCTCTGTGGCCAGCTGCTGGATTGAACTATCAGTTTGCGATACTGTATAGTGTATTCAGTCATGCATACACAATTCAGTATCACTCACCAGCAGTTCAGTCCAGTGGCCGGCTGTGCATATTTTAGAGTACAATACTGGGCGATATTGGGGGTTCAGGGAGGGGGGATCACTAGATCATCAGGTCAGGGACAATATTGAACATGCCAATAATTGGGTGACATCAGGGGTCAGGGGGCACTAGTGTACAGAAGGAGCATAGGGACAGGGGCTTGTCCGCGGCATGCATACACATTACTCATCACACCCAGAGGGTGTTTTTCAGAGTTCCCTTAGACCAGGCCTCGCTGGTCTAAGGGTACTTAGAAATCCACCCTCTGGGTGTGATTTGTGAATCCCACTTGTGGTGCAGTGGCAGCCTACCTCTGACACAAGCCACATACACCATATCGCAGTCCATGTCTGGGCGCAGGGGTGACACAAGCCCCGTGTGGTGCAGACAGTCTGAGGTTGATGCAGACTGCCTTTTGAGAATCACTTTTGATGTATCTGTTGGTGCAAGGTGCACCTTGTACCATTCTTTGTGGCCCAAGCACCTTGTGCCATGGCGGAGGCATTGTGAATCAGGCCCACAGTATTACAGTGCCCAAATGAGAAATTTGCAGTAAATACAGATGACAGCAGAGATCGTAAGAAATATTACCTCTCCTGAAAGAATCACACCCGAGAAGGTGCTTCTGCTGTGGTCTCTGTTTCTCTGCCTTTTCAGTCGGAATCCTCTTTAACTGCTTCCACTCCCCAACTGCTCCAAACCTAAAAAAAATGTCACTAAGGGAAAACGTTGCAACTTTGCTGGACTCTCTGATTCCTGGGCAGGTGTCTAGCACACAGACCCACTCCCTATTCCCTGTGTCTGCGGAACAAGATGTAAATGCCAGCTGAACTGCCCTTAACAGCTGGACAACAGCTGGGTGTGATTCTATGTGTCCCACCCCAGGAAAGGAATCTCTCATGGCAGATATAGCCAAAGTCTGGACCCAAAGTGAGAAATATGCCAGCCCTTTGTCCACCCCATCATTAAGGAAGTCTAGTATCTGAGGAAGGCCCACAAGCGATGGTAACAGACCCTTCCCTAAACACCACTTACAGAAGATTTGCCAATGTCTCTGGTAAGTCTTATTAGTTGAGCGTCTCCTGGATTATAAAAGTCACTCGGCCACTCTGGGGGGTTATCCTTAATTTAACAGTCTCTGCCTTTCAACATCCATGCTATCAGCTTGAGGGCTTTGGGGTTGTGATGCATGATTGGTCCTTGGCTGATGAGATCCTGTCACTGTGGGAATGGGGCCAAGAATTGTTTACCAACATCGTTCTGAGAAGTGAGTACCACATCCTGGCTGTTATATAGCCCCAGGTCATACATGAAAATGGGCCTTGGCATGAAATATTAACCTGGAGAACAAAAGTTTAAATAAATAAATAAATGATCAAGGCCCTGATTTTTCTGCAGCAACTTGGGTCTAAATTCTGCGGCAAGTCCCCCTGTTGCCATGGAATGGCTGTGGCATTAGTTTCCTATTTCTGCAGAAATTCTGCAGCAGCAGTCAGCACCCCCAAGCACTCAGGTAGGGAGAAAAATTTTAGTTTTTGGGCTGGGACTAACAAACCAGAGAAGACTGTCAATTTACTTCTGAGTTCTTAGTATTAGAAAGTAAAAAAATCCACCCGACCCATCTCAGGTCCATCCCACACCCCAGCATGAGAGTCTCCAGGGCCATCAAATTTGAATGAGTAATGTTTTTAGCTGCTACTGAACTGCACAGCAATCCTCCTCCTTCTAGCTTTACCACTAGGCCAGAATGTCAGTTTTTCACTGTAGTGGTTGAGCTGTGCTCAAAGCACTTCTGGGACATAAATCCAGAATTCAGGCCCGGCGGTGAAATTAGAAGGATGAAGATTGCAGCACAGTATGGGACCTGATACAAATATCTCTACTTCAACTAAAAGGACTCAAGGAGGTTCTTGGGGTGGGGTAGCGAGGGTGGTGGGGCTGAACTGGATGGGAGGGATTTACCCGTTTTGATTTTTCAATCAATCAAAATTTTATTTGACAGCAAAATTACATTTGACCAAAGCGTTTTACATCCTAAAATTAGTTAAAATTGATATAGACATTAATAAATAGGAACAGAATATAAACATAATCTTAATACCAACACGATGGTGGTACGACTAGGTTTAACTTTCATCAAGAAATGCCTGGCTGAACAAATATGTTTTTAATTTAGTTTTAAAACTGTCAGCAGTCAGACACTCTCTAATCCAATGAGGCAGAGTGTTCCACAGGTTTGTGGCCACAAAAGTAAAAGTATGCACCTCAGAGGACTTTAATCGAACCCTGGGAACCTCTAGTAATCCCTCGTTGGCAGAGCGGAGTGTGTGGAGGGGGCAGTAAGGGCACAGAAGATCTTGCAAGTAGCCAGGTCCCTGTCCATATAGGGCTTTTTAGGTCAGTAATCCGATCTTGAGGGTGACCCGCCAATATGCTGGCAGCCAGTGCAGACTGTGGAGCACAGGAGTGGTATGGCAAGATCACAATAAACCAATCAACAACCTGGCTGCCACATTCTTCACTAGCTGTAATCTGCGGATATCATACTCCCCCCCCCATAGTCCTAGGGTATTACAGTGTGGCGTTTTGGTTTGGTCTACCACTAAAAGACCCTTACCTTCTTTGTAGTCTGCCTTGCCTATCTGCTGCTTCTGCAGTAGTCAACTTATTGGTACTGAACGAACTGTGTCAGATGCAGAAAATAATAAAGAAGATTAGTGTATTCAGGAACATATGCAGGGACATCTCAGCATGAGGTACAGACTCAGACTGACTGTTAGGCAGGAAATTGGGGTTGCAAAAAACAAATGGAAACAGCGGGCTCATAAACAGCTAAGAAATGAGGAGCAATGTGCACTCTTCGACACTATATCAAGCTGTTTTTAATATAAAAAAAACAATCTAAAAAGGGCAAATTCCCTGAGTACAAACAGTGGTAGTACACCCCTCCAGACATCAATGTTCACATCAATATCAGACACTTTTTCAAGACATCAGCAACTGGGTTTGCAGCACTTATATAGTAAGAAGACCCACCCCCCAAAAAAAACCCATCAGTGACAAAGTATTTAAAGACATATACCACACATTGGAAAAGCTCTGTGCAAACTTTGGAAACACTTCTCAACTTGGTGTTTCTTTCATATTTCAAAGGTACAATGTCCTAAAGTGCAACTATAACTATAACTATAACTATAAATATAACTATAACTATAAATATAGCATTGACTATAAATATAACTATAACAATAACTATAAATATAAATTATAACAATAAATATAACTATAAATATAACTAACTATAAATATAACTATAACAATAAATATAACTATAACAATAACTATAAATATAACTATAAATATAACAATAACTATAACTATGAATATAACAATAACTATAAATATAACTATAACTATAAATATAACTATAACAATAAATATAAATATAACAATAACTATAACAATAAATGTAACTATAACAATAAATGTAACTATAAATATAGCAATAACTATAAATATAATGATAAATATAACTATAAATATAACTATAACAATAAATATAACTATACATATAAATTTAAACATAACAATAACTATAACTATAAATATAACTATAACTATAAATCTAACAATAACTATAAATATAACTATAACAATAAATATAACTATAACTATAAATATAGCAATAACTATAAATATAAATATAACAATAACTATAAATATAACAATAACTATAACAATAAATATAACTTTAAATATAGCAATAAATATAAATATAACTATAAATATAACAATAACTATAAATATAACTATAACAATACTTGTAACTATAAATATAACTAACTATAACAATAACTATAACTATAATTATAAATATAATATAACTACATATAAATATAATTGTAACTATAAATATAGCCATAACAATAACTATAAATATAACTATAACAATACATGTAACTATAAATATAACTATAAATATAATTATAAATATAACTACATATAAATATAACTATAAATATAACTGTAACTATAAATATAGCCATAACTATAAATATAACTATAAATATAGCCATAACTATAACTATACATTTAACTATAACAATAACTATAAATAGAACTATAACAATAACTATAAATATAACGGTAACTATCAATATAACTATAACAATAAATATAACTATAAATATAACTATAATTATAAATATAGCAATAACTATAAAGTTGTTAGGTAGGTAGAATTAGTATAGATCCTAGCTGGCTACCAGGCTGTTAGATGAGAGTTGGAATATTTTATAAAAAAAAAATACTGTACCTGTAACAGTAGTAACGTTGTTGGGAACAGTCGGGAAACGTGACCAACCTATCTTGCTGCATGAAGAGAACTGGAGAAGATCTGAGGATCACAGAGGTATGTCCTCACCTCTTTCATTTTGATTGTTTCATGCATCAACCTATAGGATGGATGAGGAATACTCACTGGTATCTGACTGCAGAGTACTATAAAGGGTGTGAAATAAAACTATAACTATAAATATAACAATAATTATAAATATAACAATAACTATAACTATAAATAAAAGAGGTAGCGGGGAGGGTTAGGGAGAAAATGATAGCATTTAGGAAGTATAAGGAAACATAGAAGGAGCAGGACAGAGAACTGTACCAATTAGGCAGAAGGAAGCAGGGAAAGAAGTCAGAATTGCAAAGGCCCAAACTGAGGAAGAGATAGCCAACTCAGTTAGGAAGGGGGATAAAACCTTTTATAGGTACATCAGGGAGTGTAGAAAGACAAAGGGAGGGATATTGAGGCTGAATAGAATGGACGGTGGGTGGGCAGAGAGGGACAGTGAAAAAGCAGGGATACTGAACGAATACTTCTGCTCAGTATTCACAAAAGAGGAGAAGGGGGCGATACCTAATCCAAATAACAGAAGCACTCTGGATGGGTGGATCGATCCCAGTCCTTTTACGAAAAAGGGTTCTGTAAGAACTCCCAAAACTGAAGGTGGACAAAGCAATGGGGCCTGACGGGATTCACCCAAGAATTCTAAAAGAATTAAGGGGAGAACTAGTGACACCACTGACTATCCTTTTTAACAAATCATGGGAGGATGGTGTGGTACCTGAGGACTCGAGGAAGGCGAATATGATTCCTCTTCACAAAAGTGGGAGCAAGACAGAGGCAGTAAACTACAGACCTGTCAGTTTGACCTCTGTGGTAGGGAAAGTGATGGAATCACTTCTGAAGGAAAGAATTGTTGAGTACCTAGAGGCCAG
Source organism: Neoceratodus forsteri (assembly GCA_016271365.2). Classification (NCBI taxonomy): domain Eukaryota; kingdom Metazoa; phylum Chordata; order Ceratodontiformes; family Ceratodontidae; genus Neoceratodus; species Neoceratodus forsteri. The sequence continues at coordinate 542,875,281 of JADMNL010000023.1, forward strand.
TGGGGCACAGGACCCAAGGCAGCATGGGTTCACAGTGGGAAGGTCATGTCAGATGAATCTAATTGATTTCTTTGACTGGGTGACCAAAGTAGTAGACCAGGGAGGGGCTGTGGACATGGCATACCTAGACTTTAGTAAGGCATTTGACATAATCCCACACAAAAGATTAATAAACAAATTAATCAGCCTGGGAGTGGGTTCCAGGGTGGTAGCCTGGATAAAACAATGGCTGGTCAACAGGACACAGAAGGTAATAGTAAACGGAGTCCACTCTGAAAAAAGAGGGGTTACTAGTAGGGTACTGCAGGGTTCAGTACTGGGTCCAGTCATTTTTAATGTCTTTATAAGTGACATTACACAGGGACTGGAAAGAAAAGTATGCCTCTTTTCAGATGACACAAAGATCTGCAACAGGGTTGATACACAAGGAGGCGTGGAAGGGATGAGAAGGGACTTGGCAAGGTTGTAGGAATGGTCAGAAGTATGGCAGTTTAGATTCAATGCGAAGAAGTGCAAAATAATGCACCTGGGAAACAAAAACCCAGGGGAAGATTACACAATGGGGGGGGGGGTAGTAACAACAACAAAAATGGAAAGGGACCTGGGGATAATCATATCAGATGACCTTAAGGTTGGCAAGCAATGTGAAAAGGCAGTAGGGAGGGCTGGGGGTATACTGGGATGTATAGGGAGAGGCATCACCAGTGGAAAACTGGTGTACCCTCCCTCCTCTGTGGCTGCTTGTCTGTGTCTGTGTCTGTAGCTTAGTTTTTGTAGATTTACATGGTTTTCTGCTTGGAGTAACTACACCATTCTTGCTCACTAGATCTGTGAAAGTCTCCTGAACTGGATTTCTGCAAAACATCACAACCAGGTATCTGCATTTTTCATTTAAAAATCAACTTTTTGGAAGCTATCCCAAGCAAAACATAAGTCAAGCAATTAAGTCTGACAAACTCAGTGACTCTAGGTCTGCTTGAATCCACATTTTCGTCTGACCTGCTCCATGATCTGTATGTGGCTTTTCAACAACCTCTTTGAATGACAAAGAAGCATGCAGACAAAGGATTTCACATCCTGCATATGCGAGGCACAGTTAATCACCTGCAGGAATTCTAACACATTCTGTGACTCTGGACCTCAGCTGTTGATAATTTCTTTTGGCTTATGACTTAACCACCAGGTATCTACAAGATGCTGAAATCCTTTCTCCTACAAATTCTCCTTATGCTGCTCCTGCTCTCAGGAAATGTTCACCCCAACCCAGGACCACCTGGGCAGCCAGCAGTGGCACCAATCAGAAGGACAGGGACACTTACCATGGCATCCATCAATGCCTGCAGCATCTTCAACAAACTTGACTCCTCCAAACATGGATCCTACAGCACAACCCTGATGTCCTCTCAGTTGTGAAACATGCCTAAACCCTAAAATCTCTGATACCTCAGTCTCTATCCCTGGCTACTGCATTTTCAGGCAAGACAGGATTGCTAAACGGGCGGGCTGGCCATCTATCTTAAGGATACCCCTATGGGTCACATCATCCCATCCCCTAGCCTGAGCAACTCCTCTCAGGTCCTCACAATCAAAATCCTCCTTGGTGCACATAACAAGGAACTCACTATCATCTCGGTTTACCTACCCCAAGAGACCAGGCTGCTGGCTTCCATAGCATCATGGAATATCTAAGGTCCAGCAACATAATTCTGAAACAATAATCATGGGGGATTTTAACATTAACTGGCTCTCCACTGAGGCTGCTACCTATAAGGATGCAGCTGCGGCGCATCACCTCACTCAACTGGTCAATGCCCCCACCAGATGTAACTATAGGACAGGCTCCCTTATGCTTCTAGACTGGATTCTATCTAACCACCCTGAATGCATCTCCAATGTTTCTGTACTCCCGGATACAATAAGTGACCACTCGCCTGTCATTTGCTCCTGGTCAAACAAATACCACAAGCCGCCTCCCAAGCTTATCTATGCCAGGGTTATCAAACAAGGGCACCTCCAGCTGTTAAAATCCCATCTAACCAGGCCGAACTGGGCAGTGCTTGACTCCCTCAATGACACCAACAAAGCTCTGGACCTATTTATCAAATGTTTCAACGAAGCCTGTGACATCTATGCACCAGTGAAAAGATGAAGGTCAAAGGACAGACTAACCCCTTGGTTACTACTGACCTTTTAACTCTGCTCAAGCACAGAGACTACCTCTGGCATTGTGCTCGTGCAACTCCGACGCAAGTAAACATACAATTATACAAAGCAGCCAGAAATGATTGCACTCGAAGCAGGCACAACTCTCTGTCCCTCACCATCAAGAACCACGCTGGGAACCCACTTGAACATGTCAAGGAGTTCAAGTACCTCGGTATTACCCTGGATAGTACCCTCTCCTACACTCGGCATATTGACACTGTTGCCAAGACTGCCACTATACGGATTGGACTACTACACAAACACAAGCACTGTATGCCTGCGGATGCCCTTAAACTAGCCATCTACAGCTCTGTCACCTCTATCATTGACTACGGCCTTGCCATCTATGGCTGTGCCCCAACAAGTGCTCTCCACAGGATCTCAGTTGCTCTCAACAAAGCCTGTAGACTACTGACAGGTGCAGCCTGACAAACTCACACCGAGACCTCTATGCACAGGCCAGCTGGCTACCCCTTACGCAGAAAGATTACTAGACCTGCTTACTTACCAAAGATTCTCCTTGGTCTCATGCCACCTGGTGTTAGCTCACTCCTTACTACATACAGTGGCACTCAACAAACACGTGGAGCCCAGTCTCTAACCTTTCAGGTTCCCAGATGTCGTACCTCCATGGGTCAGCGGTCCTTTATCTATAGAGCCACTCAATGGTTCAATTCCCTCAATAAAGAAGCACTTTCCTCTACTACACTTGGACCCTTCAAAAGGAATCTCAAACTTTACCTCACCTCTACCACTCAATGTGACTGTTTCATTGAATAGAGATCTCTCTAAACACCTCCCAGCTCACTCATGTCTCACAGCCCGCCCTTTCCCAATCTCATTCCCTCTGGCACTGGGCCTTCCTTGTGACTCCTTTCCTGCTTCACATCTCCACTGGTAAAAGACATTTTCCACCACCACCATCGGACAGTGGCCCATTAGCCTGCCAACTTCCTCTCCCAGTCGCATGCCTGCAATACTAACTGCCTATGGTGTCCTCTATCTCTTATTGTTACTGCAGCCAGCTGCCTACTCAAGCTGCTCATTTTATGAATATTATCACAATGTATGTTATAACTGAGTATCATTATTTTTTCTTTTAGTTGTTTTGGTTGTTTATTGTGCATTCTTTTACTACCTCTGTATGTATGTTGACCCTCATCCTTTGACGTGGAAACTTTGTAAACGAGCAGTTTCTGCTCAAAGGTATTTGTAATCTGAGAATTTAATAAATAAAAAAAAACAAAAAAACAGGAAGTTGTTATCCCTCTGTACAGACAGTTGGTGAGACCCCATCTGAAGTACTGTGTCCAGTGCTGGAGACCCCATCTCCTCAAGGATATAGACAGGATGGAGGCGGTCCAGAGGAGGACAACTAAAATGGTGCAGGGTCTGCAAGAGAAGCCATATGAGGAGAGACTAAAGGAGCTTAATATGTATACCCTTGAGGAAAGGAGGGAGAGGGGAGACATGATAGAAACTTTTAAGTACCTCAGTGGAATCAACAAAGTCCAAGAGGGTAGCATCTTTCAGAAAAGAGATGTGCAAGAACAAGGGGACACCATTTGAAGTTAGAGGGGGGACAGCTCAGGGGCAATGTGAGGAAGTATTTTTTACAGCGTGGGTGGTGGATGCGTATAACAGCCTTCCTGAGGAAGTTGTGGGTTCTAAAACTGTGGGAGAATTCAAGGATGCATGGGACAGACATAAGGCAATTCTTGGGGGGTAGGAAGAAATAGGCTGTTGGTTAACTAGGATCTGCAGTTTATCCTGTAGGTGGGGAAATGGGCAGACGGGGTGGGCCTAGCAGTCCTTATCTGCCGTCAAAGTCTATGTTTCTATAAATATAACCATAAATATAAATATAACTATAAAGTGCAACATCTATATTTGAAATACTTAAGTGCATTTTAGATAAGTGCATATTTAGAATTTGCACAAACATAAACAGAGTTTAAACAATATTTTATACATGTATATGTTTTGTTTCTAAAGTATAAACAGAAAACTACATAAAAGAAACACTAAAGACCTTATTCTTCAAAATCTCTGTGCAAATAGCTGAACTTGAGAAATAACTCAGCTGCTATTCATTTATATCTGAAAGGCAATAAACTGGAAATGGGGTCAAAAATGGGGAAGTGAGAGTAAGGGCAAAGGTAGGGAAAGTTACTTTAACTAGAATCACATGAAAAATGCATTTTTCCTACTGAACAGCATGTCACATATTAAATCTGTTCCAAAAGACTGCATCTCTCTGTTTACTTATTTGTTTACATGCACATTTCTAGTTCAGTGGAGTAGCAGGCTACAAAAGCTTGTCTCTAAGGTGCCACATTTATCTACGTTTCTTGAGGAAAGGGGCTAACTGAAATGAATCATTTAGCCAGGGAAGCAACCTGCCCTTACCTTGTACTGTCAGAAAGTTTCTCTGCATAGCAGCTAATTGTACAAATCTCTTCCTCTCAGGCCTAATATAACCTGTCCAAGGCCCCTAAATGTGAAATAATGCCTGGTCCAGCATTAGCAATGTGGTGGGCTAGTGCATTTTCCTTTTTATTGGTCCTGATATAGCCCAAATGCTCGAGCATTCTGCTTTTAGATTTTCTACCAGTTTTTCCTCCGTAAAAGCAATTGCAGGTGCAATCCACCAAATAAACAACTGCTTCTGTGTGACAACAAATACAACTTCTCGGATAGTGTACTTGTCTATTATAAGGTATTTCAAAGAAAGCTCCCACATGTGTATGGTATAATACTGTAAACTCGTTCATCTGCATTTGGTTATTTCAAAAGATGGGGAGGGGGGACTGTCTACAACATTTTCAGAAAAGAGACAGATAGGAATGCTGTCCTGCATTATAACAGCAGTTATCACAAGCATGCAGCCAGGAACATACTGGTTGGACAGTATATGCGTATAAAGAGAAATTGCAGTACAGATGATGGGTACCGTACAGGTAAACAAGAAATGATGAGGAGGTTTCAGGTATGGGGGTATAGCGAAAAGTGCCTTAAAAATGCAAATGAACGAGTTGACAGTATTAACAGAGTGGATCTGCTTAAAAGGCAGGATAAAAAGAAAAATAGAAAATGTTTCCAGACCCCTAACCTCATTACTGTCTTTAATGTTCAGGCATCTGAAATTGAAAGGATTGTACAGAAGCACTGGCACATTTTGAGTGTGAAGCCCAGGCTAAAAGAAATATTTGAATATTGTCCCAAGTACACCTATCGTAGACAAAGTAACCTGGCAGACCTACTTGTTCATAATAGAGAGAATGCCACAGTGAAAAAAGGTCCAGGACTACCAAACAGCAACTTCAGGTGTGGGAACTGCTCCACATGTAAACATATACAGGTGGGATCTTTCTTTGAAATACCATATAATAGACAAGTACACTATGCGAGAAGTTGTATTTGTTGTCACACGGAAGCAATTGTTTATTTGGTGAATTGCACCCGCAATTGCTTTTACGGAGGAAAAACTGGTAGAAAATCTAAAAGCAGAATGCTCGAGCATTTGGGCTACATCAGGACCAATAAAAAGGAAAATGCACTAGCCCACCACATTGCTAATGCTGGACCAGGCATTCTTTCACGTTTAGGGGCCTTAAACAGGTTATATTAGACCTGAGAGGAAGAGATTTGGACAATAAGCTGCTATGCAGAGAAACTTTCTGACAGTACAAGGTAAGGGCAGGTTGCTTCCCTGGCTAAATGATTCATTTCAGTTAGCCCCTTTCCTCAAGAAACGTAGATAAATGTGGCACCTTAGAGACAAGCCTTTGTAGCCTGCTACTCCACTGAACTCGAAATGTGCATGTAAACAAATAAGAATACTGAGAGATGCAGTCTTTTGGAACAGATTTAATATGTGACATGCTGTTCAGTAGGAAAAATGCATTTTTCATGTGATTCTTGTTAAAGTAACTTTCCCTACCTTTGCCCTTACTCTCACTTCCCCAATTTTGTCCCCATTTCCAGTTTATTGCCTTTCAGATATAAATGAATAGCAGCTGAGTTATTTCTCAAGTTCAGCTATTCGCACAGAGATTCTGAAGAATAAGGTCTTTAGTGTTTCTTTTATGTAGTTTTCTGTTTATACTTTAGAAACAAAACATATACATGTATAAAATATTGTTTAACCTCTGTTTATGTTTGTGCAAATTCTAAATATGCACTTATCTAAAATGCACTTAAGTATTTCAAACATTATTTCAAATATAGATGTTGCACTTTATAGTTATTGTTTTATTTATAGTTATAGTTATTGTTATATTTATATTTGTAGTTATATTTATATTTATAGTTGATATATTTATAGTTATTGTTATATTTATAGTTATATTTATATTTATAGTTATATTTATTGTTATAGTATACTTATAGTTATATTTATAGTTATAGTTATATTTACAGTTATATTTATATTTATAGTTATTGTTATAGTTATAGTTGTATTTATAGTTATAATTATATTTATAGTTATATTTATTGTTATAGTTATATTTATAGTTATTGTTATATTTATAGTTATTGTTATATTTCATTGGTTTTTTTGTGTAATATTTTTATTATCCAAAAGTTTCATAGATAATACAGTACACATCTCTTAATTTAAATACAGCTCACGTACAGCCATTCTCTTTTCTTTTACAAACATCTTCCATCTGTTTACAGCTCCCCCTCAATCCATAGTATTCACCCATTATTTTCGCCATATCCTTTACAGTCCTCTATTCCCTACCTCCCAGATAGGGTGAGTCCTATTTTTCAGCAGTTAGGCTGCCTTTTTATAGCATTCACATCATTCATGCATTACTTTAATACTCAACAATAGAACTAGCTTAGCTAAAAAGAAAAAAGGAACAAACCTAAGAAAATAAAAAAAAGAAAAAGAATACCACGTGGTGTTTTTGTTTTTTTATGTCAGGCTCTTCAGCTGCGCTCTCTAAATTTAGTTTCATCTGTCTCAACTGTCTAGTCAGACTCCTGATTTCATTCAACCTCTTGTTTTTTTATACCCTTTTATAAAGGCTTATACCATTTCCCCCTCACTTAGAATTGTCACTTCTCCCATGGTGAGAGTATTTGGAAAGATTCCCCAGACTCTGGAGAATTGGTCCTCCTTTCCCTTTAACACATAGATCATCTGACTACTGCTAATACTCTGATGGCCAAGCTTCTCCATTGTTCCACCGTTGGTACTATGCAGGTCACCCAAAGATTTTGAATTCCCTGCCTGGCCACCACCAGTAGGACTCTTACTCATCTGGGATAAAGATCCCATGTACCATCTGTTGCTTCTTCCACCATCATTAATAGCGATTATGGGGAAAACTCTATGGATCTACCCATCACCTTTGAGAGTTCACCCACCACTCCTTTCTAGTATGCCCCTAAATTCAGGCATGCCCAATAGCAGTGTATGAAGGTACCCTGATTCACTTTACATTTTCCACATTCTGGGGACACCCCTGGGTAAAATGAATGTACCATACTGGGTGGGTAATATAAGCAACGTAAAAATGTATATTGCATTTCCTTGTACTTATTACATAAAAGTAGGGCCATGTGTGTCTGCAGCACTGTTTCCCAGTTAGGGTCTAATATCTCTATCCCTAGATCTCTCTCTCACCATTGTTTGACCTTGTGATTCTCTCCCTCAAAGAAAACTCTGTCAAGTTTAACTGCCCTGCCCACCAAGCCTTTCTTGTGTCTATTCACTCCCAGTGTCTCTCTCTCTCTCTCTCTCTCTCTCTCTCTTTCTTCCATTGGTGATTCCCCTAGACTTTGTCTCTGTAACCTTCTACAGTAGTCTCGGACTTGGAAGTATTTAAAAAGGTGTGAGGAAGGGATGCCTACACCCATCCGTATCTCTTGAAAGGTGTGCATAACTGCTCTAGTGAGCAGGTTTCTGACACATCGAATCTCCCGCTCCTGCCAGGACTTAAATCCCTCATCTGCTATGTCCAGAAAGAAATCAAGGTTGTCCGCCACTGGCACCAGTATGGTCTTTACTTGACTCACCCCTCTTCTTTTCTTTATAATTACCCAGGCCTCCAGGGTCGAGACCACCAAGGGATTAGGGTCTCCCAACCTCCTGTATGCTTGTAGACCCCCTTCTCCTAGGTAAACCAAAGCCTGCCCCAGGCATCCTTCCTCCTCCAGGTCCAGCCAGATGGCTGCCTGTCCTTTATTGACCCAGTTGTGAACATATCTATACTGTGTGGCCAGAGAGTATCCTTTTATGTCTGGGAAGCTCATCCCTCCATTTTCTCTATCTGCCTTAGGTCTTTTGAAAACAAGGATGGAAATGAGAAAGGAAAATGTGGGCACACTGGGATTTGAACTCTGGACCTCTGGTATGTCGTTCCAGCGCTCTAACCATTAAGCTACAGGCCCACTGGTTAAAGCATCCTAAGAACTTCCTATTTCACAGTCACACATTCCTTTCTCTAGTGTTGCTCAATTCTGCAACCAGAAACCAATTTAGAAATACCACTACTTCTCAGTGCAGTTTAACCCCTGCAAGGTATATAGTTTTTTTAAACCAAGGATGGAAATAAGAGAGGAAAATGTGGGCGCACCGGGATTTGAATTCCAGACCTCTGGTAAACTGTTCCAGCGCTCTAACGATTAAGCTACAGGCCCACTGGTTAAAACATCCAAAGAACTTCCTATTTCACAGTCACACATTCCTTTCTCTAGTGTTGCTTGATTCTGCAACCAGAAACCAATTTAGAAATACCACTACTTCTCAGTGCAGTTTAACCCCTGCAAGGTATATAGTTTTTTTAAGTCTTTTGAGACTCACCCTAGGTTTCTTCCCCTGCCATATGAAACCTGTGAAGCCCTTTTCTAATTTTTTGATGTCCACATTTTTAGGGCAGCAGGGCATCATTTGCATAGTATAGAGAATTCTAGGTAAGACATTCATTTTTAGAAGATTCAGTCTATCCATCCACGAGACTGGTAATGCCTTCCACATATTTAAATCTTTTAGGATAGTTCCGAAAGGTGGCATATAATTCAACTCATAAAGGGTAACCAATCCTTCCCCATCCTTACTGCTAGATAAGCAAATGCCTTGTTCACCCTCCTGAGGCCTCATGTGTCCCTCCTTTTTTGAGCATTTCCCCCCAGGTACATTAACTCTGACTTGTGTATATTTAGTTTGTATCCTGAGAATTTGGCAAAGTTGTCTATAATCTGTAGCAGGGCTGATACCGAACTCTCCGGTTCAGTCAGGAATAGCAGAATTTCATCTGCATACAGCGTAATAATGTGCTACATCTCCCGTTTACCCAGAATCCCGGAGATTTGAAGGTTGCCCATGATCTTAATAGTCAGAGATTCTATTGCAATGGCAAACAACAGAAGAGATAAGGGGCATCCTTGCCTAGTGCCTCTCTCTCACCTAAATTCTTTGGACAGCAGGCCATTCACTAATACTCTTGCTGTAGGCATCCTGTAAAAAGCCTCTACCATCTGTATGTATTAATCTCCCAGCCAGGATCTCCATCAAGTAGTTCCACTCTATTCTATTAAACACTTTCTTGGCATCCATGGACAGGACAGAAGTTTGCCCAGGACGCCCACCATATTACATTCCATAGTCTTCTCATAGTATGGTAAGAGAGCTTGCCCTGTACAAAGCCTGTCTCATCTTGGTGAAGAGTTACATTGTAATGCATGGTGTAGACAGTGCTGCCTGTGGAAGATGCAGGTTGCGGCAAACTAGTGCACTGTTGTTATCCTGACCATTGGTGTTATAGTGGACCCCCACCCTTCCCACCACAGCAGGTATTGTTCTACCACCCCACTCCCCCCCTTTCCCCAAAGCGAACTGGTGGCTGGCACAGTCCACCACTCACCACCACTGCCAGTCACTGATTGAGCTTTTCCCCTGGTGTCTAGTGGCACCCCACCACCCTCCAATGGCCATGTATGTTATTCATTGGTGGTTATTGGCACTCCCTCACCCTCCAATGTGTTTGTAGTATGAAAAGAAGAAAACTGTCCCTCGATGTCTTTTAAAATGTTTTTTACCCTCTAAAAAAAGTCCATTGTTGATCACACCTGCACCCCACATCTGACCTCCCACAGTGCACCCACTTCCTCCACCCCCCTTGATAATCCCACACATCCTCACTCCTCTGAAGAGGTCCTAGGTTCAGGATCCACTTTCCTGATCATAAAAGAAAGAAGAAAGGCCAAGTGAGAGATAGTGAGGCTAAGTAAAGGAGGGGGGAGTGGGTGGAGGAGAACCTGGAAAAAACTGAGATACTGAGTGAATACTTTTGTTCAGTATTCACAAAGAAAGGGGAGGAAGAAGGACTGGAATTATCCAGCAGACACACACAAGGAAGAGGGATGGACACCAGACCATTCACAGAAGAGAGAGTCCTAAAGGAACTCTTGAAACTGAAGGTGGACAAGGTGATGGGGCTGGATGGGATACATCCCAGAATACTAAAAGAACTCAGATAGGTGCTACTGACACCAGTGACAGCCCTATTCAACAAATCATTGGAGGAGGGAGCAGTACCAGAGGACTGGAGGAGGGCAAACATACCCCTTCACAAAAATGGAAGCAAGGTAGAAGCAGGAAACTATAGACCGGTCAGTTTGACCTCAGTGGTGGGAAAGATGATGGAATCACTGTTAAAGGAAAGGACTGTGGAATATCTAGAAGCCAGTGGGGCACTGGACCCAAGGCAACATGGATTCACAGCAGGATGGTCTTGTCAAATGAATCTGATAGACTTTTTTGACTAGGTGACAAGGGTAGTAGATCAAGGAGGGGCGGTGGACATGGCCTACCTACTGTAGATTTTAGCAAGGCACTTAACATAGTATCACACAAGAGGTTAGTAAACAAGTTGGGCAGTCTTGGAGTGGGTCACAAGGTGGCAAGCTGGATCAGAAATTGACTTAGCAACAGGACACAGAGGGTGGTGGTAAATGGAGTTCAATCTGATGAAAGGTGGGTAACCAGCTGGGTGCCACAGGGTTCAGTACTGGAGCCAGTCCTCTTTATTGTCTTTATTAGCGACATTGTGGAGGGACTTGAAGGAAAGGTATGCCTCTTTGTACAGTAGATGACACCAAGATCTGCAATAGGGTTGACACTAGGAGAGAGGGGAGTAGATGAGGAGAGACTTAGCCAAGTTGAAGGAGTGGTCAAGAGTGTGGCAGCTTGGATTCAATGCCAAGAAGTGCACGATCATGCACTTGGGGAACAAAAACCCCAGGAAAGAAATACATGATGGGGGGGGAGGTACTAACAACAACCAATCTGGAAAGGGACCTGGGGGTAGTCATAACAGAAGATCTAAAAGTAGCCAAACAATGTGAGAAGGCAGTGAGAAAAGCTAGGGGGATGCTAGGGTGCATAGGGAGAGGTATCACCAGTAGAAAGCAGGAGGTGGTAATGCCACTGTACAGGCAGTTGGTGAGGCATCTCCTGGAGTACTGCATGCAGTTCTGAAGATCTCATCTCCGAAAGGACATTGATAAGGTGGAGGCAGTCCAGAGAAGGGCAATGAAAACTGTGCAGGGGCTACACCAGAAACCATACAAGGAGAGACTGAGGCAACTCAATATGTATACACTGGAGGAAAGGAGGGGGGATATGATAGAAACATTCAAATATGTCAAGGGGATCAATAGAGTTCAAAAGGGCAGTATTTTTCAGAAAAGGAGGTGTGCATGAACCAGGGGTCACAATATGAGGCTGGAGGGGGGAAGACTCAGGGGCAACGTGAGGAAATATTTTTTCACAGAAAAGGTGGTGGATGCATGGAACAGCCTTTCTGAGGAGGTTTTTGGGGCAACAATGGTAGGAGAATTCAAGAATGCATGAGACAGGCAGAAGGCAACGCTAGGTACGAGAAGGAGGAGGTAGGCTGCAGATCAAGTAGGATCTGGAGTTTATACAGTAGGTAGGGAAATGGGCAGACTAGGTGGGACATGTGGTCCTTATCTGCCATCAAATTCTATGTTTCTATGATCGAAGACACGTCTTGCTGCTGGAACTGGCGACTGCAATATGAGAAACTAAGGTAAATGTGGTTCCATGTATTTCAATGGGGGTTTCAACTTGTATGCATAACTTTGGCATTTTTTGAGATTTTGACCCCAAATTTTCAACATGGCCTTTTGAGGACCCCACCTCATGAACAATAGGACTGTTGTTATGTAACTCCATCTGGAAAGGTGATTTTATGGTTGGTTGGCAAAATTACTTTCTGGCAGGATTTTCTGTAACGACAGTCATATTATTCATGAGGTGGAACCATAAGAAGGCTAAGTTGAGTATTTAGTGGCATACTAGAAAGGAGTGGTGGGTGAACTCTCAGACGTGATGGGTAGATCCATAGAGTTCTCCCCATAATCGCTATTAATGGTGGTGGAAGAAGCAACAGATGGTACCTGGGATCCTTATCCCAGATGGGTGAGAGTCCTACTGGTGGTGGGGTGAAAATGTGGGGTCAAAATTATTACAAATGGCAGAGTTATGACCATTCATTGCAGTTTCGCTACGAAAGCTCCTAACTTTGTAAATTTTTTATATTTTGGCACCAAATTTTTAACATAGACTTGTTATTACCCCACTAAATTTATGTCATAGCTGTCATTAGTGAAAGGAGAAAGTCCAGAGGGGGTATTGCTAAGCTTAATGGAGAAAAGGAAGCATGTGAGGAGGAGGACCCTGTAAAGGCATCTATCCTAAATAGATACTTTTGCTCAGTATTTACTGAAGAGAAGGTAGGGCAGGGCCCACAGCTCAGCATCATGGACACAGGGGGGAGGGAGGTGAGCACTACCCCTTCACAAAAGAAAGGGTCCTACAAGAGCTTGCTAAGCTCAGGGTGGATATAAGGCAATGGGACCTGATGGCATACATCCCAGGGTACTTAAGGAGCTAAAGGAGGAACTAGCAGAGCCATTAGCAGAATTGTTTAGTGAGTCTCTGAGCACAGGAGAGGTCCCAGAAGACTGGAGAAGGGCTCATGTGATCCCGCTCCACAAGAGTGGTAGCAGGGAGGAGGCGGGGAACTACAGACCGGTCAGTCTTACCTCAGTAGTGGGCAAGATTATGGAGGCACTCCTTAAGGAAAGGATAGTGCAACACCTGGAATCCATAGGGGCACAGGATCCAAGACAGCATGGGTTTACAAAAGGAAGGTCCTGTCAAACTAATCTCATAGATTTCTTTGACTGGGTAACCAGAGTGGTGGACCAAGGGGGAGCAGTTGATGTCGCCTACCTTGACTTCAGCAAAGCTTTTGACACTGTTCCACATAGAAGATTGATAAATAAGCTGGGTAGGCTCGGGTGGACAGAAGTTGGTCAACTGGGTGGCAAACTGGTTGACGGGCAGAAAACAGAGAGTGGTGGTAAATGCTATACAGTCAGAAGAGATGCAAGTCACAAGGGGTACCTCAGGGCTCAGTCCTGGGCCAGTCTCTTCAACATCTTCATTAGTGACCTTGCAGATGGACTAGAGGGTAAGGCTTGTCTGTTTGCAGATGACACCAAGATCTGCAACAGAGTAGATGATCCAGATGGGGTGGGCAGAATGAGAAGAGATCTGGATAAACTAGCAGAATGGTCAGAAGAGTGGCAACTGAGATTTAATGCAAAGAGAAGTGCAAAATCATGCACATAGGGAAGAGAAACCCCAAGCCACCTATAGGCTGGGAGGAGTTGCTAGCAGTCACAAAGGAAGAAAGAGACTTGGGCATCATCATCACTGATGACCTAAAATCATCCAAGCAGACCTCTAAAGCAGTAGGTAAGGCTAGGGGGTGTTAGGGTGTATTAGTAGGGGTATCACAAGTCGAAGAGGGAGGTATTAATCCTCTGTACAAGACACTGGTTAGGCCCCATCTGGAGTACTACGTGCAGTATTGGAGGCCACACCTTCACAAGGACATTAACCAAATTGAGGCAGTCCAGAGAAGGGCAACCAAAATGGTGCAGGCACTGCATCAGAAGACATATGAGGACAGATTAACGGAGCTCAATATGTACACTCTTGAGCAAAGGAGGGAGAGAGGTGATATGATCGAGGCATTCAAACACCTTAAGGGCATAAACAAGGTGAAAGAGTCTAACATGTTTAAATATAAGAAAAATAGCAGGACAAGAGGACACAGCATGAGATTAGAGGAGGCCGATTAAGGGGAATGTGAGGAAATTCTTTTTCACAGAAAGGGTGGTGGATGCCTGAATGGCTTACCACAAGAAGTGGTGGTATGAATACAGTGAGGGCTTCAAACAGGCATGGGATATGCATAAGGAGCAATACAAATGACTATGAATAGATAGACCACTGACAGAGCAAAGGCAGATGGCACATTTATAAGGTAGAAAAGAAATGGGCAGACTGGATGGGCCTTAGGGGTCCTTAGCTCTACCCGTCAACTTCTATGTTTCTATGTTTCTATTTTTCAAACCCTGGCCAAAATTAGTTTTTGCACCCGTGGTGCGGAATGGTGTTGCTGTTGTGCAGAATTATTGTTTTGCCGGGATTCGAAAATATTCTGTGCAGGGTACATCAGGTGGGGTAATAACATGGTTATGCTGCAAATTTTGTCACTCTTGCCCTGTGCTTACACAGCTACATACATATATATACGCATGTATGGAGGGATGGGAGCGCAGGGCCCAGAAGCAAATAAGGCTATGATTATACTTTCTTAAAAAGTACAGAAATTCTTTGCAAAAAATGCTATTAATGCAGCAGTTAGGGTTCCACCATCAAAAGTTTGGAAATATGGTTTTAGGCTTTCCAACCCTAACACCCCACCCCACTCCCACCCTCCTCGCACCAACAGGCATCATGGGTGTGCCTTGAGGTTGTCAGCCCTAACGCTCTCCCCATTCTCCTATACTGTACCATCTCAGCTTCCTTACACATATAATGGGGTGAGCATTAGGGCTGACAATCCCAAGGCACGCCCCTGATGTCTGTTGGTTGGTGGAGGTTGGGAGTAGGGTGGGGTGTTAGGGTTGGAAACCCTAACACTACATTTCCAAACTTTTGATGGTGGAACCCTAACTACTGCATTAATGACTTTTTTATCAAAGAATATATTATAGTGGCCCGGTAGGGTCACTATAGTTAGGGTTCAAAGGTTACTTCTATGTGAAACCCAAAATATTGCACTTCAATAACTTTGCAACTTTTTGACTGATTTGCACTATTGGGGACCAAAAATCTCTTCATGTGGCAAGTTTCATTCCATTTGGATGTGCAGGTGCGGAGATAGGGATTGTCAAAAAATGTGAAAATTACCATTTTATGCTAATCTTTTGTCACGCTGTTTCTCAGAAGTGGCTTGGGGCATTTGGTCTGAAATTTTTAGTGTATGTAGGGCTTGGATCGCGGATGTGCCTTTTAAAGGTTTGGCGTAAAAAATATCAATCTGTTCAAAAGTTATCAAGTTTCAAAGTTTTCCATTATTTCCTATGGGACAAGTTAGCTGGCAGCCTTGACATAATTTTTTTTCTGCTGTGAATGTGTTTTCTTTTCTGCAAATGCAGAACGTTTTGCCAAGATTCCGACATCTTGTTTTCAGTTAGCTAGGCAAACAAACTTAAATATCTCAAAAAATACTAGCAGTTGGTAAACCCTAACACTTGTGTTTACCTAATCAGGGACCAAGGAATCAGATTCTGGGGTCAGTTTTTAAAAAAAGTGCCCAGAAATGTCTATATTCTATCCGCTGAATACTTTTGCTGCAAATCATGGAAAAGTTGTCTGCAAAACATGCCCTTTTCATAATTTGTGAAAGGTCGATTTTGTACTTTTGCAAATTGGGAAAATACAAGCTCAAACATGGATTTCCGTTTCGCAGTTTGTGAAACAACAGCTTTTATATAGCTGTTTCTTTGTCACTGCATAACAAAGAAACGGTTTGGAATTTTGGGCTAACATTTTCAGGATTCAAAGGGCTTGCACCACAGATGTACCTTTTGGTGGTTTCATGAAAAAATATTATCGCGCCACAAAGTTATAAGTAATTTAAATTGCGGTTACTTTCCCATAGGATAACATTGGCATTTAGACAATTCTTAGTCCAGCTGTATGCTCGAAATGGTTGGGAGTTTTGGTAAGAAAGTTTTAGGGTAAAACCGGCTTTGCCTGAGGAAGTGCCTTTTGCTGGTTTGGTGAGAAAATTTTCATCTGGTCCATAGTTTTAAGATTTGAAGTTTAGTCAGTTCCCATAGGGTAATATTAACATTGTTGAGGCATGTTTCGGTAGCTATATCTCAAAAATGGTTTGAAATATGGACTTGTGACTTACTACACATAGCAAGCCATTTTGCAGGTTTACAGGCATTGTTTAAAGGTGCAGGTAAATTGTAACGAATTGGGCTAAGGTGACTGTGGTACTGTGGCATGCATTCACAATATGTGATCTGTACTGCTATGCCTACAATTAGGTGCATGTTGTATGGTGAGAACCCCCCAAACAGATCCTTGGCCCTTACCATGGCCCTGGGGGAGTGGAATAAGGCACGAGGCACTATGTGTTGCTAAGATATTGGAGGTGGAGTAAGGCATGAGGCACCATGTGTCGCTATGATTTTAGAGGTGGAGTAAGGCATGTGGCACCATGTGTCGCTATGATATTGGAGGTGGAGTAAGGCATGAGGCACCATGTCTTACTATGATATTGGAGGTGGAGTAAGGCACGAGGCACCATGTGTTGCTATGATATTGGAGGTGGAGTAAGGCACGAGGCACCATGTGTCGCTATGATATTGGAGGTGGAGTAAGGCATGTGGCACCATGTGTCGCTATGATATTGGAGGTGGAGTAAGGTACGAGGCACCATGTGTCGCTATGATATTGGAGGTAGAGTTAGGCACGAGGCAGTATGTGTTGCTATGATATTGGAGGTAGAGTAAGGCACAAGGCACCATGTGTTGCTATGATATTGGAGGTGGAGTAAGGCATGAGGCACCATGTGTCGCTATGATATTGGAGGTAGAGTAAGGCATGAGGCACCATGTGTTGCTATGATATTGGAGGTGGAGTAAGGCATAAGGCACCATGTGTCGCTATGATATTGGAGGTAGAGTAAGGCACGAGGCACCATGTGTCGCTATGATATTGGAGGTAGAGTAAGGCACGAGGCACCATGAGTTGCTATGATATTGGAGGTGGAGTAAGGCATAAGGCACCATGTGTTGCTATGATATTGGAGGTAGAGTAAGGCATGAGGCACCATGAGTCGTTATGATATTGGAGGTGGAGTAAGGCACGAGGCACCATGTGTTGCTATGATATTGGAGGTGGAGTAAGGCACGAGGCACCACGTGTCGCTATGATATTGGAGGTAGAGTAAGGCACAAGGCACCATGTGTTGCTATGATATTGGAGGTGGAGTAAGGCACGAGGCACCATGTGTTGCTATGATATTGGAGGTAGAGTAAGGCACAAGGCACCATGTGTTGCTATAATATTGGAGGTAGAGTAAGGCACAAGGCACCATGTGTTGCTATGATATTGGAGGTGGAGTAAGGCATGAGGCACCATGTGTTGCTATGATATTGGAGGTAGAGTAAGGCACGAGGCACCATGTGTTGCTATGATATTGGAGGTAGAGTAAGGCACGAGGCACCATGTGTTGCTATGATATTGGAGGTAGAGTAAGGCACGAGGCACTATGTGTTGCTAAGATATTGGAGGTGGAGTAAGGCATGAGGCACCATGTGTTGCTATGATATTGGAGGTAGAGTAAGGCATAAGGCACCATGTGTTGCTATGATATTGGAGGTGGAGTAAGGCATAAGGCACCATGTGTTGCTATGATATTGGAGGTGGAGTAAGGCACGAGGCACCATGTGTCGCTATGATATTGGAGGTAGAGTAGGGCAAAGGCACCATGTGTTGCTATGATATTGGAGGTGGAGTAAGGCACGAGGCACTATGTGTCGCTAAGATATTGGAGATGGAGTAAGGCACGAGGCACCATGTGTTGCTATGATATTGGAGGTGGAGTAAGGCATAAGGCACCATGTAGTGCTATGGTATTGGAGGTGGAGTAAGGCATAAGGCACCATGTGTTGCTATGATATTGGAGGTAGAGTAAGGCATGAGACACCATGTGTTGCTGTGATATTGGAGGTAGAGTAAGGCACAAGGCACCATGTGTTGCTGTGATATTGGAGGTGGAGTAAGGGATGAGGCACCATGTGTTGCTGTGATATTGGAGGTGGAGTAAGGCATAAGGCACCATGTGTCGCTATGATATTGGAGGTGGAGTAAGGCATGAGGCACCATGTGTTGCTATGATATTGGAGGTAGAGTAAGGCATGAGGCACCATGTGTTGCTATGATATTGGAGGTAGAGTAAGGCATGAGGCACCATGTGTTGCTATGGTATTGGAGGTGGAGTAAGGCATAAGGCACCATGTGTCGCTATGATATTGGAGGCGGAGTAAGGCATGAGGCACCATGTGTTGCTATGATATTGGAGGTAGAGTAAGGCATGAGGCACCATGTGTTGCTATGATATTGGAGGTGGAGTAAGGCATGAGGCACCATGTGTTGCTGTGATATTGGAGGTAGAGTAAGGCATGAGGCACCATGTGTTGCTGTGATATTGGAGGTGGAGTAAGGCATGAGGCACCATGTGTTGCTGTGATATTGGAGGTGGAGTAAGGCATGAGGCACCATGTGTTGCTGTGATATTGGAGGTGGAGTAAGGCATGAGGCACCATGTGTTGCTATGCTATTGGAGGTAGAGTAAGGCATGAGGCACCATGTGTTGCTATGATATTGGAGGCAGAGTAAGGCATGAGGCATCATGTGTTGCTATGATATTGGAGGTTGAGTAAGGCATGAGGCACCATGTGTTGCTGTGATATTGGAGGTAGAGTAAGGCATGAGGCACCATGTGTTGCTATGATATTGGAGGTAGAGTAAGGCATGAGGCACCATGTGTTGCTATGATATTGGAGGTAGAGTAAGGCACAAGGCACCATGTGTTGCTATGATATTGGAGGTAGAGTAAGGCATGAGGCACCATGTGTTGCTATGATATTGGAGGTAGAGTAAGGCACGAGGCACTATGTGTTGCTAAGATATTGGAGGTGGAGTAAGGCATGAGGCACCCTCCACCCCCCCCCGTGCAAGGATACCATTATGGACTGATGGCAACATAAGTTTCAAAATTCACTGTTTTTCCTATAGGATAACATTGCAATGTGAGCTGTTTTTTTCATGCTGCATGCTATGGAATGGCAGCCCAGGGTCCAGAGGGCCCTGCACTTCTACGGGCAAAGAAGGATAGCACTACAGTATTTCAAAAGTTATACATGGGTGGGACCGCAAGGCTTAGAGGGACTTGGGTTATGGTTCATCTCTGTATCTGCTGGAATTAATTGTGGGCACATATGTGATATTGTTCAGGGTATCAAGGCGCACTTTCTGTCATGTGTGCCCCCTATTACATATTACTTGTTCTGGAGTTAGCCTTAGGGTTTGTGTTTGGGTGCGGGTTAGGTTATATATCTGTTGCGGTTAAAGGGGGACACAAATCTGATATTACTCAGGGTGCCAAGGTACACCTACTTTCGTGTGTGCCTCCACCTTAAATATTACAGGTTAGGTTATACAGTATCTATGTTGGAGTTAAGGGGGGGCTCATATCTCATATTGTTCAGGGTGCCGGGTTACACCTTCCATTGTGTTTGCTCCCATTAAATATTACTTTTTCTGCAGTTAGTGTTATGGTTTGGGTTTCAGTGTGGGTTAGGTTATATGTCTGTTGGAAAAAAAGGAAGAGCCAGTACTCCTGGAGTCGGATGCAAATATTTCAGAAAGATTTATTCCATTGAAGCAGACACAGAACAAAAGCTCGGTGTGGGTTAGGTAATATGTCTGCTGCAGTTAAGGGGGGCACATTTGTGATATTGCACAGGGTGCCGAAGTACACCTGTCGTGTTCCCCCATTAAATATTACTTGTTCCAGAGTTAGGCTTACAGATAGCTGTTCATGCTACTGTTAGAAAGACATTTGTGACTTAGGGTATGAATACTTTTTTTTTTTTATTATTTCTGATCTAGGATTAACCATCTGAGCTCAGAGCTCTTTACATAGGTTCCACGTTAGTATGTTTAGAACAAGTAGGTGATTATACAGAGGATTGAGATAAATAAGACAATAGGATTAGAATGAAAGCATTTAGGTACATTTGGTCTTTAAACAAAGGAATGCAAAAAATACAGCAAAAACTAAAGCTGAAATAAGTAAACACAGTCAGATACAAACAAGAACAGACTAAATAACTGTGCCAAACAGGAAGCCTGTTCGTTGTCAGCAACAGGAGGTGGTTAGCACATAGAAGTGCTGGAGAGGTGTGGTGGGGGGGTCGAACCCCAAGTGCAGGGTTTCTGAGAGAGAGAGAGAGAGATCTGTTTGGCAGAAGGGCAGATGGTAGGAGATGCCTTTGCTAGGTGCTAGCAATGGCAGACACATTGAGATTCCTGTATTAAATGGTTCTTTAGGTTCTTTTTGAAGGTCCACAGAGTGGGCAGGCTAATAATGTTCTCATGGAGGGAGTCGAACCACAACAGTGCCTGATAGGCAAAGGACCTTTGTCCTTGAGATGTCCGACATTTTGGAGTCAGGAAGGGCTGCAGTTCCGAATTTTGGGTGGGCCTGGGATTAGTGCTGGGAACTAGGAGTTGTTGGACCCAAGTCAGGAACTGACCAAGGCAGATCTTTTTGGTCAGGAGGCAGAATTAATATTTTAAGTGATCAAAGAGCGTTAGCCAGTGAGCCTTTGCATAGAGATTGCAGGTGTAGGTTAGTCGGTGTGCCTCTAAGGTGAGCCTGCAAGCATTGTTAAGGGCAGTTTTTATACATCGGAGGGCAGTATCTGTGGCAAAGCCATATATCAGCAGTCCATAGTCCACTAAGGAACCCACTGAACTGTGGACCGCTATGCTGAGGGCTTCAGGGGTCAGGCTCTGCCTATGGCTATAAAGTAGCCCTAAGCGTTTGTTGATTGCTTTAGCTGTGATGTCTATGTGGAGGACATAGGAGAGCGAGCTGTCAAGAGTGATTCCAAGATATCTGAAGTGATGAACACGTTCAAGAGGAACACCACCCCTATCACATATTAATAGTGGGTAGTTTTTGTGCTTGTTCTTAAGGCTGGTGAACAACATGGTTTTTAATTTTTTGTAGTTCATTATCAATTTATGATTTTTGAACCATGACTCAACACTGGTGAAGTCACATTGTAGCTGTTGCTCAAGAGCAATGGGTCAGAGCCATTAGAAAAGATAACCGCATCATCCGCGTAGAGGAGGATACGGCACTGACTAGTTAGAGGGAGGCAATTCAGAACTAGGCTAAAGAGGAGGGGGTCCAGTATTGACCCCTGTGGAATGCCTGAGCACACAGGCTTGGTATCAGAGAGAAAGGTATCTATCCTGACTTGCTGTGAACGGCAGTGTAGGTAGCTGCGGAACCATGCAGCCACCTCAGGGGCAAGGCCTATGGCAGTGAGTTGGTCAACTAGGAGGGCATGGTTGACCGTGTCAAAGGTCTTTGTTAGATCAATATAGATAGCCCTGACTAGCTGGCTAAGATTGAGGGATTTGTGGATGAAGCCTGTGTATTCCAGGAGGGCTGTAGTGGTGCTATGCCAAGCCCTAAAACCATGTTGCTCTGCACATAGGAGCATGTGCTTGCCAGATAATCGACAAGTTGGTCGGCAATGATTCGTTCAAGGGTCTTCGAGAGTGGTGGTAGTATAGAGATGGGTCAATAGTTCCCAGGGAAGGCATGATCCCCACTCTTGTACACAGGGGTGACTACTGCAGCTTTCCATTTTTGGGGGACTACTGCGAGATGGAGTGAGAGGTTAAGGATATGGGTGAGAGGGGACAGGATTTCTTCACGTGAGAGAGAGACTAGTTTCAGATCAAGGTTATCCCCACTGAATCGCCCCTTTCCAAGCACTTTGCACAGATATTTCCTGGTTTCTCCAAAGGTAATAGTCTTGAAGCAAAAGGGGGGATGCGATGGGGATTGTGTGGGTGCAGCAGGGATTATGGGGAGAAGAAGTTGGCAGGGAGAATGTGCTGCAAGTCGGTGAAGGCGTTGTTAAAGGTGTTGGCGATAGATTTAGGGTCAAGGATGGGGGAGCCATCAATACAGAGCATGTTAGGGGCCGATTTGGGTTCTCATCCGGTGACCTCATTTAGGTTAGCCCAGAATTTGTGTCCATCATGTCAGTTCTTGGTTAGGGCATCTTTATAGTATACATTTGGCTAATCAGATGGGCCTGGTACAGTTGTTCATCGCACGTTTGTAGTTCAGGATATCAGACTGCTTGCCAATGGCCCTAGCTTTATGCCAGAGGTGGTCTCTATTTTTCATTAGTTCAAGGGTCTCAGGGCTCATCCAGGGGTTAAAGTAGCCTTTAATCTTCTAGGAAGAAATGGTTGAGTGCATCATCAACGTCAGAAGCCTTAAAAACTGAGGACCAGTCAGCATTGAGGAGATCCATTTTGAAATGGTCAGCATGACCAGAGTTGAGAATCCTGCTGGTGATTTTTGTAGGAGGCAGTTTGGAGAAATTATTAGCCCAACTGAACATGACAGGGGAGTGGTCACTGATGTCATCTGGAAGGACGAAGGCATTAGAGGCATGCTTAAGTCGGTTGGTAAGCACCCAGTCAATTAAAGTACTAGTGCATATCCTGTAGTTAGTCCTAGTGGGTGTTTCAATGAGCTGGGTAAAGTGGATAGCCTGAACTGGTTAGCTTCAGGGTCAAGCCAATTAATATTGAAATCAGCTAAGAGTATGACCTCAGAGCTTAGGGTTAGGCTTCCAAGACAGTCTATGATGGCATGGAAACCTAGGGCCAAGTTCTTTGGGGGGATGAAGACAGATAGAATTGTGACAGTTTTATTGTGGGCCCCAAGAAGGACCTTAATGGCAAGGGCCTGGGCGAACAACGCTAGGTTGGGCAAATTCAGGACTATACCCTGAAGGCTGTCCTTAAGGTACATTGCACAGACACCACCTCTTTTAGATTTACGATCTTGCCTAAAGATCGAATAGCCTGGCAGACTGATGGCTCCATCGGGGATCTTGGGAGTGAGCCATGTCTCTACCACAGACAGTACATCTGGATTATGTAGGGCTACCCAGGCTTGAAGGTTGTCAAACTTTGCTGTCAGGCTGTGGATGTTTAGTGATGCAGAGGTTAAGGTGCCTGGTTTCGGTGCACTCAACCCCTGATGTAGAGGGGGGCCAAGATTAGGGTGGATGTTGCCTGAAAGCAGTAGTAACAGGAGTACCAAGCTTTGTGCTGTCTTTGTGGATTCATTCAAGCTGCATGCTTATCAGAGAGAATGGCCAGTTTAGGCAGGACTGTGGGATACACCTAAGGAGTGATGCATGGAGAGCCCTGCACTCCCACCCATCAATACGGATACCATTACAGTGATGGGAGCACAGGGCCCTCCACATGGAAATAAGGATAGAATTACAATCTTTCAAGAATTATTGATGCTTGGAAGTGCAGGGCCCTCTGGTCCCTGGGCTCCCACAAGCAAATAAAGGTAAGATTAGACTTTCTCAAAAAGTAAGGAAATTCTTGGCAAAAAACTTTGTTAATGTATCAGTTAGGGTTCCCACCATCAAAAGTTGGGAAATGTGGTGTGAGGGTTTCCAACCTAATGCCCCACCCCACCCTCCATGTACCTTTGGGCATCAGGGGTGTGCTTGCAGTTGTCACCTAACTCTCACCCCATTCTCTTATGCTGTACCATCTTGGCTTCCTATCACATGGAATGGGGTGAGTCTTAGGGTGACAACATAAGGCATCTCCGATGCCTATTAGTGCATGGAGGGGTGAGGTAAGTTAGGGTTATATATATATATATATATAAATATATATATATAGATATAGATATATATATATTATAGTGGCACCTTTTGCATTAGCGCTACTACACACAGTCAGTGGCTGGCCATGGAGGTTAGAGGTGGGCTGTGCCAGTGGCCTGCTGGGGAAGAGTGGGGGTGCTGGGTGGGCTGGCACGGCTGGGTGAGGGCCACTAGACTACCAGGAAATTGCAGATCGTTATGTATTTTATTATGATGGGGGGCCACTAGACTACCAGGGATATGAACAACTATAATAATTTTGTACAGATCGAGGGAAGGCCACTAGACTACCAGGGATATAGAAAAGCAATATTTATGAACTACACATTGGGGGGGCCACTAGACTACCAGGGAATTAGAGATCGTAATCTATTTTATCATGATCGGGGGCACTAGACTACCAGGATATGAACAACATATATATATATATATATATATATATATATACTGTATATATCACACATACATATATAAAGGCCCAATAGGCACAATGTCTGTTTTCAGGGGAAACCTGGGAGCACTGGGGAGCATAAGTAACTTGTTTAGGGTCACAGAGTACACAAATGGAGGTTGTAGGAATCAAAGCAGGTCTGCTGGATCTGCCAAGGTCATTCACAGCTCGTTGTCTAACCTCTGGGCTATACAGACAGTTCTAAAGATGCAATACATGGCAATATGCCATTGATAGGTTAAGAATGCATACCATATCAGTTTCAAAGTTTAAAGAAGTAAATTTGAAACCTGCAGTTTATACAAATGTTTGTTTTCTAGATGCTGCAGTGATTCACTCAACCTCACGGTCATTCATCTCCTAGCATGCATTAATATAGAGCACACTAATACTGTCGTACTTCAATCTCCAAGCATGTATTAATATAGAGCACACTAATACTGTCGTACTTCAATCTGCTAGCATGCATTAATACAGAGCACACTAATACTGTCGTACTTCCGTCTCCTAGCATGCATTAATATAGAGCACACTAATAGCTGTCGTGCTAGTCTCCTGGCATGCATTAATATAGAGCACTAATGCTATTAGGTACTTCAGAGCTCTAGCATGTATTAATATAGAGCACACTAATACTGTCCTTCAATCTCCTAGCATGGATTAATATAGAGCACACTAATACTGTCGTTCTTCAATCTCCTAGCATGGATTAATATAGAGCACACTAATACTGTCGTACTTCAATCTCCTAGCATGCATTAATGTAGAGCACACTAATACTGTCGTACTTCAATCTCCTAGCATGCATTAATGTAGAGTACACTAATACTGTCGTACTTCAATCTCCTAGCATAGATTAATGTAGAGTACACTAATACTGTCGTACTTCAATCTCCTAGCATGCATTAATATAGAGCACACTAATACTGTCGTACATCAATCTCCTAGCATAGATTAATGTAGAGCACACTAATACTGTCGTACTTCAATCTCCTAGCATACATTAATATAGAGCACACTAATACTGTCGTACTTCAATCTCCTAGCATGGATAAATGTAGAGCACACTAATACCGTCGTACTTCAATCTCCTAGCATGGATTAATGTAGAGCACACTAATACTATCATAGGCCTGAGTGAGACGTGCCCCCCGGACTTATTTCTCTTACTTGGATTATTTAGGACATTTATAATTTCCATGAAGGCAGTGAGAGTGCCATGTTGATTCAGCCTCTCTTACAGTGAGAGGGTTTGGGGGCTGATTATTATTTTTATTTACAGTTGGAATAACCGATTGGACTTTAAATCCTGGATTGCAAAGCTGAAATGGATCTTTATTTTTATTCATAACTGGAACAACTGATTGGACTTCAATTTTGGATTGCAAATCTAATTTCTGTGTATAAAATTGTTTTAATATTTTAAGGGGGGTGTTTTATTTCATTTTTATTATTTTTTGTTCTTTTCTTTAGGTTGTTTAAGTTGGGGGTGGGAGGGTTTTGTTTGTATGAGGGTGAATAAATTTTAAAATATGTGTTGGGGTATAAGTAAAACGGTTAGACAGTACTCCCCCTCAAGACTTCGGGATCTCCGTCTCTTTGAACTGCCCCCACTTATGGGGGAGGTTTATGCTGGATGTCGAAATCTCAGCATTATGAGATCAAAATGCAGAAAGATACGGGGATCCTGGAACTCTTGAGGGAGATGGGAGGGAAGAGAACGGATACGGGCAGTGAGGGCTAGGAGACGTCCTGGGACAAAATGGGTACTGGAGCAAGGTCCTCCTTGCCTAGTTCCCATACCCAAGGGCACTGACTTGGAGTGTGTCAGGCAGGAAGTGGGATCACCCCTGGATTTCCGTCCCTTTCGGGCGATGTTAAGCAATGCCAGGTCGATTAGGAATAAGACTGCAGTGTTTGCAGATCTTGTTTCCTCAGTCGACTTGGCTTGCATCACCGAGACCTGGCTAGATGGAAATGCTGTTCCTGTGTTGGACTCTGCGATTCTGGCTGGGTTCTCGGTGATTCACTGCCCTAGAGTGGACCAGAGGGGGGGGGTTGTGGTCTGTTTTAGACAAGATCTGGTTCTCAGGGAAATGCCAGTTGGTCACACCAACTCCTTTGAATGCATAGTGGGTGCAGGTGCAGGCTTCAGGACCCTTCTTATCTATCGTCCACCAGGGGATGAGAGGGAGTTCCTGAAGGAGGTTGCAGACTTCATCGCTGATATGGTACTGGAATCTCCCAAATGGTTAATTCTGGGGGATTTCAATGCCTGGGTCGATGATGAACTCTCGCCATTTGGTCAAAACCTCCTCCAATTAACGGACTCATTGGGCCTGTCATGGGTAATTACCTCTGCAACCCATGGGGGGGCATACATTGGACTTGGTGTTCTATCTGGGGATGGAGATATCTGATGTGGAGGTGGAGCCAGTCGGATGGTCTGACCATCACGCCCTGAGGTTTAGATTTGCAGCCCCTGAAATAGGCCTGTCCCCAGAGAGTTAGTACAGTTACGTCCCTTAAGAGGGGTTACCTCAGAAGGCCTAATGACAGAACTGGACTTCTCAGATTTTCCAAGGGATAGCATGGATCCAGGGCCTTTGGTCTTAGCCTATAATAGGGTTGTGACTGGAGCCTTGGATGCCATTGCTCTAATTCGTGTTTGTCCCCGTACTCTTCACTTAGGGGCTCCCTGGTTTGATGGGGAGGTCCGTGAGTGGAAGAGGAAGGGACAAAGATTGGAAAGACACTGGCAGAAAACTCAACTGGAGGTGGATAGACTTGAATTGTTGGAACATTACAAATTCTACCAATCAGCAATTTCCCATAAGAAGGCAGAGTTCCTGTCCAGGGAAATTGCAGCAGCAAGGAATAGACCATCCCAGCTCTTCCGGACTGTGGACATACTGTGCAATCCAGTCTGTCTCCAGACCGGTAGAGCATTATCACAGGTACAGTGTGAGAAGTTTGTGAAATTCTTTGCTGACAAGGTATCCACCATCAGGGATGAGATCCGCCAGTGTCCCTCTATTGGGCATTGCACTGATCAATCGGGTGATACTAATGCCCAGTTGTACTGGTCCACCTTTAGACTACCAGCAGTAATAGATACAGTGAGGATCATCCAGACTCTGCGACCTACCTACTGTAAGTTGGACCCATGCCCTACTCACCTGGTGGTGGGATGTATAGATATTATCGGCCCAGTCCTGGCTGGGATAGTGGTGGTGTCATTAGAGAGAGGGATCTTTCCAGATCCCTTAAAGGAGGCGGTAGTATGTCCCCCGTTGAAAAAGGCCTCTCTTGACCCCGACTGCCCAGCAAATTATAGACCAGTCTCTAACCTTCCCTTTGTAGGGAAGGTTATTGAGAAGGTGGTCGCTCTGCAACTGGAGGATCATTTGTCCAGCCACAATATCTATGACCCTCTCCAATCCGGCTTCAGGAAAAGGCATAGTACAGAGACGGCTCTTGTTCGGGTATTGAATGATCTCCTGATGGCAAGAGATCGGAGGACCCGTTCCATCTTGGTTCTCCTGGATCTCTCAGCAACATTTGACACCATGGATCATGGGGTATTTCTCAACTGCCTGCGGTTTTTCTGTGGTCTGAGGGGAGCAGTCCACAGCTGGTTTTGATCTTTTTTGGAGGGCAGATCTCAGAGAGTGGTGTCTGGAATTTACACCTTGGCCCCTCATTGGCGGCCCTGTGGGGTACCACAGGGGTCGATGCTGTCCCCTATGTTATTCACGGTGTACATGCTTCCAATGGGGGACATTATAAGATGGTATGGGCTGAGTTTTCATTGTTATGCTGATGATTCTCAGCTCTACCTGTTTTTTATGCCTGATCAGGAGTCGGATTCCATCACGATGTTTAACAACTGCCTCGTGGAGATTCAGGATTGGATGAGTGCTAGTTGGCTTAGGTTGAATTCAGGGAAAACTGAGGTGTTGGTTGTGGACCCTGGAGGGAGGACAACAGGGGCTTGGACTGGGAAACCCTCAGGTTTATATCTTGGGGGGCCCCGCTTCTTGCCTCTGGCCAAGTGCGTAACCTTGGCGTAATTTTTGACGAAAGCCTGACTATGAAGACGCAGGTGTCGGCCGTAGTCAAATCTGCCTTTTTTCATCTGAGAAACATTGCCTGGGTGAAACACTTGGTTCCACGGGAAGATCTTCCCATATTGGTCCACGCCTTTGTCATCAGCCATTTTGATTACTGCAATGCCCTCTATCTAGGGCTGCCAGGGGTGGATATCCGCCGCTTGCAGCTTGTGCAGAACGTGACGGCCAGGTTGTTGATGGGAGTTTCAAGATCTAGCCATATGACACCTGTGCTGTGTGATCTGCACTGGCTGCCAATACAGTGGCGGATCACCTTCAAGGTCGCATTGCTGACCTTTAAGGCTCTACATGATTTGGGGCCTCACTACCTGAAAGAGCTCTTGGTGCCTTACTGTCCTGCCCATTCTCTTCGCTCCTCTGATGAGGGATTGCTAGAGATTCCCAGGGTACGTCTAAAGATGTCTGGAGGTAGATCTTTTGCCTATATGGCACCATCCCTGTGGAATTCTCTACCTCGTCAGATACGAGAATGCCTAACCGTTGAAAGTTTTAAAAAACAACTAAAACTTTCCTTTTTGCCTGCGCGTTTGCTGGTACATAATTATGTGTAGTGTATGATTGTCTGATTTATTGTTTTAAAATGTGATTTTATTGATTTGACTTATTGTAAAAGCGCCTAATATAAATAAAATTTTACTTACTTACTTACTATCGTACTTCAACCTCCTAGCATGGATTAATATAGAGCACACTAATACTGTCGTACTTCAATCTCCTAGCATGCATTAATATAGAGCACACTAATACTGTTGTACTTCAACCTCCTAGCATGGATTAATATAGAGCACACTAATACTGTCGTACTTCAATCTCCTAGCATAGATTAATGTAGAGCACACTAATACTGTCGTACTTCAATCTCCTAGCATGTATTAATATAGAGCACACTAATACTGTCGTACTTCAATCTCCTAGCATGTATTAATATAGAGCACACTAATACTGTCGTACTTCAGTCTTCTAGCATGTATTAATATAGAGCACACTAATACTGTCGTAGTTCATTGGAAAGCTTGAAATCTCCTAGAAAATTTCAAACTACTGGTACTTCGTGGACTTGTTCTTGTTCCTGGCAGAACTAGTAATTCTTACAATTATTGCATTTCTTGGCACAGTAAAATGTTATACAGTACCCCAATGTGAAGTAAAAAACAATCCAGGGCATATTTGATCCTGCCATTATGTGTTGTATGTATAGATTGTACTATTGATATATCTCAGACGCAGAAGCTTGTATGTAATTTGTTTTAAACAATAAAATATGTGAACAAAAATCCTGTGTATATATGTATGCACAATATGATAGTCTTTGCCTATATTTCCGCCGAACTACAACTGCCTTTGATACTGTATGCAATAAATAGAGAATAATGCATATGTAGGTGTGTGAATGCAGTTTTTTTACACACTCAAGGTGTGTGGTAATACAGTATATAAACCTCTCAAGAGCGAATCTCAAGAGGTTTATATATTGTCAAACACCGAGGGTGTGTAAAAAAACTGCAGATCACACACCTTCATATGTGTTATTTTTTATAATAACGGGTGCTAAGTAAATAAAGCTCAGAGTCTTAGCGTTACTGGCTTCCTGCATTGCTGATTCTACCTTTGTATGGGCTCCATGGCATGCTGGTTGTTATAAAGATAGGGTGAAGGTTTAACGACTTCTCCATTGTTAAAAGTTTTTAAAAAACTGTGAACGGTTCAATTTTCTGAGTTGGTAAGTACTTTAGTGTGGTACACACAACCTGGCACAAGACTGTAAAAGTCGCATCAGCTTGCAGGTTGATATGACTTTTTACAGGTCTCAAAAACAGGCTGATATCGGGGTCACCAGTTATGTACATATTTTTTGCAATAGAAGCTTTTCTCATTGTGTTGATGCAGGCGGGCCACTCAGCCCTGTCCCCACCAGCCTCCACGTTGCAATTAACTCTCCCTGACTCCCTTGTTCATATCTCCCACAAAGATTGGCCCCCATGATGTGGCCTGGAAGGGGTGGGCCATCCTCCACCCTACCTGGCGCCTCTCATCCAGAAGTGTGATCAGTGGTCCAGGTGGTAATGTGGGGACAGGTGTCAGCGGGCAGGACTTCATTAAGCTGGTGCCAACCCCTTCCCATTTTCTCCCCGTGTTTCCCAGTCACAGTGGCATGTAAGTGTGTGTGCATGGAGGTGCACAAATGCTACAGAATCTCCGCTCCTTCCTTCTACGCTGCTCATAATGCCAACACTACCACCCAGACTCCACCACTCAGGTGGCAGCCGAGGACTGAGGCAGCATGACTCCCCACCCCAGAAGAGGAGCACTGCCAGTGGACAATCCTCTCCCCCCAGCAACCCAAGCTTGTTGCTGAATGCAGGTCATTAGAATGGTAGGAGGTAAGGTGCATAGCGCCTCGCCCCTCTCTCTGTGCCACTGGACCGACTATGCAATGTTATTCATGCTTTCTTACAGGACAACTTTGTAAATAGGGCTCATCTGTCTTAAAGTTCTTATCATGTATAAATATAAAGACTTTTACTACTAGTACTTTCCTGCCTAGTGACTGCCAATATCCCCCCGTCCTACACTCAGCGCTGGGGTGCCTATGCCCTAGGAGAATGATTTGACACTTTTTGACATTGAACCCCAACTGCCACATCTTTGACCACTCCTTAAGTTTCCATAGATTCCTGTGCATTTTCCCCACCCCTCCTGACTGTCGACCGTATTGTAGATTTTAGTGCCATCTGCAAAAAGGCATACCTTCCTCTCCAGTTCTTCTGCAATGTCTCCAATGAAGATATTAAAAATCACTGGTCCCAATGCCATACCCCATGGTACCCTGCTGGTCAATCTCCCCAGTCTCCCATCCATAGAGTGTGTGCCATTAACCACTACTCTCTGTCTCCTAAGTCTGTTAACCAGTTTTGGACCCAGTCTACCAATCTGGACCCCACTTCTAAGCTGGTAAACTTCCTAATCAGTCTTCTGTGTGGCACAGTGTAAAAAGACTTCTGAAGGCCAGATAGGCTACGTTCACCAACCTCTCATGACCTATTTCTGGGTCTCCCAGTCAAAGAAATCTATCAGATTCATATAGCATGCCCTTCCCCCAGTGAATCCGTGCTGCCTATGGTCCTGTAGTTGACTGCATTCTAGATCCTCAGCCAGCATCTCTTTCAGGAGGGTTTCCATGAGTTTCCCCACCACTGAAATTAGACTGACTGGTCTGTAATTGCTAGCTTCCTCCCTGCTGCTGCTGCTGTTATACTGCGGGACCACTTCAGCCTTTCTCCAGTCCTCCAGAACCACACCTGTTTCCAGTGAGCTGTTGAAAAAAGCTGTCAATGGGGCAGTTAGTCTTGAGCTCTCTCAGTACCCAGTCAGAAGGTCTCTGAAAAAATAATGCATAAAACTGTGTCCTGTTGGGACATTTGGGCGCCAGTAGTCAGCTGATCTTGGGGGTGGGCCACGTGGTACAGCGAACATTGTGGACCTCTGGCAGATGCTTGCCCAACTGTATTTTGGGGGCATTAAAATTTCTCGGGCACCAGGATATGGAGCTAGGAAAACCCATTCTGGTGGTCCCACAGATATTTACTGCCACCCTGCATTTTGGTACACCTTGTTAGCATGCTGTTACTGGGCTTTATGTAGTTACCAGAAGAAATGGATCCACAGAGACAGTTAGCGAGGAAGCTGTGTTGTGGTTAGGACATCCCTTAAGCTAAACTAAGCATGAAGGACCAGGGACAGAGTGAGTTGCCAGGGGAGAAGGGCACAAGTCTCTCCCTATGGCAGTGGAGGCCTCAGACCATGCAGTTTCAGTAATGGGATAGAGTATTACCTTATGTCCCAATCTATAAGATACAGTAAGTGGGGTCTATGGGACCCCTGTATGAAGTGTTACAGTATCCACCATGTGAACTGTGATCCGTCTTCCACCAAGATTCAAACAGTAAACAGATTCAAGTGTCTGGAACCCTGCAGCCAGAGTAACTTATTACCCCTCTAAGTGAGGTGTCCTCTCTGTACACTTTGGAGAATTTAAGTTGATCTGATTTCTGTGGTTTTTACACGGGGGCTGTTGGCAAAGCTAACGGTGTGTAACCCTAGACACAGGAGCACCTGGGGCCATGCCCACCCAGATCAAAGGGCACATCATACGTTGGTTCAGTTTAAGCTACAGAACCGCTGAGCTACATGGGAGGGGTGCCTAACAGTGGCCTGTATCTACAGTTGCATAGTATGTAGGCAGCATGCACAGCTGAGGGAGGAGGTGAGATGGCCAAGATGGACACTAAACTGGGAAAGGGAAAGGGAGAGGAGTATAATGGAGGAGAGGATGGGCTCTGCTGAGGGAGAAATAGAGATTAGAAGGGGAGCTGTGGGAGGTCAAGGAATGGTTAAAAGGGGACAAGGAGCAAATACAGACATAGGCAGGGAGAATGCCATGGGGAGTGATGGAAAACAAGGGAGTATGGAAGCAGGGTAGAAGAGGTAGAGAATGGCTGTAGTGGTGCTACAGGAAGCCCAGAAAGAGGTGGTAAGGGACACAAGGGAAACCAGAGTAAATGGTAGGAGGTTAAGCATAAAGGTCTAAAGCCCATACGGAGGGCAAGGGAGGAGGAAGTAAGGGGTGGAGCCCCAACCAGGTGGATACAGGTAGTGGGCTTAGAGCAGAAAAACAGATATGCTCCTCTAGGGGCACTAAATGAGGGAGAAAATCAGGAAAGTGGAGTTGAGAAGTATCCAGGGGACACAGGAGAAGCAAGCATGAGGGAAGATGAAGAAAAATTGGAAAAGGAGGATGCCCTTTCGGGAAAGAGCAAGGAGGGTAGCAAACATATGGATAGGGGTGCAGGGGTGAACGCACCCCAGAAAGGGCATATCCAAAAGTGGGGGGGGGGACAGGGAGCTCAGGTTCAAAAGGGCTAGGGCTAGATGGGTCTGGGAAAGGGGAAAGTTCTCCAGGGAATTCAAGCAAGGCACGGCTAGGGGCAAATCAAAGGGGAAGGAAAAAGCTTGCAGATGGTGGGGCAGAGGTGGGCAGCCTAGCAATAAATGCCTGCGGGGAGCATGAAGCTAGGGGAGTGCAGGGGGATGATAGTACACCGGGAGATGAAACGGGCAATGGGGATAGTGAGAATAGGGTGGGAGATGAAATGGAAGGGATTTGGAGAAGGATAGAAGGGAAATGCAAACAGAAGGTGATGGAGAACAGGGTCCTACTTGTTGGGGACTCTATAATAAAAGGAATTAGATTTGGGGAGGGGGTGCAAGAGTAGCGCAGTATGGGTTGAGTGTTTGCCAGGCATGACGGCGGCAGAGGTCATTCACTATATCCCCTCAAGGGGGAAATAGCAGGATGAGAAAACACACCTGATGTTCTACCTGAGAACAAATGATCTGGTGGGAAAAAGCCTGTTGGAGGTGCAGGCAAGATTTAAAGCACTTGCTAGATACTGCAGCAGTCTGGGGTTCGAATCAATGGCTTTCTCTGAGGTGTTTCCAGTACCAAAGGCAAGTACTGATGGGAGGCTGAGGATTAAGGAGTTCAATGAGTGGCTGGTGGGGTGGTGCAAGCAAATGGGGTATGGGTTAGTAGGGGACTGGGGATCCACATTGGGGGATGAGAGCCTATTTGCTCCAGACAGACTGCACCCAAATAGGGGAGGGTGCAAGGGAAAGCAAATGCAAATTCGAGAGTCATAGAAGAAACCTACAATTCTAAACTAGATTGGGAGGGGGGAATCTGCACCACAAGGCAGGAGAAATGGGGGCTACCAGCCCCCAGGATAGTGCTAAAATACTGGGCATGAGGGAGAATAGAGAAGGGGGGATGGAGAGGGAACCTGATGGAAGGGCTTAGCAGCCAACGCCAGGAGCTTAGCAAATACGATGGGGGACTTGGAGGCCATC
Organism: Neoceratodus forsteri; assembly: GCA_016271365.2. NCBI lineage: Eukaryota > Metazoa > Chordata > Ceratodontiformes > Ceratodontidae > Neoceratodus > Neoceratodus forsteri. Next base: position 542,909,919 of record JADMNL010000023.1, read on the forward strand.
ATGGAGGATGAAGGACTAGATTTAGTAGCTATGAGCGAGACCTGGTGGACAGAGCAGCACACCTGGGAAACAACTATCCCAGGTTACAGACTGTTGAGAAGGGATAGGGAGGGTAAGAAGTGTGGAGGAGTTGCTTTATACATCAGGGAAGGCATAAGTGTAACTGAAGGATAAGAGGAGGATGGGGAGATTGAGCTACTGTGGGTAACGCTAGGCAGGAGGACAGGAGAATCCTTGTGACTGGGGTGGTATACAGGCCACCTACACAAGGGGAGGAGGGTGATCAACAGTTAATTCAGGCAGTCACAAGGTTGGTCCTAAAAGGAGAACTACTGCTGGTAGGGGACCTAAACCTCCCAGATACAGACTGGGAAATCCCGGAGGCAGCATCGACTAGAAGCAGGGAGATACTAGCTGTGCTGCAGGGGGTATTCCTTCAACAGCTGGTCAGGGAGCCGACAAGGGCAACAACCTCAGGATGTGGTCCTTGACGAATGGGGAGATTGTGGAGGGTGCAGGTGGAGACGCCGGCAACAGCCACCTCCAGCAACTGCAATAGTCAGGGTTAGGGCAGGGAGGGAGACAAGCAAACCAGTACTACAGCCATGGACTCCCAGACTCACAGACTTTGACAAGATGAGAAGGATAGTAAGGGAGACAATGGAGGGAACAGAGTATATAGGGGCAGTGGAGGAGTCATGGCAAGCTATCAAAGGAAGGGGTACTGAAAGCTGAGGAAATGTGCACAAAAAAGGTTAAGAACAGCAAAAGGGGGAGGAGACTGCTTTGGTTTACAAAGGAGGTTGCTGGGGCAGTCAGGGAAAGGAGGAGGAGGGCTTTCAGAAAATTTAAGAGGACACTCAGTGAGGAAGAAAAGGAAGAGTATAGGGAAAAGAGGAGTATGGCAAGGAAGAAGATCAGAAAGGCAAAAGCAGATACTGAGGAGAAAACAGCAAAAAAGGCCAAAAGGGGGAATAAAACCTTTTTCAGTTATGTGAGGGAAGATGAGAAGGGCAAGGCAGGGGATTACTAGGCTGGGGGGGGAGAAATAAAACTGGAAAGGGACTGTGAAAAAGCAGAATTATTAAATAAGTACTTTAGCTCGATATTCATGGAGGAGGAGGATGGTAGGGGACCTGCGCTAAAGTCGAATGGGAAGGAGGGCAAATGGGTGGATCTGATCTGTATAGGGTTAGGGCAGAGCTAGGTAGAGTAAGGGTGGACAAGGCAATGGGGCCTGATGGGTTACACCCCAGGGTGCTCAGGGAATTGAAGGAGGAGTTGGCTGCACCCTTGACAAGGCTCTTCAACTTGTCCCTGGATACGGAGAGAGTGCTGGAGGACTGGAAGAGGGCAGACGTAGCGCCTTTACACAAGGGCGGTAGTGAGGAGGTGAAGGGGCACTACCGACCTGTCAGTCTCACCTCAGTGGTGGGGAAGGTAATGGAGGCATTAATCAAGGAGAGGGTGGTGGATTGCCTGGAGGAGAGTGGCTTGCAGGACAGCAGACAGAATGGCTTCACTAATGGGAAGTCGGTGATTGACCGGGGGGCGGGCAGTGGACGTGTCCTATATGGACTTCAGTAAGGCTTTGATACTGTCCCCATAGGAGGCTGGTGAGCAAGATGGAAAGTCTGGGGTTGGGTGGGGAAAATAACAAGCTGGGTGGAGGCCTGGCTGTCAGAAAGAACTCAGAGGGTGGTGCTAGACAGGGTGCACTCTGGGACAGCGAGGGTGAAGAGCAGAGTGCCACAGGGGTCAGTTTTGGGTCTGCTTCTCTTCAATATCTACATCAGTGATATTACTGAGGGTTTAAGGGGGAAGGTGTGCCAATTTGCTGATAATACGAAAATATACAATAGGGTGGACACTCCAGGGGGATATGAGGGAGGACTTAAAGATGCTTGAAAAGTGGTCTGGGACATGGCAGCTGAAATTTAATGCCAAGAAGTGCGCTGTGATGCACTTGGGGAGTAGGAACAGAAGAGCAGGGTACAACCTAGGTGAGGAGGAAATTAAAGTAACAGATCAGGAGCAGGCTCTGGGGATCATAGTCTCCTCGAACCTTAAGGTAGGAATCCAATGTATCAGGGCGGCGGGAAAGACCAGTGGAATGTTGGCATGCATAGCCTGGGGCATTACTAGCAGGAGGAGGGAGGTAATAATGCCCCTTTACAAGCTATGGTGAGGCTGCACCTGGAGTATGGAGTTCAGTTCTGGAGGCCACATCTCCGAAAGGATATAGAGGTGTTGGAGAGGGTTCAGTGAAGGGCAACCAAGATGGTGCAGGGTATGCAGGGAGATCCATACGAGCAGAGGTGTAAGGAGCTGGATCTGTACGTGCTGGAGACAAGGAGGGAAAGGGGAGACATGATTGAAACTTTTAAATATGCAAAGGGGCTCAATAAAGTGGCAGAAGGGGGTTTACATAAGAGGAAGGAGGGGGTCAGAACCAGAGGGCACAGCCTCAGACTGCAGGGAAAGAGATACAGGGGCAATGTGAGAGGGCGTTTCTTCACAGAGAGGGTGATGGAACCCTGGAACAGACTACCAGATGGAGTGGCGGGGGCTAAATTGGTGGAAGAATTCAGGAGGGCTTGGGACAAGCATATGGGGCTGAGTATTGGGGGAAGGCGGAGGCTGGCAGGGAGGGGGAGGTGTAGGAGGAAAAAATGGGCAGACTAGATGGGCCGGTATGGTCCTTTTCTGCCGTCAAGTTTCTATGAGTCTATGATTCTATGACTGCATTCAGTTTCTTTTGTAGTCATCTCTGACTGTCTCCTAATGAATGAAAAAAGAGGGTTCACCAACCTGTGATAAGAGTCCCCCCCACCCAGCGTGACAAGATAGGTTATTAATACATTCTCTTTTCTACTGCAGGGTCCCAGGAAAGCCGAACCTGCCCACCCTCCTTACTCTTACTCTTCCAATAATTGGTCAGTCAGTTGTAGTGTATTGTGATGTATCTGTCTTGGTGTAATAGGTGTGCCTATACCTGCTAAAAGCAGTATACATTTTCCTAACTAATCCAAAGCTAAATGCAACAAAAACCCACTACTACAGTTTAATTTTTATTTTGTAGGAAATTAAGTGAAACCTATGGGGCACAAGGCCCATCTACAGGGATCACAGAGAGGTTACGTGATTTGCTTAGGGTCACACAGTATGCAAGTGGAGGTTGTGGAAATCAAGCCCAGGTCTGATGGAAGTATCAAGTTCATTCACAGCTTGTTGCTCTAACCTCTATGCCAAACTTCCGGCATAAAATCTCCTGTAAGCTCCCAGTACCAAATTAGTCCTGGTCCCTGTTAAAAATCCCGCAGTTAGTCCATAAATCAATCCAATCAAATCAATCTTTGTTTAAAAGGGGCATTTCCGATGATCGAGATGCCTGTACGAAAATTATAATCCACCAAACATCAACATACTAAAACCATTAAAAATGTAAACATTTTCAAATAATTAAATTCATAAGCAGATGATGGTCCCCACTAAATGTACACTTCTGAGAATGCACGGCTAAATAGGTATGACTTAAGTTCCATCTTAAAACTTTGGATGGTCAGGCAGTCCCTTATCCGATGAGGTAGAGAATTCCACAGGGTCGTGGCCGTAAATGCAAAGGAATGGGCCCCAGATGTTTGAAGTCGCACCCTGGGACTCTCTAAACACCAGATTAAACAAAGGAAACTTCAAGCCCTCTGTAAAGTGTTCCACTGAGGGGGGTCTCTGTCAGAGATCGAGGTAAAGAATTCCACAGCAGTGGTGTGGCCGCAGGAAAGGCCCGATCACCCAACTGCTTTAAACATGACCAAATGCCCATTAGCATGCCTAGTTCAGGGCGAGCAGAGAGGGCGACCAGAAATATAAGGGCACAGGCGCTTTTTCAGGTTGCCCAAACCCAGATCATGTAGGGCTTTATATGTTAATAAACCTACGGTGAAGCTTTGTTTTTTCATACTTTTTATATCTTTTATTGCCTTGTAAACCACAGTATTCAGAGTTTTATCCTTGTTTTTTAGTTTATTTATGTTTCTGTTATTTGTTGTTCCTTGTTAATCTTGGTTTTGATGTTGTTCCTGGTTAAAGTAGCAGTGCAGCAAAACCTGGCAAAAAATGTGACCCTACCCTTTTTTTCACCATAAAAGATACCAGGCATCTTCCAGTTTTATTTGGTGGCATAATTTTTTTTTTTTAATTCCACCAAAATTTGACTATTTTATAAATGTTTTCATTTTGCTTTTTCTTAAAAAGAAGAAAAGATGGCCGTCACGTTTTGCATAAAATTAGCATTGTAGACCTGGCAAGGTCCAGAACTGAGAAAATAAAAGAAAGACACACAGTGCACAGCATAGCAGGTACCTAGACAAGTAAATTAGATGGATATGCTAATACTTTTATGAATTGTAGCTGAAAATAACTTTTTGGGAAAAAGAATTTTTATTGCACTGTTACTGTAATGAACAGGGAATAAGTCCTAAGGTTATTCCATTGTTTTCCTGTAATTGTTTAAGAAAACTTTAATAAAAATTATAATTAAAAAAATATCTTGAAGCTGATGTGCAATCTCCTTGGCAGCCAGTGCTACTCTCTCAGTACCAGACAGACATGCACGGAGTGAGAAACTCCGGCAATCAACCTGGCTGCAGTGTTTAGCACCAGCTGCGAGGGGTGCATTAGACCTCCCAATAGCCTGAGGTAGAGGGTGTTAAAGCAATCCAGCCTAGAAATAACAAAGCCATGCACCATGTTTTTTATGGCTGCAGTGGGCAGAACCCTGCAGACATTTTGCTACCATAGTAGAGAAAGGGCGCTCTCGAGATTCCAAGTGGACTTCATAAAATTGAAGTTTTCTTAGAATTACTATGCTAGAGCAGTTTGGCTTTGGTGTCTTCCTACTCCTCACTATTTTGGTAGGGTTACCACCTGTCCCATTTCATGTGCGATAGTCCCATTTTCTGCACTCCCATCCCATCACCCTTGACTATTGCAACTCCCTCTTCTTAGGGCTTCCTGGGGTTGATATCCACCACTTGCAGCTAGTGCAGAACGCTGCCGCAAGTTTATTGACTGGGGTATCTAGGAGATCTCACATTACCCCAGTGCTGCGTGATCTGCACTGGCTGCCAGTTCAGTGGCAGATCACCTTTAAAGTAGGTCTATTAACCTACAAAGCCCTACACGGACTGGGTCCTGTCTACTTGAAAGAGCTTCTGACTCCTTACACCCCTATGCAACAGCTCCGCTTGGCTGACGAGGGGTTGCTGGAGATTCTGAGGGTTACTTTGAATTCATCTAGGGCTTGCACTTTTATGTTTGCTGCCCCAACCCTCTGTAACTCTCTGCCCCGTCAGCTGCGGGAGTGCAGGATGGCGGGGAGCTTTAAGCAGGCATTGAAGACTTTTTTATGGAGCAAGGCATTCTCTGACTTGTGATTTTAATTATGTTTTATTGAATTCTTTGAGAATCTGTGAAGCGCCTTGATATTATGAAAGGTGCTCAATCAAATAAAGCTATTATTATTAATATTATTATATCAAGTATTAGTGGGACATCAAATACCCTGCTTTTGCAGAGGCACATAAATAGGGTTGGAGCTGCACTACTTAACTCTTTTCAACTCGGGCTCTTAGCTCACGTGGCTCACACAATCATACCACTCAGCCTGAGAAATCAGCAGCATTGCCTGTAACTGATACCGGATCCACTCCCCCACACACACATTGTGGCCTTCCGAGTCTGAGAGGAAAGTTTATTGCCTGCTTTATTACCTAAAGGTACTTCAGTTATCTAAAGTAGTGACACCCCCTGCCCCCATGAATGATGACCTGTATGTACACATAGCAACAGCAGCAGTGGAACTGAAGGGGTCAGATGACAGTGGAGCTTTTAATGTGTGTGGCAGGGGATGGGGGTTTATATAACAAGCATTTGTCAATGCCGAATGTTTCCTTGCATGGTGTGTGTTGCAGGGGTGTATTGGGTTAGTTGAATCACAACTTAAGGTTACTAAAGAAATCCTTTTAAATGAAAACAGTTAGCCCTAAGAGCACCACACGCAAGTGTGTCGCTGGTCTCAATTTGCAGTTTGTGTGCAAAAATGTTTTTTTTTTGTTTACTTGCGGTTTACTGCAGTATGAAAACATTTTGTAACAGGCTAATTATGTTGCCTTACAAGCTGACAATATGCCGTAAGCAGAAATCTCAGAACCTGCTGCTGCTAAACTACAATTAGCATGATGCATTCTATTCTGCAGAAAACAGCAAGCAAAAAAGATGATTTTGCACACTCAGGCCCAGATATTCAAAAGGAGGTTGCTTCATACGCAACAGGGTTGCGCCGCCAGAATCTACATTGCGCCATTCTGCGATATTCAGCAGGAGGCGGTTGCTCCACTGGCAACAGGTTGCGCAAAGAGCAATGCAAATGAATGCATGCTCAACAGGAGGAGGAACCATGCATAACCTGCGCAACCTGATATTCAGTCGGGTTGTGCAGAGTTGTGCATGCGCAACCCCCAACCTGCGCCTGCACAACCTTGAGCCAAAAAAAAAGGATCAAGTTGAGGGCCACCCACAGGTGAGCTGCTGTATTGCAGGGCGCAACACAGCAGCTGCCACCCCTGGCTGGCCCCCAACTCGGTCCCTGTGCCCCCCCCACCAGCCCGATTGCGGGCATCACAGTTACATGAAACCCCCACATCTCCCACAGTCCGATCGCGGGCAGTACCGTACATGAACCCCACACATCTCCACAGCCCGATCCACGGGCAGTACATCATGAACCCCCACACACATCTCCCACAGCCCGATCGCGGGCAGTACAATACATGAACCCCCCACACATCTCCCACAGCCTGATCGCGGGCAGAACCTGTATGAACCCCCAAGTGCCCGATCGCGGACAGAATGTCCAGCTTACAACCCCCAAACATCTCCCTGGTGTCTAGTGTCCCCCCACCCACCCACGAAGCCCCTCCACCCGCTCCCCGCGGCGGTGGCGGCAGCATCCACCACGCCCTGCCGCCCGCCGCCCGCTGACTGACTGTCGGTGAGGGCTGCCGCCCGGTGGCTGTAGCTCTGCACCAATGGGCATGCAGCCCTGCGGACAATCGTCGGCGAGCGGCAGCACGCTAACCGACTAAAGCGGCCGCCCGCGGTGGGCTGGGCACACCAGGAAATCTTGAAAGGTAATCTGACCCGATCTACCAGTCAGGCTTCGGATCACTGGACCTGGGAGTTATTCGGGTTGGGGAGGGTTATTCTGCCAGCGATCAGCACAGAGGTCGCAAGGTTCCGCGATCAGGCACTGAGAGATCATACAGGTTCTGCCAGCGATCCAGCTGTGAAGATAATGACGAGAAAGGCATTTCTGCGTGTTCTGCCAGCGATCGGGCTGTGAAATGAGGCGACATGTCGTGTTCTGCCCTTGATCGGGCTGTGCGGAGATGTGTATGGAGACGACATATGCACGTGTTCTGCCAGCGATCGGGCTGTGGGAGATGTGTGTGGAGTCATGTAACTGTGATGCCCGCGATCGGGCTGCATTGTGCGTCGGTCCCCGACGGCTGCTGCCTGGCAGGGTGGCCAGGAGCAAGTCCTCAGGGATCGGCGCACCTACATGCAAATGGCATGCAAATGGGGCCATAAATAGATGCAAATGGCCCCCCCTGCGCCTTGCATAAATTATGGCCCCATTTGCATGTCACCTTTTGAATATCGGAAATTTGCGTATGGCGCAATGGTACTTGCGCCACCGCAAGTTTAATGCTCAACTCTGGCAACTTGCGGTAGCGCAAGTTCCACTGCGCCATGCGCAAGTGCTGTGGCTCGGGGGTGATAGTCAAAGGAGTTGCTCAACAGCGCAACTTCTTTGAATATCACCCCGGCCACACCCCTGCGCAACTATTTTGAGCGGCGCAGGGGCTTGCGCCTCAGACTGGCGCAGTTTGAATATCTGGGCCTTAGTGCAAACTGGGACCAGCAGTACACTTGGGTGTGGGGTTCTTAGTGCTAACTATTCCCCTTTAAAGCAGCCTGCGCCCATCATGGATGGCAGCTGAGCTACACTTCCCTAATGCAGCAGGCAAAGTAACCCCCCCCACCTTGGGGAATAGTGGGGGACTACATGAAATGCCCAAGAAGCGGGGGTATGAAAGAGTGTGAAATCACTGAGCCCACACTCTGAGGCAGAGAACATGGTTGAAAATACCAGGGTAATACCTACATTACCAGAGGTTGGCTTGGGTGGATGGGGGAAGTACTACATAAAGTAATTTGCCCTCTGACCTTTTGTTGATAATAAAATTACATTAATTGCAAAGACAACACTGCAGCGTATTTCATCATAAGTCTTCATCAGCACACAGAGAACAAACCTTTACCAAAAATGTTCTACACGCTCACTAAAACAACTAGTGGCATTGGTAACTTTCTCTTTAACTGTAGTCCGCCACCTCACACGTACTTGCTCTCTGCTGCTCAGACTCCATCGCTGTACCCTACCCCCAGGGACACAGGGGCTTGCACAACCTAGCCTGACACGCACAGTCAATGCTACAGTCAATTTTGTTTCATGCACGCAACACCATCAATGTTTTTACTTTCTTATACAGTATATAGATTCTAATTTAATTTCATGTATATGCAGTATGTATTGATTTTTTAATGCACTGAAAAGGCACTAAGTGTTAGCAGACACTGACAGGCTGTCTGACCACACTTTTTTACTGGCCACTGCCAACGCTCCTTTCCTATACTCTATCCACATGAGTGCTTGAACTGCAAAGAAATCATGCGCTGGCAGGCTGCCCAGCCACACTCACTGGCTGCCTCTGCCCAGGAATTCTCCTTATACGCTATTCCCAGGCCTCAGGGCCATGCATGGTTTAGCCTTACACACACACAGCAAATGTTACAGCAATATTGTTTCATGAATGCAAAGCAATATGCATCTTACTTTCTTAGACATAGATTTAAAATGCTATATTTATATTTGCTATGTTCAGAAAAAGTGCTAACTAGTGGAAGACACCAACAGGCTGCCTGCTCACATCCATTTGCTGCCTCCTACCAAGACTCCCTTTCTGTTCTTCACCCCCAAGATTTTTCAGTGCAAAGTACAAGTGTTAACTAGTAGAAGACAGTGGCAGGCTTACCCTTCACACTCACTGGATGCCACTGTCCAGACTCCTTCCATATACTGGTCTACCCTAGGCATAAAAGTTAAGGGCTACATGGAGTCAACGGGCTCAGCAGAGTGTGGCTAGGTGGTGGCTGTTTAGGTCAGCTGTCAGCACATAGTCACGTGGAAGAGCTGTCCGAAGTGAACTCACACTCCTGCCCACGTGCTGGTGAGAAATGGCCCAGCCACACATGCAGCATCATCCGAGTGTAATTATGTGCCGCCGTTCGTTAGAGATGCGGGCCGCCGACCAGAAAGGATAGGGTCACTCTTGTTTCCCCCCCTGAAGAGAAGCCTACCTGGCTCCATCCTGGTCCCAATATGTACTGTTCAGCTTTTGTATCGCAGCTGCATCCACACAGTCTCCTGGCCATCAGTCGTCCGTCATGCTCAGGTATGTCTCTCACTATGCAATATTGGACGACTTGCTCTTGGGGAAGTGGCCGCAGCACTTGTGCAGTTTTCACATAGGGGCCAATCAGTGTGACTCATGGACATCAGACACATGCTGATTGGCCGATCATATGGTGCATTGGAAAGATGGGGGGGGAGAACCATTGTGAGCACACTGTCTACAGTGACTGTAGTGGAGGGGCTGGCGGAGGGGGAGATTTAAAGAGACAGAGTCACACTGTAAACCCAAATTTAGATCAACAAAATTAAAAAATGAATATTCAAAGACAGGGGTGTGCAAATCAATTTTTTTAATACTTGTCCCAGGGCAAGTGGTGATCTAAAAATTACTTGGCCACAAATTGTGTACTTGTTCTACTTCCTGAAAGATAGATTGATTAAAAAGAAAATTGAAACAATCTAGATAACACTGTAATATAAAAAACAAGCATTTGTCTATGCCGAATGTTGTCTTGCTGGCATTGGCATTGGCAGTGTCGGAGCTAGAGATGCATAATAGGAATGGCAGTGAAGTATTGAAGTGACACCAACCCCACACCCACCCTATAGAGAGCAACAGGCATTGGGGTGTGCCTTTGGGTTGTCAGCTATAATGCTCATGCCATTGTACCTCACCCTACCATGTAGACACTGACAAGTGTTGTGGTGTCCTTTGGGATCTTTGGGCCTTATACTTACCCCCTTACATAAGGAAATAGGCTGAGATGGGTGCAGTATAGGAGAATGGGGTGAACTTTGTAGCCGAGCAGTGCAAGGCACACCACGATGCCTGTCAGTGGCTGCAGGGTGGGGGTGGGGGGGTGGAATGGCATGAGCATTACATCTGATGATCCCAAGTCACACCCTGGATGCCTGTCAGTCTGTACCGGGTGGGGTGCTACAGTTGGAAACCCTAACACCGTAGGCATGTGTCAGTAGATTCACTCCACATTTTCAACATGGGTGGCTTGTCAGGCCACCTCATGAAAAGCGGCACAATCACTTTGTTAGCTGAAAGATGGTTTTGCACAGTAGCTGTGCCATTTGGCGACAGAGGGACAAAAACACATTTTTGGGCAGGATGTGGAGAATGACAACTGTATTGTTCATAAGGAGGCATAAAAAAATGGCAACATTGAAAATCTGGAGTGATAATATGAAATACTGGTGAAGCAATGAACATGCATACAAACTGCTCAACACGTGTCCGTAACCCAATTATTTTTGGGAGTTTGATAGCCACATTTGTAACATAGGCATTTTGGGACCTCCCCTTATGAACAGTGGCGGTGCAATTTTGTTAATCTGTCCCAAACGTTGCTTTCCCACAGTGACCATGCAGAAACACATTTTGGGCAGGATGTGAAAAATGACAGCTGTACTGTTCATAAGGTGGTGCGAAAAAATGGCAGTGTTGAAAATCTGGTATGGAAATATTGCAAATTTGCAAAGTTACAAGGGTGCATGGAAACTGTGCAATGCACACTTGCAACACAGTCATTTGATGGACTTTCAGCACCAGATTTTCAACATCGGCATTTCAGGACCTCTGCTCATGAACAGTGTCACCGTCATTTCCTCAAATTGTCCCAAAAGTGATTTTGCACAACGACCGCACTATTTTGTGCCGGACATGCAAAAACACATTATGGGCAGGATATGTAAAATGACAGCTGTACTGTTCATTAGAAGGTGTGGAAAAATGCCAAGTTTGAAAATCTGGAGTGAAAATATTACAAATTCATGTTGTTACGCTCGTGCGTAGAAACAGCACAACGCACGCTCATGAAACAGCCATTTTGGGGAATTTTGTCACCAAATTTGCAACATAGGCTTTTCGAGAGCTCCCCTCATGAACAGTGGCACGGTTGTTTCGTTCTCAGTCCCAAAAGCTGATTCCACGCAGTGACAGCGAAATCACCTTTTGGGACCGAATATCACCATGACAGTACAAGAATTCAAGAGGAGGGGTCCCAAAAACCCCATATTGTAAATTTGGTGTCAAAATTCTAAAAAATGCCTGAGATACGCATCAAAGTTGAAAAACCTTATTTATTCCATTATACAGCTTACCGGCATTTCCTCAGTTCACAGTCGGCTTTGAAGAGTGCAGACATGTTCCCGGTCCACCGAACATCGTCGCGCCAGACTCCAGAGGTAAGTATGGGATGAGGGTAGGTGTGGGGAGGCAGGGTGTGCAGTGGTGGGTGCGGGTTGTGGGAGGGGGGGCAGGGAGACTGCCGAGGGACCGTTTCCTTCTTTACAGGTAAAAAAAATAAAATGACATTGCGGGACCGTTTTTATGTTTACAGGGGCATGTGGCACGCTGGGGTGGGCTCCCAGCATGCCAACAGAGCCTTGTGTTTTTTTTTGGGGGGGCAGCTATAGCTGACAGGGATTGGACACACCTGTCAGCACACAACAAAAGGAGGGGTTAGTTTATGCCAGTGGGATTGGACACCCTGTCGGCACACAAAGAAACCGAGGGAGGGGCAAGAGCTGAGGGTGTGGACACCTCCCTCGACATAACAAATGGGGGTTCTTTATGCTGACAGGGGTAGGCTCCCATTACTTTATACACTAGGGGCAGGAGTAAGAGCCGACAAGCGGGATTGGGCACCCAAGAATTTAGCGGTTGGTGGGCAGTGTGCCGCCATGTTTGTGTCGGGTAAGCACGTCGGGAGGTCCGCTGAGTGTGACGAGCTTTGCTCACATTGCAGCAGACCTTTCCTTAGATGTGCTCGGCTGGGTGGTGTGGTGCCGGCATGCAGGCTGATGCGTGCCCTGCATTCGCCCTACAGTGACCGCTCCTCCAAATCTGCACTGCCGCAAGACGTTGGCTGCACAAGCGCTAACATAATAATGATTAAGATAAGAGGTTTAAGAGATGGAGCTAAATAAATATTATTTTACTGTGTGTGTGTGTGTGTGGCACTTTCTTCTAGTTGCCTCCAGGATACCCTTGTGTCTATCCCACTCCTTCTTAAATTCTGTGACCATTTTAGCACCCCCCCCCGGTTAGCTATTCCAGGTGTCCACCACAATCTGTGTGAAAACATATTTTTTCACATTTCCCCTGAGCCTCCCCACCCCGACTTCATTTTGTGCCCCTTGACTTGGAGCATCTCTTACTTTGGAATATGCTTCCTTCCTGTACTCTGTTTATACAGCCGACGTATTTGTAAGTCTCAATCATGTCCCCCACCCTTTCCTCCAGGGAATACATATTTAACTCCTTTAGTCTTCCCTCGTAGACCTTGTCCTGCAGGCCCTGCTTTATTTTAGTTGACCTCCACTGCACCGCCTCCACCCTGTCTATGTTTCTTCTCAGATGGGGCCTCCAGAACTGGATGCGGTATTCCAGGTGCGGTCTCTCATGAGTGTCTTACACAGGGGCAAGATGACCCCCCTCTTCATACTCCTGATACCCCTCCCTATGCATCCAAGCATCTGGCTAGCCTTTCCAACCACTTTATCGCACTGCTTAGTTTCTCTTGGGTCCTCTGAGATGATTACTTCCAGGTCCCTTTCCTGCTTTGTGACTGTCAGTACCTCCCCACCTAGTTCGTACTTTGCCCCTGGGGTCTTGTGCCCTGTGTGTATGATCCTGCACTTCTTTGCACTGAATCCCAGCTGCCATTCTTCAGACCATTTCTCCATTTTTTTAAGGTCTTCCCTCATTCTGTCAACACCCCCTGGCATGGCCACCCTATTGCATACCTTTGTATTGTCTGTGAAGAGACATACCTTCCCCTTCAGTCCCTCTGCAATGTCCCCAATAAAGACATTGATGAGGACTAGCCCCAACAACGACCCTTGCAGCACCCTGTTCATCACCTGTCTCTCTCTAGAGTACTCCCTGTTTACCACAGCCCTCTGACTCCTGCCATTCAGCCAGTTACCCACCTACAGAACTATTTTAGGATTCACCCCCAGACTGTGCAGTTTGTTAATCAGCCTTCTATGCGGGAGGGTGTCAAAGGCCTTTCTGAAGTCCAGATAGGCCACATCCACTGCAGCTTTCTGGGCCACTACCTTACTTACTCAGTCATGCCGTAGATTAGTACAATGAGTTAGTGCAAAATACAGTGCTTATCCTAAATAAAGTAAAAGTTAGGATTAGATGTGTGTGTAAATAAATGCCATATAAGACAGCGTGTGTGTGTGGCAATGCTCTGTGTGTATAGACAGTGCACTCCTATGTTATACTGGACTCTATATGCATATATCTGTATATGTATTAGTCAGTGTGTTTATCACAACAATTAGAAAGTGCAGTTAGTTGGCTCAGTGGTTAGTGCAAAAATTGCTAGCCTACATTCCCCTGCTAACTAGATCACTTTCAGCCATATGCATGTCATTGCTGATTTAAATGAGGTGTCTAGTGGCAACCCCCTACCCTCCAATGTCCCTTGGAGTCCAAAAAGAAGAAAACAGTGCCTCAATGTCTTTTTTTTATCTGTAATAAAATGGGCATAGAAAGGTCGCTGCTATGTTATACTGGAATATACAGTATATGCATATACTGTATGTGAACTGTATATGTATTAGTCAGTGTATTTATCCCAACAATTAGAAAGTGCAATTAGTTGGCTCAGTGGTTAGTGCAAAAATTGCTAGCCTACATTCCCCTACTATCTAGATCAGTTTCAGCCGTATGTATGTCATTGCTGATTTAAATGAGGTGTCTAGTAACACCCCCCCACCCTCCAATGTCCCTCTGAGCCTGAAAAGAGGAACATGGTCCCTCAATGTCTTTTTCTAATCTCTAAAAGAAAGTTAATTGCTGATGCAGCTCTGTACCCCCAGCACAACCTCCCACTGAGAACCTACTACCCCACACCCCCAGACTTCCTCACGTATCCTCACTAACCTGAACAGATCCCAGTATGAAGATCCACTGTCCCATGGAAGACACGTCTTGCTGCTGGAACCAGTGACTGCTATATGGGAAGTAAGGTAACTGCAGTTGAAAATCCACCGAAATACACTAAACTTCACTTACCTTATTTCTCATATAGCAGTCCCCAGTTCCAGCAGCAAGATGTGTCATCGATGGGAGAGTGGATCTTCACGCTGGAACCTGTTCAGGTAAGTGATGGGGTGTGGGGTGTGGCAATAGCCATCTGCCGGTTATTATTTGCATTATATTTTTGCAAGAAATATGTTTTCTTTTTGAATTTCTGCTTGTGAAACATGGCAGTCAGCATAAGGCATCATGGGTCATTGGATTTTTTTTAAAAGAAAAAATGTTCTGCCCTCTTGCTGACCTAAAAGAGAACAGCTGGCTTGTAGAAAATCCTAACACTTATCTGCTAAACTTCCTGAAACTGTTATAAAAATGGCACGGGGTCATAATGTCACAAGACATTATGCCACATGGCAAAATTGTGCTGCTAATACAGCGTGATATTGCCATGTGGCATATCTTCTTACCCCATTATGGGGGTCTGTACTTACTGGACCCCCACTAAAGATACTCAACTCCGGGGGATTCAATCCCATCAGAAGGCTTCAAATTGTGTAAAGAAATAAAATGTCTGTGACCAGAAACAAGCCCAGTCCCAGGCATGGCGCCTGGGTTCCTGCTGCTGTGGCTCAGTCCAGTGAGCCATGGCAGCTGCTCAGCGGTACCCACTCCAAGCACAGGTCTTATCCTCTGCCTGGGAGTGTGTGAATGGTGCAATACCGCATACAGCAGTAGACGCGGTATTGCACCATTTGCTGTCATGGACAGCGCTCCGTCAGGTTAGCTATAATAGCATACGACATTATGACCCGGTAGGTATAAAAACCAGGTTATAACAAGCCACTGCTTTTAACCTAGGCAACCGGTCATAAAATATTACATTTTATGGCGTACCAAGAAGGAAGCCATTTCTGATAGAACTCTGTGAAAATTCAACCTAATATGAGAAATGTTTCCAGGATGTTTCTCTGAAAGATCAAAGGGATATTGTAACCTGCCAAACAAAACATACTCTGTTGAAGACAGCCTGTCTTGTTATAATTAAAAATATTGCTGTATTTGCAGATTCCAATCAAGTAGTAATCTGACCTGTTTTACCTATGCAGTTGCATGTTCTTATACTAGGTTCTTATAGTGGGAGCCAAACAGTAGAAGGCATCATGCCCATAAACACCGTTCCCCACCTTAGTGGGACCATACACCCATGTTATCTGTCAGCCATAAGTCTATTTCTTTTTTGAATTCATTAATTGATCCACTGCATACCACTTTATTTGACAGTTTATTCCATATCCGACCGGTTCTGTTTACATAGTTAAGTATCTGATGTTTCTTTTTATGTATTCTACCTTAATTTGCATCTTATGACCCCTCAGATTCAAAAGTTTATTCTGTATTTCTATTCCTATTTCCCTTCCTAGGGCTTCGTCCTTTACAAGCTTATACATTGTCACCCTTCCACAGCCTTGATGGGACCATCTTGGGGGACTCCTCCTCATTTAGATATCTGGGAGTTTGGCAGGACCAGCACCTCAACTTCACTGTGCATATCAGTGCTATCCTGAAGAAACTGCACCCCAAGCTTGGTGCTCTGTACAGGAATTGTAGTTGCATCCTACTGACTGCGAGGTGCGAAATTGTCCAGAAGATGATACTCCCCATCTTTGACTACTGTGACGTAGTCTATGGTGCTGCTCCCAAATCTTCCCTGACCAAGTTGGACACTCTCTTTAACTCCTTCTGCCGCTTTGCTATCGACTCCTCTTTCCACTCCCACCACTGTGAACTCTATCGCCTCTAACCTTCCTTCCACTATCTCACAGATGCATCTCTCACTGTGCCAAACTAACCTCCAAATTCTGGTTGGGGGCTCCTCTATCTCTCATTCTCTCTCTCACTCCCACTTTCCCCAGCCACTCTCTCCAGATCAAATGGCGCCCGCACCTTGCGGTTCCTCGCCCTCCACCCTCATTGGTCAGACTGGTTTCGCCCATCATTTCCCTAAAATCTGGAATTCCCTCCCCCCTGAAATATGACACTCCTCCTCCAACTACTCCCTTACCTCTGCCCTACACAATTACCTTTCCCTCAGCTGTTCCTGCTTTAACCCACCTTAATACCTATCCCCAGTTTCTGCCTTCCCACCATCGCCCCCGGCAGGGTTCTCAACATCCTGAAGGGGGAAATCAGGAAAAGGCTACCCCTTCTCCTCATATTCAGTTCTTGCCCCCTTCTCCACCTGTCCTTCTGGGTCACCAGTGTGCAAAACCTAACCCCATCCTTTTTACTCCAACAGCACTTGAGTACTACCTCGAGCCTGCTCCTGGTACACTCATGCACTATAAATGGTTCTATCGCATTATTACTGTTTTGTACATTTATATGTTCTTTTGTGTGATTTTGGACATGTATTATAATTTACCCAATGTTCCACTACTATTTATTGTACAATACCTTGTGTTCCAGCTGTTGCACAATCTTACAATGTTGTATTGTTTGTGCTACCCAAAAACTATTGTAACTGATCATCCTTCACAACCCTATGTAACCCCTCCCTACTAGGTCGCACCATGAGATGAGCAACTTGTTGTTCAGTGCGTCCTCCTGGTGAAACATTTCAATAAATAAATAATTAAATAATTTGTCATTAAGTCACCTCTTGTTCGTCTCTGCTGTAGACAGTCCTGTTCTCTTAAGCCTTTCTCTATAACTGTATTGACCAATTGATCCTATCATTTCCATATTCCTTCTTTGCACCCTTTCCATCGTATGTATCTTGCCCTGCGTGTGTGGACTCCACAGCTGTAAACCATAATCCATGTATGGTCACACATAGGTTTTCTATAATGGTAATAGACACCCCTTTGATTTGTTAATAAAACTCCTGATGTTTCTTATTGTATAGTTTACTTCTTGCATCACTTGTGTCCTATGTTTCTTAAAACTTAGGTTATCGCCCATAATGACACCACAATCTCTTTCTTCTCTTGTTTGTTCTAATACTATTCCATTTAATGTATACTGTTGTGTATAATTAAGTTGCCCTAAATGCATTACCTTACATTTAGTATGGCTAAAGGGCATTATGTTGTCCTTTGCCCATGACTCAATTCTGAACAGCTCTTTCACCATTTCATTTTGTTGTTCAACTGTACCAACTATCCCCCCTAATTTAATGTCATCTGCAAATTTAACAACATGATTGGCTATACCTTGATGTAAACAAATTCAGTACGTAGAACTGAGTGTGACCTCACGCTAGCAGCCCAGTGACATCACAGGATGGGAGGGACATTCTGGCCTCTTTGATATTGGTGAAGCTGGCTGAAAGGACTGACATTTTTTGTTCTGGACTTTTAAGGGACACTTTGTTCCTGGACTCAAGACAGACCACTTCTAGCTGGCCTGGTGGTGCTGAGGCACTGGATGCCACACCTCACACCACACCGGCAACCCGGGTTCAGGAATGGACTTGGACCGCTGCTGGGGGTTGGCAGGGGAGAGGGTGGATTGAGCATCCTAGGACTGCTCTCCTCCCTCTGGGGTGGGTCTGGGGAGCATGTCGTGCTGGAGCAGACCCTGGTGATGACCAGGGGCAGCACAGTTGCAGTGCCAAGCAGGGAGGAGCATGGCAAGATGTCTGCATATGCGCAGTACATCATTGCACTGCTGGCTCCAGGAAAAAACATGGAGGAAAAGGCTGGGCGTGACCGAGCAGCTTGATGGATGTGCTCCCACCGACCAGGAGGACTGTTGTGGAATCACACTGGGGGGGTCCGGTTCAGCCCGATGCAGACAGGTAAGGGGAGACCCTACGTGGGTTGGAGTGGCCTCACCGGACCCCCATCATGCGAGTGAGTCTGCTGCTCTCCAGGTTGGTGAGAGCTGGTGGCTGGATGCCCCTGCTGGTAGCACTGCAGAGGTGCAAAAATAAGGAGGAGATAAAAAAAAAGACAGACCACTTCTGCCAAGACTGGCGATTCAAGCGTGAACCTTTGCCAACTGAAAACTAAGGTAGAATTAATTAATCGGTTGCAAGGCACTTTAATTTGAAATTTTCATTTCTTGCTCTGATCGTAACCTTAATGTATATATGTCTGTTTTATGCACTGTATTTATTTACCATCTTTAATTCTTAGTAAATTTTGTTTTCCTTAAACCTGCCTGAGACATTTTCTCATTTTGAGTGTGAATGGTGGAACAGTGTTGATAATTCTGACATAACTGTTAAGTTGCTTAGTGTGTCACCATATGCAGCCACACTAACAAGGATCTGCGTAAAGATCCAGCAAGGTAAGAAAAATACCCGAGTCTCAATTGAGTCGGCAGGTGGTTGTGAACCAGGTTGGTTGTATGCATTGTGCTACTTTCCCCAAAGAGAGTGTGAAATTTGGACCTATTACCTGGGTGTGCTAGCTAAAAAGGGTTCATAATTGACCCCAGGACTCAAGACTGGTAGTTTGCTCAGACCCAAAACAAGTAGGAGGATGTCCCTGTTTGTCTCCTGATCATAAATCACACTTCAAGGTTGGACACTGTCAGAGCAGGAGGCCTGATCCCCGGAGTCAATTTGTGACAGATTTAGTGCGCAGCTCTGGGATTGGAAAGATATGTTTGCATACTGTGCAATTATTTGGTGGCACGGGCATTAACAGTCCAGTGTGGGAGAGCGCACGATGCTCCAGCTAGTATGGCAGGCTGAACAAGAGTGCTGACATCGTCCGCATTATTTTAAAATTAATTAATAACCTGCATTGTCAAATTCACTGGCAAATTGCATGATCTGAGACATAAAGTAACAGGGCAGAGTTCTAGGTCATTTTTATGAGCTGACACTTTTTCTGTCAAGTTTCTGTGGTAACATTCCTGGCAGTATGGGCTACAACAGCATGGTGCTGCCTACAATGGCTGGAAAGTCATTGTCTCCTCAGTCTTATCACTGGTGGACTATGGCCTCACAATCTATGCTGCCGCCGACCCTACCGCGATTCATTAAATACAAGTAGTCATCAATAAGTCCTGCTGGCTCCTCTCTGGTGCCAACAGAAATACACATATCTGCACCCTATATACGCTCACCAATATCCTCTCCCTTGAGGAAAGACTATTATATCAGACCTGTCTCTTCACCAAAAAAATCCACCTGGGTTCAACCCCAATAGGTGTCTTGGCTTCTCTTCAGGCAGCCACCATCTCAGCATCCACATGGGCCGCCCCAAAAACTATCTGGAAGGTGCCTAGGGTCAGGACCACCCTGGCCCAGTGATCCTTCTCCCTTAGAGCTCCATCCTGGTACAATGCCCTCCCTCCGGCCGTCACATCAATCACCAATCTAGGTCCTTTTAAAGCTGCCTTAAGGGCCCATATCCTCTCCTCACATCAATGCCAGTGTAACCAGTAACCTGTAGATCCTGCACCACACCGCTAGGCCATGCACCTGCCCTTGACCTGGCAGTGGAGAGCCCTCACTATTTCTAGCCTACAGGCTCCTCACCTCCCTCGGTTACCATATAGTTGCACTGGACTATGAATGCAGTGTATTATGTATAAGACAAGGCCTCCCTGAGGCAGCTTACTACCAACTCATATCATGCATTGCTTTAGCCACCAATTGTATAGGTCTTAACCGCTCATTAGGTAAATATGTCGCTAGCTCTGCCCTGTTTTAGCTACCAAATGTATAGGCATTAACCCGTGCTCATTGTACTTATACTCTGTATGATTGCTCACCCACATTTATTCTATGTATGTACTGTATGAATGTCTATGTTTTATTCTGATGTGGAGCCTTTGGAAACGAGTCTATGACTCAACGGGTTGTAATTCTGATTTCCTAAATAAACAAATAAATAAAGCACTCGAGTTAAAAAAAAAAAATGGAACCGGAGTTGCGACACAATATATGGAAGAACTTTCAAGTAAAAAAGACATCAATGAAATAAAAGATTTATTTAATAATCTAAAAATGGATATTTTTGAATTCGGTTGGGGGTAGCAAAGGAACTTAAGCAGGAGAATTAGACTGGAAAATAGGACACAGGTCTTTGAGGCTCAGTCTGCTGATGTGAAATCATCCATTACATGCTTATAGGACCTAGTAGAGAACCAAAATAAACAGATTGCTTACTTAATGTCTAAGGTAGATGACTTAGAAAATCAGGGATGTAGAAATAACTTGAAAATATTGGGTGTCCCGGAGGGGTGGGAAGGAAATAACATGATTTGCTTTCTTCAAAAATTCCTACCAGAATTATTGAGATACCAACGGCCACAGGAATTAGAGGTGGAGAGGGACCATAGAGCAATTGAGCCCAGAACACCTAATAACCCCAAACCTTGTCCCATTGTAGCCTATTTCCTGAGGTTCTCTGTCAAAGAAGAAATCTTAAAAATTGCCCATGGGAGAAAATCTCAGCTATAATGGGGAAAAAAATCTCAATTTATCAAGACTTTTTTGGGTCAGTTATGGAAAAATGCAGCGCCTTTCTTGAAGTTAAGCAGGAACTTCAAAGAAATGGAATGCAATATCATTTCAAATACCCCGCTGTTCTGATAATAAGGGAGGCTAAGGGTAGTACTGTATCATGTGAATCAGCTGAAGATGTGTGGGTTACTCGTCTTTTTTGCTGGCTAGTAAATTTAACAGTTTGCCCTCCATGTGGAAGGACCAGTACTTTTCAAAACATGCACGAGAATCCCCCAACAAAGAATGGAATTCTTCAAATGTTTGAGCCTCCCCACGTGGCAGCTATCTGTCTTGAGCCAGCAACACTGCAGTTGTGGCTCTATACCCCTCAAATGAACATACCATCTGTGAATTACAGCTCTACTCACAATCACACAAGCAACAGAGATTTTTAAAGTATACCTTCTGTGATCTCCAGAAAATCTAAACCCACCAAGAAATATGTCCAAAGAATTTCAGTCCTTCAGAAAAATCCCCCAAAAAGAAGCAGAAGCAGAGAGAGAGTGCACCCTCCTCAACTGAATCTCCTACTCAGCACTCCACTGACCTGGAAGTAGCACAAAGTTCAGGTCCCTAGGTTGTTTCCTCACCAATCGCTAACACACTTATGGATACTGCATTAAATCTTACAGAACTATGTCCTATGGGATCACTTCCTGCTGTGATACAGAATACATAAAGACAGTGTCTTTGCATTGCCAGAGAAGAACAGGGCCAAGAAAAATCTTGCCGCTTGCTTGTCTTTGCTACTCGATGCATTCCTCAGGTACAGTGATGTTACACTGGCGGTAGAAAGTTGACAATCTTCATTACTATGGATTTTATTGACCCTACCGAATCGTGTGGTAGATTTCACAGACTTGACATCCATTTGTGTATTTTTTCTTGCTCTTTTCTACTTATCTGTACAAAATAATTATTTGCTTAAAAACGTTCTACTGGATACCCTAACTATGAATAGAAACTGTTACTAATTAATCTGTGCCTGTATTTGCATCTTGGGATTTATGGTCCAGGAGGGATTTCTGGGAGTTGGAGTATACAGGGCCGTGGTATATTCATACTGTTTTCATTTTATATTATTTTTACTAATATAGACCTTGATGTCTGGACGAGAGGGTTATGAAAAGGCTGACTTTGTCCATGGTACTGGATCATGGCTCTACAAGGTGCAGGGGATAGATGCAATACAGAAAGCCTAAAAGCTCTGCATTGCCCTGGTTATTAAAGATTCTCATGATGCATGGCTGCCAGCGCCAGGAGTTTAGGCAGAAAGAGTTGGATGTTAGAAGCACGTGGGAAGCTATGTGCCTCTTGGGATTCTCATGTTCTCCTCGAAACAACTTCCACACAACAAAAGCAATGCTGGCAATGACTGAGCAGGAATGACTGATGGGAGAATGTCGGAACGTGTCAGGTGGCTGATTCCAATGTTTATTATTTTTGGCACGTGATCGTATATGACACAGATAAAACTAAACTATCCTACACATATACCTGTACTAGGCAGAATAATAAGGGGGGGGGGTTCTATATTGTTTCTGTTGTTATAGTAAAGTGCAGCTCACTCCCACGGATGCATACGCTGTAGTATCATGCACATGCAGGCATTAGAATTCCTATGGTTACTACTCTCTCTCCAGGCACCGACTCAATCAAAATATATAGATAGAATGAAGGGCCAGACCCTCCGCCATATTCCTCCTCATTGTTATTTAACAGTTGAGCTGATAAAGATGCTATTTAGGCAGTACTATATAGAAGCTGTTATGCACATAGTTTGTGGATATTTAATCTTATTATTGCAGTGTTGCTGTTTTCAGCATATATCTTCCTTACGTTCATGGGTAACATTTTTGCCCCGAACCAGGACTGACATCAGCCAACCTCGAGCTGACGGCACTGCCATTTCAGGACTTTACTGCCTTGAATTTTCAGTTTGGCAGCACATAGGTGTTTAAGTAGCTAACAACCTATTTACTGTTTGATTCTTTGTTTTTCTTTTACATTTCTACTGTCTATATACCGTGTTAGTGGATTTAAAGGTTAATTTATTGAAATCTGGTTTGCAATCTGATCTTATATAGAAGAGATAAAAAGGGGAAACAAAAAGGGGTGAGGGGCTACAATCATATCATATTTTTATTCATCTGTCATGGTAAAGCAGCACTTTTTGGGCGTCTTTTCTTTTAGCTTCTAGAACCCTGCCTCATAAGTTGATGCTAAATACTCTAATATTACTTACTACAGCCCTTTATACTTGTTACTGGAAATTAGAATGCTTTGCCAGTCTCAACCTCATTGTTATTTTCAATAAACTCCTCTAATTTAACCATGGTTATTCACACAGTGGTATCGTGGAATGTTAATGGTTTTTGCTCTCCCATTGAGAGGAAAAAAGGTGTTGATGTTATTAAATTAAAAAAAGGCAGATATTGCTTCATTCAGGAAACTCACCTTTTACATGAGGATACTATTAGGCTACAGAGAGGATAGGTGGGTCAGGAGGAACACAATTGCTACTCTACAAAAAAAGGGGAACTTCCATTTTAATCAGGAAAGGTGTGCATTTTATTAAACATTCGCACATTTTAGATCAGGAAGGTAGATATGAGATACTGGCTGGACCTTTGGATGGAAGAAGGACTGTACTGTGTAATATCTATGCACTGAACGAAAAACAGGAACATTTCTTCCATACTGCATGTACAGTTCTGTATGATTACCTAGCCTATGACATTTTACTGGGGGGAGACAGTAACATGATCCTCGACCCTCTGATTAATAGATCCTCCTGTAAAACTATACAGATAGAGACAAAGACAAGCACTGCCTTCAGAAAACTGATTAAAGATCTAAGTATCTCCGACACATGATGTTTGGTACATAGAAACATAGACTTTGATGTCAGATAAGGACCACTTAGCCCACCTAGTCTGCCCATTTCCCTACCTAGAGGATAAGCTGCAGATCCTATTTAACCAACAGCCTATTTCTTCCTACCCCCCCCAAAAAAATTGCCTTATGTCTGTCCCATGCATTCTTGAATTCTCCCACAGTTTTAGACCTCACAACCTCCTCAGGAAGGCTGTTCCAGGTGCCCACCACCCTCTCTGTGAAAAAATACTTCCTCACATTGCCCCTGAGCCGTCCCCCCTCTATCTTCAAATTGTGTCCCCTTGTTCTTGCACATGTCTTTTCTGAAAGATGCTACCCTCTTGGACTTTGTTGATTCCACTGAGGTACTTAAACATTTCTAGCATGTCCCCCCTCTCCCTCCTTTCCTCAAGGGTATACATATTAAGCTCCTTTAGCCTCTCCTTGTATGGCTTCTCTTGCAGACCCTGCACCATTTTAGTTGCCCTCCTCTGAACTGCCTCCATCCTTCTATGTCCTTGCAGAGATGGGGTCTCCAGAACTCCAGTACTCCAGATGGGGTCTCACCAACTGTCTGTACAGGGGGATAACAACTTCCTGTTTTCTGCTGGTGATGCCTCTCCCTATACATCCCAGTATCCCCTCAGCCCTCCCTACTGCCTTCTCACATTGCTTGCCAACCTTAAGGACATCTGATATGATTACCCCCAGGTCCCTTTCCATTTTTGTTGTTGTTACTACCTCCCCACCATTGTGTGATCTTCCCCTGGGTTTTTGTTTCCCAGGTGCATTACTTTGCATTTCTTTGCATTGAATCCAAGTTGCCATACTTCTGACCATTCCTCCAACCTTGCCAAGTCCCTTCTCATCCTTTCCATGCCTCCTTGTGTATCAACCCTGTTGCAGATATTTGTGTCATCTGCAAAGAGGCATACTTTTCCTTCCAGTCCCTCTGCAATGTCACTTATAAAGACATTAAAAAGGACTGGACCCAGTAGTGAACCCTGCGGTAAGCCACTAGTAACCCCTCTTTCTTCTGAGTGGACTCCATTCACAATTACCTTCTGTGTCCTGTTGTTCAGCCAATGTTTTACCCAGGCTACCACCCTGGGACCCACTGCAAGGCTGGTTAATTTGACTACTAATCATTTGTGTGGGACTGTGTCAAATGCCTTGCTAAAGTCTAGGCAGGCCATATCCACAGCCCCTCCCTGGTCTACTACTTTTGTCACCCAGTCAAAGAAATCAATTAGATTCATCTGACATGACCTTCCCACTGTGAACCCATGCTGCTTTGGGTCCTGTGCCCCACTGGCCTCTAGGTACTCAACAATTCTTCCCTTCAGAAGTGATTCCATCACTTTCCCTGCCACAGAGGTCAAACTGACAGGTCTGTAGTTTCCTGCCTCTGTCTTGCTCCCACTTTTGTGAAGGGGAATCACATCAGCCTTCTTCCAGTCCTCAGGTACCACACCATCCTCCCATGATTTGTTAAAAAGGGTAGTCAGTGGTGTCACTAGTTCTCTGCTTAATTCTTTTAGAATTCTGGGGTGAATTCCATCTGGCCCCATTGCTTTGTCCACCATCAGTTTTAGGAGTTCTTTCAGAACCCTTTCTTCTGTGAAAGGACTGGGATTGACCCCCCCTCTCCAGAGTGCTTCTGTTAATTGGATTAGGCACCTCCCTCACTTCCTCTTTTGAGAATACTGAACAGAAGTATTCATTCAGTATCCCTGCTTTTTCACTGTCCCTCTCTGCCCACCCACCGTCCATTCTATTCAGCCTCACTATTCCTCCCTTTGTCTTTCTATGCTCCCTGATATACCTATAAAAGGTTTTATCCCCCTTCTTAACTGAGTTGGCCATCTTTTCCTCAGTTTGGGCCTTTGCTATTCTGACTACCCTCCCTGCTTCCTTCTGCCTTAACTGGTACAGTTCTCTGTCCTGCTCCTTCTGTGTTTCCCCAAGACAGGGACTTCACTTTCTTTTCAAACGGGCACAGATCCTACAGTAGGATTGACCATATCCTTATCTCAAGCAGCTTATCCAACACTGTTACAAGGGAGGATACAGGGGATATTATGATATCAGACCATGCTCCAGTTATTACCAATCTAGAATGGGGGGGATAGAGGTGAAAAGCAACATAGTTGGTGTCTTAATACTACCCTTCTCAATGACAAAGATTTTGTCAAACAACTAGAACAACAAACAAGAGATAATTTCAAATTAAATGTTACTGAGGAAGTTACACATGCTAAAGTTTGGGACGCTTACAAAGAGTTCATAAGAGGAATACTAAGTGCATATGCTTCTAGAAAGAAGAAGAAAGAAAGTGAGAAATAATTGCTTATTAAGGAACAAGAACACAGGTCCTTGGAGGGTTTATCTAAGTCCAAGAAAACTCCAACAGGAGATTTGCTAAGAAATGTTTTTCTATTAAATTATGAAATTAATAAAATCGTGTCTGCCAGAGCAGAATATGCTCTCTTTAGAACTAAACAGGAGTACTGGAAAGCAAGGGAAAACTGTGGTAAGTTACTGGCTCTTATGCTCAAACAGATTTGGCAATAAAATATTATTCTGGGTGTTAGAGACAAACAAAGAAAGGTCGTCACCGGTAAGAATGACATTAATAAGGAATTTCCAGCCTTCTATAAGCAGATATGTAATGGGGATGATAGCAACTCACTTCAAAATACTGATGCATTCTTTAAGAATATTAATCTTCCAGCATTAAGTGACCAGGATCGCAGGTCCCTAGATATGGACATAACATTGCAGGAGGTAGAAGAAGCTGTTAACAGTTTGCCTTTAGGCAAAACACCAGGACTGGATAGATTACCTGGAGAATTTTATAGAATCTTACCAGCCTCACAAACTCCTGGATTATATACCGTGTTTCAATTCCCTAAGGGCACGGGTTCACTCCCTGCCTCTATGCATAATGCATTTATTACCCTTATTCCAAAGAAGGATAAAGACCCCTTAGATTGTTCTAGCTATAGACCTATTTCTCTCCTGAATTCAGATTACAAAGTTATGACATCTATCCTAGTGAAAAGAGCTCAGAAGATCCTAACTAAACTAATAAGCAGGGAACAAGTGGGTTTTGTCCAGAACAGATCCTCTGTAGATTGTTTACACAGACTGCTTAATATAATGTGGTGGGTAAAGTCTAAAAAAGAGCCTTATTCTTTGCTTTCATTAGACATTTACAAAGCATTTGACTCATTTCAGTGGGGATACCTGTTCTGAACACTTCGAGAGTTTGGATTTGGAGAGGGTTTTCTGTCCTGGATTTCAGTGGTATATGATAAACCATCAGCACAAATAATAACAAATGGCCTGTTATCTCCTCATTTTCAGTTACATTGTGGCACCGGACAGGGATGCCCCTCTCACCCCATTTATTTATGTTGGCTTTTTAGCCCTTGATACAGACAATTAACTGTCACACTGAGGTTCACGGCATCAAAATAGGTAAGCAACATAAAGCATTGGCCTTTGCAGATGGCCTTCTACTAATCCTTACAAACACCATAAACTCATGTAAACAGATTCAATCCCTACTGAATAACTGCATGTATATCTTGGCTAGTCACTAACTAGGGTAAGACATAGATGCTCAACGGATTTTTTGCATCAAATATCCAACGAGAAATTGACTTGATTATGGATAGGTCATGGAGCAAACATTCCATCACCTACTTAGGAATAAAGATCTCCTTAGACTTTTCGAACAATCTTCCAAAACAACTGTCTCCCTCTGCTTTAAAGTTGGGAATCTGATTTTAACCACTGGTCTAAACTTAATGTCTCACAATGGGGCAAAATTAATGCAATCAAGATGACTGAGGCGCCAAAAATGTTCTATCTTTTTCAAAATCTGCCCATATCAATAGAGCCTGGATTTTTTAAGAAACTAGACAGCATTGTTAGAAATTTCCTAAGGGACAACAAAAAACCACGCCTCAGCATTATGAAACTTAGGGCACCAAAAGAAGTAGGAGGTTTCACGCTCCCTTGGTGGGAAAGATATTACCAAGCTTTTGTACTTAAACAGACTCTTGTACATTTCTCAGGAATGGAGCCCAAATCAATCCATGCACCTCTATGGTTGGACAAAGAATAACGTATTATCAGACCACAAAAACTGACTATCTTTTTATTAAAGCTGACCAACATATCAGAAATAATTCATGTCTTCTGGTCTCTGTTAGGACTCTGCGAAAAGTTAATACTATTATCAATCTGGACAGACAATTTCCAGATTTTATGCCCTTATGGTCTAATCCCATGGTAGGTTGAAGTGGGAAAACTCTAAATAACCCTTCCTGGATAAAGGCAGGCATAACAACAGTTAAAGATGTGACTGACATCAGGACAAATACTCTTTTGTCATTCACAGAGTTATTACAAAAATTTCCCATACATTAATCTCACTTCTATCTATATCTGCAACTAAGGGAAAGCCTCTCTAAGCAGATCCTGTCTGCAGACTATCAATTACATTTAAGTACACAGTGGGCTCAAGTAACTAAAACACAGAGGCTTGGCACAAAGGAGGGGTTCCGTATAAACTATTACTAATAGAGTCTATTTCTTCTATAGCCCTAACCATTAGAGCCAAATAACATTGGGCGATGGAATTACATATTAACATCCCCTCACATGACTGGGAAGAAGCTTGGAATCAAGCATGTTGCAGTTTCAGGAAACACAAGGTAGGCTAATGCAATTTAAAATCTTGCATGGTTTTTACATGTCACCCAAGAAGTTATATTACTATGGGATGCAGGGACAACTCCAAATGTTGGCATTGTGATCAATCAGATGCAGATCTGGCACATATAATGTGGCACTGTACATCCATACAACCAGGGTGGAAGGAAATATATACAATTTGCTGTAAAGTTACCAGAATTGACATTCCATTTGAGCCTGCCATATACCTTCTGGGAATATTATTAGGATGCCAAGATCTAAGCTTCCATGAAGGTATCTGGCTTTGCTTAGCAACGCTCTGTTACAACAGAATTCTATTAAGAAACTGGCAGTCAGGTCATGTTCCTACACTAGGGGAATGGCATACACAGATGAATACTCAAGATAACAATGAGAGGATCAGCCTTAACATTATTGGTAAATATGATATATTTCAAAAATTTGGACCCCCTTTATGGAAATTCAGTCATGAAATATTACAGTTTCCTATAGTACAACTGATAAACAATAAGCCATTGGAATACTAAAATATCAGACGTCTCTATTTATAATTAACCTTAGAAAGTTTTATTGTTATAGGTCTACTACAATATACAAGTATAAAGCCTTAAGTATTTAGGTTCATTATAGAATATATATTCTCATCCCTCAACAATCCTAGAATATGTCAAGTATGCTGTTGAGTCTTACAGTTTTGTTTAAAGAGGACAGGAAATCATTTATAATTGGCAGCTGTTTATAAAGTTGTTATTCTCAGAAATTATGCATTCCCCTAAATGATCTTTATTTAACTGTAGCTGAAAAAAAATGTTACAAAAACTATATTTTGCATTGTTTTGGTTTTGCGGGCAGCATTCTGTTATAGTTCTCTTCAAGGAACCAGTAATTTGGAGTTTTAACAATGTCACTGTGCACAGAATTCTAAGCGTAGTTCTGATAGGTCAACAGCTCATAATTAGCATTCTATGTGCAAACTGTGACATAGTTAAAACTCCAGATAACAGGTTCAGTGACAAAACTCTAACAGACTGCTGCCCATGAAAACAAAACAATGTAAAGCACAATTTTCGCATCACATTTTATTCAGGTACTGTTACATATGGATAATTTAGGGGAATGTATATAATTTCTGAAAATAATAACTTAATAAACAGCTGCCAATTAGAAAAGATTTCCTGTCCCCTTGAAGTGTGATTGTTAATACTTATTATTATTCACACATGTAAAATATTGACTTTTAATATATGGATTTGGATTTTAATATGGTACAAAAGCATACAAAAAACTATCAGTCATATTATCACTCCCGAAGTGATAATACTACACTTCAAGAGTGATAATACTATCGTTCAGGTCTCGTAATACTATCGTTCAGAACCTGAATGATAGTATTATGTCTCCCCCACATCTGCCAAAGTGTGCCTCCCAATTGGCCGCTTTTCTTATATGGGCGGGCAGAACAGTTTTAAAAACATGGCGGCCCATCTCTCGCTTACAGAGACCGAACTGGGTCCTTGCCATTTCTCCGTATTTTTTTTTTAAATTTTGCCTAGAAAATTGAATTATCTGGTTGATCCTATTGTCCCCTAATGAAGAACAGGCGGGACTCACTAGAAATTCATAGAAGCAGCCCTTGTGGTATTGAAAAGTGGGCAGGTGCGGTGAGTGTCACGGACGAGCGAGAGGGAGGGAGCTCAGCAAGACAGTGCGAGACAGTGCGGCAGTCGGCCAGGACCAAGTCAGTCCTTCAGTGAAGTGGCCAACCGCTAGTTACAAAAAAAAATACAAACTCGTATCCATACATGAAACAAAATAACAGGTCTGTGTCCATTACCAGGGAGTCCTACCATCTTGAGGTTCTGGACACATTGAAACCTCTCGAGTTTCACTCTTGAGGTTCATGTGTCCAGAACCTCTCGATGGTATTACTCCCTGGTAATGGACACAAACCTATCTGTTATTCTCTTCTTACAGTTGGAAGAAATACACCTTTACTGTTATTGATATGGATAATTATTGATATTTGTACTGTATTCTGAATAAGATACAATAACAATCTATTATGGGGAAAAAAAAACAGTCCAGTGTGTTGGATTGATAAACTAACACTTCACACACAAATGGGGCAGGTATTTTTTTAAAGAAATATATCATTCTGGTTACAGTCTAAAGTTCCTTACCTGTTTTATTTTATTTTTGGATGCAAGCTAGAGTAACTGTAGATTAGGGAAGAAGGTGGCTTCCACCTACAGCGTCTACACTGTGGAATACCTGAGGCAGTTGTGCGATGAAAGAGGAGTCCGGAGCAAGGGGCAAAAGAGGCAGCACCTTATGGAGGCTATTGTGGCAGCCAATGCACAAGCGACTGCCCAGGGCCTTGGGTCACAGTTGGTGACTGAAGGGGACCAGACCTTGGACATGCTGGTGCCAGAATCTAACACAGTGTTCAGTCCCAGGGAAGAAGGCAGTGAGACCAGTGGCAACTGAGAGCCTCAGCACCAGGGGAGGGTCACCACAGGGTTGGAGCCAGAAGAAATCAGGCTGTAGACAGAGTTGAGGAGAATGGAGCTGGAATTCAAGCATAGGAAGTTCCAGATGGAGCTGGAGATGCAGGAAAAAGAAAACCAGCATCAGAGAGAGGCCGGGGAAAGAGAAAAACAGCTTCAGTGAGAGGCAGACAGAGAGAGGAAAGAGAGAGAGCAAGAGTGAATTTGAACTGGCAAAGCTAAAACTCCAAAGACCAGTGCCAGAGGAGATAAGTGGCAGGGGTGAACCTGGACCTCCAGGACTGGGGTGCAAGTTAAATTCTAAATTAACAGCTCAATTTAAAGAGGGGGAGGATATGTATGCTTTTTTGAATTCATTTGAAAAGGTCTGTATATAGGCTAAAATACCCAGGGAGTCCTGGAGCTTCCAGCTATCCCCGCTACTTACTGGTAAAGCTTGTGATGCAGTGGGTCAAATGGACAAACAGGACAGTAATGATTATGAGAAACTTAAAGCTGCCTTGCTTAAAAAGTATGAGTTAACTCCAGAAGCTATGAGGAACTCAACACAATGCAACATCAGTTTTTAACACGTTGGTGGGAGGGGGGTCAAAGCAAACTCTATAGAGCAAATTGAGGATGTGGTACTTTTGGACCAATTCTTTCGGGCTTGGCCAGCACAGCTGAAAACCTGGCTGGAAGACCGAGATTCAAAGACAGTGCAGGAGGCTGCCAAGCTCTCGGACTGCTATGCCAGGAACAGGCCTGCTCTGAAAGGGAGTGGGGCAGGTGTGGCAGCCTAGAAAGGAAAAAGCACGCATTCAGGGCAGCTAAAACCCTCACTGCTGACCCAGAAAGTGGGCAGCCCCAGGTTACAAAGAAAGGATTTGCCTGATAAAAGAAATGATGATTGTTGGTTTTGCAAACAACCTGGGCATCTTGCTAGACAGTGTCCTAAAAAGGCACAGAGTGGCAAAGTGGTGCAGGGAAAGGGGTAGTTATTTTGTGTATCCTTGAAAGTATGCTAGTAAACATGAAGGAGCACATGCACCCAGTTACTGTGAATGGGGTGCAGTCCCATGGTTTAAGGGGCATGGGTGCATCTCTTACTTTGGTAAAAGGGGATTTGGTTGAGCCTGGACAGCTTATACCCAATCAGTTCATAACTGCAAGGAGATTTACTGGGGACGAAAAAACTCTGCTCTTAGCAAGTGTTCTCCTGGACTGGGGTGAGACAGGAGAGAGGGTGTAGTAAGTGACTGTGGCAGACAATCTTGCCCTGGCTGTGATTATAGGGAATAATCTACAAAAGGGGGAAGTATGTGCAGTTACCGGCAGTCAGATGGCAAAGGCTGATTGTAGTTCCCTGACCCCGGTAGAAGCCCCTGTGGAAAACACTGGGAGGCTGGTTTCCCAGCCTGTGTATCTTGAATTGGGGAGCGGCGAAAGGGAGGTAGAACTTCCCCAGGTAGCAATTCACAAAACAGCCACAGAAGGTTACTCTGAGGAGGGAAGGGTAGCCGATGGTCAGAGGGTTAGAGATGACAGTGACCTTGAATGCCTTGAGGCTAGAGCTATGGACCCCAGTTTAGAGACTGATGGGGACATGTCCCATGCTTTGGGAAAATGTGAGAATTTTGCAGCTGCTCAGAGGACTGATCCTAGTTTAGAGAGGCTGATGGCTTGTGCAGAATCTGATGGGACACAGGGAGGTGATGTGAGATATAGGGCATTTTGGGACAATGGACTGTAGTATATGCAGGACATAAGGACAGAGGGAAGGGTGATGGGCAGGCAGCTTATCGTTCCCCAGAGGTACCACGAGCAGTTGTTAGATTGCTCATGATATCCCCATGTCTGGACATCTGGGAAATGTGTGCACTATGCAGCAATTGGCCCAGAATTTCTATTGGTCCAACTTCACCCAGCAGGTGAAGGAATATTGCAGGTCACCAGTGCCAAGAAATAGGGAAAGCAGGCAGTAAAAGCAAAGCTGCCCTAATTCCCTTACCTCTAGTGGAGGAGCCATTCCAGAGGATAGGAATGGATATTGTGGGACCTTTGAGTACCCCAAGCTGCTCCAGGAAGAGGTATATCCTGACAATGGTAGATTATGCTACCTGATACTCAGAGGCAGTCACCCTAGCCTCACTGAGGGCAAAGTGGCAGATGCCTTGCTAGGGATTTTCTCCCGTGTCAGGTTCCCGAAGGAGGTTATCACTGATCGAGGGGGTACCTTTATGTCAGACCTGATGAAGTGTTTGTGGGAGAAGTGTGACGTAGTGCACAGATGCACAACACCTTACCACCCACAAGTCAATGGGCTTGTGGAAAGGTTTAATAGTACACTTAAATTGATGCTCCAAGCATTTGCTGAACAGCATGGGAGGGACTGGGAGAAATACCTTCCCCACCTGTTGTTCGCATGCAGGGAGGTGACCCAAGAGTCGACATAGTTCTCCCCCTTCGAGCTCTTATATGGACGTAGGGTATGTGGGCCCCTAGACTTGATCTGGGAAGACTGGGAAGGCAAGCACGCCAACCAGGGAGCTCCCATAGTGGATTATGTCCTTAAGTGTAGGGAAAAGCTGAAGGAGCTTATGGGAACAGCCCAGAGCAACCTGGCAGCCGCCCAGTAAAAGCAAACAGTATGGTACAACCACACAGTCAGAGCTCACTCATACACTGTGGGTTAGGAAGTCATGGTCCTAATCACAGTCTGGGTGGATAAGCTGCAGGCCAAGTGGGCAGGACCATACAAAGTAGTCAGACAAATGAATAACGTAAACTACATTGTAGAACTGCCTGACAGGAGACATACACATAGAATGTACCATGTCAACATGATGAAGCCATATGCAAATAGGGTTGACATGGTATTTGCAGTGTGTAGTCCTGGGGAGGAGACAGACAAGGAAGACCCCCTTCTGGACTTGCTTGAGCAAAGCAAGCAGGAGTCCTCTATGGAGGCAATCAAACTGTCACCCCAGCTGACCCAATAGCAGATCCAGAAAGTAAGGGAGGTTTTAGCAGACTTTGCCCCTTTGTTTAATGCAAAGCCTGGACTAACCCCCTTAGTGACTCATGATGTAGACACGGGGATGCAAGCACCCATACAATGGACTGCATACCAGGTGTCTGAGGCCATCCTAAAGGACATTAGGAGGGAGGTGGAGGAGATGCTGGATTTAGGGGTAATTCAGAAATCTCACAGCCCCTGGGCCTTACCTATAGTCCTCATTCCCAAGCTGGATGGCTCTACTCATTTTGTGTGGACTATTGTGGACTCAGTGCAGTCACGAAGTCAGATGCCCACCCAATGCCATGGATGGATGAACAACTGGACAAGTTGGGAGGGGCGACAAACCTTACCACCATTGACCTGATGAAAGGATATTGGCAGGTGGAGTTAGGGAGAGGTTGGACCTCATCACTCCAATAGGGTTATTTGAGTTCAAGGTAATGCCTTTAGGGATGAAGCACACCCCGCCACCTTTTAAAGGTTGGTGAACCAGGTATTACATAGTACCAAAGAGTACGCAGTGGCGTACCTGGATGATATTGCCATCTTCAATGCCAGCTGGAAGGAACACCTGTCCCACCTTAAGGTGGCCATGGTGGAGGTGGCATACCTAGGGCATGTAGTAGGGTGGGGACAGCTCTGTTCTAATCAAGCTGAGGTTGAGGCAATAGAGGTGTGGCCCAGACCTGAAACACAGAAGCAGGTTTGGAGTTTTCTAGGGACTGCAGGATACTATTGAAAGTTTGTACCAAACTACAGTGCCCTGGCAGCTCCCCTATCTGGCCTGCTAAAGAAAAGGATGCCTAAAAGGGTAAGCTGGGAACCACCCTGTGAATGAGCCTTTACACAGCTGAAGGAGGCACTGTGTGGTGCACCTGTGTTGGCCAGTCTAGACTACAGTAAGCCATTTGTAGTCCAGACAGATGCCTCAAACATGAGTATTAAGGCAGTACTTAGTCAGACTTCTAACCAAGGGAAAGATCACCCAATAGTGTACCTCAGTAAGAAATTACTTCCCAGGGAGCAGGCTTATTCCACAATGGAGAAGAAGTGCCTGGCACTGCTGTGGGCGCTGAAGAAATTAGAGCCATACCTATACGAGAGGTACTTTGAGGTACAGCTGGATCATAACCCCCTGGTTTGGCTAGCACAAATGGGTAAGACAAATGGTAGGCTTCTAAGATAGAGCCTTGCATTACAGGGATATGATAAGACCATTACCCACAGGGCTGGATCAGCAAATGCAAAATGCAGATGGTCTATCGTGCCAGTTAGAGCAGTGAACTGAATTTGGGAAACTCATTCCATGCCTAGGAATATATTCCCCTAAATTCAGTCTAGAAGGGAGGAGTGTTGCAATAGCCATCTATCTGTTGTTATTTGTATTATATTTTTGCTATAAATATATGTTTTCTTTTTGAATTTCTGCTTGTGAAACATGGCAGTCAGCACAAGGAATCATGGGACATTGGATGTTTTTTAAAGAAAAAATGTTCTGCCCTCTTGCTGACCTCCTGGTTAAACAATTGGGGGAAAAAATTAACAGGAAATAGCTGGCTTATAGAAAATCTAACACTTATCTGCTAAACTTCCTGAGACTGTTATAAAAACCAGGTTATAACGAGCTACTGCTTTGAACCTAGGCAACTGGTCGTAAAATATTACATTCTACGGTGTACCAAGAAGGAAGACATTTCTGATAGACCTCTGTGAAAAATCAGCCTAATATGAGAAGTGTTTCCAGGATGTTTCTCTTAAAGATCAAAGGGATCTTGTAATCTGCCATAAAACCATACTCATAATAATAATAATAAACAACTTTATTTCTATGGTGCCTTTCCAAAACCAAGGTGCCTCACAGTTACAAAAACACATCAAGTGACAGACAAACAACTTAGATAAAACAGTACACATTAAATTAAAATAGATACATCAGTCACCGGAAGCTTTGATCCATAAGTGGGTTTTTAAGGCTTTTTTAAATTGCTCCACGGTCGCATACTTACGTAACTGGCGGGGTTGAGAATTCCACAGAGATGGGGCTGCATGCATAAATGCCCGGGCCCCAGATGATTTTAAACACACTCTTAGGATCTCTAGCAACCTCTCACCAGCTGAGCGAAGTGATCGCCCAGGGCGGTAGGGGACCAGAAGCTCTTTTAGGTAGTCAGGGCCCTGTCTGTGTAGGGCTTTATAAGTCAAAACACCTCTGTGAAAACTCTGATGAAGACAGACCGTCTTGTTATAATTAAAAATATTGCTGTATTTGCAGATTCCAATCAAGTAGTAATCTGACCTGTTTTGCCTATGCAGTTGCATATTACAAACAAATTAAGTATGTAGAACTGAGTGTGACCTCACGCTAGAAACCCATTGACATCACAGGATGAGAGGGACATTCTGATCTTTTTGACATTGGTGAAGCTGGCTGAAAGGACTGACATTTTTTGTTCTGGACTTCTAAGGGACACTTTGTTCCTGGGCTCAAGATAGTCCACTTCTGCTAAGACTGGTAATTCAAGAGTGAACCCCTTGCCAACTGAACACTGAGGTAGAATTAGCTAATCGGTTGCAAGTTGCTTTAATTTGAAATTTTCCATTTTTTTCTCTGATTATAACCTTAATGTATATATGTTCTGTTTTATGTCCTGTGTTTATTTACCATCTTTAATTCTTAGTAAATTTTGTTTTCCTTAAACCTGCCTAAAACATTTTCTCATTTTGAGTGTGAATGGTGGAACAGTGTTGATAATTATGATATAACTGTTAAAGTGCTTAGTGTGTCACCATATGCAGCCACACTAACAAGGATCTGTGTAAAGATCCAGCAAGGTAAGAAAATACCAGCGTCTCAATTGAGTCGGCAAGAGGTTGTGAACCGGGCTGGTTGTATTCCCGCTGGGTCAAGTATTGCACTGCTTTCCCTGAAGAGAGTGTGATATTTGAACCTGTTACCTGGGCATGCTAGCTAAAAAAGGATCATATTTGACCCCAGGACTCAAGACTGGTAGTTTTCTCTGACGCAAAACAAACAGGAGGGTTTTCCTATTTGGCCCCTGATCACGAATCGCACTTCAAGGTTGGGCACTGTGGGAGCAGATGGCCTGACCCCTGGAGTGGATTTGTGTCATAGGGGAGGCTGGGGATGTAGGATGGTGGGTGCTTAGTGGGAGGTCAGGCTGGGGGGTGGGAGTCGCATCCCCACCCAGTCTGCCCTATTGATCCCTATCTAGTGTGAGGCCCCATGCTCAAACTGAACTCTGGAGCCTCTTCCCCACTTGCCTCCAGGATATTCTTGTGTCTGTCCCACTCCTTCTTAAATTCTGTGGCATTTTACCCTCTACCACCCCCTCTGATAGGCTATTCCAGTGTGTCCACCACCCTCTCCATGAAAAAATATTTTCTCACGTTCCCCTGAGCCTTCCCTCCTCTAACTTCATTTTGTGCCCCTTGACTTGGAGCATCTCTTACTTTGGAAGATGCTTCCTTCCTGTGCTCTGTTTATACAGGTGATGTATTTGTATGTCTCAGTCATGTCACACCCTCCCTCCTTACCTCCACGGAATACATATTTAACTCCTTTAGTCTTTCTTCATAGGTCTTATCCCGTAGGCCCTGCACCATTTTAGTTGCCCTTCACTGCACTGCCTACACTCTGTCTCTGTTCTTTCTCAGATGGGGCCTCCAGAACTGGACACAGTATTCCAGGTGTGGTCTCACATGAGTGTCTTATACAGGGGCAAGATCGCCTCCCTCTATCTACTCGTGATACCCCTCCCTATGCAGCCAAGCAACTGGCTAGCCTTTCCAGCATCGTTATTACACTGCCTAGTTTCTCTTAGGTCCTCTGAGATGATAACTCCCAGGTCCCTTTCCTGCTTTGTGACTGTCAGTACCTCCCCACCTAGTTCTTAGTTTGCCCCATGGTTCTTGTGCCCTATGTGCATGATACTGCACTTCTTTGTATTGAATCCTAACTGCCATTCTTCAGACCATTTCTCCAGTTTTTTAAGGTCTTCCCTCTTTCTTTCAACACCTTCTGGTGTGCCCACCCTATTGCATATCTTTGTATTGTCTGCGAAGAGGCATACCTTCCCCTCCAATCCCTCTGCAATGTCCCCAGTAAAGACACTGAAAAGGACCGGCACCAACACTGACCCCTGCAGCACCCTGCTCATCACTTCTCCCTCTCCAGAGTACTCCGTGTTTACTATAACCCTCTGATTCCTGCCATTCAGCCAGTTCTTTACCCACAGAACTATTTTAGGATCCACCTCTAGGCTGTGCAGCTTGTTAATCAGCCTTCTATGGGGGGGGTGGTGTTGAAGGCTTTTGTGAAGTCCAAATGGGCCACATCCTCCGCACCTTCCTGGGCCACTACCTTAGTTACCCAGTCATGCTATAGATTAGTACAATGAGTTAGTGCAAAACACAGTGCTTATCCCAAATACAGTAAAAGTTAGGGTTAAATATATAAGTAAATTGATGCAACATAAGGCAGTGTATGTGTGTTAGTGTGTGTGTGGCAATGCTCTGTGTGTATGTAGACAGTGCACTGCTATGTTATACTGGACTTTATATGCATATATGTGTAGATGTACTAGTCAGTGTGTGTATCACAACAATTAGAAACTGCAGTTAGGTGGCTCAGAGGTTAGTGCACAAATTGCTAGTCTACATTCCCCCACTATCTAGATCAGTTTCAGCCTTATGCATGTCATTGCTGATTTAAATGAGGTGTCTAGTGGCAACCCCCACCCTCCGTTGACCCTCACAGCCTGAAAAGAAGAAAAAAGTCTCTCAATCTCTCTTTTTTTAATCTTTAAAAATGTGTGTAAACAGTGTACAGCTATGTTACACTAGAAAATATATATGCATATATGTATTTATGTATTAATAAGAGTGAGTGTGTGTGTGTGTGTGTATATGTGTGTGTGTATGTTTGTGTGTGTGTGTGTGTGTATATCACAACAATTAGAAGGTGCAGTTAGATGGCTCCGTGCTTAGTGCAAAAATTGCTACTTTGCACATTCCTCACTGCCCACAATAATCACTGTTGTGCAGCTATACTGGCTCTTTCTAGATTTTGTTTACCATGGG
The DNA here is from genome assembly GCA_016271365.2 of Neoceratodus forsteri. Lineage (NCBI taxonomy): Eukaryota > Metazoa > Chordata > Ceratodontiformes > Ceratodontidae > Neoceratodus > Neoceratodus forsteri. The sequence goes on from JADMNL010000023.1 coordinate 542,949,144, forward strand.
GTGATAAGTTGGCTAGGACAACAAAGGGAAAAAGCAAACAACTCCAATAGCTTCCTCCCTGTGAAGAGCTTGGCTGCTGGTCCTTGCTCAGTTGCACTTGAGTGGGACATCAGAGCCCAACGGAGGGGAGGGGTGGCTGGAAATCCCCAGGGTAATGGAGGCAGGGAGGATAATGATGGCATGCTGGTTACTGCCAGGCCATGCTGTGCCTCAGTGCTACATGTCATTCAATGACACAAAAAGAAATGTAAACAAGTATTTGTCAATGCCGAATGTTTGCTTTCTGGTATTAGTATTGGAAATGCAGGTGTTCGACAGATGCAGAGCAGGAATGGCAGTGATGTATTGAATTTCACGCCAACCCCACCTCCACCCTGCAGAGACGGACAGGCATTGAGGTATGAGTTTGGGTTGTCATCCATAACGTTCATGCCATTTCACCTCACCCTATCCTGCAGACACCGACAAGTGTTGAGGTGTGCCTTGGGTGTTTGGCTTTCCCCAATACTGTATTAGGTTGGTTTGACAAGACCTCCCTGAGATGAATCCGTGTTGCCGCCCATTTTGGAGGCCATTTCTTTCTAGGAATGCCACCAACCTCTCCTTCAGTATCGCCTCCATAATCTTACCCACTATGGACGTGAGACTGACTGGCCGATAATTTCCTGGCTCCTCCCTAGGCCCACTCTTGTGTAATGGCACCACATGGGCCATCCTCCAGTCCTGGGGCATTGCCAGGGAGGTGTTGAACAGATCTGCCAGCAGCTCAGCCAACAGCTCCGCCATCTCCCTCAGCACCCTGAAGTGGATGCCATTGGGACCTGGTGCCTTGTCCACCCTTACTGCCCTCAGCCCCTCTAGCACCCTACTCCATGTGATCACTTTGTCTATTACCTCCTCCCCTCTTTCCCCACCCCTCAGCCCATGCTGGTAGTGGACCATCCCTCTCCTTAGTGAAAATGGAGCAGAAGTACTCATTTAGAATTTCCGCTTGCTTCTCCCCCTTTTCCACCCAATCCCCACCCTGCTTTATCCTCACAATATGTTCCTTGCACTTCTTCTTTTCCCTGACATACCTAAAAAGGTTGTTTTCCCCTCCCTTTATGCCCTGTGCTTACCTTAATTCCCTGGAGGCCTTAGCTTTTTTCACCCTTCTGGCCAACTCCCTTGACCAACTCCCGTAAGCCTCTTTATCCTCTCCCTTCCCTGTTCTCCTGTACTTCCGGTATGCAGCCCTCTTTGCCCTCACCCCTTGCAGCACTTCCTTGTTCAGCCAGCATGGTTTCTTGGCTCTGCTCTTCTTACTCCTGGCCCTGTTGCAGGCTACTGTGGCCTCTGTTAGCCCAGTCTTTATGACTCCCCACTTTTGTTCTGCATCCATCCCCAGCCTTATATCCTGGAGTATTCCTTGCAGTATTGCTCTCATCCTCCCAAAGTCCACCCTAGTAAAGTCCATCACCATAGTGCCCGTGCCTCCTGTCTCCCTTACCAGTGCAAGAACGAGCCACACTGTTTGGTGTTCACTACCAGCTAGTGGGTCCCCCACCCTTACCTCCCTCACTGCTTCCTCATTTGCCATTACTAGGTTCAGAGTGCTACCAAGTCTCGTAGGCCCACTTGCTGATTGTGTCAGAAGACCATCCTGGAATGCATCAAGGCGCACCTGCTCCCTGCTACTGCTAGTGGCTGGGGTGCTCCAGTCAACCCCTGGTAGGTTACAATTCCCTACTATTACCACACTCCCCCTTCTACATACCCTCCATATCTGCTCTGCCAACCTCCCATCCAGTTCCTCGGATTGCGCTGGTGATCTGTACACCGCTCCCAGCCTCAGCTTTCTGCCCTTGGAGTCCAGGAGCTGCACCCAAAGTGCCTCTGTCCTCTCCTCTTTTCCCTCGTCCCTTATGCATTTGATCCATTCCCTTACATAGAGTGCAAACCCCCCCCTTCCAACCCTCCGGTCCTTCCCATACATCCTGTATCCCAGGATTGACAAGTCCCAATCATGGTACTCTGTGGCCCAAGTCTCTGTCACTGCAGCAATGTCCATCTTCCCCTCTGAGAGCAGTGCCTGAAGCTCTGCAGTTTTGTTCCCCAGGCTTTTTGCATTGAGAGAGACTACCTTCCACCTGTACCCCTCCTTCCCGTCACTCTTCTCCTTGGCCTGTGTCCCTCCTCCTGATAGTCTGCACCCTTTCTCCTCCTTATTCTCACCAGGTGGTGGTGCCTTCTGTATTACATTCAGACCACTTTGCCCACCCCCTCCGGGGGTTACTATGTCTCTGCCTATATCTAGCGGGGGTGAGCTCATTAGGCTCCTCTGTCCGGACCTTTCTACCAACCTCAGTCTTTTGGCCCCCTCCACTGGTTTAAATCCACCTTTGTAGAGCTATACCCCTCTAATCCCACCTTTAATACTCCCCTCCCCTTCCTGCTCAAGTTTAGCCTGTCCCCCACGTACAAGTCACTATTCCCCCAGACCCAGTTAATAATAATAATTATAAATTTTATTTAATATAGCGCCTTTCACAAATCAAGGCGCTGCACAGTAACATAAAAACAAAATACAATAACTACGGATAAAATCACAGAAGTTCGGGGTAAACCTTTCCCCACAAAAAGGTCTTCAGTGCCTGCTTAAAGCACCCCACTGTCCTGCAATCACGTAGCTGGTGGGGCAGAGAATTCCAGAGGGTAGGGGCAACAAACCCAAAGGCACGAGCACCAGATGACTTTAAACTAACCCTTAGAATCTCCAGCAACCCCTCATCAGCCGAGCGGAGCTGTTGCAAAGAGGTGTAAGGAACCAGAAGCTCTTTCAGGTAATCAGGACCCTGTCCATGTAGGGCTTTGTAAGTTAATAAACCTACCTTAAAGGTGATCCACCACTGAATAGGCAGCCAGTGCAGATCGCGCAGCACTGGGGTAATATGGGTTCTCCTTGACACCCCAGTCAATAAACGTGCCGCAGCATTCTGCACTAGTTGCAAGCAGCAGATATCAACCCCAGGAAGCCCTAGGTAAAGGGAGTTGCAGTAGACAAGGCGCAATGTCACAAAGGCATGGACCAAAATAGGCAGATCACTGGATGGAGCAAGGTGCTTGATCCTAGCAATGTTCCTAAGATGGTAAAAGGCCAGCTTGACGACTGCTGACAACTGATGTCGAAGGGTCAGGCCATCATCGAGCACCACTCCCAGGTCATGTACCAGTTCAGAGGTAAGAATCTGAGCTCCCCCTGGACTAAACCTGAGGAGAGATCAGTTCTCAACCCCTCTGTCCTATGACCTGGGTCCAAAACCAACACCTCAGTCTTTCCTGGGTTCAACTTTAAACCGCTGGAACTCATCCAGTCTTGTATTTCTACAAGGCAGCTGTTCAATACTGAGATAGCACTAACCTGGTCGAGGCAAAAGACAGGTAGAGCTGGGTATCATCAGCATAGCAGTGAAACCTCAGCCCATACTGTATTACAAAGTCTCCAAGGGGCAGCATATACACTGCAAATAACATGGGCGACAGCACCGAGCCCTGAGGTACCCCGCAAGGCAGAGAGAAAGACTTGGAAGAAAATATTCCCGAGACAACTCTCTGAGATCACTAACCCATAATTTTTGGTGTGGCACCAATCCCTCAGCCAGTTGTTGAACTCCTCAATCCTATCCTTCCTTCCTGTGCTTGCACATAGTACCAGGAGTACCTCTGAGAATGTCACCGACTCCCCCACCCTCTCACACTGTCTGCCCAACTCCTTGAACCTCCCCCTAACTACTTGCACAGTCTCCCCCACCAAGTCATTTGCACCCATGTGCAACACTAAATGAGGTTTCTTCCTCCCCCTCACTGCACACTTGAGCAGTGCCTGCCCTGCCCCTCCTGCAGTCAACCCAGGGATAGCTTCAACCCAAATACAGCTGTGCCTTTCTCCCCTTCTGTTTCATCTCATCCCCTTCAGTATAGAATCCCCCAGGAAAAGTACCCCCTTCCTTACCCCCTTTCCCTTCTAATGCCCTTTCCACCACCCCAGTATTTGTTCTTCCCTGCCCCTTACCCTCGCCAGCTGCACCCTCTGTGACTTCTGTATCTGTACCCCCTACTTCCTCCTCACCCCTTTTTTCTGCCTTATTCCTCCCATCCCCCTTGAACCCCTTCCCAGCCTGACTACTTCCTACTGGGCTTCCCATGTTGAGCTCCCCTCCTCCCCTGCTGATTTCCAACCCCCCTCTCCTATCCCTGCTGTTGTCGATTTAGAGCCCCCATTCCCTTCTACACCACAGTGATGCCCCTCCCATCCTCCCCTTCCCAGCCTTCTCTCCCTCCAGTCACCACCCCTCCTTCCTTACTAGCCCCGCTCCACCCTTTCATCCTCACTATCTGTTCCCCTACCTGTTGCCATCCCTCTCATGCCCCGCTTGTCCTCCCCTTCAGTATTTTCCTGCTCCCCCTCTCTGTCCCATAGCAGGGGCTCAAATCTATTCTTAGTTGATACCCCTCCTACATCTCTTCCCCCTATTGGTTCCCCCCTCCAACTTGTTCCCCTCCGTGTCCCCCGGTCCCACCCTGGTCCCTGGCCATCTGCTTTCTCCCTGGTACTCCTTGTGGTCTCTTCCTCCCCCATCAGAAGCCCCCTCACCTTTGGCACCCCTCCCTTCTCCTCTCTTTGTGCTAGTGCCTCTGATACTGGGATCAGTGTCAGTCCTAGTTGTTCTTCCCCATCCCCCTTGCCACCCCCTCCCCACAGCCAGAATGCCTAGCATACTTATCTACCCTGACACTTAGACTCCTCCCTAACCTCCACAGTTCCTCCCTCAAACTAGCCAGTTGTCTACAGACCATACCACCCCCCCATAGGAGCTGACTTTTATTTTTTCTGGATGGCTCAACAAATGGCTGGGGGTCTGGGGGCTGCCAAGGCTCCCAGAAGCTCTGGGGTATTTGGCATTATGTGGGCATTTTGAGGGTTTTACTGAAGAAATAGCACAATATAAAACAAGCGTCACTGAAATCACAGCACAGTACCCAAATGAGACCATATTTTCTTCTCTGATTACATTATAGGGGTGTTTCTGGTAACTTTATCTGTACAACTAGCAAAAGCCCAAATGATGCATTTTTCAATCACAGCAAGATGCCACTAGCTTGCAGTCCCCAGTCCGCCCCCACCCTCCCAAGCAATACCACAGTAAAATGAAGGGAATTAAACAGATACAATGCACAGCATGAGAAATAAAATGTTAGGAATTCTAACTTTGTAATGAGTTTGTGCTAACAGTTTACTCCCCACATGGCATTAGAAGGCCAAGCTTTGATTTGCAGTTACACCCTTTTGCTTTACCAAATCAATTTGCTTTATAACCTTATCACTCGGCCAAACTGCAAGTGCTTTGTTTTAAATTGTTTATTTATAGTATTTTTCCGATAAAAAATACTGAGGTACAGCAGTTGATACAAAGAGTGTGCATATGTAAGCAATAATACCCGAGAGGGTGGGCGGTATTGGGCAATACCGGACTGCCCAGGGGCGTAATGAGGCCCGACGCTGCAGGCGGAGGGCCTTATAGCCCTTGAAGGTCCGTATTGCCTATACCCCACCCTGAGAGTATTATTGCTAGAAAATGGGCTACATGTTAAGCTTTTTGTAATAATTAAGAAATAAAATGTTTTTATACAAATGAACTTAAAGTTATTTTGTTAGTAAGTAGTCCTCTACTGGTATACTGCTTACAAATAGTTACCAGTAGAGGCAGTGCACTGTTTCATATTAGTTTTGACAGCATCATATGTGCTACATCCCCATCTTGACTCTTGAAATACCCCCCAGCTCAATTTCTTTTTATTGTTTTTATTTTTGATTTCTTAGAACACTGGCTAACTGTCACTTTTGGTTAGTCAGTAGAACTACTGACAGAAGTGCTGGCTGGAAGTACTGTAGCAGCATGAGTAGCGATCCGGAAACAAAGCCTCGTTTTCTTTGTTCTGTGGATTGTCCAGTAGTCTGGAGATGTTGCCCAGTCCTGCTTTTTTACTTCCCAGTCGTGATACGGAGGACCGCCGGACGCTGGCAGGAGCGATTTCTTTAACTCACCTGTGAGCCACAATAATTGACTGATCTGTGCAATTCCCTCTCCTCTTCCCATTCAGAACCTGTGTCGGTTGCCAGGAAAACTATAGGGAAAAGAAAGTATAGTTCACTGAGTGCCAATGGTACAGGAAAGGTCAGTAAGTTAACTAACGTGATTATTTAAAAACAGAAGGGAACAGATGTTTAATGTGAGTCAAGGGGAGGCAGTGTGATTCAGGGAGAAGTGTTGACTATGAGTAGTGCTGAGCACGCGACATGCTAACACTACTAATTTAAAATGTTTTATTACTGTGTGTTACTTGTGAGCAGTGGATTCACAATTTTAAAAAAATGAGCAGTTTGTAGTATTGCTTGCTTGTAGAATGGAGAGACTGTGGTGGGGTAGAGTGTCAGATTGAGTAAACGATGGCAGGAACACTCGGTAAGCAACAGAAAGAAATGACGTCAATTTCAAATTGAATAAAGATGTTTTGACCAATGAGCAAGCAGAATGGGCAAAAGAATACTTTATTTAGGTGGTGATGGGGTCAGGTGACTGGCACTTTTTATTTGCTGGGCATCTATTGAAAGTTAATGTACCCCCCTGGCAGGGGTATTAGCCAATCAGAGTCCAGCAAATAAAAAGCCCATTTTCTAAAACTTAAATAAATAATCTTTGCTAAAGAATTCCCTAGGAGACATATTATAAAATTACATATAAGGACAAAATTCAGTGATGACCAATCTTATAAATAGTGCATTAATACAGGGGAAGAGTCCAATACAATGTCCACAGTTCCTATAAAAGAAAAGGTGTGTCATTTGTATGAAGGATTGAGTTGAAACATTAGACTTTTCTTGGTTCTCTTCTGACACATATCAAAATGAAATTTCATGGGACAAAAGAAGGATCTAATGGTAAAATATGACATACCCATTTTCTCCATCTCAGTTCAACTAAATCCATCCTATCTGCTGATCTAGCAATCAACCTAAGATATATATCTCTCTCAGGACCCCATGCCAATCTTGGACGGGAGGGTGTCTCTGCCCCATCATTTAGTAATAGCTTTCTTAGCCGCCAGTATATAGGTAATCAGCAGAGAGCCTTTCTGAATACAGATACTTTCCGGAGGGATAGATAAAAGTACAAATTCTGGTGTCAGGACAGCTTCCTCTCTAACCAATTCTGCCAAGGCATGTGATACCTTAAGCCAAAAGACTCTCAGGCCTGGACAGGACCAAGAAACATGGGTGTGGCCTGTGTCACAAACCCGCTCAGCCGGTCAGGCCCTCTACTCCTAAAGTGCCAACCTCTGAGTGTAGAATTGTGAACAGTTTAACAGAACAAGGTAACCCTTTTGTCTGTTTTGTGGGTTCAAGTCACCTTAGTCCCAAGTTCTAGAGGGATTCAAACTGATAACCTCTTGTTAGCATACACAATTATCAGGCTCAGATAATTCTGTCTTCAGGGGGCCAGATATCTTTGCCTATGGGCACCTAACCAGGTATTACAAAATTAACCCTTAGAACTCTATGCAAGACCTAGAGAACTCTATCTGTTTCCCAGTTTGGTATCACAATAAGCACATGCACAGTGTCAATTATAACCATCTAAGCGTCACTTATATAAAAAGAAGTTTCAAGGCACACCAGGCAGTTTCTGTTTTTAAAATATATATCTTTACTTTAAAATAGATAAAATAGGAAAACAGTAAAATACAGAACAAAATATCCCAACACATACAGCCTTAAAACAAACAGGTTTAAAAGTGTAAATTCCTCATACACTCAGACTGGTCTTACTTTCTTAATCTGTCAGTGCTTTGATGTTCCTCCTCAGTCAGAAAAATGAATGTGAATCTATAAGGCCTGCTCAGTACATTTAAAGCAGTCTTGAGCCGGACTTCTCTCTGAGGTCACCTAACTCCACCTTTTGGTGTATTACAATTTATATTTTATAACACAGGATGTCCTATTAAGATATTTAAAAAAATAATAGATGACCAAATGAATCGCCTTTCTTCCTGTGACTGGTCCAAACCGGTCTGTGCTCTGCTTCACCGGGACCTCAAAAGTCTCTTTGATGTAAGTCACTGTATATTCAAAGCAAATATATATAGGACTCCTTAATTTAATCTGGGACCTGGTATCCCCAGACATCAAAGGTCTCTTTGATGAAATGAGCTGGCTTCCTGGGAGGATACCCATAACACAGGCCTATGTCCCTTTTCTCAAGACACCTAGTGCACATCAAAGGATCTCCCTGAGGGCATTATAAAATGGATATTTTGGTTCCTGTCTTCAAAGCAAACTAACAAGATAATTGCACCTCTGATCTCTGCTGTTTAAGCTACCTCCTGTCCTTTGAACTTATCCCTGGGGGGGTTTTAATGTGTCAGTTTCACATGCTGTTTCAGCATCTCTCATGACAGACAGTCCATGACCCATTTTTATATTTACAAAAAATGATCATACAGCACTCAGAACTGGCAGTCCACATCACAATTCCCCCCACCTAGACTGAATTTGGGGGCTGTATCCCCTACATGGGATGAGCTTCCCACATCAGTTCACTCCTCACAGACCCTAGACAGCCCATCTGAGTTCTGATTTTGTTTTCCAGCCCTATGTACAATTGTCAGATCATACTCTTGTAAAGCAAGACTCCATCTTAGCAGTCTGCCATTGTTTTTTCCCCATCTGCATCAGCCAAACCAGAGGGTTGTGGTCAGTCTGCACCACAAAATGCTGCCCATACAAGTATGGCTCCAATTTATTTAGGGCCCACACTATGGCCAGACACTCCTTTTCCACCGTGGAGTATGTCTGCTCCCTGGGAAGTAACTTTTTACTCAGGTAGGCTATTGGGTGATCCCTCCCCTGGATGGATATCTGACTTAGTACTACCCCAATACCCACGTCTGAGGTGTCAGTCTGAACTATAAAGGTTTTACTATAGTCAGGACTTGTCAACACAGGAGCACTGCACAGTGCCTCCTTTAGTTTGGAAAAGGCTTCCTCACAGGCTGGACCCCAGGTGATTTTCTTGGGCATCCTTTTATTTGTCAGGTCAGATAGGGGAGCAGCCAAGGCACTGTAATTGGGTACAAATTTTCTACAGTACCCTGCTGTCCCGAGAAAACTCCTGACCTGCTTCTGAGTTTCTGTTCTGGGCCATGCCTGGATTACCTCTATTTATATTTGGTTAGGACGGAGCTGTCCCCAGCCTACCACGTGCCCGAAGTATGCCACTTCTCCCATGGCCACCTGGCACTTCTCGGCTTTGACAATGAACCCGGCCCTCTGTATCCTGCCCAGCACTTCCCTAAGGTGGGACAGATGTTCCTTCCAGCTGGTACTAAAGATGGCAATGTCATCCAGGTACATCATGGTGTACTCCTCAGCACCATTTAACACCTGGTTCACCAACCTTTGGAAAGTGGCCGGGGTGTTCTTCATTCTGAAAGGCATTACTTTAAACTCAAATAAACCTATTGGAGTGATGAAGGGCAACCTCTCACTAGCTCTGTCCATCAATTCTACCTGCCAATACCCCTTTGTCAGGTCAATGGTCGTAAGGTAGGTCGCCCCACCCAACTTGTCCAGGAGTTTGTCCGTCTGGGGCATCAGGTGGGTGTCTGACTTTGTGACTGCATTCAGTCCATGATAGTCTACACAGAAATGAGTCGAGCCATCTGGCTTGGGTACAATGACTATGGGTGAGGCCCAGGGACTGTGGGATCTCTGGAGTACCCCTAAATCCAGCATCTCCTCCACTTCCCTCCTAATGTCCTTTTGGACAGCCTCTGACACCTGATATGCTGTCCACCGTATGGGCATCTGGATCCCTGTCTCCACATCATATGTCGCTACGGGGGTTAGTCCAGGCTTGGCGTTAAACAAGGGGGCAAAGTCTGCTAAAACCTCCCTTACTTTCTGGATCTGGCCCGGGGTCAGCTGGGGAGACAATTTTACTGCCTCCACAGAGGACTCCCTCTTATTCTCTTCCAGCAAGTCCAGAAGGGGGTCTCCTTTGTCCGTCCTTTCCCCATGACTACACACTGCAAACACCATGTTAGCCCTATTGGCATATGGCTTCATCATGTTGACATGGTACATCATTTCTGTCAGTCTATGGTCAGGTAACTCCACAATGTAGTTCACGTCATTTATCTTCCTAACCACTTTGTATGGTCCTGTCCACTCAGCCTGCAGCTTGTCTTTCTGGACTGGAATAAGGACCATGACATCCTGACCACCATGTACGAGTGAACTCTGGCTCTGCGGTCGTACCACACTTTTTGTTTCTGTTGAGCAGCTGCCAGGTTGCTCTGGGCTGTCCCCATAAGCTCCTTCAGCCTTTTCCTAAACCTTAGGACATAATCCACAATGGGAGTTCCCTTGGTGGCATGCTTGCCTTCCCAGTCCTCCTGGATCAAGGCTAGGGGCCCATGCACCCAGCGTCCATATAAGAGTTCAAGGGGGGGGGAAAATTCTGTCAACTCTTGGGGCACCTCCCTGTATGTAAACAACAGGTGGGGAAGGTATTTCTCCCAGTCCCTTCCATGCTGTTGAGCAAATGCCCAGAGCATTGACTTTAGGGTACCATTGAATCATTCCACAAGCCCATTGGCTTGTGGGTGATATGGTGTCATGCATCTCTGCACCACCCCACACTTCTCCCATAAACACTTCATCAGGTCCGACATGAAGGAACCCCCTCGATCGGTGATTACCTCCTGCGGAAACCCAACACAGGAGAAAATCCCAAGTAAGGCATCTGCCACTTTGTCTGTCCTCAGAGAGGATAGGGCAATTGTCTCTGGGTACCGTGTGGCATAATCCACCACAGTCAGGATGAATCTCTTCCCTGAGGAGCTGGGGGTATTTAAAGGTCCCACAATATCCATTCACACCCCTCTGGAATGGCTCCTCCACTATGGGCAATGGAATCAGGGTGGCTTGGGTTTTCTTGCCCACCTTCCCTATTTCTTGGCATCGGTGACAAGACCTGCAATACTCCTTCACCTGCTGGATGAAGTTAGGCCAGTAGAAATTCTGGGCCAACCGCAGCGTAGTGCACGTGATTCCCAGATGACCAGACAAGGGAATATCATGTGCAATTTTGAGCAAATGCTCACGATACCCCTGGGGAACAACAAGTTGCCTGCCTAGCATCCCTCCCTCTGTCTGTACTGCCTGTGTATACACAAGTCCATGTTCCCAATAAACCTTATGTCTGCTGTCACCTCCCTGTGCCCTCCAAATCTACCCAAGCCCTCAGCTTCTCTAAACTAGGATCACTCCTCTGAGCAGCTGTAAACCCTTCACACAGTCCCAAGGCATGGGACAGGCCCCCTTCAGTCGCTAAACTAGGGTCCCTAGCACTAGTGTCAGGGCCCTCAGGATCACTGTCAATCCAAACCCTCTGACAAGAGGTCACCCCTGCCTCTTCAGAGTAACCCTCTGTAGCTGTGTGGTGACTTGCTACTGGGGAAATTTCTACCCCCTTTTATCAGTCTCCCCATCTGGAGACACAGGCTGGGGAACCAGCCTCTCAGTGGTTTCCATACTGGTTTCTGTGGGGTTCAGGGAACTACAATTTTCTCTTGCCATTTGGCTACGGGTAACTGCACATACCATCCCCTGCTGGAGATTGTTACGCAGGATCACATCCACTGCTAATGTTTTGGCTACAGCCACCTGTTGCACAGTTACCCCTGTTTCACCCCAGTCTAGGAGAACACTAGTGAGGGGCAATGTTTTCTCCCCACCCATGAAGTCCTGTACAGTGAAGTATTTATTGGGTATAAGCTGACCAGACTGTACCAGATCCCCTTTTACCAATGTCAGGGATGCCCCTGTGTCCCTTAACACCTGCATCTGTACACCATTCACCATGACTGGGTGCATGTGTTTCCTCATGTTCACTGGCATGCTTCCAGGGACACACAAACAACCCACCTCTTTTCTAGCACCTAGTTGTGTATTATGGCTCCCTTTTTGGGACACTGTCTGGCAATATGCCCAGTTTCCTTACACAACCAACATTTAGTTCTTCTCTCGGATAAATCTTTTCTCTGAAACCTAGGGCTAACTGGTTTTGGTGGAGGCAGTGAGGGTTTTAGCTGCCCTGAAGGCATGCTTTTCCATTTCTGCATTGCCACGCCTGCCCCATTCACTCTCAGAGCAGGTCTGCTCTTGGCATAGCGGTCCGAGAGTTCAGCAGCCTCTTGCACTGTTTTGGGATCTCGGTCCTCTAGCCATGTTTTTAGCTCTGCTGGGCATGCTCAATAAAACTGTTCTAATAAAATCACATTTTCAATTTTATCAACAGAGTTTGCCTCAATTCCTTCCCACCAACATTTTAAAAACTGACGTTTCATGGGTAGTTCCTCATAGCTCATGTCAGGGCTTCTCCTGAGCTTACGGAATTTAGCTCTGTATGATTCAGCAGTTAATTCAAACTTTTTTAACAGTGCAGTTTTTAGCTTGCTGTAATCATTGCTGTCCTCATTGTCCATTTGACCCAATGCACCCTGAGCTTTCCCGGTAAGTAGTGGGGATAGCTGGAAGATCCAGGGCTCTCTAGGAATTTTAGCCTGAATACAAACTTTTTCAAAAGAATTTAAAAAGGCATCCATGTCCTCCCCCCCTTAAACTCGGCTATTAATTTGGAGTTCAATTTGTAACCCAGTCCTGCAGTCCCAGTTAAACCCAAGCCACTTACCTGCCCTAGTGCTGCTGGTTGGAGTTGTAGCTTCTCTAGTTCATGTTGCCACTGGCACTCCTCTCTCTTCTCCTCCTCTGCAGCTCACTGGTGCTCACACTCCTCATGGTCTGCCTCCCTCTGTTGTCGCTCTGCCTTTTGCTGTCACCTATCTGCCTCTCGGCATTCTTGCTCTGCCTCTTGGTTCTCTTGCTCCCTCTTCTCCTCTGCCTCCCTTTGTTCATGGTCCCTCTCTCTCTGGAACTCCAGCTCCATCCTGCGCAACTCAGTTTACAGCCTGAGTCCCTCTGGATTCAGGATACTGGTGACCTTCCCCTGCTGGTGCGGCCCTTCACTAACAGTGACCCTGCTGTCATCCTCATTGGATCTAGACTCTGCACTGGCCACTAGCCCTGCCACACTCGAGGTTTGGTTCTTTTCAGTCACGGTCGGTGACTCACTGCTCTGGGTATCTGCTACCATCAGGGCCTCTAAGAGGGTCTGCTTTTTGGCTGTCACCTCAAACGGGACTCCTCTGTCCCCGCACAACTGCTTTAAGTATTCTACAGTGTGCCTGCTGTAGTTGGAAGCCATCTTTCCTGACTACTGCTAATCTGACGGGCACTTTGAAAAAAATAAAATGGGTAGGAACTTGACTGTAAGCCAAGGGATATAGTTCTGTTTCCTTTTGAAATAAAACACTGCCTTTTTTTTTTCCAAGTGGGCTGAACAGTCTCAAGCTGACACCCTGTACTATACAGCTTATATCACCAAACTTTTTATGCCACTGCTGCCAACCAATCTGTAACAAACCTGCTCAGCTGGTCAGGTCCTCTACTCCCAAAGTGCCAACCTCTGAGTGTAGAATTGTGAACAGTTTAACAGAACAACGTAACCCTGTCTGTTTTGTGGGTTCAAGTCACCTTAATCCCAAGTTCTAGAGGGATTCAAACTGATAACCTCTTGTTAGCATACGCAATTATCAGGCTCAGATAATTCTGTCTTTGGGGGGTCAGATATCTTTGCCTATGGGCACCTAACCAGGTATTTCAAAATGAACCCTTAGAACTCTATGCAAGACCTTAGAGAACTCTTATCTGTTTCCCAGTTTGGTATCACAATAAGCACATGCACTGTGTCAACTATAACCATCGCTTACATAAAAAGAAGTTTCAAAGCACACCAGGCAGTTTCTGTTTTTAAAATACATATCTTTACTTTAAAATAAATAAAATAGGAAAACAGTAAAATACATAACTAAATATCCCAACACATACAGCCTTAAAACAAACAGGTTTAAAAGTGCAAATTCCTACATACATTCAGATGGTCTTACTTTCTTAATCTTTCAGTGCTTTGATGTTCCTCCTCAGTCAGAAAAATGAATGTGAATCTGTAAGGTCTGCTCTGTACATTTAAAGCAGTCTTGAGCCGGACTTCTCTCTGAGGTCGCCTAACTCCACCGTCTGGTGTATTACAATTTATATTTTATAACACAGGATGTCCTATTAAGATATTTATAAAAAATAATAGATGGCCAAACGAATCGCCTCTCTTCCTGTGACTAGTCCAAACCGGTCTATGCTCTGCTTCACCGAGACCTCAAAAGTCTCTTTGATGTAAGTCACTGTATATTCAAAGCAAATGTATATTGGACTCTTAATTTAATCTGGGACCTGGTATCCCCAGACATCAAAGGTCTCTTTGATGAAATGAGCTGTCTTCCTGGGAGGATACCCATAACACTGGCCTGTGTTCCTTTCCTCAGGACACCAAGTGCACATCAAAGGATCTCCCTGAGGGCATTATAAAATGGATATTTTGGTTCCTGCCTTCAAAGCAAACTAACAAGATAATTGCATCTCTGATCTCTGCAGTTTAAGCTACCTCTTGTCCTTTGAACTTATCCCTGGGGGGTTTTGATGTGTCAGTTTCACATGCTGTTTCAGCATCTCTCATGACAGACAGTCCATGACCTATTTTTATATCTACAAAAAATGATCATACAGCACTCAGAACTGGCTTTCCATGTCACAGTTATATTGTTCCCCACATTTTCTCCAACAATCACCTGTAATTGTAGCAGTAAATTTAGAAAGTTTTGCAGGGGGTAAAAAAATCTTCTTCTGGTCTTCCAGGCAAACTCTCACCAGTAGGGCGTGTTTAGACGGCCTAAAAGATTGTTTAGTGTATTTGTCCCAGTCATCTATTTGAACTGGCAGGGGGAGCTGTCTATTCCATGCCTCCAATATGCCCCTAGTGGATTCTCTAGACAATTCCTGAGGACTCATAGAGTAAGCCTATAAAATGTGGACAGATTTGTCCCTCCTAGTGGTTATGGAGAGATGCAGCAGTAAAGGAAGGGGTGTAGGTATCTGCAAGTGCTTTTCAATAACTTAAGGTCTCTTTCCACTAAAAACTAATACTGATAGTGTTAGCAACATTTAAGAAAACATGATTTTTATGTAGCCAGTTACCCAACAGTTTAAATTTAGCTGACACAGAACATGAAGTCATTGACTGCACGAAAGGGAAAGAGGAAATTGTTTAACCAATAAAGACACATTAAGCTGAAGCTTGTTTCCAGGTACAACGTGGGAGCACAACAAAGTTTAAGTGAGTTGCTCAGGGAAGAGTCACACAGTATGCAGGTTGGGTGTGGGCTGTAGGATTCAATCCCACATCTCCATGTTTGTAGCCCAGTGTCCTTAACCACTACACTATACTACCTCTTGCATGACAATAGTAATACAACACAGTATTACCTGCATTAAGCAGAATTATACGTTGGTTTCTGTTAGGTCAAACTTTTCAATACATGAACAAAAAAAAAAAAAACAGCAACCTCTTTTTTGATCCCTGTGTAACTTCAGACTTTGTCTTGGCTAGATCTGTGTGGACTAATCTCAACTTTACCTCCTGAGAATGATTTGGCAGATAAGAACAATGCACTGATTTTTTTTTTCACTGGAGGAGATAATACAAGAGGGAAAATGTTTGGGCCTAAGGAAGTTTGTCAGCAACGGAGGTCAATATATTTGTCAAGCCAAAATATCCAGCTCACATAAACAAAGCCACTGCATTGTCCAGTCCTAATAGCTGTCTTTGGAAAACAGCAACATAGTCAAGGAAGCATTAATTGTTCAGCTGAACATGTTCTACAAATATCAGACAGTACAAATAAAGGACTGCACTGCTGAAACCATGACTCACCTAATTCATAAACTAGGGACATTTTTATGTTAGATTATAGCTACAGATTAAGTCAGGTACATTGAGTTTGGTATGATTTGAGGATCACAAAGTCAGGATCCACCACCAGTACCTTCACCTCTGAACCCCAACACCTGAATTCTGAACCGATGGGCCAGTCAGACTCAGGTTCAGCAATGCATAATCTTAACTGAATCCCTGGACCCTGACCCCCAGTCTTCTCCTCACTAAATGTCAGATGGGAGTGGGACTGCAACTTAGAGAATCATTTTCTACAGTTGCTGACTTCTGAGAATGGCAGAAAAGAAAAACAGTCAGCCACTGTAGAAACTGAAATGCCTCAAAGCATCGAACACACACAGATGATACATCCACTCAAATATTGTGCACTCCATGGTGGGGATATGGTCTTACAATAAAACAAGTTGGATGAGTTCATATGCAGAAATCAAAAACCGTAGTGCAAAAACAACTGTGATAACCATCCGTGATAAGATGCTCCTGCTTCTAGTTCAGGAGAAAAGAAGGGGATGGGTGAAATCCAGAATGCTGGAACCATAATGGATGGAAGTGCAGCTGTGCAAGTTGTTCAACCGACTTAAAAAGTGAATGTCTGGAACAGGCACAAACTGCATTCTTTGTTCTGTTCCATCCAAATAAATGGCCATTCCAGATTTTCATTCTTTCTGGTTGTTCAAGTCCCACCACTGCAGATTTTACTCTCAATGAGAAAATAGTGCAATTTGCACTTGTTCCAACTTCCATCAAACAGACATTCTGGTTTTTAATGATTCTTCTGGTTATCCCAGTTCTAGCATTTTGGATACCCTCCAGTCCCAATTCATTTCGAATGACCTAACATTTCATGCCAACTGCTTGATGCTTCATCAGATTCGGAGCACCTCTGAATGAAGTACCTAGCAACTGGCGTGAAAAACATAACATTAGTTAGGTCAAAAGACTCACAATATATTAATGCTGCTGCATTGGTCTGTCTAACCTCCTACTGGTAGGAAGTGAGCACACAGCACAGGCAGCCCCCCTCGACTACATTGTTTGTTTTCAATTATGGTCATTTTTCTTCAAGTGAGGCACGCACCCACCCACCACAGTGCCAGGCCCAGACTGCCAGGGAATCTGTGATGTGCCTTTTTTCTCTGTTACCCTCAGACTGTCAAGACAGTGAAAATATTACTTATTATCTTGTCCTTGGTGCCTGTTTCTTGATTGCGAGCTGTGCTGCTGGTTCCTTCCCAGCTCTGACTGTCTCCCACAGCTACACCACCTGACTATCACACTTTTAGTCGACCGAGTACCAACTGGTGAGGTGGGTGATGACTCTGGCTCTGTGCTGCTTGCCGCACGCCACCTGGCCCCGAATCCGGCACCAGTTATTCGAGGCAGTTGGTCAGCCCCACATAGCTGACCACTCTTGACCGGCCCAACGACCGTCTAATTTTAAATTATTTAACAGTCAGGAATGGCTCCCGAGTCCCGGCATCCCCGACCTCACACACGACACAGGCCATGCCCTGCTGCCCGCTACCACCTACCAAATCTTACTTCCGTTCTTCTCCACCAGGCTGCAGAGTCCTGCCACTGCCACCATCAGTCAGCTGGCAAAATGAAACCACCAACGTTCGCTGCCGTCTGCCGAGCAGGATTAAAATGGTGGATCTACTGGATTTAGACTGGCGCCAAACAGCACACAGTGTTGAGGTGCCACAGCGCATGTGTACTTCATGCCGATGAACTGGCATGACTGGAATTGGATTGCACCACCAACCTTCCACCAATGGCACTGCGCAGAAGAATAAAAAAAAGCAGGGTGTATGAATAATTAATGATACGGGCACATCATGATGATGGGATAGTACTGCTGTTCCCGGCAGTGAAGTCAGTCCGCCCCCTTCCCACTGGAAAGGTTCCTGAGGGTGGCGGCACTGACAGTAAAGTAAAAAACAGGGATAAAAAAACAATTATGATGGGATGGTGTCGGGACCCAGGGAACAGAGCCCCCGTCAGCTTCCTGGGGGCTGCAGCCCTCAGCCCCCGAGTCAGCGCTATGCACCCCCATCCTCCAAGCCCAGTCCAGGATCATGGCGGACTCAGCTCAGTCAGAGAAATAAACAGAACAAATAAATATGTATTACTACAGCAATCATAACAGTATAGCTCAGTACTTAGCTCAGTTAGAGAAAGAAACAGGACAACTAAATCTGTATTATTACAGCAATCCTAAAGTATCCAATCATTGCTTTGTCTCCACCCCAGAGACCCTGCTGTAATATAGGACCACACAGGACCCTGGGCGGCAGGGTGGGCAACTCTGAAGGCCCAACAGAGCTCAATTGAGCTCACTCACTCCCCTCTTTCACTCACTCGTTCTGTTTCTCCCAGCGTGGCAGGCTGCCCTTTGGTACGGGGCTCCTGCCTGCATTGGTGCCTTTTTCTGCAAGAGCTGAGGGGGATTGGGCACCCCCTTGGCACAAATCTACTGTTTTTTTGGGGGGGCATTATGCCGATGGGGAGTGGGCTTCCCCGTCGGCAAATCAAACTGGGAGGGGGGACATAATGCCGATGGGGAGTGGGGTCTCCCATCGGCAACATTAACTGGGATGGCAAGCAAACACTGTTGTGATGGGAGCACCCTCCTGCCCAGGGTCCTCTGTGGTCCTATATTACAGCTGGGTCTCTGGGGTGGAGACAAAACAATGATTGGATACTTTGAGGAGTGCTGTAATAATACAGATTTAGTTGTTCTGTTTATTTCTCTAACTGAGCTAAGTACTGAGCTATACTGTTATGATTGCTGTAATAATACATATTTATTTGTTTTGTTTATTTCTCTGACTGAGCTGAGTAATACTTGGAGTGCAAAAGGATTTCTAACTGGGCCAAGTGAAACTATATGAGAGCTGAGAACAAAAAAGTATGGTAGCTGAGGGGTAAAAAACAGACCAGGAGGCTTTAGGATTGCTACAGTAATACAGTGTCTAATGGATGAGATTTGAGACTGAATTACCGGGGGGTCGCGAGCTGGGCGCCTGAGTGGATGGACGCGTAGGTACAACACGGAGTGAATCGCGACTTTAAAATCCTTCTTAAAATTTTTAAAAACCTCTGACAACAAAGTAATTTAGTGTGTGGATTAATCCTGTAGGTGCAGAGATCAACTAGTACTAAGTGGAAAGTAATCGGACGAAACTGTAAGCTTTTACATACTTTTATAAGTCCTGCAAAGTATCGCTATGTCACTGAGGATGGTCACTACAGCGCAAGGTGGGGGGCCCTTCAACTAACGGATGCCCACAGAATATGGACATAACAGTCATTTGTTCGCTACTTCAAAACATCTCAGTGGGTCAATCAGAATTGAGGCAAGATATTGCTGGCTTGAAACAAGTAGTAGACTCTATCAAAAAAGATTCAGAGAGGATCAATAATAGAATTGAGGAGGCGGAGACTACAGTAGTAGCTTTAGAGGAATCAGCTTCTCATTTAGAAGATTCTTTATTTATGCAGAAACAGTTCCAGTTAATTTGGCAAAAAATAGATGATCTAGAGAACAGAGGTCGAAGAAACAACTTACGTATTGTGGGTATACCAGAAGGGGCTGAAGGATCCAACATCATTATTTTTTTACAAGAGCTACTTCCAAACTTGCTAGCACATAAATGGAGATGGCCACTTGAAATAGAAAGGGCACACAGATCCTTATCCCCCAAACCCAAACCAGGCTCCCCTCCAGACCCATAGTAGCTTACTTTCTCCGTTTTTTCATAAAAGAAGAGATTCTAAAGTTATCGAGGGAGAGAAAGTTCATACAATGGGAGGGTCACAGGATCTCTATTTTTCAGGATTACTCGGCTGATGTGGTAACTCAAAGAAAGGCACATACGGAGATCAGAGGGGTTTTGAGACATCATAATATCCCGTACAGAATTAATTACCCGGCTGTGCTAATTCTAACCCTTAATGGGATTTCACACTCATTTAAAACACCTTCAGAAGCTTGGACATTTATTGAAAACAAAGTAAGGCCTAATCATAACAGTCCTAACAGATCTGAATCACCTCAGGAATCTAAACATCGAATGCCACAAGAAAATACCCGTGAGGCACCCCTGGATCGAAGAGTAGCTCACAATTCTGTCCCCATGGAAAGTCCCAGGTCCAGAGCAAACCTTTTGGAGCCAACACAGAGGCAAGAATGGAAAACGATCAATAAGAAATGCAAAGGACTTACGCGAGGCAGACAGAAATCCACAACTTTTTCACCTAAAGGTGCTGTAGAGAAAAAATCCATGGGGCTCTTGCTGTCAAACAAATTTGCTGGGTTGAACAACATGGAACTATCCTCTGAAGAAAATAATGAAGAACAACCAATCAGGGCTAACCACTTTCAGAACCAATCAGAACCTTCCTTCTTAATTGACGTGGCCAGTCTCCCAGAACCTCCTGGTACTTCCTTATACTCTCTGGCTGAAGGTTCCGATGGCTGTAACTCTTCCCTGAATGACCCTACTTAAGATAATTTACCCCCCTTTTTTTGTAAATATTGCCATAGTAATGGGGGGGGGTTTGAATGGTTGTTGGAATATTTACCATTTCTTTTCCTGCCTCCCCAGACGATCCCTAGATATTGGAGTTTGGGTAAGTTACTATGTCACATATTCAGGCTTAACTGTCATGGAAGAAACATCACTAGTTCTGGTAATACTATCAATGTTATCTCTTTCATTATGTGGGTCACATGTCTAGTTAGTACAAATGTTCAAGTTTGCATTTACTTGTAATGAGAAAGTGTTTAATAATGATCTAGGACCTAGACATTGAGAATGATATAAAAGAGGGAGGAGGATCATAATTTTTGATTCTTACCTTTAGACAAAATTGTTATTGCCAAGGGAAAATGTAACAGGTTACATGTAGTTGAATATAACCACTGATCCTATGAGGTGCTTAATTCCTACCCTTCCTACAGTATACCCATTATACTGTATTTAAAGAAAGATAAGAGGGTTACATAATCATTGGATTTATGCCTTAACTATTAGGGGTTTTGAATATACCCTGTTGTTATATGTTATGTATGTCTGATACATATGGTACCCCACCCCCCTTTCCTTTCCTTCTCCACTTTCCTTTTTCTCTTCCACTATGTATAGAAAGGTGCTTTACTTGTGCCAATTGTTCATACCTCATGGTGGCATATGGAATTAAGCCAGGAGTGCAAATCATTAAGCGGATTGGGGCATTACTTAAATGTGGCTGGCCCCTCTACAAAATACAAGGGGTCCTGGGGGCTGCTAATACAGTTCCTATGATGCCTTGTGGTTAGGGGGCGTGCTAGTTGGTGCTTAGGATGCTCCTGTACTCCGGAAGCTTATCGTTCTTGTTAAACAGGGCCTTCTTATACTTGAATTATGCTACTGGTATTGGACTGGGTACAGAGCAATTTCTATGCTGGTTTGTTATTCTAAATACTTCTTTCTGTGTTTTTCTATCTTCAGTTATTTCCTTTTCCCACTTCGTCTGGATCTATGGGTGGTTATTTCTCCTTCTGGATCTCTACATTGTGTGTTTCTACTGTCATGTCTGTCTTTATGGAGTTGTCAGGGGTCAAATCCCTCATAGCCGAGTTCACTAGTTTTTGTTAGTACTTGTCCGAACAGCGTGACTGATCCTTGAACCAGCGCCTTTGGGTTTTCCAGGTCATGTGGATCAAGGGTTATGTTGAACTTTGGTTTAGTAAGTTGGGGATGTATCTATTATATGAGATATGTGTTATTAGTATCCCCATTATTCTAATAGGTTTTGTTTTTAATTATTACAGTTGAAGTATGCTTGTGAATGCTAAGTTAATATCATTTCTAGAGCCCCTGTCCCAGTATATTGTTAAGATTGTAGTAGTTCCCATATGTTTAAGGCTTAATTGTTATTCAATGGGACAGAGGTTGTTTTATCTAAATGAGGGTAGATATAAAATGGTCAAGGGGGGTTGGGAGGTGTGGCTATATGGTTGAATCTTAATAAGATAGCTGAAGAAATAGGGTTATTAACAAACTACCATGGGAGTCTCTAATGCTAACTGTAAATGTGTCTCCTGGAATGTGAAAGGTTTAGGTACACCAGTTAAAAGGAAAAAAGGTTTTAACTCAGTTACAAAGGATGAAGGCTGACATAGCTTTGTTACAAGAGACTCATTTGTTAAGTGAGGAGGCTGAAAAATTAAAGAGAATGTGGGTAGGGGAGGTGTTTCATAATTCGGTTAGTAAAAAACAGAAAGGATTAGCTATTCCAATTAAGAAATCTCTAAATTTTTCAATGGTTTATCATAAAAGAGATTCTTCTAGTAGATGGCAAATTCTTGAAGGGAGATTAGATAGTGTTGAACTTACCATCTGCAACACCTATGCTCCTAACGGAGACTCCAGTTCTTTTTTTCCTGAGTTTTTTGATATGGTCAGTTGCATCTCGAATAGAAACATTATAATAGGGGGGGACTTTAATACTGTATTAGATAAGTGGATGTATAGAAGTAACCCTAAGAATACTAAAATAAGGGACAAAAGCAGTAAAATGATCAGAGACAGAATGAAGGACTTGGGTCTTTCGGATGCATGGAGAGTGATGTACCCCACTCAAAAAGACTACTCATTCTTTTCGCATAGGCATGGTTCATATAGTAGAATTGACATGTTTCTTTTGTCAGGAGGGTTATTGAATGATATGTTTATTGCTGATATTGGTTCAATTGTAATATCTGACCATGCTCCTATTTCTGTGATTTTAAATCTAGATCTTGAAGATTCAAAACCTTTACATTGGAAATTTAATTGCTCCTTACTGAACGATGACAACTTTAGACCTTGGATTATCAAAGAGACAGAGCAGTTCTTTCTGATTAATAATAATGGGGAAACCTCGAATGCTACCTTGTGGGAAGCATTCAAGGCTTACATTAGGGGCAGAATTCTGAGTTATACCTCCTTCAAAAAAAAGAGAGGGAAAAAACATTAGCTCAAAAAGAAAAGGACCTTCTGGATTTGGAAAGGTCTCATAAGTCATGTTCTCGGGGCAACAAAGACATGTTTAGGAAAATCACTTTACTTAGATACGAAATAAATAAATTACATACTGGGAAGGCCGAATCTGCTTAATATAGAACTCAACAGAAATATTGGGAATCCGGAGAAAAAGCGGGTAAATTATTGGCATACAGGTTAAAACAAATTCAGAACAGGAATAATATACCTAACATTAAAGATACTTCTGGGAGGCTACATAGTAAAACTATAGATATCAACAAGGTGTTTACAGACTTTTATAGGGATTTATATAGGAGTAAGACAGAAAATAATAAGGAACTAATAAACCAATTTTTGTTTAAAACCAAGCTTTCTAGGATTTCAGAGGCACAACATCAGTTGTTAGATAAATATATTTCTATTCAAGAGATCAAAGAGACAATTGATGGATTACCTAAGGCCAAAGCTCCAGGTTCTGATGGGTTGCCTGCCGAAATATGTATTATTCTAAAAGATGTGAGTACTCCTGTTCTACAAAATGTGTATTCAGAGTCTGAAATAAATAAGGGGCTTCCACCCACAATAATAATAATAATAATAACATTTATTTAGTTAAGCGCCTTTCAAGTATTTCAAGGCGCTGTACAAAGCATCATAGCATCAATACATATACTGACAATACAGCCAATAAAATATTAAAATAAACAATTACAATACAACAGGGAATGCCTGATTCCATAAAAAATGACTTTAATGCCTTCTTAAAACTATCCACCGTTGTACTTTCTCGGAGCTGACGGGGCAGAGAATTCCAGAGGGTGGGAGCCACAAATCCAAAAGCACGCGCTCCAGAAGACTTCAAATTCACCCTCAGTATCTCCAGCAACCCCTCGTCAGCTGAGTGAAGCTGTCTCAGAGGGGTGTAAGGCACCAGAAGCTCTTTCAAGTAGTCGGGACCTAACCCATGTAGGGCTTTGTAGGTCAATAGACCCACTTTAAAGGTGATCCGCCACTGTATTGGCAGCCAGTGCAGAGTGCGCAGCACAGGGGGTAATATGGGACCTTCTAGACACCCCAGTCAGCAAACATGCTGCTGCATTCTGCACTAGCTGCAAGCGGCGGATATCAACCCCAGCAAGCCCTAGGTACAGGGAGTTACAGTAATCAAGATGAGATGTCACAAAGGCGTGGACCAAAACTGGCAGATCGCCTGGTGGAACCAGGTGCCTAATCCTGGAGATGTTTCTGAGATGAAAAAATGAAGTCTTGATGACTGCAGACACCTGATAACGAAGGGTCAAGCCAGTGTCAAGCTCCACACCCAGGTTACGCACCCATTCAGAGGTAGAGATCTGGTCTACCCCAAGAACTAGTCCAGAGGGGGACCCCATCTCTAAACCCTCAACCATACGACCGGGGTCCACCACCATAACCTCAGTCTTTCCCGGGATCAACTTCAAACCACTGGTATTCATCCAGTCTTGGATATCAACGAGGCAGTTATTCAGCACCGAGATAGCACTAACCTGGTCAGGTGCAAAAGACAGGTAGAGCTGGGTATCATCAGCATAGCAGTGAAGCCTCAGCTCATACCATCTTACAATGTCTCCGAGGGGTAACATATATACTGCGAATAACATGGGGGAAAGCACCGACCCCTGAGGTACCCCACAAGGTAGAGAGAAAGCCCCGGATGAACATAAACTGGAAACCACTCTCTGTGTTCTCCCCAGGAGGTAAGATGAAAACCATCTGAGGACCACACCTGAAAGCCCGCAGATAGACCTCAGGCGTTCGAGCAAAACCCCATGATCCACAGTATCAAAAGCTGATGATAGATCAAGGAGAACCAGAATAGAGCGGTGTCTCCGATCTCTCGCCATCAGGAGATCATTGAGCACCTGAACCAGAGCAATCTAGGTGCTATGCCTCTTACAAAAACCTGACTTGAGAGGCTCATATAAACTATGGATGGTCAAATGGTTATCAAGTTGAGCCGACACAACTTTTTCAATAACCTTCCCCACAAAAGGGAGGTTAGAAATCGGACGGTAGTTAGCTAGGTCATTCGGGTCTAAGGAAGCTTTCTTCAGAAGGGGAGTCACCACCCCTTCCTTCAGAGAGCTAGGGAAAACTCCCATCTCCAAAGAACACCGAATAATCCGAGCAAGGACCGGGCCAATAAGTTCACTACATCCTATAATCAAGGAAGTAGGACCCAGATCCAAACTACAACATGTTGGGCGCATCTCACAGACAATCCTCATAGTGTCTACGAGGTCTGGAAGATTAAAGGAACTCCAGGAAACTCCAGGCTCTGTGACAACACACTGATCAACTGCAACAACCTTGGAGTGAGGTTGGGGACACTGCCTCCGAATGTCTTCCACCTTATTCGCAAAGAATTGAGCGATCTCCTCGCAGTCATTCTGCATAAAAACTCGACGGACCTGCTGACAGACTGGGTTGCACAGTCTCTCAACAGTTCTGAAGAGCTGAGCCAGTCGATTCCGAGCGACAGAAATTTCCCTGGACAGGAATTCTGCCTTCTTACGGGAAATTTCTGTTGAGTAAACTTATAATGCTCTAGCAAAATAAGATGGTCATCATCGAGGCAGTCTTCTTCCTCCACCTACACTCCAACCTCGTCCCAACCTCACACAACCCTCTCAGCGCCCCATCAAACCAAAGGGCAATGGGGACCGGTGCAGAAGGGCGAACACGGTTGGTGCAATCTGGTCAAGGGCAGCCGAGATGGCCCCATTATAGGCCACCACCAGCTGCTCGGGATCAGAGCACAATCCATCAAACAACGAGAGGTCAATAGCCACCATCAGGTCTTCAGGGACAATATCCCGCAATGGGCGGTACTTGACCAACTCCACAGGGGCTGACCTACCCAAGGGGGCCTCAAAATTGAATCCAACTGAGTAATGATCAGACCAACTGACCGGTTCCACCACCAAATCGGATGCCTCAATCCCCAGGAGGAAAACCAGATCAAGAGAGTGACCTCCTTTGTGAGTAGCTGTGGAAACAACCTGAGTGAAGCCAAGTGATGTCATCACCTGGAGGAAATGTTGACCAAAAAGCAAAGATTCGTCGTCGACCCACACATTGAAATTGCCCAGCACCATCAATCTAGGCGATTCCAAAGCCATGTCGGTGGCAAAATATGCTATTTCCTACAGGAAAAGTTTCTCATCCCCGGGTGGACGGTAGATGAGAGCAATCCTGCACCCCACACCAGCTACCATAGTACACTCAAATGATCTGGCCTCCTCAACTGGAACACCAGTTAGGCCCAATTCGGTCTTAAAACAGACCGCCACCCCCCGTGATCCAATCTCGGGCGATGTATAACCGAGAACCCAATGGGAACGGCAGCCTCTAAAAATGGGGCCGCATTCCCATCCAACCAGGTCTCGGTAATGCAAGCCAGATCTGTCCTAGCAACAAAGTCCGCAATAAGAGCAGTCTTATTGCAGACAGATCTGGCATTGCACAACAGCGCCCGAGTTGGACGAGGTTGACGAATTGTCCCAACCACTTGCCCTCTAGGAAAAGAGGTGCCCTTGGGTATGGGAACCAGAATGGGGTTACCACGCTCCAGAACCCATTTCGCCCCCGTGCATCTTCGAGGCCTAACCACCCCAATGGGAGAGCAATGCTCACTCCGCTGTCCACAACCTCCAACACCCCCTCGCCTCCCCCCCCTTCACACAATCCCCAAAGCCCGGCAACGATGGTAAATCTGAGCTGGTAAGGGGGAGGGAAAAAGGGGCAGAGGGTGTGGAGAGCGGAGGCCAAGTAACGAACAACTGGTGGAGCTGGCAAGCACATCAGGCTGCTCGACAGAATTAAAACCAAATAAAGCAAATAAAACAACAAATAGACAACACTACCGTCCACCATAAAACAAAATAGAACCAATATTATAATATAACAATTGTTACATTCAAAAGAGTTACTTTATATCCCACAGCCCTCTCACGGCCAAGAGACATAAAATAATAATACAATTCTACCAACTAAAATAAAATACAATAAATACGTACAGGAAAAAATATAAAGACCACCCACCGGAACTCTCTCACCGGACTGGGAGGGTGGAAAATAAGATGAAAACAAGCACTCTCACTGCTTAAATTTTTCCCTCAAAGTAACTAAACATCACATATCCTAAGAAATAAAATACAAACAATACAATAAATCAGCATTCATCAGCCACCTAAACTAAAACAAAATTAAAACTGCCAGCAGGTCACAGGAACCAGCCAGTCCGAAGGGATCAGAGACCCACTACTTCTACTCCAGGGGAGGAAGACCCCTCGGCCAACCACCCCCGGAGTGTAGAGGAGAGAAGATAAGGACCGGCCTTCTAGCCAATCCCACTCCCCCCACTGCGTGAGACCCTAACCCAGGACCACCAAAGCCCAACAGACCACCTAAAAGTTAGTTTCAAAAATATTTAAATAAACAGTAGCTATATCCCCAGTCACTTATCTTGCGGGATCTTCTTCTAGCCACTTCTTTGCACTTCTAAAAGATCCGACAGTACTGGTCCCACGTCCTTAGCACATTCCTGCAAACAGAATTTCCAGATGAAATTCAAAGTATAAGGATTCCGATTCAATCAGTTTTCCAGGAAAAGCATATTCAACCACATAGTCAGCCAGTTGTCCCAGGGGCAGTACTGGGCTATAGTGGTGACCCACCACTACGACTCCAGGCGGATCAGTCCTTCGACCGCTTCCACCCGGGGTCTAGGGGAATAGGACAAAGGGCCGGCCCTCCAGCAGGCCCCAATCCCAACCCCTGTGTAAGTCACCGACACTACTAATGACTCAATAAAGCCAATGGGCCCGGCTAAATAAGCCAGAACACAAGTTAAACAAGTCGAAGAAAAACAGCTTCTAACACAGTATTTCCAAATGTGCAAACTCCGCAAGAACTTTGAGAGTCCTTAATGAACTTAGTGAACTTGATCCCAATGGCTCCCGACTCTTACAAATCCCAAATAAGTGAAATCCTCGAATAGTACCAAAGGATCGCACTGGGGAAAACAGGTGTAACAAATCCACCACTCTATCGAAAGGCAGCTAGGTGCCCAATACGAGCATCAGCAGTAAGACGCACAGTAACTTGAAATAACAAAATCCAGACCAGGCGGCAACAAACCACAAACATTCATAGCGTAGGTAAAAGTCGCAGCAGACAGAATGAGGAAGGGGTCAAAGCAAGAATAAACCCCAGCACTCAGCGAACTTCTCCCGATCCAAGTTTCGATCGATCATAAACGTAAAACTACTCCACTAGAAAGCCCCAACACTCGATAGCTTTCCACTGACTGAATTTCCAACGAAACACAGTATTAATCTGGAACCAGAGTACAGAAGTCGCCAGATCTTAAATCCTTTTAAAACGTAACACTAAAAATGTAATAATTAAAATGAACTTAACAAAATAAACAAAATAACTAAGTAAAAACGAAAACGTACCAACAGCAGTCCGACGGCTAGCCCAGCGTGGCCGCCATCTTTTCATGGCTGAGGCGGTCATCACTGTTCTGTTAAAAAAGGATAAAGACCCCTTAGATCCGGCCAGTTATCATCCAATCTCCTTGTTAAATACTGATTATAAGTTATGGGCTAAGATTCAAACTAATAGATTGCAGCAGGTTATTGGGAATCTCATACACAGAGACCAGGTGGGTTTTATCAAGGGGAGAGCAGGATTTGAAAATATAAGAAGAATACTTTCTACAATATGGATGGCTTCTAGCAAACAAGATACTTCTGTTCTATTATCATTGGATGCACACAAAGCATTTGATTCTATTGAATGGGGATATCTAACTGAGGTACTTGGTGGATTTGGAATAGGTGACATCTTTATCTCAAGAATTAAAACATTATATAAGAATCCTACAGCTAATATCTGTACAAATAAGGTTTTATCTGAAAAGTTTACTTTGGAAAGAGGGACTAGACAGGGATGCCCACTGTCTCCCTTATTGTTTATTCTAGCCTTAGAACCCCTTCTTCGAGCAATTAGACTAAGTAAGGACATCACAGGGATTAAGTTCCATAAGATGGAACATAAAGTTATTGCCTACGCTGATGACCTCCTTCTGTCTCTCTCTTTACCTCACAAATCTATAAACTCCACTATGATGCTACTAGAGGAATTTAGATGTATTTCAGGTTTGTCTATTAATTGGTCCAAATCTGAAATGCTCCCCCTTCAGGGGAATAAGAGTTTACTCAAAGAGTTATGCTTACGCTATAATTTAAAATGGAAGGAGAGTGGATTTTCTTATCTAGGAATTTATATTTCCAACAATCTCAATGACATACTAGGTCTAAATATTAAACCCTTGATGGAGGAAATAAAATTATCTTTGGATAAATGGGCCAAATTCAATTTATCTTTATGGGGAAAGGTCAATGCTGTAAAAATGATGTTGGCGCCAAAACTATTATATTTATTGAATATGGTGCCTATACATATTACATCCAGGTGGTTTAAGAAAATTGACAGATTAATACATTCCTTTCTCTGGGAAGGGAAAAAGGCAAGAATTAGTCTTGAAAAGATCAAGAAACATTGGCAACAAGGGGGTATGGGCCTGCATGATTTCAAAAATTACCACCAAGCTTTTCTTTTTAAACAAACCTGCCAATGGTTACTTCCAGAGAATAAATTACCCATATGGGCTAAATATGAACACCTATTACATCATTTAATTATAGGCGTCTATCCAAAATGTATTAACACTCACCCCTTTCTAAGGAACTCTGCCAAATCCCTATCCCTGGTAGAGAAACAAACAGTTGTGGGTTCTTTACCATATCAATATTTTCCAATATGGAAAAATCCACATCTTAAATGGGAAGGGAAATGGTTAACTAATCCAGTATGGGAAAATAAAGGGATTCTTCTACTTGGGGATATTATTGATCCATTCACTAGGATTTTAAGGCCATTCTCAGAACTAAGAGACAAATATGGTCTACCTTGCACACAATTTTACTGTTAATTACAGTTAAGAAATGCGCTGCAGACTCAGATAGAAGATAACTTAGTCCCTTCCACCTTGACAGAATTTGAAAAAATAGTCACATTAACAAACACTAAAGGGGGAGGTGGGAAACTATATCAATTATTAAATAAATCCGGGCATGATTTAACAAGTAAATCCAGAGAAAGATGGGAGACATGCCTGGACTGCCCCATTCATGAATCATCTTGGAAGTTGATGTGGAAAAATGCATACAATTCCAGTAAGGACCTTCAAGGTCGATTGGTACAGTTTAAAATATTACACAATTGGTTTTATTCACCTGATAAACTACATTCATGGGGCCTCTCCTCAGATAGTTGTTGCTGGAGATGTGGTGTGGGGGAGGCTAACCTTCTTCATATGTTATGGGAATGTCCCACATTAAATTCAGGGTGGGCAGTGATTTGGGAGACTTGTAAAGTCATTCTAAAGATTAATTTCCCTTTTGACCCTGGGATATTTATTTTAGGAAATACGGAAACTCTATATTTTATGTCAGGTCCTGAAAAGAGATGGCTTCTGGTAGCGTTTTTATGTTTTAAAAGACTCATACTACTACATTGGAAAGATGCACACCCTCCAGACCTACAGGAATGGATTAATTCATTAGCAAAGACAGCCATTAATGAATGTATCAGCCATCTTAACAACAAGACACTACATAAATACGAAACAGAATGGGCACCCTTCTTTTACTGGCTAAATATGAGTTGAATGATTTATTCTAATTATTTATGAATATTACAGTATCAGTTTTATTTGACATTTTCATAGGTAGTTCTACGTTAACTAATTAATTTAAATATGCATTGGAGTAAATGTATTGTTCCTTTATTTAAATTGATTGGACTCATTGTATGTACTCTCCATGAAAACTAAATAAAATTTGAAAAAAAAAAAGAGTCTGAATTACCCCCGACTGACAGGGGTCAGTAGGGGACTACTGTGGGGAATTTGAGTAAATAGGGCCAAACAGTTGCAGTAGGGTACAGAACCTGGGAGTAAGATCCCGTAACATAAGATGGGGGCCAAAATGGGGTTAGATGCAGAATGTCAATAGGGCGGGCATTTTTGGATGGGTGGAGGGTGTACAGGGTGTGGATCTGTCACGATCCTGGACTGGGCTTGGAGGATGGGGGGGCGGTGTATGGTCTGTAGATGACTGGCTAGTTTGAGGGAGGAACTGTGGAGGTTAGGGAGGAGTCTAAGTGGCAGGGCAGAAGAGTATGGTAGGCATCCTGAGGTTGGAATAGGGGATAGCAAAGGGGGATGGAGAAAGAATAACTAGGGACTGAAACTGACCCCAGTATCAGAGGCACTAGCAGAAAAGAGAGGAGAAGGAAGGGGGTGCCCGAGGTGAGGGAAGGGGGCCTCCTGATGGGGGAGGAAGAGACCACGAGGAGTGCCAGGGGAGAGAGCAGATGGCTGCAGGTCGGGAGGCACCAGGGGTGGCATGGAGGGGAAAAAGTAGGAGGGGGGAACTGATAGGGGGAAGAGATGTAGGACAGGTATCGACTAGGAGTAGATTCAAAACTCTACTATTGGACAGAGGGGAGAGCAGTAACATAGGGAAGGGGGAGGACAAGTGGGGCATGATAGTGATGGCAACAGGTAGGGGAAGAGACAGCGAGGAAAAAAGGGTAGAATGGGGACTAGTAAGGAAGGAGGGGGTGGTGACTGAAGGAGAGAAGGCTAAGGGAAGGAGGAGGGATGGGAGGGCCATCACTTTCTGGGTAGAAGGGAATGGGGGCTCTAAATGACAACAGTGGGGATAGGAGAGGGGTTGGAAATCAGCAGGGGAGGAGGGGAGGTCAACATGGGAAGCCCAGTAGGAAGTAGTCAGGCTGGGAAGGGGTTCAAGGGGGATGGGAGGAATATGGCAGAGAAAAGGGATGAGGCAGAAGTAGGGGGTACAGATACAGAAGTCACAGAGAGTGCAGTTGGCGGGCGTAAGGGACAGGGAAGAATGAATACTGGGGTGATGGAAGGGGCATTAGAAGGGAAAGGGGGAAAGGAGCAGGGGGGTACTCATCCTGGGGGATTCTATACTGAAATGGGTAAGATGGGGCGGAAAGGGGGAAAGACACAGCCATATTTGGGTTGAAGCTGTCCCCAGGTTGACTGTAGGAGGGATAGGGCAGGCACTGCTCAAGCGTGCAGCAAGGGAGAGGAAGAAACCTCATTTACTGTTGCATGTGGGTACAAACGACTTGGCAGGGGACACTGTGGAAGTAGTAAGGGGGAGGTTTGAGTACTTGGCAGGCAGGGTGAGGGGATGGGGAAGTCAGTGGCATTCTTGGAGGTACTGCCGGTACCATGTGCAAGCATGGGGAGGAAGGGTAGGCTTGAGGAGTTCAAGTGGCTAAGGGATTGGTGCCACATGAAACATTATGGGTTAGTGACTAACTGGGGTAGGGTCTGGTGGAATAGTGACTTGTACATGGGGGACAGGGTACACTGGAGCAGGAAGGGGAGGGGAGTATTAAAGGCAGCATTGTTACTGGGCCACTGGCACTGAGGGTTGAGGTGCTGGATGCCACACCTCACGCCACGTTGGTGACCCAGGTTTGGACGCAAGCCCGGGCTGCCATGAGTTGGCAAGGGAGGGATAGGATTGAGCGTCCGGAGGACTGCTCTCCTATCCCGGGGTGGGATCCAGGGACCTACCGCTCTGTAGCGGCCCCTGGTGACAACTGCAGATGCTTCTACAGTGGTGTAGTAAAGGGGGTGGAGTGTGGCGGACATTGGCACACTGTGCCTAAGCGTCATTGCACGCCCGCACTCTGCAAAGGGGAGAAAAGCGGAAAATGGGCTACGGTCAGGCAGCATGAGCTTCCGACCTCCCCGCCTGCCCTGAATGGCACCTTCTCAACTGGATCCTGCTCCAGTGGGTCAAGCTGGGAAGCTCCTCACCACCCCAGCATGGGGGTAATCTGTGGAGGTGAGCAGGTTGGCCTGATGTCGGGGGCAGGGCTGGGGGGGTCGGTCAGGATGACCAAGCCGACAGTAGCCCTGTGAGAAAATATGTAAAAAAAAAAAAGCCAGGGTTAGAGGGGTATATCTCTACTAAGGTGAATTTAAACAAATGGGGGGGGGGTCAAAAGACTGAGGTTGGTAGAAAGGTCCGGACAGGGGAACCTGATGAGCTCACCACCCTAGAGATAGGTAAAGGCGGAGATGTAGTAACCCTGAAAGGGGGCAGGCAAGTGGTCTGAGTGTAATACAGAGGGCACCACCACCCGGTAAGAATAAGGAGGAGAGTGTGGACTACCGGGAGGAGGGACACAGGTCAAGGAGGAGGAGTAGAGTGAGGAGAAGGAGGGGTACGGGTGGAAGGTGGTCTGACTAAATGGATAGAGATCTGGTTACAGGGGAGGGTGCAGAGGGTGGTGATGGTGGGGTAGCTCTCAGCATCTACAGCAGTGACAAGCGGGGTGCCGCAGGGCTCAATGCTTGGCCCAATGCTGTTTGGGCTCTTTATCTCCGATGTAGCACATGGACTGGGGAGCAGGGTTAGTCTGTTCACACATTATACCAAATCAAAAGCAAATACTTATAGTAGCAGAGTCCCCCCTTCCACACACACACATATATACACTCCCCAAAAAGCTGCTTAAAAGCCTTTCAAATCAATTCCATTTTCTTACATACCTGGGGTTCCATGCCAACAAGTGTAAAATCATGTACGTAGGGCACAGGAACCCCGATGCTGGGTATAGGATGGGGAGAGGTACTGATACTCACCAGGCATGAAAGGGTCCTTGAGGTTATTATATCAGAGGACCTCAAGATGGCAGTACAGTGTGACAAGGCTATGGGCAGGGCAAATTGGATTCTGGGGTGCATGAGGAGTGGCATCTCCAGTAGGAGGAGGAGGGATGTTGTGCTGCCATTGTCTCACTCCGTGGTGTACTGTGTCCAGTTTTAGACTCCACACTTCAGAAAGGACATAAGGTGGAGGTTTTACAGAGGAGGGCAACTAAAATGGTTCAGAATTTTCACAGGAATCCCTACAAGGAAAGGCTGGAGAATCTCAATACCTACACTCTGGAAGAGAGGAGGGTGAGAGGTGACATGATCAAAACCTACAAAGTACCTCACAGGGGTAAAGAGGGCACAGTTGGGGAGTTTCCTTCAAATGAGAATGAGCACCCAAACCAAGGGATATACAATGAAGCTGGGGGGGGCATTCAGGATAGATGTGAAGAAATATTTCTTTACTGAAAGGGTGGTAGACGCCTTAAACAGACTGCCAGGAGAAGTGGTGGAATCTAAAATGGTAGGGGGCATGAAGCATGCATGGGATAAACATAGGGGTATATTAGAAAAAGGGGAAGGGGAGGTCAACGGAGATCAATAGGGCTATGAAAGTGGAGTAGGTTCAAGTTCATTGCAGGAAAAATCCATTAAGCAAGCTCATTCACAAAGAGGTCCTAATGGACGCAGGCAGAATAATACATGCAGTAACATATACAGGCAGGAGTTACAAGTAGGTAGAGAACACTTGGGCAGACTGGATGTGCTGAGCGGTCCTTTTCTGCTGAGAAATTATATGTTTCTGTGGCACCATGTGTTAATTCAGGTGCAGTGTTTATTTAAAGTTGGGCCTACCATACATCCAGATGTAAGGTACAGTAAATTACCGAATTAGATACAGCCCACTTACAGTACAATAAACACAACCCCAGTGCTTCGAGAAGCCTTTACTATTCATAAGGCTGCTTAAAGAGCTGGGGTTCTATTTGCAGTGTCCACACCAGTGTGCTGATCTTAAAATCGGCGCCGCATCTGAATGAGTACTTCATTCTTGCTCACTCCATTTCTTCCCCACTTTGAAACCTGCTCGTCCTGAGTTACTTTTCAGCTGGCAGTGCCTCGCTGTGTTTTAAGATGACCAATAAGCGGCACTGAAAGACGTCAGACTTCACAGACTCTGTAGGCAGCCGCTCACGGACAGACATAAGGCAGTTCTACTGGGGGGTAGGAGGAAGTAAGCTGTTTAACTAGA
Source organism: Neoceratodus forsteri (assembly GCA_016271365.2). Lineage (NCBI taxonomy): Eukaryota > Metazoa > Chordata > Ceratodontiformes > Ceratodontidae > Neoceratodus > Neoceratodus forsteri. The sequence continues at coordinate 542,984,238 of JADMNL010000023.1, forward strand.
ATCTGCAGCTTATCCATCAGGGAGAGAAATGGGCAGACTAGGTGGGCCAAGCGGTCCTTATGTGCCGTCAGATTCTATGTTTCTGTGTTTCTCACCCACCATCTTGGCAAGAAGAAGGCTGCAGCTGTGGCCACTGATGACTGTTGGGGTGTAGGGATGGGGGGACCAAAGGGGACAGACATAAGGAGATGCAATCATCATAAAAATTGTGAGACCTTCACCACCTTTCCAAAATGCTTACCAGTAAAAGAACACTCTATGAAGTTGTTCAAATGGCAACACAATCTGGTGAGCCCTCTGTCTGCCATCTGACACCAGGCATCAGCCAGCATAAAACTGCCTACAGAAGGCAATGTGGTCATGTGGTTACTGAAATACTGGAGATTACAGATTTATAAGAACAAAAGAATATCACACAGAAGCTGGCACATATGTCTATAGCAGCTGTCTCCTGCTTCTCAGTAGTTATATTTATACCCTCGAGGTACTTGAATGTTTCTATCATATGCCCTCTTTCCCTCCTCTCTTCCACTGAGCACATATTGAGGGCCCTTAATTTATCCTTATAAGTCTTGTGCTGCAAGCTCTGTACCATCTCATTCACCCTTCTCTGGACCATCTCCAGCCTGTTTATGTCCTTACAAAGGTGCGCCCTCCAGAACTGCACACAGTACTCCATGTGAGGCCTGACCATGGTTTTATATAATGGCATCACTACCTTCCTCCTTATGCTGATGATACCCCTGCCTATGCACCCCAGCATGTCACTGGCCCTCCCAGCTGCCTTACCACTTTGACATTTTCAGGTCATCTGAAATAACAACCCCCAGGTCCCTTTCCTTCTTTGTGACTGTCAGCAACTCCCTTCCCCCATCCTGTACCTTTCCCCAGGGTTTCTGTGTCCCAGATGCATAACTTTGCACTTTTGTGAATTAAACTTCAGTTGCCAGTCCTCAGACCATTTCTCAAGCTTCCCCAGGTCCCTCCTCATTTTCTTCACCCCCTCTGGGGTATCCACTGTGTTGCACATCTTGGTGTCATCTGCAAACAGGCAGACCTTTCCCTTCAGCCCTTGTGTAATGTCACTAATGAAGACATTGAACAGGACTGGCCACAGGGCCAATCCCTGCGGCACTCCACTGGTCACCCCCTCTCCCCAGACTGCGCCCCATTTACCACCACTCTCTGCCTCCTGTCTGTTACCCAGTTTCTAATCCAGTTTACCACCCTTTCCCCCATGCCCAGCCTACTCAGCTAGTTTATCACCCTTCTATGTCGGACGGTGTCAGAGTCTTTGCTTACATCAAGGTAAGCGTTGTCCACTGCCCCACCCTGATTTACTTCCTTTGTCACCCAGTCAAAGAGATCAACCAGATTTGTCTGACATGACCACCTCACTGTGAATCCATGTTGCCTATGGTCCTGGGCTCCGATGGCTTCTAGATGCCCCACTATCCTTTCTTTACCCAATTTCTCCATGATCTTCCCCACTACTGAAGTGAGGCTGATTAGCCTATAGCCGTTGCAGCTACTATACTGCTGTGGCCCTTGCCTCTCCACCTCTTCTGTGAATACTGAATAGAAAGACACAGTGGATGTCTTGGGGGGGCACATGACAGTTCTTAGGCATGGTACTTTCATTTCAAAATACCTAAACAGCATATATAAGCAATCAACATTTGGCATTGACAAATGCTTGTTTTGGATTTGTTTCACCAAATTTGCAACATAGGCTTTTTGAGAGCCCACCTCATGAACAGTGGCACTGTCATTTTGTTAATCTGTCCCGAAAGGTGATTCCGCGCAGTGACCGTGAAATCACCTTTTGGGACCGAAAAACACCATGAGGAAGGGTCCCAATAATCCCATGTTGAACATTTGTTGCCAAAATTCTCCAAAATGCCTGAGATATGCACCAAAGTTGAAAAAACCCTATTTATACCATTATACAGCTTACCAGCATTTCTTCAGTTTGCGGTCGGCTTTGAAGAGTGCAGACGTGTTCCAGGTCCACCAAAGATCATCACGCTGGGCTCCAGAGGTAAGTATGTGGTGAGGGGGGTGTTGGGAGGCAGGGTATGCAGAGGGTGGGCACAGGTTTGGGGAGGGGGCAGGAGAGACTGCGAGGGACCGTTTTCTTGTTTTACAGGTTAAAAAAAAAGACAACATGGGTCAGTTTTCTTTTTTTGCAGGTGTTGTTTGGTACACTGGGGTGGGTTTCCAGTGTACCACCTGCATTTGTGGGAAGGGGGACCAAAGCCAATGGGGATTGGGCCCCCCGTCGGCACAGAAATGGGTGGGGGGCACGCATGATACTGAGGGGGATTGGGCACTCCCTTGGCACATAGCAGAACTCAGGGGGTGGGGACATTATGCCATCAGGAAGTGGGCTCCCCCATCAGCAACTGGAACTGGGAAGGGGGGGCTGAAGCTGATGGGGATCGGGCCCCCCGTCGGCACAGAAACATGGGGGGGCGCATGATACCGAGGAGGATTGGGCACCCCCTCAGCACACAACTGAAATGGGGGGCATTATGCCGATGGGGAGTGGGCTCCCCCATTGGCAAATGGCCTCTGAGGTGGCATACAGCTGCCAGGGTCCTGGTAATGTTACACCAGGCAAGGTACCACCCTGCAATGACCGGTCGCTCTCTCATTGCAGTGGAATGGCTGACGCTGCAATGACGAGGCGGCCCCTGATTGCAGCGGCGAAATTCATACAACTTGGTGGCACTCTGCAGAATCAGTGTCATCAGCACACTGGTCCTGCATTGGCCGAGCACTGTCAAGCGCAACAATGCGGTGTCGGCATTGGCTGCCACAGTGCCGCATCGCCACAACCCGCTTCTCTCCTAAGCTGCCACTTAATGTTTCTTGCGCATGCGTTCAAGCAGACATGAAAAATGGTATCTTTGTTGTTGAATATGCAAATCTGGCACTAATTATTTTTGTACTGTTAATTGTAATTAGTGCATGACATTCTGCCCTGCCTTCATCCAGTCTTCCTTACAAGAGGGACGTTAATCTCAGTGGGATCTCTGGGTTGAATAATAAACCATAAAAATTAAAAGGCTCCAGAATGGGGGGAGAAACTGTGCCACCCCCCCCCGAGATTACTGACATACTTACATCAGGTCACCTGGCAACATACTGAGCTGGTGCATCTCTCATCCCTAGTGGAGTGCAGACAGAGGAATTGAGATGTTAAAGGAGGAATGAGAGGGAATCTGGGAAGCGGAAACAGGTGTTCTGGATAACAGCATCCAGTAACTGGAGGGAGCAGTGGTGGAAGATGGGAGGAGTACACTATGGTACCCTCTTCTCAGACAGGTGCTACGGGGATGTAACCAGATGGAAGACCACTACAACATATTGTGGTCTATCCAAAAGGGTGCCCCCCCGCTCTAGAAGAAACTTTTAAAGACAATTACCTCTATTCTTAGATAGAAACACAGAATTTATTGACAGATAAGGACCTCTTGGCCCACCCAGTCTGCCCATTTTTCCCTGCCTATACTGACACCGCAGACCCTACTTGATCTCTGGCTCCACCCTCCAGCTTTCTAACCAAGACTCCCTCATGCCTGTCCCATGTGCTTGAAGCCCAGCAGTGTTTTTGTCCCCACCACCTCGGCTGGAACACTGTTCCAGGCATCCGCCACTCTTTCAGTGATGAAGTATTTCCTTACATTGCTGCTAAATTTCCCCTCCAGCTTTATTTCATTCCTTCGATGCATCAGGAGTTAGTCTGTACTAACTTGCCACTGGGGAACTACCCAATAGGAATTTACAAAACCAGACATACTTGTCGATATCTGTGCAACGTTTGTGACATTTGCAAGTAACGCCATCACACAATTCTGGCAGTCTGACACCCACTTGTTTCAAGCTGGGTCATAAACTGTAAAACAGCTGTAAAGATGGAAAACATCACAGTTAAGGTCTGGTTTCAAAATGATCAATCTGTATCTCAATGGATGCCCTTGTTCAACTAATTGCAGGCAAAGAAGGAGAGTCATACCACTCAACTGTCTGTTATTTTCAGTGGAATTCCTGATTTTACATTACAGATTTCCTCTGTCCCTCCTAAATTTCCATTTTTGATGCTGAAGAGTATAGATCTGAATCATAAAATAGTTTTATAGTCTAGTCCTCCTTCAGAAAATGCTTTTATCACCAAATCACTCGTAACAGCTTCAGAAACTGGTATTACCCCTATTTAAGATGTGCCCTTGATTTTGGTCATGTCTCTCTGATTTTGGTCATGTCTCCCTGATTTTGGTCATGTCTCCCTGATTTTGTCCCTGAGTTTTGAGGCAGGAGGTTGAGAGATATGAGGAGATTCCTGTCTTGCAACAATTGGCAACTCTGTAGCCTAAATGTAAGTGGGCATTGTGGATGTTGTGGTTACTACCCTTGCCATGTGGCCCAAATAAGGCTGAGGATCTGAGTCACTGAACACTTGACTGGAGGGTTGTATCTAAGATTCAAACAAATTGTGTGGTGCTACCACTCAGGTAAACACACCCATGAGGGGGCAGCATAGGACTTGGTGCTTACCAACGGGGACAGAGTGATGGATGTAGGAGTGGGGAGTCACATGGCATCCAGCAATCACTGTACAGTGTGGTTTAACGTGAGGACAGTGGAGGAATCCAGCCACACAAAGGCAATGGTCCTGGATTTCAGAAGGGTCAATTTTACAAAACTATAAGTATGTCTGAAGAAAGCCCTAGGGGCAAAAAGAGTGGGAAAGGGGGGATGTAGAGGAGCAATGGGCACATCTTAAGGGAGCCATAATGGAAGTGACAAGCCTTTGCATTAGGCAAATAAGTAAAACAAGGAGGAAGAAAAAAACACTCTGGTTCTCAAATGAGATGGCAGGGAGGGTGAGGGAAAAAGGTTAGCATTCATTCAATGTGTGTTCCATAGCTCAGTGCTTATGATACATAAGAGCTGAATGAGGTATGGTTAGTGCATAGGTACGTTTTAACTAGATATTACATAAGTTTGTGTTTGTAGTATGTAGGAACCGAGTACTGTGGTTGGTGCTTGGATATGTTAAGCAGGAATGGTAATAGGTCAGTGCATGTGGTAGGTAGGAATTGGATGAGATATGGTTGGTGCTTGGCTATGTTAAGCAGGAATGGTACGTAGGTTAGTGCTTGTGGTAGGTAGGAATTGGATGAGATATGGTTGGTGCTTGGATATGTTAAGCAGGAATGGTACATAGGTCAGTGCTTGTGGTAGGTTGGAATTGGATGAGATATGGTTGGTGCTTGGATATGTTAGGCAGGAATGGTACATAGGTCAGTGCATGTGGTAGGTAGGAATTGGATGAGATATGGTTGGCGCTTGGATATGTTAAGCAGGAATGGTACATAGGTCAGTGCTTGTGGTAGGTTGGAATTGGATGAGCGATGGTTGGCGCTTGGATATGTTAGGCAGGAATGGTACATAGGTCAGTGCGTGTGGTAGGTAGGAATTGGATGAGATATGGTTGGTGCTTGGCGATGTTAAGCAGGAATGGTACATAGGTCAGTGCTTGTAATAGGTAGGAATTGGATGAGATATGGTTGGTGCTTGGCGATGTTAAGCAGGAATGGTACATAGGTCAGTGCTTGTGGTAGGTAGGAATTGGATGAGATATGGTTGGTGCTTGGATATGTTAAGTAGGAATGGTACATAGGTCAGTGCTTGTGGTAGGTAGGAATTGGATGAGATATGGTCGGTGCTTGGATATGTTAAGCAGGAATGGTACACAGGTCAGTGCTTATGGTAGGTAGGAATTGGATGAGATATGATTGATGCCTGGATATGTTAAGCAGGAATGGTACATAGGTCAGTGCATGTGGTAGGAAGGAATCGGATGAGATATGGTTGGTGCTTGGATATGTTAAACAGGAATATTACATAGGTCAGTGCATGTGGTAGGAAGGAATCGGATGAGATATGGTTGGTGCTTGGATATGTTAAGCAGGAATATTACATAGGTCAGTGCATGTGGTAGGAAGGAATCGGATGAGATATGGTTGGTGCTTGGATATGTTAAGCAGGAATGGTACATAGGTCAGGGCTTATGGTAGGTAGGAATCGGATGAGATATGGTTGGTGCTTGGATATGTTAAGCAGGAATGGTACATAGGTCAGTGCATGTGGTAGGTAGGAATCGGATGAGATATGGTGGGGTGCTTGGATATGTTAAGCAGGAATGGTACATAGGTCAGTGCTTGTGGTAGGTAGGAATCGTATGAGATATGGTCGGTGCTTGGATATGTTAAGCAGGAATGGTACATAGGTCAGTGCTTGTGGTAGGTAGGAATCGGATGAGATATGGTCGGTGCTTGGATATGTTAAGCAGGAATGGTACATAGGTCAGTGCTTGTGGTAGGTAGGAATCGGATGAGATATGGTCGGTGCTTGGATATGTTAAGCAGGAATGGTACATAGGTCAGTGCTTGTGGTAGGTAGGAATTGGATGAGATATGGTTGGTGCCTGTATATGTTAAGCAGGAATGGTACATAGGTCAGTGCATGTGGTAGGAAGGAATCGGGTGAGATATGGTTGGTGCTTGGATATGTTAAGCAGGAATGGTACATAGGTCAGTGCTTGTGGTAGGTAGGAATCGGATGAGATATGGTTGGTGCTTGGATATGTTAAGCAGGAATGGTACATAGGTCAGTGCTTGAGGTAGGTAGGAATCGGATGAGATATGGTTGGTGCTTGGATATGTTAAGCAGGAATGGTACATAGGTCAGTGCATGTGGTAGGTAGGAATTGGATGAGATATGGTCGGTGCTTGGATATGTTAAGCAGGAATGGTACATAGGTCAGTGCATGTGGTAGGTAGGATTTGGATGAGATATGGTTGATGCTTGGATATGTTAAGCAGGAATGGTACACAGGTCAGTGATTGTGGTAGGTAGGAATTGGATGAGATATGGTGGGTACTTGGATATGTTAAGCAGGAATGGTACATAGGTCAGTGCTTGTGGTAGGTAGGAATTGGATGAGATATGGTGGGTACTTGCCTTAACCCTGCGCCCGGACATCCTAGTCATTTCTGAAACCTGGCTAAAACCACACCACACTGATATGGAAGTATCACTACCAGGATATGCAGTAATCAGGCATGACCGCATTGGTAAAAGGAGAGGTGGTGGCACGGCTATATACATCTCAAACAGTCGCCAGTTCACTTTAGTGGACAGCCCCCATCCCTTGGTAACATAGACTCTCTACTCATCAAAATCTCTCTCCCTAGTTCCACCCCATCTATGTGGCTGGCTCATACTGCCCCCCCTGCACTCCCCCCGAGGACATCCTATCCCATTTGGGCAACCTACAGTCTCTAGCGGCTGGGGGTGAGAGCCATGTCACCGGTGACTTCAACATAAATTGGCTTGGCCCAGAGAAAGCCCACCTTAAGACAAAAATTAAGGCCCAGAATCTATCTCAACTCATTACTGATCCGACCAGACTAAACCACAAAACCCTTAACCACACTTTACTGGACTGGGCTCTTACCTCCCACCCCCACAGGATTCTAAGCGCAGGCCTCCTACCTGATTCCATAAGTGATCATCATATGATTTTTATGGTCCAGAAGGTACACAGCCCCCCTGCCCCACCCCCAAAGACAATAAACACTAGGTCCTATAACTCCCTCCTCTCGGACCGAAGGCAAGTTAACTGGAATTTCATCTCAGCGGCGCCCTCCATTGACATTGCCTTTGAGGCTTTCAAAACAAACTTCCTTAAAATATGGGACAAACATGGACCATTATGGATGAAAAGAGTCAGAGGAGTGCATCTCCCCTGGATCTCGGCTGACATAATTAGAAAATGCCACACCAGAGACCTGCGCCTGGAAGCCTATAAGAAGTTGTGCACACAGGCCTCCTCACCTACGTACAGATCCTTGGCTGCGTGTACAAACAGCATTCGCCAAGCGAAAAACTACTTTCTACCAGCTTTCAGCAAAAATTTAAACCACCCAAGTGACTTCTGGAAATCTCTCAAAACCCTGCTCTCCCCCTCTACCCAACCAGCACCACCAACACTACTTCTACAGGGCACCCCAATCTCCGACCAAATTTACGTGGCTGAAGCTTTTAACACCCACTTCTCCAGCTGCGCTGACAAGCTCCTCTCCTCCCTCCCTTATTCTCACCCCCGGTCCCCCCCACTGCACAAGTGCCCCCCAGCCAACCCCCACAACCATGCCGCTCTCCGCCCAGTCTCCCGAGCTGATGTCTTCCACTCCCTTGAAGTGTTAAACCCAAATAAAGGTAAGTGCCCTGCATCCATGGATGCAAAGATGCTTTACCTCTCTGCCCCTGCCATAGCTGCCCCCCTAGACGACCTTGTCAATCTATCCTTCTCCTTGGGCAAGCTACCTTCAGCCTGGAAGCTCGCCACCGTTATACCCCTGCCAAAAGAAGGTGACCTCTCCTCCCCCAGGAAACTACCGACCCATCTCCCTACTTCCAACCCTGGCCAAATTACAGGAATGACTGGTCCTGTCTCAACTCACTCTGTACCTTGACGCCTCCTCCTTTTTCACACCTTTCCAATCGGGCTTCCATAAATCCCACTCAACCATCACCTCTCTGCTTCGTGTCACAGATGACATCCTCACGAGTATGGACAAAGGATATATCACCTCTGCCATCTTCATAGACCTAGCCAAGGCCTTTGACACCGTCTCTCACCCCCTACTCATCACCAAACTCACCAACGCAGGGCTCTCTACACAGCTCACTAATTGGTTCCGTGACTACCTAGTAGGCAGGAAACAAGTAGTCAAAATTGCCCTCTCACACCTCCCACCCACTGCTAGTCCCTACAGGCGTCCCCCAAGGCCCTGTCCTGGGTCCCCTACTCTTCTCCATCTTTCTAAATGACCTCCCTACTGCATGTTCCCGCTCCTCCATTCAGATATACGCAGATGACACTGACCTTTACACCTCCGGTCCCACAACACACAGTGTAGCAACTCTCCTCCAGGACGATTTCAACGCCATCCAGAACTGGTTCAGGGTCAAACCAGCTATATCTTAACCCAAAAAAAAACGTATCACTAACTTTTGGCTCGGCTCAAAGACTCTCCCGCCAAGCCCCCACCCCCCCCTTCAAAACCTTGGATGGAACACCCCTGGATAACTGCAGGAGCTTCAAATATCTGGGCGTCTGGCTAGATCAACATCTAGATTTCTCGACTCACATCACCTCCCTACACAAGCAGCTGCTCCCCAAACTTAACGCACTACACTGTAACAAAAGCTGCCTCCCAACACAGACAAGACGCATCATTGTTCAAAAAATGATCCTTCCGGTACTTGACTATGGCGAGATAGTTTACTCTATCGCCCCCGGGTCCGCACTGGCCAGCCTAGACACCCTGTTCCACTCCTTCTGCCATTTCATCCTCGGCTGCCCCCAATCCACACCATTGCAACTCTACAGCCAGATAACCTACGTCCCTACATGACCGCCAGACAAACCCATACTGTACTAGGCTCGCGCAAATATTGGTCCCACTCCCTTCCCCCCTACCTGACCTCTGTCCTCTCCCAACAATTTTCACCTGCGTACTCCCTTAGGAGTATGGACCAAAGACTGTTCCATGTCCTGTTTATGCGCACATCCAAAGGCCAGGCCGCTTTTAAGTACCGGATACCCCAGATCTGGAATGCCCTACCTGCCCCCATTAGACACGCCCCAAACACCACCCTTTGTAACCAATTACTCAGAGCACACTTCACCTCTAGCTGTTCCTGTTTTAACTAGGATTATTTTAATCTAAGTATATTTTCTCAAATGTCATGCTCTTATAATTAAATAAGTAATGTAAGTACTCAATCTAAATGTCATTACACTGTATGTATTTTTCCTACCCATGTCTGCAAATTGCTCTCAGATTTTCTCCTAAACTGTTAATTGTACAAACCTATGCTCATGTCTGTACAGTCTATATATATCAAATTGAATGTGGGCCTCGGTCCCCATGTCACATCTGGAATCGAGCATGTTTGCTCAGTATGTTTTCCTGGTAAAACTCATAAATAAATGAATAAATAAATGTTAAGCAGGAATGGTACATAGGTCAGTGCTTGTGGCAGGTAGGAATTGGATGAGATATGGTTGGTGTTTGGATATGTTAAGCAGGAATGGTATATATAGGTCAGTGCATGTGGTAAGTAGGAATTGGATGATATATGGTGGGTACTTGGATATGTTAAGCAGGAATAGTACATAGGTCAGTGCTTGTGGTAGGTAGGAATTGGATGAGATATGGTTGGTGCTTGGCTATGTTAAGCAGGAATGGTACATAGGTCAGTGCTTGTGGTAGGTAGGAATTGGATGAGATATGGTTGGTGCTTGGCTATGTTAAGCAGGAATGGTACATAGGTCAGTGCTTGTGGTAGGTAGGAATTGGATGAGATGTGGTTGGCACTTGGCTATGTTAAGCAGGAATGGTACATAGGTCAATGCATGTGGTAGGTAGGAATTGGATGAGATATGGTTGGTGCTTGGCTATGTTAAGCAGGAATGGTACGTAGGTCAGTGCATGTATTAGGTAGGAATTCGATGAGATATGGTTGGCGCTTGGCTATGTTAAGCAGGAATGGTACGTAGGTCAGTGCTTGTGGTAGGTAGAAATTGGATGAGATATGGTTGGCGCTTGGGTATGTTAAGCAGGAATGGTACGTAGGTCAGTGCTTGTGGTAGGTAGGAATTGGATGAGATATGGTTGGCGCTTGGATATGTTAAGCAGGAATGGTACGTAGGTCAGTGCTTGTGGTAGGTAGGAATTGGATGAGATATGACTGGCGCTTGGCTATGTTAAGCAGGAATGGTAATAGGTCAGTGCTTGTGGTAGGTAGGAATTGGATGAGATATGGTTGGTGCTTGGCTATGTTAAGCAGGAATGGTACATAGGTCAGTGCTTGTGGTAGATAGGAATTGGATGAGATATGGTTGATGCTTGATTATGTTAAGCAGGAATGGTACATAGGTCAGTGCAAGTGGTAGGTAGGAATTGGAAGAGATATGGTTGGTGCTTGGCTATGTTAAACAGGAATGGTACATAGGTCAGTGCAAGTGGTAGGTAGGAATTAGATGAGATATGGTTGGCGCTTGGCTATGTTAAGCAGGAATGGTACATAGGTCAGTGGAGTGTGGTGAAGCAAGGTGGATGAGATATGGTTGGCGCTTGGCTATGTTAAGCAGGAATGGTACGTAGGTCAGTGCTTGTGGTAGGTAGGAATTGGATGAGATATGGTTGGCTCTTGGATATGTTAAGCAGGAATGGTACGTAGGTCAGTGCATGTGGTAGGTAGGAATTGGATGAGATATGGTTGGCGCTTGGATATGTTTAGCAGGAATGGTACATAGGTCAGTGCTTGTGGTAGGTAGGAATTTGATGAGATATGGTGGGTACTTGGATATGTTAAGCAGGAATGGTACATAGGTCAGTGCTTGTGGTAGGTAGGAATTGGATGAGATATGGTTGTTGCTTGGATATGGTTGGGCTGAATGAGATTTAGTTATTGTTAGAACTTTATCTTTTTGGCCTTTCTTTGTATCCCACCTTGGCGGGATGCTAGATAAGAGTAGGATTGAAGGCCCAAAAAAGACTGTAATAACTGATGTGATTACCTCCTCCAACTCTGGATAGTGCGGCCAGTAGCTCACAGGAGAGGAAAAAAATCCTTAGGGAGAAACCTCCGAGGACCCATGGTTACTGACCTGCCCATCCTCTGGACATTCTAAAGGAGAGTAATCCTAAGGCAGGCAAATATGGATCAGTTGTCTTATTACCGGATCGAGAGCATTGGTCGAAGAGGCATTTCTTGAATTTGATTGTAAGCAGGTAATCCTGGAAGATGAGGTGCTGGTGAATGGGTGTCCACCATAGAGGCTCACTCACACCTGCTCCCTCATACCTCTGCAAATCTTCTCAACCTCGATGAAAGGCTCCGCTACCAGACCTGCATACTGTCCAAGAAAATATTGCTTGGACTCTCTCGCACTGGAGTCTCCACCTCTTTTCATCTGGCCACCCCCACTATCTCCACCCGCAATCCAGAGAAAGCACGTCTGGTTGTGCCCAGGGTTAAAACCTCCCTTGCCCAGAGATCTTTCCACTCCAGGGCCCCCACATGGTTTAATGCACTCCCAAACACCATCACTAGTGCACCCAAGATTGCCCACTTCAAAGCCACTCTTCGCAACCACCTCTTCAATATCCGCTCCTGTAACTGCAACTAACATTTCACTCTCTCACCCTCTCTGATCCAAATTCTCTGACAAAGTCCATTATGGATTGCAACCTACATCAATAATACCAAACCCATGAATAGGACTGACTACTCTGTTTAGATGCTTTCTCAAGCTAATAATGTCTCTCTGATGTGATGATGTAAATATCATCATCCAAATATTGTAAATAAAGTCTGTACTTACTGTAAGTACTGTAAATAATGTCTGTGACAAATGTCTGTAACACATGCCCTATGTAACTGTTGTTATACCCTGTCTGTATTAGCTTCTGTCCTACATGTGATGAGGTACCTTTGGAAGTGAGCCTCTGGCTCAAAGGTTGTAAACCGACATATCAAATAAATAAAAAAAAATAAATGGAGAGACATTAGCTGAAGAGGTTAGCGAATCCAAGTCCGTAATATCTGTGGGTGTAGAAGGCGAGGAGTTGTACATAGTCAGGCAGCTGGTTAGTGGCTATTCGCGGAATCACATCGTGGATGGGCGAATGTAGAGCTGGTTGATGGTTAATCCTGGAGTGCAATGCAGAAAAAGTCCATTCTGGAAGATGTATTGCATTAAAGTGAGCAAGCAGATGAGCCCTCCATAGCGGGCAGAGTAGGAGAGAATGGGGATCCTATGTGAGTCGATGTGTACAATTCCAATGGAGACAGACGCTAGGCACTCTTGTGTGGCTAGCAGGAATGGTTTACAGGCAGCCAGATCCCTCCTCTTGTTCAGGGCAAAGTGGAAGAAACCTCCAGGCCCCCTTGCAGGGCGAAGCAGGAATGAGTAGAGCAAGCAGATAGGCCCTGAGTGAAGCAAAGTAGGAATGCATTAAGCATGTAGCCAGGCCCTCTGGAGGGCAAAGCAGGGAAAATGGTGGACCCCACGTGGTCTGTTATTGCTTGGAATCCAGTAGAGATGGCAAGACCCAAGTGGTTAGGCAATAAGAAAAGGAATGCAGATGAGCATACAGCCAGGCCCAAGCGGGCGAAGCCAGAGACACGGTGGGACTCCACGTGGTCCACCAGAGCAGAGGTTACAAAATGAAGGTGAGATCCCCATGTAGGTCAGCTAGGGTAAACTGGAATGTGTTAAGAAAGTGCTAGCCTCCTTCTTGTGGGGTGAAGAAGCTGGTAGAAGGATATCCCAGGATGATGCTGAGACCTATGCCAGAGTGGTAGGCCATCATGATGGAGACCATGTGTTGACAAATGTCATTTGATGCTGTCAGAAGAAACAAAGGTATGATCAGCAAATGTTTTCCTGACTGGGAGCAGAGCTAGGTTCTGTCTTGTGAGAAGGCAAGACGACCGTCTACGCACGGTTAATGTAGAAAGGCAAATGAAGACTAGATTTCCTTGGTAGATTTCTAAGTCCAGTTGACCAGTCGATGATGAGCAAGAAGTCAACACTGAAGATAACGGCCTGGCAGATGGAGAGATCTGGCTAGGACTGATGTCTGAACGAGGGAGAAAGGTGTATCTTCTTGAGGGAGCTATGAGTGAAACGGCAGTTGGAGATAGCGTGGTTGAAGATGAATGCCAATGTTGCTAATGTTTGAGACTGTAGCATTAATAGGAATGGACTGGATGGAAGTGATACACAGCAGGGAACAGAGATGAGGTAGGAGTCTATACTATTGGAGGCTTGCATGGAGCTGTAATTCCAGTGACTCAGCAGTATGATCGAATCTTTTATAGAAGGAAAATGGCTCAAGATGTCCAAAGAATTGGGTATACTCCACAGAGATGACTGGCATATAAACTAGGCTGGATTTGGACCAGAAGGTCGGTGGATTACAGACAAAACATAAAGGATGATCAAAGACGGAAGGTCAGGATGTGGGCTAGCTAGAGCATGGATCCCGTACAAGTCTGGGGTTTGCAATAATTGACTGCTCGATTAATTGAGTAGGTCACAAGTGGTCAGCCTAAGGATGACGAGAACCCCGCATAGGTCTGCTTCAGCAAAGATAGGATGCGTTAGAATGAAAAATGCCCCTCATGGGCAGATGAATTCAGGATGGCAAACCCCCACATGGGTTTGCTATCGCCACAGTACAATAAACTCTGAGGTAAGGGTGGTACCCCACGGAAGACTGGCTGAAGGATGTGCAGAATGTTTGAACTATGAGTAGAGCCCCTCGTTGGACATGTATGATTGAGATGGCTGGACACCACGGTGTTCGTCATCAGTACATGACTTGTCCATGATAAGGATGGTGGACCCACCGCAGTTCGCCATTGTGGTTGTAGCAGAACCAATGTAAGCAGGACATGATCTTAAGTGAGTCTGTTGAGTGATGAGTAGATTCCGTGTCGAGGGTGCAGGGATGCTGAAACCCTCACAAGGAGCAGTGAGGAAAGTGTAGAATGTACAAGAATGGTTATCACCATGGCCGCAGATGCATGATTTGAGGGTTGTATGACATGTCATGTTATGAGAGTTCCAGATTGGTAAATCAGGGAGACTTCACAAAGTCTGCTAGAGAACAGCAGATAAGCAATCGAGTTGTGAGCTAGGCCCCCACGTGGGCTAGCTGGAGTGGCTGGACCCCCAAGCAGGTCCGCATGGGGAGTAGGATAAGTGAGGGAGTCAAGTTAGGCCTCCACATAGGCTAGCTGGACCGGCAAGACCTCCACGTAGGTCTGTCTGGGGTAGAGAAGAAGGAGTTGAGCGAGCCTCCACATAAGCTTGCTGGACCGGCGGGACCTCCACGTAGGACTGCCTGAAGTAGTAGAGGAAGGAGTGGAGCTTGCCTCCATGTAGACTGGCTGGACCGATGGAGTCAGGATACATCTAGGCCTGATTGGAGAAAGATGCTGCTGGAGGGATCAGTACAATTTTGCGATGAAGTGGTCAGTAATTATCAGTAAGGTATGCATCCTGAAACGTCAGCGTAATTAGATAGGGTGACATCTTAGGCACTCGTAACAGTAATGAAGTTATGAGAAGCAGGCTGTGCAAGTGTTGAGGGCTCAGTGGCCCAAAGGTCTGCGTCACAAATGTGAACTATGGGAGCCACATGTTATAGTCAAGGCCCCTAGAATTCTGCGGCCGCAGAATTTTGCGCAGAACTTGCAATCTACCACAGAACTTCTGCGGTGCCACAGAATTCACTCTTGCTGGTGATTTTTTTATTAATATTTCTGTTTATCCATAGAATCTGGTTCCCTTCCCCTCTTTTTATATCCAAACCCCCCCATATGCTCAGAATGTGATGTTATCAGTGCTATAACATCATACATTAGCCAATGAAATGGCTGCAACAGAAATGAACAGTCACTTATCTACCACAGCTCCCACTGCCAGAGATGGTGGCACAGCACATCATGCATGGTGATATTTGCTCAACCTGCACTACAGCCTAATACAATTTTCAGTCTTACATTATTGCACTAGGGCCAACTTAAACAAAACCTTGTGAATAGCACAGACCTGTTAAGTCCATACCTCACTTTGTACAAGCCTATTTGTGCCTTTAAGGTACAGAGATGCCATCTGAAATGAATAACTGGTA
Source organism: Neoceratodus forsteri (assembly GCA_016271365.2). NCBI lineage: Eukaryota > Metazoa > Chordata > Ceratodontiformes > Ceratodontidae > Neoceratodus > Neoceratodus forsteri. Next base: position 543,000,032 of record JADMNL010000023.1, read on the forward strand.
AAATGAATTTAACTGTCATTTTTAAGGAAAATAATTACGCCCAGAAAAGTGGAATATAATAATGTGTAGACCTGTTGAAAGAATAGACCTGTTAAATAATTGCACTGTAAGCATTTTTGCCAGGGTTATTGATTACATATTGTCATTGGTTGACAGAATCACCTAAAAGTTATGGAGAAATGTTGTGCGCAGGGGCAGCTGTTGGGCCAGAGGGTAGCATGCTGTGTTTCCGTTCCGGCAACTCAGGTTCAGAGATTAGGTCTGGGAGCTGGCTGGGCTGCACAAGGATTGGTGGAACACATCACTGCTCGGAGCCTGGGAAGGTATGGTGCAGTGTTCTGTCACATGGTGAACACATTGTGATGGGCCAGAGAGCTCTATCTCACAATCGGTTCACATGCATGTCATGGCCTGATGGTGCTACGCAGTGTGTCAGGGTAAGCAGGTTGACATGAAAAATGAGTTTTGCAATAACTCCGCTATTCCATTTCCAATGGGACCTGTATGAATGAGGATGCAAGTTCATGGAAATTTAAAAAAAAATATATATATATATATATATATATATATATATAGACACACACACATACAGTATCTCTGTCTCTCTCACACACACACACACACACACACACATTTGTATGTATGTTACAGATTGCTTATAAATATATAAGTGATACACAGTGGGAACCTCATGAGTGGTGTAGAAAGCACACACAAATATATAAGTGATAGACAGTGGAGACCTCATTAGTGGGATAGATAGCATGCATATAGAAATACCTTATTTATCACATAAGATCCCCTCTACATATTTATTTATTTATTTAGCTTTTGTTTACCGGGTAGGTGCACTAGCCAGCAAGTGACTATTTTCAGGCACGACCAGGGAGAGTACAATACAGGATATACCAAGGAAGGTTTATCAATACAATTTGAATGGCAGTGCAAAGTACATACATGCAGGGAGGCAATTTCAGCTAGGCTAACATTGAGTCGGCTAGAACTAGGCAAAACGTTTGGATAGAAAGTACAGGAGGTGTTACAAGGGAGTGTAGGTACTGGTACGAAGTCAGAGTCATTTCACCCCAGAAGGGACAGGTATAAGGGTAAGGAGATAGAGGGAAGGGGGGAGATTGGAGACGGGTTTCAGATAGCTGAAACCACCCAGGTCAGCGATGGGGATTTAGAGGAAGTAAGCATGGCTCCTAGATATGGCGATGGGGAGAAGGGGTGGGCTGGGCTGTTGGGTACCGAAGTCGGGTGGGTGAGCGGCAAGCGGTCAGGGGTCTTGAGGACAGTCAAGTAATCTAGCGGCTTTTGCGGTAGAGCATAGGAGTAGAAGCCGGGCTTATGGTCTCACAGCTGGGCAAGAGGGTTAAAAGCGGTCAGTAAACTACAAAGCCGTAGAGGTTTTTTAGAAGGGGCAGGCAACCGGGCTCGCTGTTTCATCATTTGTGGGAAAGCGACTGGGGGGGACATAGCAAGGCACCCAGCAAAGCTGTGTACATGAGGCTGGGCTGGAAAGCGTCATATGCGGGCATACGGTGGCAGGCATTCCATGGCATCCGGGTACAGTTAGGTAAGCGTACGGCTTTAGTGGCTAGGTGTAGGGATACATGCTGGGTTCATGGTTTCGCGGTTGGGCAAGACAGTAAGGAGCAGTCGGGGATACAGACAAAGCGGCGCACTTACGGCTTTAGCGGTTGGAGGAAGGTACATGCAGCCAGGCTTGCGGTTCTGAAGCTGGGCATGGGATCAGAAAGTCAGTCCCTGGCCCGGGACATCCGGAAGCAAAGAGCTAGGAGCAGGAGGGGGAGGTGGTTTAGGACCTTAGCAGTACCTGCGCCATAGGCGGGCATACGGCGGTAGGCGTACCATGGCATCTGGAGACTGTCAGGCACGCCTATGGCTGTAGCAGCAAAGAGTTGAAATAAGCACTGGGTTCGTGGTCCCACGGTTGGGCATGAGAGTAAGGAGTGGTCAGGGATAAACAGACAGGGCGGCTCACTTACGGCTTTAGCGTTAGAGGAAGGTACATGTCGCCGGGCTTGCGGTACTGAAGCTGGGCATGGGATCATAAGTCAGTCCCTGCCCCGGGACATCTAGAGGCAAAGAACTAGGAGCAGGAGGGGGAAGGGGTTAGGGACCTGCAGTACCAGTACCTGTCTGGTCAGAGGTAGCCCTGCCAGATTAGATAGATGAGCCTGAGACAAGTAGCAAAAATAACATAACAAAACAGTTATTTGGAGATTACCAACACAAGATAACAATAGCGGCAGTTTACAAAAGTTTAAAAAAACAGTAAGATCTTCACAACACAACATTAAAATTGAACTTAACATCTATGATGTTTATAGAAAAGTAGTTTTAGGCAGGGGAGCTTAAGGAGCTGAGGGCCGGAGGAGGTGTGGGAAGAGAGAAATAGGAGGTGTGGGAGGAGAGAAATAGGAAGGTAGGTATCCAAGGGGAAGGAGTAATACGGTAGGGTAGGTAAGGCTGTCAGGTAGGGTTAAAGCTGGTGCATTGGTCAGAGGTGGCCAGGTAGTGTCTCAACCCACATTTGAATGCATGGTGCGAAGATGCTTGCCTGAGATCCAGAGGGAGCTGGTTCCACATTTTGGGGGCAGCGTAATTGAAGGATCCAGTTCCTTTGTTGGTATGGCATCGTGGGACTTCCAGGAGGGCTTTATCTGCCGATCTTAGTTCCCGGTTTGGTATAGCAGGATGAAGCAGCTCAGCAAGGGCTGCTGGCTGTCCTAGCCTGAGGATAGAGTCGTTTAGGCAGCTCAGGTAATAGAGCCTGGTGGCAGAGGGGGGAGAGCCACCCAAGGTCTCTGTATAGCTGACAGTGATGTTGAAGTCGAGGAGCCTTGGCTGTGAACCGGCACATGTTGTTATAAGTAACGTCCCATTTCTGCAGGGCTGTTTTGTGGGCAGTAGTTAGTAAAGGGGCACAGTAGGTAAGTGTAGGTAGAAGGATTCCCCTAGCAATGGCCAACTTAGCTGATGTTGTGAGCATATAGCTGGTTCTATAGGCTGCCCCCAGCTTGCAGTTCACAGTTTTGCAGGTGGTTTGGATGTGTAGGTTTAGGTCTAGAGATTGATCAAGTAAGATACCCAGGTAGTGGAAGGAGGTGACGGTCTGAAGGGTTTTCCCATTAAGATCAAGAATATTCAGTGGAGTGGTACACGACCGAAGCTTTTTGTGCTGTGCCCAGGAGCATGGCATTAGTCTTGCTGGAGTTGAGGATAAGGCGATGGGAGTTGAGCCAGGTCTGTACACTGTTGTAGGCTGTGTTAAGTGATCGGTTAATGTACTCCATGTTGTGAAAGCTGGCATAGATGACCAGGTCGTCTGCGTAGAGAAGAGAGGAGCAGACTGGTATGTTATCAGGGAGGTTGTTAATGAAGAGTGTAAAAAGAAGAGGACCCAGAATTGAACCTTGAGGAACACCGACGTTGGTTTTGACATTGTTGGAGATAGCAGAGTTGAATTTAACAGTCTGGGATCTGTCAGCTAGGTAGCTCCTGAACCAGTTTAGCACGGGGGAGGAGCAGCCTATTTTCTGAAGGGTGGACAGGAGTAAGGGGTGATCCACAAGGTCAAAAGCCTTGGTGAGATCAATAAAAACAGCTCCTGTAAACCTGCCTTTGTCCATGTTCGAGAGGATGTCCGAGAGAACTTGGCAAGGGCGGTCGTAGTGCTATGGTTTTTTCTGAACCCATGCTGCACATCACTGAGCTGTTTTGTAGAATCAAGGTATTCCAGGATCAGATTTGCTACGAGTTTTTCTAAGATTTTGCTTAGTACTGCCAGGATTGCAATTGGCCTGTAGTTGGAGATTTCATTTTTGTTCCCTTTCTTGTGGATTGGGGTAATCCTAGCAGTTTTCCAGAGGTCTGGGACTGTACCACTGGCAAGGGACAGTGTGAAGATTTTAGCCAGCGGTTTTGAGATAAGATGTGCAGCTAATTTTAGCAAGCGGGGTTCCAGGTGGTCAGAACCAGGACTGGTGTTTTCGGATATCTTCTTTAGGAGATTCAGAACCTGAGTGCATGTGATGGCTTTGAAGTGGAAAGGCTGAGTTTTTGGATCAGTAGTTTGGGAGGGATAGGCAGTTACTGGCACACTGTCAGGTGAGGGGAGGGACGTAGAGGGTGCCAGTGGAAAAGTACAGGTGTAAGATGAGAGGTCAGAGAACATGTTATTGAAAGCATTCGCTATGGTGAAGGGGTTATTACAGTGGGATCCAAAAATGACCATCTCTGAGGGGGTAATAGATTGAGGAGAGCCAAGGAAGGTTTTTATGTGGCTCCAGAATTTCCGGGGATCATGGGCTGAGTTGTTTAGTAAGTTCTGGTAGTACATGCTTTTAGCTAGCCTTATATTTTTTCTGCAGGAATTTCTGTGTTGTCTGTATATTATGTGGTCACTGGGCAAACCAGAGCTTTTGTAGTGCTTCCATAATTTGTCCCTGTGCTTAAGTTGCTGTAGGAGGTTTTTGTGGAGCCATCTGGTTTGTTTCCCCCTGACTCTTCTTGTGGTTTTCGGTGCATGTTTGTTTTGTACTGAGGTAAACTGCAGTAGGAATACTTTTAGGGCATCTTCCACATTAACTGCATGGTAAATTTCTGACCAGTCTAAGTTTTATATTTCGAGGAGGAATATGTCATTTATGCAACAGGCTAGGACCTTAAGGAGAGCCTTTTTTTTTTCTTTTTTAGGCATAACATTATTTTTATAAGTCTGTTATTTTTTGAACTAGTGTTACTGTGCTTTCCACCATCCTGATTGCTATATATCCACTGTCATGAAAGTGAAGTCAGGATGACAAGCTGACACTGTGATGTGGTAGTTTGTTAGTGCTGCAGAACTTCCACAGAAATTACAAACCACCGCCGCAGAAGTTCTGCGGCAAATGGTAGTCTTGCCGCAGAACTTGGTCCCACTGTGCCGCAGAAAAGTAGGGGCCCTGGTTATAGTATGTGCTAGCTGGCCTGATGAACTGTAGCTGGCACCGAAGTGTCTGATCCCATCATCAGACATGAATGGTGAAAGATTGAATACTGTTGCAACTGTGGTGAATGAAGCATCTCATGGAAGCGACCGAGCTTTACAAGATGAATGTGTAAGCCATTTTGTCCTTAATATAGCAGGTGTGGGAGGTAGTGCGAGGAGATCCTCTACTGATGCATAAGGGTAGCAGCAAAGAGGCATCAACCAGGAAATGAATGTATGCAGTCCACACAGCAAATATGGCAGGCAGGATAGGAATAGGCATTCCGGCGGATATCTAGCAAGTGGTATAGGTTCCAGGTAGGACGGCTGAGCAGAAGAACGACAAGGCAATAGACATTCACCACCAGAAAAATTGAGGATGGTCTGGGAGCCAGACCTCATGTGGCATAAGACGAGAAATGCAGCACCGGCCCAGTACTGCGGTGCAGTACGCATCCCATCACTGAGCAGGAAAAGGTGATGAGGAAGCAGTCCAGAGATAACCAGAATGGAGGTGATGCAGAGCTGTAGCGCCTAGGAATGGAGAACACAGCAAGTGCATGCAGGCAGCACGGTACTGTTGAGGAACAGGAGGTCCAATACACTGATCCAAAGTAGCGGCAGCTTGCTGTGCAGGAAGCAAGCAGATCCAGCGAGGAGGAGCGAACCAGCAAGCCGACGGAGCACTGAGGTGTGGCTGGCAGTGAGAAGAAAAGCCCAAAAAGGAAAGCAGAGGAGAACAGTGTGGTATGGAAACAGGGGAGAGGGAGGCCACAGGGAGGTGGGGTGAGGGGACAGCAAGTGAGGGCAATGCCAGGGGCAGAACAGGACAGACACAAGTGACCACAGGAGGAAGGGGAGGGAAGGGAGAACCAAAACCGCCGAGGAGCAAGTCGGACTTGCTCTAAGCCGAGTGAGTGGAAGTTTGAGAAGTTAAATAGAAGATAAAGGAGGAGCTATATCCCCCCCCCATTGAACCACAGGCCTAGCCTTCCAAAAAAATACAAAGAAACAGAGGGAGGAAGACAGCGGAATGTATCGGGAAAAGCTAAAGGAGGCAAGAAAAGCAATTCAGAAAAGCCAGTCAGAAAAGCCAAAACACAGACAGAGGAAAGAATAGCCAAGGCAATAAAGAAAGGAGACAAGACCTTTTTAGTTACATTACAGAAAAGATAAAAACCAGGGGTAGGATTGTGAGACTAAAAAGGGAAAGGGGGAAGGGGTCAGCAGAAGGGAACCAGCAAAAAGCAGAAGTCCAGAACAAGTATTTTTGTTCAGTGTTCATGGTAGAAAGGAAAGGGGAGGGACCACCGCTAGATATAAAGTACTGGGGTGGGAGTGAAGTACCAGTCCATTCACAGTAGAGAGGGTAATAAAGGAACTGGAAAAACTGAAAAGTAGAAAAGGAAATGGGGCCGGACGGAATACATCCCAGAATTCTAAAGGAACTAAGAAAGGAGCTAGCAGCACCACTGACAACCTTGTTCAACAAATCATTAGAAACGAGTGTGGCTCCAGCAGACTGGAAGAGGGCGAATGTTGTCCCTCTCCATAAGAGCAGGAGCAGGGAGGAGGCTGGTAACCTCAGTGGTGGGGAAACTGATGGAATCATTACTCAAGGAAAAGATTGTGACATACCTTGAATCCAGTAGACAGCAGAATCTGAGACAGCATGGGTTCATGGCAGGTAGGTCTTGCCACACAAACCTAGTAGATTTCTTTGGGTGACAAGGGAGATAGATTGGGGGGGGCAGTAGATGTGACCTACCTGGATTTTAGCAAGGTCTTCAATATCGTCCCGCATTAAAGACTGACAAACAAGTTGAGCAGCCTGGGAGTAGGATCCAGGGTGGCAAACTGGGTTAGAAATTGGATGAGCGGTAGGACACAAAGGGTGGTAGTGAACAGAGTTCAGTCCGTAGAGAGGGAGGTGACCAGTCAGATGCCTCAGGGATTGGTGCTAGGCCCAGTCCTCTTTAATAACTTCATAAATGACATTGAGGAGGGGCTGGAGGAGACGGTGTGCCTCTTTGCAGATGACTCAAACATCTGCAATAGGGTCAACACACCGGGGGTGTGTGGAAAAAATGAGAAGGGATCTGGGCAAGCTGGAGGAATAATTAAATGTATGGCAGTTGAGATTCAATGCAAAAAAGTACAAAATTATGCACTTAGGACACGGGAACCCAAGGGAGGAGTACTCAATGGAGGGAGGTACCGTCATCCACCAAGCAAGAGAGGGATCTAGGGGTTATTATAGCTGAGGACCTAAAGGTGGCTGGACAGCATGAGAAGGTGGTTAGAAGGGACAGCTGGATGTTAGGGTGCATAGGGAGAAGCATCACCAGCAGAAAAAGAGAGGTGGTGATGCCACTGTACAGATCATTGGTGAAACCTCATCTGGAGTACAGTGTCCAGTTTTGGAAGCTGCATCTCAGGAAGGATATAGATAAAGTGGAGGCACAAGAAGTCATATAAGGAGAAGATGAAAGACCTCAATATCTCTTCTCTAGAGATGGGGGGAGATATGATAGCGACGTTCAAACACCTTAAAGGGATAAATAAGGTAGAGAGGGTAGCATCTTTCAGAAAGAAGGATGGACAAAAACTAGGGGACATGATAAGAACTTAGAGGAAGGTAAAATCAGAGGTAATGTGTGGAAGGGTGTTGGATGCTTGGAACAGCCTCCCTGCAGGGGTGGTGGGGCAAAAATGGTGGAGAAATCCAAATATGTGTGGGACAGACACAAGGGAACCCTAGAAACAGGGAAGAGTGGGAAAGCCGTAGATCAGCTACAGCCTGCAGTGTAAGTAAAAGGTAGGAAAAATGGGCAGACTAGATGGGACAGGCAGTCCTTATCTACCGACAAATTCTATACATCTATGGAAAGGATTCAATCAGCTTGGTGGCAGTATGGTAAACCCCCGGGATGCAGTACCACCTCCCCATGCGAACACCCCCACAGAACTAATGCAGTGCAATAACAGTTACCCCAATGAGCATGCAATGTACACTATAAACGTCATAGAAACATGGAATGTGACATCAGGAGGAGACTGAAAGCCCATCACGTGCCTTACAATACTACCTCACCCCACTGACCTACTGTACTGGTGGGCTGTTACACTCCTCCCCTACTCCCTCACCTCTCAAACCCATGTACCCCCAGTACAATATACTGTGTACTTACCTGGATTCACACTGCTGATCCTTCACCTGCTAAGCGAACACACCTTCATTAGCATTCACTGAAGGTCAGTCAGCTCTCAGACAGGAATTTCAAGCAAAAGAAAAGGGAACTTTTATCGTATTTTTAATTTTTACATGTGATTTATGCTCCTTGTCTGCCCCCAGCTGCCCCTTTCTGACCGACCCACCCAGCCCCGTCATCCTGGTATCACCGGGACATACCCCTGCCCAGTTGCTGGGTGCAGAGCCTGCGAGAGGGAGGTTGTCATCCACAGCTGGAGGAGTTTTTCCTCCATTTTCTCCCTTCCCATTGCTGGGGTGCACACGCAAGACATGCGAACGTGGAGGCGTGCATGCATCCGCACATCCCCAGCACCTTCCCTTCTTCTGGCCCCTCTGACCTGCAATACCCTCTGGCCTCCACTTAGGGGCAGTTGTTCAGCGGAAGTGCCAGTCATCCCTCCCCGGGAGAGGGGGAGCTGTTCTCTGTATGCTTGATCCTCTCCCTTCCCTGCCAACCCCAGGCGGCCCATGCTCATTCCTGAACATGGGTCACCTGTGTGGTGTCCAGCACCTCAACCCTCAATGCCACCAGGCCAGCTTTAACAGGGTACTTTATTTAAGAACTGCAGGACCTAAATGGGAGAAATGGGCGCAGGTTAACAAATGAGGTATGTGCAGTTCATCTGGCTCGTCAGTGCCCTTCTAGGTCCAGCTGACATACAAAGGGGCTGCTTTTCTGTACTCCTTGAGGCACTGCCAAATAATATTGGTAACCCCAGGGCTGTGCATTAAGTGCCACTCCTGGCTCAGCCTTCTAACAGTGCCCAACCCCACACCACACACTGCACAGTACAGTAGTCGATACTGCCCACCCCACACCACACACTGCACAGTACAGTAATCAATGCTGCCCACCCCACACCACACAGTGCACAGTACAGTAGTCAATATAGCCCACCTCACACCACACTGCACAGTACAGTAGTCAATGATGCCCACCCCACACCACACACTGCACAGTACAGTAGTCAATGCTGCCTACCCCACGCCACACACTGCACAATACAGTAGTCGATATTGCCCACCCCACAACACACACTGCACAGTACAGTAGTCGATACTGCCCAACCCCATACAACAAATGCACAGTACAGTAGTCGATACTGCCCACTCCCACACCACACACTGCATAGTACAGTAGTCAATGCTGCCCACCCCACACCACACAGTGCACAGTACAGTAGTCAATATAGCCCACCCCACACCACACTGCACAGTACAGTAGTCAATGATGCCCACCCCACACCACACACTGCACAATACAGTAGTCAATGCTGCCTACCCCACACCACACACTGCACAATACAGTAGGCGATACTGCCCACCCCACAACACACACTGCACAGTACAGTAGTCGATACTGCCCACCCATATAACAAAATGCACAGTGCAGTGAGTCGATCTGCCTTGCTCCACCACATTTGCATAGTACAGTGATCGATACCCACCCCACACCACACTGCACGTGGTCTATACAGCCAACCACAACACTACACACTGCACAGTACAGTAGTCAATACAGCCTACCCACACCACACACTGCAGTACAGTGCTTGATACAGCCCACCCCACACACACACTGCACAGTACAGTAGTCGTACTGCCCACCCCACCACACACTGCACAGTACAGTGTCAATGCTCCACCCACCACACGGTGCACAGTACAGTGTCAATATGGCCACCTCACACCACTGCACGGTACAGTAGTCAATGATGCCACCCACCACACTACAGCACAGGTAGTAGTCAATGCTGCCTACCCATACACACTGCACAATACAGTGATCGATCTGCCCACACTCTGCTCACACTGCATTCAGTACAGTAGTCGAGACTGCCCAACCCCACCAACAAAGTGTGGCTGTACAGTAGTCGATACTGCCCACTCCCACACCACCACATTGCATAGCATAGTAGTCACGTTGCCCACCCCACACCACACAGTGCACAGTACGGTAGTCAATATAGCTCACCCACACCACACTGCACAGTACAGTAGTCACGATGCCCACCCCACACCACACACCGTACGACGTGAGTCAATGCTGCCTACCCCATGCCACACACTGCACAATACAGTAGGCGATACTGCCCAACCCACAACACACACTGCACAGTACAGTAGTCGATACTGCCCACCCCATACAACAAAATGCACAGTACAGTAGTCGATACTGCCCACTCCCACACCACACATTGCATAGTACAGTAGTCGATACAGCCCACCCGCACGCCACACACTGCACAGTAGTCTATAGAGCCAACCACAACACCACACACTGCACAGTACAGTAGTCAATACAGCCTACCCCCCACACCACACACTGCACAGTACAGTACTTGATACAGCCAAGCCCCACACCACACACTGCACAGTACAGTAGTTGATACAGCCCACCTCCACACCACACACTGCACAGTGCAGTAGTCAATACTGCCCACCTCCACAACACACAGTGCACAGTACAGTAGTCAATACAGCCAACCCACACACTACACAGTGCACAGTACAGTAGCCTATACTATGCCCACCCCAACACCACACACTGCACAGTACATTAGTAGATAAAGCCCACCAACACACCACACACTGCACAGTGCAGAAGTCAATTCTGCCCACCCCCAAACCACACAGTGCACAGTACAGTAGTCAATACAGCCAACCCACACACTACACAATCGCGGTACAGTAGCCTATACTGTGCCACCCCATCATACACTGCACAGTGCATTTAGTCAATACCTTACGCCCACACAACAAAATGCACACAGTACCGGTAGTCGATACTGCCCCACTCACACCACACACAGCACACCCCCACACCACACACTGCACAGTACAGTAGTCAATACAGCCCACCCCCACACCACACACTGTGCAGTACAGTAGTCAATACTGCCCATGCCCACATCACACACTGCACAGTACAGTAGTCAATACAGCCAACACCCACACCACACAGTATGCAGTACAGTAGTCGATGCAGCCCACCCCACACCACACACTGCACAGTACAGTAGTCAATACAGCCAACACCCACACCACACAGTATGCAGTACAGTAGTCGATACTGCCCACCCCCACACCACACACTACACAGTACAGAAGTTGATACTGCCCACCCCTACACTACACAGTGCACAGTACAGTAGTCAGTACAGCCCACCCCAAACCACACACTGCACAGTGCAGTAGTTGATACAGCCCACCCCCACACCACACACTGCATAGTACAGTAGTCGATACTGCCCACCCCCACACTACACAGGGCACAGTACAGTAGTCAGTACAGGCCATCCCAAACCACACACTGCACAGTGCAGTAGTCGATACAGCCCACCCCCACACCACACATGGCACAGTACAGTAGTCAAACCAGCCCACCCCCACACCACACAGTGCACAGAACAGTAGTCGATACTGCCCACCCCCACACCACACACTGCACAGTACAGTAGTCAATACTACCCACTCCCACACCAAACACTGCACAATACAGTAGTCAATACTGCCCACCTCCACAACACACACTGCACAGTACAGTAGTCAATACAGCTAACCCACACACTACACAGTGCGCAGTACAGTAGCATATACTGTGCCCACCCCAACACCACACACTGCACAGTACAGTAGTCAATACTGTCCACCCCCACACCACACACTGCACAGTATAGCAGTCGATACAGCCCAACATCACACCACACAGTACACAGTACAGTAGTTGATACAGCTCACCCCCACAACACACACTGCACAGTACAGTAGTCGAACCAGCCCACCCCAAAACCACACAGTGCACAGAACAGTAAGTCAGTACCTTCACCCCCACACCACACACTGCACAGTACAGTAGTCGACAGCCACCCCACACCACACACAAATGCACAGTACAGTAGTCGATACTGCCCACCACACACCACACACTGCACAGTACAGTAGTCAATACAGCCTACCCCCACACCACACACCACTGCACAGTAGTTCATACAGCCAACCACAACACCACACACTGCAAAGTACCAGTAGTCACTACAGCCCCCACACCACACACAGTTGATACGCCCACCCCCACACACACTGCACAGTACAGAAGTCAATACAGCCCACCCCCACATCACACACACTGCACAGTACAGTTGTGGATACTGCCCACCCCACATCACACACTGCACAGTACAGTAGTCAATGCTGCCTACCCCACACCACATACTGCACAGTACAGTAGTTGATACAGCCCATCCCCACTCCACACACTGCACAGTACAGTAGTCGATACTGCCCGGTACAGTAGTCGATACCGCCCACCCCCACACCACACACTGCACAGTACATTAGTCAATGCTGACCACCCCACACAACAAAATGCACAGTACAGTAGTCAATACAGCCCACCCCCACACAACACACTGCACAGTAGGCTATACAGCCAACCACAACACCACACACTGCACAGTACCATAATCAATACAGCCCACCCTCACACCACACACTGCACAGTACAGTAGTAAATACTGCCCACTCCCACACCAAACACTGCACAGTACAGTAGTCAATACTGCCCACCTCCACAACACACACTGCATGGTACAGTAGTCAATACTGCCCAAACCCACACCACACACTGCACAGTACAGTAGTCAATACAGCCAACCCACACACTACACAGTGCGCAGTACAGTAGCCTATACTGTGCCCACCCCAATACCACACACTGCACAGTACATTAGTAGATAAAGGCCACCACCACACCACATACTGCACAGTACAGTAGTCAATACTGCCCACCATCACACCACACATTGCACAGTAGTCTATACAGCCAACCACAACACCACATACTGCACAGTACAGTAATCAATACAGCCTACCCCCCACACCACACACTGCACAGTACAGTAGTTGATACAGCCCATCCCCACTCCACACATGGCACAGTACAGTAGTCGATACTGCCCAGTACAGTAGTCGATACCGCCCACCCCTACACCACACAGTGCACAGTACATTAGTCAATGCTGCCCACCCCACACAACAAAATGCACAGTACAGTAGTCAATACTGCCCACTCCCACACCACACACTGCATAGTACAGTAGTAAAAACAGCCCACACCCACACCACACATAGCACAGTACAGTAGTCGATACAGCCCACCCCCACACCACACACTGCACAGTACAGTAGTCAATACAGCCCACCCCCACATCACACACTTCACAATACAGTAGTTGATACAGCCCAACCCCACACCACACACTGCACAGTACAGTAGTCGATATTGCCCACCCCACACCACACACTGCACAGTACAGTAGTCGATACTGCCCACTCCCACACCACACACTGCATAGTACAGTAGTCGATACAGCCCACCCCCACACCACACACTGCACAGTAGTCTATACAGCCAACCACAACACCACACACTGCACAGTACAGTAGTCAATACAGCCTACCCCCACACCACACATTGCACAGTACAGTAGTTGATACAGCCCACCCCCAAACCACACACTGCACAGTACAGTAGTCAATACTGCCCACTCCCACACCAAACACTGCACAGTACAGTAGTCAATACTGCCCACCTCCACAACACACACTGCACAGTACAGTAGTCAATACAGCTAACCCACACACTACACCGTGCTCAGTACAGTAGCCTATACTGTGCCCACCCCAACACCACACACTGCACAGTACATTAGTAGATAAAGCCCACCACCACAACACACACTGCACAGTACAGTAGTCAATACTGCCCACCCCACACCACACACTGCACAGTAGTCTATACAGCAAACCACAACACCACACACTGCACAGTACAGTAGTCAATACTGCCCACTCCCACACCAAACACTGCACAGTAGTCTATACAGCCAACCACAACACCACACACTGCACAGTACCGTAATCAATACAGCCCAACCTCACACCACACACTGCACAGTACAGTAGTCAATACTGCCCACTCCCACACCAAACACTGCACAGTACAGTAGTCAATACTGCCCACCTCCACAACACACACTGCATGGTACAGTAGTCAATACTGCCCAAACCCACACCACACACTGCACAGTACAGTAGTCAATACAGCCAACCCACACACTACACAGTGCGCAGTACAGTAGCCTATACTGTGCCCACCCCAACACCACACACTGCACAGTACATTAGTAGATAAAGGCCACCACCACACCAAATACTGCACAGTACAGTAGTCAAAACTGCCCACCATCACACCACACATTGCACAGTAGTCTATACAGCCAACCACAACACCACATATTGCACAGTACAGTAATCAATACAGCCTACCCCCACACCACACACTGCACAGTACAGTAGTTGATACAGCCCATCCCCACTCCACACACTGCACAGTACAGTAGTCGATACTGCCCAGTACAGTAGTCGATACCGCCCACCCCCACACCACACACTGCACAGTACATTAGTCAATGCTGCCCACCCCACACAACAAAATGCACAGTACAGTAGTCAATACTGCCCACTCCCACACCACACACTGCATAGTACAGTAGTCGATACAGCCCACCCCCACACCACACACTGCAAAGTACAGTAGTCAATACAGCCCACCCCCACATCACACACTGCACAATACAGTAGTCGATACAGCCCAACCCCACACCACACACTGCACAGTACAGTAGTCAATATTGCCCACCCCACACCACACACTGCACAGTACAGTAGTTAATGCTGCCTACCCAACACCACACACTGCACAGTACAGTAGTCGATACTGCCCACCCCCAAACAAAATGCACAGTACAGTAGTCGATACTGCCCACTCCCACACCACACACTGCATAGTACAGTAGTTGATACAGCCCACCCCCACACCACACACTGCACAGTAGTCTATACAGCCAACCACAACACCTCACACTGCACAGTACAGTAGTCAATACAGCCTACCTCCACACCACACACTGCACAGTACAGTAGTTGATACAGCCCACCCCCACACCACACACTGCACAGTACAGTAGTCAATACTGCCCACTTCCACACCAAACACTGCACAGTACAGTAGTCAATACAGCTAACCCACACACTACACCGTGCTCAGTACAGTAGCCTATACTGTGCCCACCCCAACACCACACACTGCACAGTACATTAGTAGATAAAGCCCACCACCACAACACACACTGCACAGTACAGTAGTCAATACTGCCCACCCCACACCACACACTGCACAGTAGTCTATACAGCAAACCACAACACCACACACTGCACAGTACAGTAATCAATACAGCCTACCCCCACACCACACACTGCACAGTACAGTAGTTGATACAGCCCACCCCCACACTGCAAAGTACAGTAGTCGATGCTGCCCAGTACAGTAGTCGATACTGCCCACCCCCACACCACACAGTGCACAGTACATTAGTCAATGCTGCCCACCCCACACAACAAAATGCACAGTACAGTAGTCAATACTGCCCACTCCCACACCACACACTGCATAGTACAGTAGTCGAAACAGCCCACTCCCACACCACACACAGCACAGTACAGTAGTCGATACAGCCCACCCCCACACCACACACTACACAGTAGTCTATACAGCCAACACAACACCACACACTGCACAGTACAGTAGTCAGTACAGCCTACCCCCACACCACACACAGCACAGTACAATAGTCAATACTGCCCACCCCATACCATACACTGCATCGTACAGTAGTCAATACAGCCCACTCCACACCACACACTGCACAGTACAGTAGTCGATACAACCCACCCCCACACAACAAAATGCACAGTACAGTAATCAATACAGCCCACCCCACACCACACACTGCACAGTACAGTAGTTGATACAGCGCACCTCCACACCACACATTGCACAGTACAGTAGTCAATACTGCCCACCCCACACCACACACTGCACAGTACAGTAGTCAATACAGCCCACTCCCACACCACACACTGCACAGTACAGTAGTCAATACAGCCCACTCCCACACCACACACTGCACAGTACAGTAGTCAATACAGCCAACCCACACACTACACAGTGCACAGTACAGTAGCCTATAATGTGCCCACCCCAACACCACACACTGCACAGTACATTAGTAGATAAAGCCCACCATCACACCACACACTGCACAGTGCAGTAGTCAATACAGCCAACCTACACACTACACAGTGCGCAGTGCAGTAGCCTATACTGCCCACCCCCACACCACACACTGCAAAGTACAGTAGTTGATATAGCCCACGCCCACACCACACACTGCACAGTAGTCAATACTGTCCACCACCACTATACACACTGCACAGTATAGTAGTCTATACAGCCCAACACCAGACCACACACTGCACAGCCCAGTAGTTGATACAGCCCACCCCCACACTACACACTGCACAGTACAGTAGTTGAACCAGCCCACCCCCACACAGTGCACAGTACAGTAGTCGATACAGCACACCCCCACACCACACACTGTACAGTACAGTAGTCAACACAGCCCAACCCCACACCACACACTGCACAGTACAGTAGTTGACACAGCCCACCCCTCTCCACATACAGCATGGTACAGTAGTCGATGTTGTCCACATGTTCTGTGGGCACTGCTCTCTTCCTCTTGTACCAGTGTAAGAATCCCAGTGCTTCACTGGTTACCCAGTTGTGGAATCGATGTTGGACCAATGATGTTGCACCTGGTTGGCTGGCAGTAGTAAACTAATGAAAGCACTGCTTCCCAGTTTAACCCCAAACCAGAATGACTTTAATCTCTGAGGTATTTAACTTCAGACTGAATAGCCAAGGACAGGAAATGTTTCACAACTGGTTTATAGGTTGCAGGTTGCAGGGCTAGTCCTGAGTTTACTCACAGTTCTTCAAAACAGGTAAAGGGATGTCCCTCGGTGTGTAGGCTTGATGACACACTTCGCAGCAAGCCCCTTTCTGGTTGTTTTTTCACTCTCTCAATCTCTCCTTCAATGATGGTGCAGGTCTCTGGTGTTGGCTGACAGACAGCTGTAGTCTCTGGATCCAGTTAGACCTCTCCTGACCTCCTCATTCAGCAAGCAATCATCCACTTCTTCCCAAACAGGGAAACTGTGAAACTGGATCTTTTCCACACCACCCAGCATGTCGTGACATCCAGTCCTGAAAGGTAGTGATAACCAGTACCTGGCAGGCTGTGAAACTGGCTCTTGGTCTCTGGCTGCAGCACAGTAGCAGCTTCTTACTCAGCATTCATTTTATTGCTGGCTTGGCACACAGCTATCTCTGTTTCTGAAGGCAGGAATTCTGCTTTTCACTTCTCAGTCTGTCTCTTCCTGGCAGACGTGCACTCTGCCTCTGCAGCAGTTCCAACAGTTACCAGTCTGCCTCTGCAACAGCTCTAATTCACCATTCTGCTTCTGCAGCAACTCCAACAGTCACCAGTCTGCCTACACAGCAGTTCCTACAGTTACATGCCTGACTCTGCAGCAGCTCCAACAGTAACCAATCTGCCTCCGCAGCAACTCCTACAGTCACCGGTTGCAGCTCCTACAGTCACCAGTCTGCTTCTGCAACAACTCTTATAGTCACCAGTCTGCCTCTGTAGCAACTCCTGCAGTCACCACTCACAGCTCCAACAGTAACCAATCTGCCTCTGCAGCAGCTCCAACAGTCAACAGTCTGCCTCTGCAGCAGTTCCAACAGTTACCAGTCTGCCTCTGCAACAGCTCTAATTCACCATTCTGCTTCTGCAGCAACTCCAACAGTCACCAGTCTGCCTACACAGCAGTTCCTACAGTTACATGGCTGACTCTGCAGCAGCTCCAACAGTAACCAATCTGCCTCTGCAGCAGCTCCAACAGTCAACAGTCTGCCTCTGCAGCAGTTCCAACAGTTACCGGTCTGCGTCTGCAACAGCTCTAATTCACCATTCTGCTTCTGCAACAACTTCAACAGTCACCAGTCTCCCTACACAGCAGTTCCTACAGTTACATGCCTGACTCTGCAGCAGCTCCAACAGTAACCAATCTGCCTCCGCAGCAACTCCTACAGTCGCCGGTTGTAGCTCCAACAGTCACTAGTCTGCTTCTGCAGCAGCACCAACAGTAACTAGTCTGCCTCTGTAGCAACTCCTACAGTCACCACTCGCAACTCCAACAGTAACCAATCTGCCTCTGCAGCAGCTCCAACAGTCAACAGTCTGCCTCTGCAGCAGCTCCAACAGTAACCAGTCTGCCTCTGCAGCAGCTCCAACAGTTACCAGTCTGCCTCTGCAGCAGCTCCAGCAGTTACCAGTCTGCCTCTGCAGCAGCTCCAACAGTTACCAGTCTGCCTCTGCAGCAGCTCCTACAATCACCAGTCATAGCTCCTACAGTCACCAGTCTGCCTCTGCAACAACTCTTATAGTCACCAGTCTGCCTCTGCAGTATCTCCAAGTCAACAGTCTGCCTAAGCAGCAGCTCCAACAGACACCAGTCTGCCCCTGCAGCAGCTCCACAGTCACCAGTCTGCCTCTGCAGCAGCTCCAAGTCACCAGTCTGCCTCTGCAGCAGCTCCAACAGTCACATGTCTGCCTCTGCAGCAACTCCTACAGTCACCAGTCAGGCTCCAATAGTCACGGTCTGCTTCTGCTGCAGCTCTAAGTCACCAGTCTGCTTCTGCAACAGCTCCACAGTCACCAGTCTGCCTCTGCAGCAGCTCCAAGTCACCAGTCTGCCTCTGCAGCAGCTCCAACAGTCACATGTCTGCCTCTGCAGCAACTCCTATAGTCACCAGTCGCAGCTCCAACAGTCACCATTCTGCCTCTGCAGCAGCTCCTACAGTCACCAGTCTGCCTCTGCAGCAGCTCCAACAGTCACATGTCTGCCTCTGCAGCAACTCCTACAGTCACCAGTCTGCCTCTGCAGCAGCTCCACAAGTCACCAGTCTGCCTCTGCAGCAGCTTATATAGTCAGCAGTCTGCCTCTGCAGTAGCTCCAACAGTCACCAGTCTGCCTCTGCAGCAGCTTATATAGTCACCAGTCTGCCTCTGCAGTAGCTCCACAAGGTGCCAGTCTGCTTCTGCAGCAGCTCCAGCAGTAACCAGTCTGCCTCTGCAGTAGCTCCAACAGTAACCAGTCTGCCTCTGCAGCAACTCCTACAGTCACCAGTCGCAGCTCCTACAGTCACCAGTTTGCCTCTGCAACAACTCTTATAGTCACCAGTCTGCCTCTGCAGCAGCTCCAACAGTCACTAGTCTGCTTCTGCAGCAGCTCCAACAGTAATCATTCTGCCTCAGCAGCAACTCCTACAGTCACCAGTCACAGCTCCAACAGTCACCAGTCTGCTTCTGCAGCAGTTCCAACAGTCACTAGTCTGCTTCTGCAGCAGCTCCAACAGTAACCATTCTGCCTCTGCAGCAACTCCTACAGTCACCAGTCACAGCTCCAACAGTCACCAGTCTGCTTCTGCAGCAGTTCCAACAGTCACCAGTCTGCCTCTGCAGCAGCTCCAACAGTAACCAGTCTGAATCTGCAGCAACTCCTACAGTCACCACTCGCAGCTCCAACAGTAACAAATCTGCCTCTGCAGCAGCTCCAACAGTCACCTGTCTGCCTCTGCAGCAGCTTCTACAGTCACATCTGCTTCTGCAGCAGCTCTAAGTTACCAGTCTGCCTCTGCAGCAGCTCCAACAGTAACCAGTCTGCCTCTGCAGCAACTCCTACAGTAACTACTTGCAGCTCCAACAGTAATCAATCTACCTCTGCAGCAGCTCCAACAGTCAACAGTCTGCCTCTGCAGCAGCTCCAACAGTAATCAGTCTGCCTCTGCAGCAGCTCCAGTTACCAGTCTGCCTCTGCAGCAGCTCCAACAGTTACCAGTCTGCCTCTGCAGCAGCTCCTACAGTCACCAGTCGCAGCTCCTACAGTCACCAGTCTGCTTCTGCAACAACTCTTATAGTCACCAGTCTGCCTCTGCAGTATCTCCAACAGCCACCAGTCTGCCTATGCAGCAGCTCCAACAGACACCTGTCTGCTTCATCAGCAGCTCCAACAGTCACTAGTCTGCTTCTGCAACAGCTCTAAGTCACCAGTCTGCCAATGCAGCAGCTCCTACAGTTACATGCCTGCCTCTGCAGCAGCTCCAACAGTAACCAGTCTGCCTCTGTAGCAGCTCCAACAGTCACCAGTTTGTTTCTGCAGCAGCTCCAACAGTCACCAGTCTGCCTCTGCAGCAGCACCAACAGTAACCAGTCTGCCTGTGCAGCAGCTCCTACAGTTGGATGCCTGCCTCTGCAGCAGCTCCAACAGTCACTAGTCTGCTTCTGCAACAGCTCTAAGTCACCAGTCTGCAAATGCAGCAGTTCCTACAGTTACACACCTGCCTCTGTAGCAGCTCCAACAGTAACCAGTCTGCCTCTGTAGCAGCTCCAACAGTCACCAGTCTGCCTCTCTAGCAGCTCCAACAGTCACATATCTGCCTGTGCAGCAGCTCCAACAGTAACCAGTCTGACTCTGCAGCAACTCCTACAGACACCAGTCGCAGCTCCTACAGTCACCAGCCTGCCTCTGCAGTATCTCCAACGGTCACCAGTCTGCCTCTGCAGCTGCTCCAAGTCACTAGTCTGCTTCTGCAGCAGCTCTAAGTCACCAGTCTACCTCTGCAGCAGCTTCTACAGTTACACGACTGCCTCTGCAGCAGCTCCAACAGTAACCAGTCTGCCTCTGCAGCAGCTCCAACAGTAACCAGTCTGCCTCTGCAGCAGCTCCAAAGCTCCAACAGTTACCAGTCTGCCTCTGCAGTAGCTCCTAAAGTCACCAGTTGCAGCTCCTACTGTCACCAGTCTGCCTCTGCAACAACTCTTAAAGTCACCAGTCTGTCTCTACAGCAGCTTCTACAGTCACCAGTCTGCCTCTGCAGCAGCTCTCAGTCACCAGTCTGCCTCTGCAGTATCTCCAACAGTCACCAGTCTGCCTCTGCAGCAGCTCCTACAGTCACCAGTCTGCCTCTGCAACAACCCTTATAGTCACCAGTCTGCCTCTACAGCAGCTCCAACAGTCACCAGTCTGCCTCTGCAGCAGCTCCTACAGTCACCAGTCTGCCAATGCAGTATCTCCAACAGTCACCAGTCTGCCTCTGGAGCAGCTCCTAGTCACCAGTCTGCCTCCACAGTATCTCCAACGGTCACCAGTCTGCCTCTGCAGCAGCTCCAACAGTAGTCAGTCTGCCTCTGCAGCAGCTCCAACAGTAACCAGTCTGCCTCTTTAACAGCTCCAACAGTCACCAATTTGCATCTGCAGCAGCTCCAACAGTCACTAGTCCACTTCTGCAGCAGCTCTAAGTCACTAGTCTGCTTCTGCAACAGCTCCAACAGTCACCAGTCTGCCTATGCAGCAGCTCCTACAGTTACATGCCAGCCTCTGCAGCAGCTCCAAGTCACCAGTCTGCCTCTGCAGCAGCTCCAAGTCACCAGCCTGCCTCTGCAGCAGCTCCAACAGTCACATGTCTGCCTCTGCAGCAACTCAGACAGTCACCAGTCGCAGCTCCAACAGTCACCAGTCTGCCTCTGCAGCAGCTCCAACAGTCACCAGTCTGCCTCTGCAGCAGCTCCAACAGTCACATGTCTGCCTCTGCAGAAACTCCTACAGTCAAATGTCTGCCTCTGCAGCAACTCCTACAGTCACCAGTCTGCCTCCACAGCAGCTCGAACAGTCACCAGTCTACCTCTGCAGCAGCTCCAATAGTAACCAGTCTGCCTCTGTAGCAACTCCTACAGTCACCACTCGCAGCTCCAACAGTAACCAATCTGTCGCTACAGCAGCTCCAAAAGTCAACAGTCTGCCTCTGCAACAGCTCCAACAGTAACCAGTCTGCCTCTGCAGCAGCTCCAACAGTTACCAGTCTGCCTCTGCAGCAGCTCCAACAGTTACTAGTCTGCCTCTGCAGCAGCTCCTACAGTCACCAGTCACAGCTCCTACAGTCACCAGTCTACCTCTGCAACAACTCTTATAGTCACCAGTCTGCCTCTGCAGTATCCCCAACAGTCACCAGTCTGCCTACGCAGCAGCTCCAACAGACACCTGTCTGCCTCATCAGCATCTCCAAGTCACCATTCTGCCTCTGCAGCAGCTCCAAGTCACCAGTCTGCCTCTGCAGCAGCTCCAACAGTCACATGTCTGCCTCTGCAGCAACTCCTACAGTCACCAGTCGCAGCTCCAACAGTCACCAGTCTGCTTCTGCTGCAGCTGTAAGTCACTAATCTGCTTCTGCAACAGCTCCTACAGTCACCAGTCTGCCTCTGTAGTAGCTAAACCAGTCACCAGTCTGCCTCTGCAGCAGCTCCAAGTCACAAGTCTGCCTGTGCAGCAGCTCCTACAGCCACATGCCTGCCTCTGCAGCAACTCCTACAGTCACCAGTCGCAGCTCCAACAGTCACCATTCTGCCTCTGCAGCAGCTCCTACAGTCACCAGTCTGCCTCTGCAGCAGCTCCAACAGTCACATGTCTGCCTCTGCAGCAACTCCTACACTCACCAGTCTGCCTCTGCAGCAGCTCCACAAGTCACCAGTCTGCCTCTGCAGCTGCTCCTACAGTCACCTGTCTGCCTCTGTGGCAGCTCCAACAGTCACCAGTTTACCTCTGCAGTAGCTCCTAAGGTCACCAGTCTTCCTCTGCAGCAGCTCTAACTGTCACCAGTCTGCCTCTGCAGCAACTCCAACAGTCACCTGTCTGCCTCTGCAGGAACTCCTACAGTCACAAGTCTGCCTATCAAGCAGCTCCACAAGTCACCAGTCTGCCTCTGCAGTAGCTTATATACTCACCAGTCTGCCTCTGCAGTAGCTCCACAAGCTGCCAGTCTTTCTCTGCAGCAGCTCTAACTGTCACCAGTCTTCCTCTGCAGCAGCTCCAACAGTCACCTGTCTGCCTCTGCAGCAGCTTTCGACAGTCACATCTGCTTCCGCAGCAGCTCCTACAATCACCAGTCTGCTTCTGCAGCAGCTCCTACAGTCACCAGTCACAGCTCCATCAGTCACCAGTCTTCCTCTGCAGCAGCTCCTACAGTCACCAGTCTGCCTCTGCAGCAGCTTATATATTCACCAGTCTACCTCTGTAGTAGCTCCACAAGGTGCCAGTCTGCTTCTGCCAGCAGCTCCTGCAGTAACCAGTCTGCCTCTGCAGCAACTCCTACAGTCACCAGTCGCAGCTCCTACAGTCACCAGTTTGCCTCTGCAACAACTCTTATAGTCACCAGTCTGCCTCTGCAGCAGCTCCAACAGTCACTAGTCTGCTTCTGCAGCAGCACCAACAGTAATCATTCTGCCTCTGCAGCAAGTCCTATAGTCACCAGTCACAGCTCCAACAGTTACCAGTCTGCTTCTGCAGCAGCTCCAACAGTCACCAGTCTGCTTCTGCAGCAGCTCCAACAGTCACTAGTCTGCTTCTGCAGCAGCTCTAAGTTACCAGTCTGCTTCTGCAGCAGCTCCAACAGTCACCAGTCTGCCTCTGCAGCAGCTCCAACAGTAACCAGTCTGCCTCTGCAGCAGCTTCTACAGTCACATCTGCTTCTGCAGCAGCTCTAAGTTACCAGTCTGCCTCTGAAGCAGCTCCAACAGTAACCAGTCTGCCTCTGCAACAACTCTTACAGTCACCAGTCTGCCTCTGCAGCAGCTCCAACAGTAACCATTCTGCGTCTGCAGCAACTCCTACAGTCACCAGTCACAGCTCCAAGTCACTAGTCTGCTTCTGCAGCAGCTCTAAGTTACCAGTCTGCTTCTGCAGCAGCTCCAACAGTCAACAGTCTGCCTCTGCAGCAACTCCAACAGTAACCAGTCTGCCTCTGCAGCAGCTACAGTCACATCTGCTTCTGCAGCAGCTCTAAGTTACCAGTCTGCCTGTGCAGCAGCTCCAACAGTAACCAGTCTGCCTCTGCAGCAACTCCTACAGTCACCACTTGCAGCTCCAACAGTCACCAGTCTGCCTCTGCAGCAGCTCCAACAGTCAACAGTCTGCCTCTGCAGCAGCTGCAACAATAACCAGTCTGCCTCTGCAGCAGCTCCAGTTACGTCTGCCTCTGCAGCAGCTCCTACAGTCACCAGTCGCAGCTCCTACAGTCACCAGTCTGCCTCTGCAACAACTCTTATAGTCACCAGTCTGCCTCTGCAGTATCTCCAGCAGCCACCAGTCTGCCTGCAGCAGATCCAACAGACACCTGTCTGCCTCATCAGCAGCTCCAACAGTCACTAGTCTGCTTCTGCAACAGCTCTAAGTCACCAGTCTGCCAATGAAGCAGCTCCTACAGTTACATGCCTGCCTCTGCAGCAGCTCCAGCAGTAACCAGTCTGCCTCTGTGGCAGCTCCAGCAGTCACCAGTTTGTTTCTGCAGCAGCTCCAGCAGTCATCAGTCTGCCTCTACAGCACCCAGCAGTAACCAGTCTGCCTGTGCAGCAGCTCCTACAGTTACATGCCTCCCTGCAGCAGCTCCAGCAGTAACTAGTCTGCCTCTGCAGCAACTCCTACAGTCACCAGTCACAACTCCTACGGTGTCCAGTCTGCCAGTGCAACAACTCTCATAGTCACCAGCCTGCCTCTGTAGTATCTCCAACGATCACCAGTCTGCCTCTGCAGCTGCTCCAAGTCACTAGTCTGCTTCTGCAGCAGCTCTAAGTCACCAGTCTGCCTCTGCAGCAGCTCCTACAGTTACATGACTGCCCTGCAGCAGCTCCAACAATTACCAGTTTGCCTCTGCATCAGCTCCAACAGTAATCAGTCTGCCTCTGCAGCAGCTCCTAAGCTCCACCAGTTACCAGTCTGCCTCTGCGGTAGCTCCTAAAGTCACCAGTCTCAGCTCCTACTGTCACCAGCCTGCCTCTGCAACAACTCTTATAGTCACCAGTCTGCCTCTACAGAGGCTCCAACAGTCACCAGTCTGCCTCTGCAGCAGCTCCTAGTCACCAGTCTGCCTCTGCAGCATCTCCAACAGTCACCAGTCTGCCTCTGCAGCAGCTCCTACTGTCACCAGTCTACCTCTGCAACAACTCTTATAGTCACCAGTCTGCCTCTACAGCAGCTCCAACAGTCACCAGTCTGCCTCTGCAGCAGCTCCTACAGTCACCAGTCTGCCTCTGCAGTATCTCCAATGGTCACCAGTCTGCCTGTGCAGCAGCTCCAACAGTAACCAGTCTGCCTCTATAGCAGCTTCTAGTCACCAGTCTGCCTCTGCAGTATCTCCAACGGTCACCAGTCTGCCTCTGCAGCAGCTCCAACAGAAGTCAGTCTGCCTCTGCAGCAGCTCCAACAGTAACCAGTCTGCCTCTGTAGCAGCTCCAACAGGAACCAGTTTGCCCCTGCAGCAGCTCCAACAGTCACCAGTCTGCTTCTGCAGCAGCTCTAAGTCACTAGTCTGCCTATGAAGCCGCTCCTACAGTTACATGCCAGCCTCTGCAGCAGCTCCAAGTCACAAGTCTCCCTCTGCAGCAGCTCCAAGTCACCAGTCTGCCTCTGCAGCAGCTCCAACAGTCACATGTCTGCCTCTGCAGCAATTCCTAAAGTCACCAGTTGCAGCTCCAACAGTCGCCAGTCTGCCTCTGCAGCAGCTCCTACAGTCACCAGTCTGCCTCTGCAGCAGCTCCAACAGTCACATGTCTGCCTCTGCAGCAACTCCTACAGTCACCAGTCTGCCTTTGCAGCAGCTCCAATAGTTACCAGTCTGCCTCTGCAGCAGCTCCTACAGTCACCCGTCTGCCTCTGCTGTAGCTCCAACAGTCACCAGTCTGCCTCTGCAGCAGCTCCAAGTCACCAGTCTGCCTCTGCAGCAGCTCCAAGTCACCAGTCTGCCTCTGCAGCAGCTCCAACAGTCACATGTCTGCCTCTGCAGCAATTCCTAAAGTCACCAGTTGCAGCTCCAACAGTCGCCAGTCTGCCTCTGCAGCAGCTCCTACAGTCACCAGTCTGCCTCTGCAGCAGCTCCAACAGTCACATGTCTGTCTCTGGAGCAACTCCTACAGTCAACAGTCTGCCTCTGCAGCAGCTGCAACAGCAACCAGTCTGCTTCTGCAGCAGCTCCAGTTACCAGTCTGCCTCTGCAGCAGCTCCTACAGTCACCAGTCACAGCTCCTACAGTGTCCAGTCTGCCAGTGCAACAACTCTCATAGTCACCAGCCTGCCTCTGTAGTATCTCCAACGATCACCAGTCTGCCTCTGCAGCTGCTCCAAGTCACTAGTCTGCTTCTGCAGCAGTTCTAAGTCACCAGTCTGCCTCTGCAGCAGCTCCTACAGTTACATGACTGCCTCTGCAGCAGCTCCAACAGTAACCAGTTTGCCTCTGCAGCAGCTCCAACAGTAACCAGTCTGCCTCTGCAGCAGCTCCTAAGCTCCACCAGTTACCAGTCTGCCTCTGCAGTAGCTCTTAAAGTCACCAGTCGCAGCTCCTACTGTCACCAGTCTGCCTCTGCAACAACTCTTATAGTCACCAGTCTGCCTCTACAGAGGCTCCAACAGTCACCAGTCTGCCTCTGCAGCAGCTCCTAGTCACCAGTCTGCCTCTGCAGTATCTCCAACAGTCACCATTCTGCCTCTGCAGCAGCTCCTACTGTCACCAGTCTGCCACTGTAGCAGCTCCAACAGTCACTAGTCTGCTTCTGCAGCAGCTCTAAGTCACTAGTCTGCTTCTGCAACAGCTCCAACAGTCACCAGTCTGCCTCTGCAGCATCTCCAACAGTCACCAGTCTGCCTCTGCAGCAGCTCCTAGTCACCAGTCTGCCTCTGCAGTATCTCCAACGGTCAACAGTCTGCCTCTGCAGCTGCTCCAACAGTCACCAGTTTACCTCTGCAGCAGCTCCAACAGTCACTAGAATGCTTCTGCAGCAGCTCTAAGTCACCACTCTGCTTCTGCAACAGCTCCAATAGTCACCAGTCTGTCTATGCAGCAGCTCCTACAGTTACATGCCAGCCTCTGCAGCAGCTCCAACAGTAACCAGTCTGCCTCTGCAGCAGCTCCTACAGTCACCAGTCTGCCTCTGCAGCAGCTGGAATACTCAACATTATGCCTCTGCAGCAGCTTCTACAGTCACCTTTCTGCCTCTGCAGCAGTTCCTACAGTCGCCAGTCGCAGCTCCTACAGTCACCAGTTTGCCTCTGCAACAACTCTTACAGTCACCAGTCTGCCTCTGCAGCAGCTCCAACAGTCACTAGTCTGCTTCTGCAGCAGCTCCAACAGTAACCATTCTGCGTCTGCAGCAACTCCTACAGTCACCAGTCACAGCTCCAACAGTCACTAGTCTGCTTCTGCAGCAGCTCTAAGTTACCAGTCTGCTTCTGCAGCAGCTCCAACAGTCAACAGTCTGCCTCTGCAGCAACTCCAACAGTAACCAGTCTGCCTCTGCAGCAGCTTCTACAGTCACATCTGCTTCTGCAGCAGCTCTAAGTTACCAGTCTGCCTGTGCAGCAGCTCCAACAGTAACCAGTCTGCCTCTGCAGCAACTCCTACAGTCACCACTTGCAGCTCCAACAGTCACCAGTCTGCCTCTGCAGCAGCTCCAACAGTCAGCAGTCTGCCTCTGCAGCAGCTGCAACAGTAACCAGTCTGCCTCTGCAGCAGCTCCAGTTACCAGTCTGCCTCTGCAGCAGCTCCTACAGTCACCAGTCGCAGCTCCTACAGTCACCAGTCTGCCTCTGCAACAACTCTTATAGTCACCAGTCTGCCTCTGCAGTATCTCCAACAGCCACCAGTCTGCCTATGCAGCAGATCCAACAGACACCTGTCTGCCTCATCAGCAGCTCCAACAGTCACTAGTCTGCTTCTGCAACAGCTCTAAGTCACCAGTCTGCCAATGCAGCAGCTCCTACAGTTACATGCCTGCCTCTGCAGCAGCTCCAACAGTAACCAGTCTGCCTCTGTGGCAGCTCAGCAGTCACCAGTTTGTTTCTGCAGCAGCTCCAGCAGTCATCAGTCTGCCTCTACAGCAGCACCAGCAGTAACCAGTCTGCCTGTGCAGCAGCTCCTACAGTTACATGCCTCCCTCTGCAGCAGCTCCAGCAGTAACTAGTCTGC
Organism: Neoceratodus forsteri; assembly: GCA_016271365.2. Lineage (NCBI taxonomy): Eukaryota > Metazoa > Chordata > Ceratodontiformes > Ceratodontidae > Neoceratodus > Neoceratodus forsteri. Next base: position 543,028,325 of record JADMNL010000023.1, read on the forward strand.
CTCTGCAGCAACTCCTACAGTCACCAGTCACAACTCCACGGTGTCCAGTCTGCCAGTGCAACAACTCTCATAGTCACCAGCCTGCCTCTGTAGTATCTCCAACGATCACCAGTCTGCCTCTGCAGCTGCTCCAAGTCACTAGTCTGCTTCTGCAGCAGCTCTAAGTCACCAGTCTGCCTCTGCAGCAGCTCCTACAGTTACATGACTGCCCCTGCAGCAGCTCCAACAATTACCAGTTTGCCTCTGCATCAGCTCCAACAGTAATCAGTCTGCCTCTGCAGCAGCTCCTAAGCTCCACCAGTTACCAGTCTGCCTCTGCGGTAGCTCCTAAAGTCACCAGTCGGCTCTACTGTCACCAGCCTGCCTCTGCAACAACTCCTATAGTCACCAGTCTGCCTCTACAGAGGCTCCAGCAGTCACCAGTCTGCCTCTGCAGCAGCTCCTAGTCACCAGTCTGCCTCTGCAGTATCTCCAACAGTCACCAGTCTGCCTCTGCAGCGCTCCTACTGTCACCAGTCTACCTCTGCAACAACTCCTATAGTCACCAGTCTGCCTCTACAGCAGCTCCAACAGTCATCAGTCTGCCTCTGCAGCAGCTCCTACAGTCAGCAGTCTGCCTCTGCAGTATCTCCAATGGTCACCAGTCTGCCTGTGCAGCAGCTCCAATAGTAACCAGTCTGCCTCTATAGTAGCTTCTAGTCACCAGTCTGCCTCTGCAGTATCTCCAACGGTCACCAGTCTTCCTCTGCAGCAGCTCCAACAGAAGTCAGTCTGCCTCTGCAGCAGCTCCAACAGTAACCAGTCTGCCTCTGTAGCAGCTCCAACAGTCACCAGTTTGCCCCTGCAGCAGCTCCAACAGTCACCAGTCTGCTTCTGCAGCAGCTCTAACTCACTAGTCTGCTTCTGCAACAGCTCCAACAGTCACCAGTCTGCCTGTAAGCCGCTCCTACAGTTACATGCCAGCCTCTGCAGCAGCTCCAAGTCACAAGTCTCCCTCTGAAGCAGCTCCAAGTCACCAGTCTGCCTCTGCAGCAGCTCACAAGTCACCAGTCTGCCTCTGCAGCTGCTCCTACAGTCACCTGTCTGCCTCTGTGGCAGCTCCAACAATCACCAGTTTACCTCTGCAGTAGCTCCTAAGGTCACCAGTCTTCCTCTGCAGCAGCTCAACAGTCACAGTCTGCCTCTGCAGCAACTCCAACAGTCACCTGTCTGCCTCTGCGGAACTCCTACAGTCACAGAGTCTGCCTATCAAGCAGCTCACAAGTCACCAGTCTGCCTCTGCAGTACCTATACTCACCAGTCTGCCTCTGCAGTAGCTCCAAGCTGCCAGTCTTTCTCTGCAGCAGCTCTAACTGTCACCAGTCTTCCTCTGCAGCAGCTCCAACAGTCACCTGTCTGCCTCTGCAGCAGCTCCAACAGTCACATGTCTGCCTCTGCAGCAGCTCCAACAGTCACCAGTCGCAGCTCCAACAGTCACCAGTCTGCTCTGCAGCAGCTCCAAGTCACCAGTCTGCCTCTGCAGCAGCTCCTACAGTCACCAGTCTGCCTCTGCAGCAGCTTATATATTCACCAGTCTACCTCTGTAGTAGCTCCACAAGGTGCCAGTCTGCTTCTGCAGCAGCTCCTGCAGTAACCAGTCTGCCTCTGCAGCAACTCCTACAGTCACCAGTCGCAGCTCCTACAGTCACCAGTCTGCCTCTGCAACAACTCTTATAGTCACCAGTCTGCCTCTGCAGCAGCTCCAGCAGTCACTAGTCTGCTTCTGCAGCAGCACCAACAGTAATCATTCTGCCTCTGCAGCAAGTCCTATAGTCACCAGTCACCGCTCCAACAGTTACCAGTCTGCTTCTGCAGCAGCTCCAACAGTCACCAGTCTGCTTCTGCAGCAGCTCCAACAGTCACTAGTCTGCTTCTGCAGCAGCTCTAAGTTACCAGTCTGCTTCTGCAGCAGCTCCAACAGTCACCAGTCTTCCTCTGCAGCAGCTCCAACAGTAACCAGTCTGCCTCTGCAGCAGCTTCTACAGTCACATCTGCTTCTGCAGCAGCTCTAAGTTACCAGTCTGCCTCTGAAGCAGCTCCAACAGTAACCAGTCTGCCTCTGCAGCAGCTCCAGTTACCAGTCTGCCTCTGCAGCAGCTCCTACAGTCACCAGTCGCAGCTCCTACAGTCACCAGTCTGCCTCTGCAACAACTCTTATAGTCACCAGTCTGCCTCTAAAGTATCTCCAACAGCCACCAGTCTGCCTCATCAGCAGCTCCAACAGTCACTAGTCTGCTTCTGCAACAGCTCTAAGTCACCAGTCTGCCAATGCAGCAGCTCCTTTAGTTACATGCCTGCCTCTGCAGCAGCTCCAACAGTAACTAGTCTGCCTCTGCAGCAACTCCTACAGTCACCAGTCGCAGCTCCTACAGTGTCCAGTCTGCCAGTGCAACAACTCTCATAGTCACCAGCCTGCCTCTGTAGTATCTCCAACGATCACCAGTCTGCCTCTGCAGCTGCTCCAAGTCACTAGTCTGCTTCTGCAGCAGTTCTAAGTCACCAGTCTGCCTCTGCAGCAGCTCCTACAGTTACATGACTGCCTCTGCAGCAGCTCCAACAGTAACCAGTTTGCCTCTGCAGCAGCTCCAACAGTAACCAGTCTGCCTCTGCAGCAGCTCCTAAGCTCCACCAGTTACCAGTCTGCCTCTGCAGTAGCTCCTAAAGTCACCAGTCGCAGCTCCTACTGTCACCAGTCTGCCTCTGCAACAACTCTTATAGTCACCAGTCTGCCTCTACAGAGGCTCCAACAGTCACCAGTCTGCCTCTGCAGCAGCTCCTAGTCACCAGTCTGCCTCTGCAGTATCTCCAACAGTCACCAGTCTGCCTCTGCAGCAGCTCCTACAGTCACCAGTCTGCCTCTGCAGTATCTCCAATGGTCACCAGTCTGCCTCTGCAGCAGCTCCAACAGTAACCAGTCTGCCACTGTAGCAGCTCCAACAGTCACTAGTCTGCTTCTGCAGCAGCTCTAAGTCACTAGTCTGCTTCTGCAACAGCTCCAACAGTCACCAGTCTGCCTCTGCAGCATTTCCAACAGTCACCAGTCTGCCTCTGCAGCAGCTCCTAGTCACCAGTCTGCCTCTGCAGTATCTCCAACGGTCAACAGTCTGCCTCTGCAGCTGCTCCAACAGTCACCAGTTTGCCTCTGCAGCAGCTCCAACAGTCACTAGAATGCTTCTGCAGCAGCTCTAAGTCACCACTCTGCTTCTGCAACAGCTCCAATAGTCACCAGTCTGTCTATGCAGCAGCTCCTACAGTTACATGCTAGCCTCTGCAGCAGCTCCAACAGTAACCAGTCTGCCTCAGCAGAGCTCCTACAGTCACCAGTCTGCCTCTGCAGCAGCTGGAATACTCAACATTATGCCTCTGCAGCAGCTTCTACAGTCACCTTTCTGCCTCTGCAGCAGTTCTAGTCACCAGTCTGCCTCTGAAGCAGCTCCAACAGTCACCAGTCTGCCTCTGCAACAACTCTTACAGTCACCAGTCTGCCTCTGCAGCAGCTCCAACAGTAACCATTCTGCGTCTGCAGCAACTCCTACAGTCACCAGTCACAGCTCCAGTCACTAGTCTGCTTCTGCAGCAGCTCTAAGTTACCAGTCTGCTTCTGCAGCAGCTCCAACAGTCAACAGTCTGCCTCTGCAGCAACTCCAACAGTAACCAGTCTGCCTCTGCAGCAGCTTCTACAGTCACATCTGCTTCTGCAGCAGCTCTAAGTTACCAGTCTGCCTGTGCAGCAGCTCCAACAGTAACCAGTCTGCCTCTGCAGCAACTCCTACAGTCACCACTTGCAGCTCCAACAGTCACCAGTCTGCCTCTGCAGCAGCTCCAACAGTCAACAGTCTGCCTCTGCAGCAGCTGCAACAATAACCAGTCTGCCTCTGCAGCAGCTCCAGTTACCAGTCTGCTGCAGCAGCTCCTACAGTCACCAGTCGCAGCTCCTACAGTCACCAGTCTGCCTCTGCAACAACTCTTATAGTCACCAGTCTGCCTCTGCAGTATCTCCAACAGCCACCAGTCTGCCTATGCAGCAGATCCAACAGACACCTGTCTGCCTCATCAGCAGCTCCAACAGTCACTAGTCTGCTTCTGCAACAGCTCTAAGTCACCAGTCTGCCAATGAAGCAGCTCCTACAGTTACATGCCTGCCTCTGCAGCAGCTCCAACAGTAACCAGTCTGCCTCTGTGGCAGCTCCAACAGTCACCAGTTTGTTTCTGCAGCAGCTCCAACAGTCATCAGTCTGCCTCTACAGCAGCACCAGCAGTAACCAGTCTGCCTGTGCAGCAGCTCCTACAGTTACATGCCTCCCTCTGCAGCAGCTCCAACAGTAACTAGTCTGCCTCTGCAGCAACTCCTACAGTCACCAGTCACAACTCCTACGGTGTCCAGTCTGCCAGTGCAACAACTCTCATAGTCACCAGCCTGCCTCTGTAGTATCTCCAACGATCACCAGTCTGCTCTGCAGCTGCTCCAAGTCACTAGTCTGCTTCTGCAGCAGCTCTAAGTCACCAGTCTGCCTCTGCAGCAGCTCCTACAGTTACATGACTGCCCTGCAGCAGCTCCAACAATTACCAGTTTGCCTCTGCATCAGCTCCAACAGTAATCAGTCTGCCTCTGCAGCAGCTCCTAAGCTCCACCAGTTACCAGTCTGCCTCTGCGGTAGCTCCTAAAGTCACCAGTCGCAGCTCCTACTGTCACCAGCCTGCCTCTGCAACAACTCTTATAGTCACCAGTCTGCCTCTACAGAGGCTCCAACAGTCACCAGTCTGCCTCTGCAGCAGCTCCTAGTCACCAGTCTGCCTCTGCAGCATCTCCAACAGTCACCAGTCTGCCTCTGCAGCAGCTCCTACTGTCACCAGTCTACCTCTGCAACAACTCTTATAGTCACCAGTCTGCCTCTACAGCAGCTCCCAACAGTCACCAGTCTGCCTCTGCAGCAGCTCCTCCACAGTCACCAGTCTGCCTCTGCAGTATCTCCAATGGTCACCAGTCTGCCTGTGCAGCAGCTCCAACAGTAACCAGTCTGCCTCTATAGCAGCTTCTAGTCACCAGTCTGCCTCTGCAGTATCTCCAACGGTCACCAGTCTGCCTCTGCAGCAGCTCCAACAGAAGTCAGTCTGCCTCTGCAGCAGCTCCAACAGTAACCAGTCTGCCTCTGTAGCAGCTCCACAGTCACCAGTTTGCCCCTGCAGCAGCTCAACAGTCACCAGTCTGCTTCTGCAGCAGCTCTAGTCTGCTTCTGCAGCAGCTCTAAGTCACTAGTCTGCCTATAAGCCGCCTCCTACAGTTACATGCCAGCCTCTGCAGCAGCTCCAAGTCACAAGTCTCCCTCTGCAGCAGCTCCAAGTCACCAGTCTGCCTCTGCAGCAGCTCCAACAGTCACTGTCTGCCTCTGCAGCAATTCTAAAGTCACCAGTTGCAGCTCCAACAGTCACCAGTCTGCCTCTGCAGCAGCTCCTACAGTCACCAGTCTGCCTCTGCAGCAGCTCCAACAGTCACATGTCTGTCTCTGCAGCAACTCCTACAGTCACCAGTCTGCCTTTGCAGCAGCTCCAATAGTTACCAGTCTGCCTCTGCAGCAGCTCCTACAGTCACCCGTCTGCCTCTGCTGTAGCTCCAACAGTCACCAGTCTGCCTCTGCAGCAGCTCCAAGTCACCAGTCTGCCTCTGCAGCAGCTCCAAGTCACCAGTCTGCCTCTGCAGCAGCTCCAACAGTCACATGTCTGCCTCTGCAGCAATTCCTAAAGTCACCAGTTGCAGCTCCAGCAGTCGCCAGTCTGCCTCTGCAGCAGCTCCTACAGTCACCAGTCTGCCTCTGCAGCAGCTCCAACAGTCACATGTCTGTCTCGAGCAACTCCTACAGTCAACAGTCTGCCTCTGCAGCAGCTGCAACAGTAACCAGTCTGCTTCTGCAGCAGCTCCAGTTACCAGTCTGCCTCTGCAGCAGCTCCTACAGTCACCAGTCACAGCTCCTACAGTGTCCAGTCTGCCAGTGCAACAACTCTCATAGTCACCAGCCTGCCTCTGTAGTATCTCCAACGATCACCAGTCTGCCTCTGCAGCTGCTCCAAATCACTAGTCTGCTTCTGCAGCAGTTCTAAGTCACCAGTCTGCCTCTGCAGCAGCTCCTACAGTTACATGACTGCCTCTGCAGCAGCTCCAACAGTAACCAGTTTGCCTCTGCAGCAGCTCCAGCAGTAACAGTCTGCCTCTGCAGCAGCTCCTAAGCTCCACCAGTTACCAGTCTGCCTCTGCAGTAGCTCTTAAAGTCACCAGTCGCAGCTCCTACTGTCACCAGTCTGCCTCTGCAACAACTCTTATAGTCACCAGTCTGCCTCTACAGAGGCTCCACAAGTCACCAGTCTGCCCTGCAGCAGCTCCTAGTCACCAGTCTGCCTCTGCAGTATCTCCAACAGTCACCATTCTGCCTCTGCAGCAGCTCCTACTGTCACCAGTCTGCCACTGTAGCAGCTCCAACAGTCACTAGTCTGCTTCTGCAGCAGCTCTAAGTCACTAGTCTGCTTCTGCAACAGCTCCAACAGTCACCAGTCTGCCTCTGCAGCATCTCCAACAGTCACCAGTCTGCCTCTGCAGCAGCTCCTAGTCACCAGTCTGCCTCTGCAGTATCTCCAACGGTCAACAGTCTGCCTCTGCAGCTGCTCCAGCAGTCACCAGTTTACCTCTGCAGCAGCTCCAACAGTCACTAGAATGCTTCTGCAGCAGCTCTAAGTCACCACTCTGCTTCTGCAACAGCTCCAATAGTCACCAGTCTGTCTATGCAGCAGCTCCTACAGTTACATGCCAGCCTCTGCAGCAGCTCCAACAGTAACCAGTCTGCCTCTGCAGCAGCTCCTACAGTCACCAGTCTGCCTCTGCAGCAGCTGGAATACTCAACATTATGCCTCTGCAGCAGCTTCTACAGTCACCTTTCTGCCTCTGCAGCAGTTCCTACAGTCGCCAGTCGCAGCTCCTACAGTCACCAGTTTGCCTCTGCAACAACTCTTACAGTCACCAGTCTGCCTCTGCAGCAGCTCCAACAGTCACTAGTCTGCCTCTGCAGCAGCTCCAACAGTAACCAGTCTGCCTCTGCAGCAACTCCTACAGTCACCAGTCTGCCTCTGCAGCAGCTCAACAGTCACCAGTCTGCCTTCTGCAGCAGCTCTAAGTTACCAGTCTGCTTCTGCAGCAGCTCAACAGTCAACAGTCTGCCTCTGCAGCAACTCCAACAGTAACCAGTCTGCCTCTGCAGCAGCTTCTACAGTCACATCTGCTTCTGCAGCAGCTCTAAGTTACCAGTCTGCCTGTGCAGCAGCTCCAACAGTAACCAGTCTGCCTCTGCAGCAACTCCTACAGTCACCACTTGCAGCTCCAACAGTCACCAGTCTGCCTCTGCAGCAGCTCCAACAGTCAGCAGTCTGCCTCTGCAGCAGCTGCAACAGTAACCAGTCTGCCTCTGCAGCAGCTCCAGTTACCAGTCTGCCTCTGCAGCAGCTCCTACAGTCACCAGTCGCACTCTACAGTCACCAGTCTGCCTCTGCAACAACTCTTATAGTCACCAGTCTGCCTCTGCAGTATCTCCAACAGCCACCAGTCTGCCTATGCAGCAGATCCAACAGACACCTGTCTGCCTCATCAGCAGCTCCAACAGTCACTAGTCTGCTTCTGCAACAGCTCTAAGTCACCAGTCTGCCAATGCAGCAGCTCCTACAGTTACATGCCTGCCTCTGCAGCAGCTCCAACAGTAACCAGTCTGCCTCTGTGGCAGCTCCAACAGTCACCAGTTTGTTTCTGCAGCAGCTCCAACAGTCATCAGTCTGCCTCTACAGCAGCACCAGCAGTAACCAGTCTGCCTGTGCAGCAGCTCCTACAGTTACATGCCTCCCTCTGCAGCAGCTCCAACAGTAACTAGTCTGCCTCTGCAGCAACTCCTACAGTCACCAGTCACAACTCCTACGGTGTCCAGTCTGCCAGTGCAACAACTCTCATAGTCACCAGCCTGCCTCTGTAGTATCTCCAACGATCACCAGTCTGCCTCTGCAGCTGCTCCAAGTCACTAGTCTGCTTCTGCAGCAGCTCTAAGTCACCAGTCTGCCTCTGCAGCAGCTCCTACAGTTACATGACTGCCCCTGCAGCAGCTCCAACAATTACCAGTTTGCCTCTGCATCAGCTCCAACAGTAATCAGTCTGCCTCTGCAGCAGCTCCTAAGCTCCACCAGTTACCAGTCTGCCTCTGCGGTAGCTCCTAAAGTCACCAGTCGCAGCTCCTACTGTCACCAGCCTGCCTCTGCAACAACTCTTATAGTCACCAGTCTGCCTCTACAGAGGCTCCAACAGTCACCAGTCTGCCTCTGCAGCAGCTCCTACAGTCACCAGTCTGCCTCTGCAGTATCTCCAATGGTCACCAGTCTGCCTCTGCAGCAGCTCCAACAGTAACCAGTCTGCCACTGTAGCAGCTCCAACAGTCACTAGTCTGCTTCTGCAGCAGCTCTAAGTCACTAGTCTGCTTCTGCAACAGCTCCAACAGTCACCAGTCTGCCTCTGCAGCATCTCCAACAGTCACCAGTCTGCCTCTGCAGCAGCTCCTAGTCACCAGTCTGCCTCTGCAGTATCTCCAACAGTCAACAGTCTGCCTCTGCAGCTGCTCCAACAGTCACCAGTTTACCTCTGCAGCAGCTCCAACAGTCACTAGAATGCTTCTGCAGCAGCTCTAAGTCACCACTCTGCTTCTGCAACAGCTCCAATAGTCACCAGTCTGTCTATGCAGCAGCTCCTACAGTTACATGCCAGCCTCTGCAGCAGCTCCAACAGTAACCAGTCTGCCTCTGCAGCAGCTCCTACAGTCACCAGTCTGCCTCTGCAGCAGCTGGAATACTCAACATTATGCCTCTGCAGCAGCTTCTACAGTCACCTTTCTGCCTCTGCAGCAGTTCCTACAGTCGCCAGTCGCTAGCTCCTACAGTCACCAGTTTGCCTCTGCAACAACTCTTACAGTCACCAGTCTGCCTCTGCAGCAGCTCCAACAGTCACTAGTCTGCTTCTGCAGCAGCTCCAACAGTAACCATTCTGCGTCTGCAGCAACTCCTACAGTCACCAGTCACAGCTCCAACAGTCACTAGTCTGCTTCTGCAGCAGCTCTAAGTTACCAGTCTGCTTCTGCAGCAGCTCCAACAGTCAACAGTCTGCCTCTGCAGCAACTCCAACAGTAACCAGTCTGCCTCTGCAGCAGCTTCTACAGTCATCTGCTTCTGCAGCAGCTCTAAGTTACCAGTCTGCCTGTGCAGCAGCTCCAACAGTAACCAGTCTGCCTCTGCAGCAACTCCTACAGTCACCACTTGCAGCTCCAACAGTCACCAGTCTGCCTCTGCAGCAGCTCCAACAGTCAACAGTCTGCCTCTGCAGCAGCTGCAACAGTAACCAGTCTGCCTCTGCAGCAGCTCCAGTTACCAGTCTGCCTCTGCAGCAGCTCCTACAGTCACCAGTCGCAGCTCCTACAGTCACCAGTCTGCCTCTGCAACAACTCTTATAGTCACCAGTCTGCCTCTGCAGTATCTCCAACAGCCACCAGTCTGCCTATGCAGCAGATCCAACAGACACCTGTCTGCCTCATCAGCAGCTCCAACAGTCACTAGTCTGCTTCTGCAACAGCTCTAAGTCACCAGTCTGCCAATGCAGCAGCTCCTACAGTTACATGCCTGCCTCTGCAGCAGCTCCAGCAGTAACCAGTCTGCCTCTGTGGCAGCTCCAACAGTCACCAGTTTGTTTCTGCAGCAGCTCCAACAGTCATCAGTCTGCCTCTACAGCAGCACCAGCAGTAACCAGTCTGCCTGTGCAGCAGCTCCTACAGTTACATGCCTCCCTCTGCAGCAGCTCCAACAGTAACTAGTCTGCCTCTGCAGCAACTCCTACAGTCACCAGTCACAACTCCTACGGTGTCCAGTCTGCCAGTGCAACAACTCTCATAGTCACCAGCCTGCCTCTGTAGTATCTCCAACGATCACCAGTCTGCCTCTGCAGCTGCTCCAAGTCACTAGTCTGCTTCTGCAGCAGCTCTAAGTCACCAGTCTGCCTCTGCAGCAGCTCCTACAGTTACATGACTGCCCCTGCAGCAGCTCAACAATTACCAGTTTGCCTCTGCATCAGCTCCAACAGTAATCAGTCTGCCTCTGCAGGCTCCTAAGCTCCACCAGTTACCAGTCTGCCTCTGCGGTAGCTCCTAAAGTCACCAGTCGCAGCTCCTACTGTCACCAGCCTGCCTCTGCAACAACTCTTATAGTCACCAGTCTGCCTCTACAGAATCTCCAACAGTCACCAGTCTGCCTCTGCAGCAGCTCCTAGTCACCAGTCTGCCTCTGCAGTATCTCCAACAGTCACCAGTCTGCCTCTGCAGCAGCTCCTACTGTCACCAGTCTACCTCTGCAACAACTCTTATAGTCACCAGTCTGCCTCTACAGCAGCTCCAACAGTCATCAGTCTGCCTCTGCAGCAGCTCCTACAGTCAGCAGTCTGCCTCTGCAGTATCTCCAATGGTCACCAGTCTGCCTGTGCAGCAGCTCCAATAGTAACCAGTCTGCCTCTATAGTAGCTTCTAGTCACCAGTCTGCCTCTGCAGTATCTCCAACGGTCACCAGTCTTCCTCTGCAGCAGCTCCAACAGAAGTCAGTCTGCCCCTGCAGCAGCTCCAACAGTAACCAGTCTGCCTCTGTAGCAGCTCCAACAGTCACCAGTTTGCCCCCTGCAGCAGCTCCAACAGTCACCAGTCTGCTTCTGCAGCAGCTCTAACTCACTAGTCTGCTTCTGCAACAGCTCCAACAGTCACCAGTCTGCCTATGAAGCCGCTCCTACAGTTACATGCCAGCCTCTGCAGCAGCTCCAAGTCACAAGTCTCCCTCTGAAGCAGCTCCAAGTCACCAGTCTGCCTCTGCAGCAGCTCCACAAGTCACCAGTCTGCCTCTGCAGCTGCTCCTACAGTCACCTGTCTGCCTCTGTGGCAGCTCCAACAGTCACCAGTTTACCTCTGCAGTAGCTCCTAAGGTCACCAGTCTTCCTCTGCAGCAGCTCTAACTGTCACCAGTCTGCCTCTGCAGCAACTCCAACAGTCACCTGTCTGCCTCTGCAGGAACTCCTACAGTCACAAGTCTGCCTATCAAGCAGCTCCACAAGTCACCAGTCTGCCTCTGCAGTAGCTATATACTCACCAGTCTGCCTCTGCAGTAGCTCCCAAGCTGCCAGTCTTTCTCTGCAGCAGCTCTAACTGTCACCAGTCTTCCTCTGCAGCAGCTCCAACAGTCACCTGTCTGCCTCTGCAGCAGCTTCGACAGTCACATCTGCTTCCGCAGCAGCTCCTACAATCACCAGTCTGCTTCTGCAGCAGCTCCTACAGTCACCAGTCACAGCTCCATCAGTCACCAGTCTTCCTCTGCAGCAGCTCCTACAGTCACCAGTCTGCCTCTGCAGCAGCTTATATATTCACCAGTCTACCTCTGTAGTAGCTCCACAAGGTGCCAGTCTGCTTCTGCAGCAGCTCCTGCAGTAACCAGTCTGCCTCTGCAGCAACTCCTACAGTCACCAGTCGCAGCTCCTACAGTCACCAGTTTGCCTCTGCAACAACTCTTATAGTCACCAGTCTGCCTCTGCAGCAGCTCCAACAGTCACCAGTCTGCTCTGCAGCTCTCCACAGTCACCAGTCTGCCTCTGCAGCAGCTCCTAAGTCACCAGTCTGCCTCTGCAGCAGCTCCAACGTCACCAGTCTGCCTCAGCAGCTCCAACAGTCACCAGTCTGCCTCTGCAGCAGCTCCAACAGTCACCAGTCTGCCTCTGCAGCAGCTCTAAGTCACCAGTCTGCTCTGCAGCAGCTCCACAGTCACCAGTCTGCCTCTGCAGCAGCTCCACAGTACCAGTCTGCCTCTGCAGCAGCTCCTACAGTCACCAGTCTGCCTCTGCAGCAGCTCCAAGTCACCAGTCTGCCTCTGCAGCAGCTCCAACAGTCACCAGTCTGCCTCTGCAGCAGCTCCAAGTCACCAGTCTGCCTCTGCAGCAGCTCCTACAGTCACCAGTCTGCCTCTGCAGTAGCTCCAACAGTCACCAGTCTGCCTCTGCAGCAGCTCTCAGTCACCAGTCTGCCTCTGCAGCAGCTCCAACAGTCACCAGTCTGCCTCTGCAGCAGCTCCAACAGTCACCAGTCTGCCTCTGCAGCAGCTCTACAGTCACAAGTCTGCCTCTGCAGCAGCTCCAAGTCACCAGTCTGCCTCTGCAGCAGCTCCAACAGTAACCAGTCTGCCTCTGCAGCAACTCCACAGTCACCAGTCACAGCTCTACAGTGTCCAGTCTGCCAGTGCAACAACTCTCATAGTCACCAGCCTGCCTCTGCAGTAGCTCCAACGATCACCAGTCTGCCTCTGCAGCAGCTCCAGTCACTAGTCTGCCTCTGCAGCAGCTCCTAAGTCACCAGTCTGTCCTCTGCAGTCAGTCTGCCTCTGCAGCAGCTCCACAAGTCACCAGTCTGCCTCTGCAGCAGCTCCAACAGTCACCAGTCTGCCTCTGCAGCAGCTCCTCCCACTGTCACCAGTCTGCCTCTGCAGCAACTCTTATAGTCACCAGTCTGCCTCTCAGAGGCTCCAGCAGTCACCAGTCTGCCTCTGCAGCAGCTCCAGTCACCAGTCTGCCTCTGCAGTATGCTCCAACAGTCACCAGTCTGCCTCTGCAGCAGCTCCCACAGTCACCAGTCTGCCTCTGCAGTATCTCCAATGGTCACCAGTCTGCCTCTGCAGCAGCTCCAACAGTCACCAGTCTGCCACTGTAGCTCTCAACAGTCACTAGTCTGCTTCTGCAGCAGCTCTAAGTCACTAGTCTGCTTCTGCAACAGCTCCAACAGTCACCAGTCTGCCTCTGCAGCATTTCCAACAGTCACCAGTCTGCCTCTGCAGCAGCTCCTAGTCACCAGTCTGCCTCTGCAGTATCTCCAACGGTCAACAGTCTGCCTCTGCAGCTGCTCCAACAGTCACCAGTTTGCCTCTGCAGCAGCTCCAACAGTCACTAGAATGCTTCTGCAGCAGCTCTAAGTCACCACTCTGCTTCTGCAACAGCTCCAATAGTCACCAGTCTGTCTATGCAGCAGCTTCTACAGTTACATGCCAGCCTCTGCAGCAGCTCCAACAGTAACCAGTCTGCCTCTGCAGCAGCTCCTACAGTCACCAGTCTGCCTCTGCAGCAGCTGGAATACTCAACATTATGCCTCTGCAGCAGCTTCTACAGTCACCAGTCTGCCTCTGCAGCAGCTCCACAGTCACCAGTCGCAGCTCCTACAGTCACCAGTCTGCCTCTGCAAGCAGCTCCTACAAGTCACCAGTCTGCCTCTGCAGCAGCTCCAACAGTAACCATTCTGCGTCTGCAGCAAGCTCCTACAGTCACCAGTCACAGCTCAAGTCACTAGTCTGCTTCTGCAGCAGCTCTAAGTTACCAGTCTGCCTCTGCAGCAGCTCACAGTCACCAGTCTGCCTCTGCAGCAGCTCCAAGTCACCAGTCTGCCTCTGCAGCAGCTCCACAGTCACATGTCTGCCTCTGCAGCTGAAGCTCCAACAGTAACCAGTCTGCCTCTGCAGCAACTCCTACAGTCACCACTTGCAGCTCCAACAGTCACCAGTCTGCCTCTGCAGCAGCTCCAACAGTCAACAGTCTGCCTCTGCAGCAGCTGCAACAATAACCAGTCTGCCTCTGCAGCAGCTCCAGTTACCAGTCTGCCTCTGCAGCAGCTCCTACAGTCACCAGTCGCAGCTCCTACAGTCACCAGTCTGCCTCTGCAACAACTCTTATAGTCACCAGTCTGCCTCTGCAGTATCTCCAACAGCCACCAGTCTGCCTATGCAGCAGATCCAACAGACACCTGTCTGCCTCATCAGCAGCTCCAACAGTCACTAGTCTGCTTCTGCAACAGCTCTAAGTCACCAGTCTGCCAATGCAGCAGCTCCTACAGTTACATGCCTGCCTCTGCAGCAGCTCCAACAGTAACCAGTCTGCCTCTGTGGCAGCTCCAACAGTCACCAGTTTGTTTCTGCAGCAGCTCCAACAGTCATCAGTCTGCCTCTACAGCAGCACCAGCAGTAACCAGTCTGCCTGTGCAGCAGCTCCTACAGTTACATGCCTCCCTCTGCAGCTCCAGCAGTAACTAGTCTGCCTCTGCAGCAACTCCTACAGTCACCAGTCACAGCTCCTCGGTGTCCAGTCTGCCAGTGCAACAACTCTCATAGTCACCAGCCTGCCTCTGTAGTATCTCCAACGATCACCAGTCTGCCTCTGCAGCTGCTCAAGTCACTAGTCTGCTTCTGCAGCAGCTCTAAGTCACCAGTCTGCCTCTGCAGCAGCTCCTACAGTTACATGACTGCCCCTGCAGCAGCTCCAACAATTACCAGTTTGCCTCTGCATCAGCTCCAACAGTAATCAGTCTGCCTCTGCAGCAGCTCCTAAGCTCCACCAGTTACCAGTCTGCCTCTGCGGTAGCTCCTAAAGTCACCAGTCGCAGCTCCTACTGTCACCAGCCTGCCTCTGCAACAACTCTTATAGTCACCAGTCTGCCTCTACAGAGGCTCCAACAGTCACCAGTCTGCCTCTGCAGCAGCTCCTAGTCACCAGTCTGCCTCTGCAGCATCTCCAACAGTCACCAGTCTGCCTCTGCAGCAGCTCCTACTGTCACCAGTCTACCTCTGCAACAACTCTTATAGTCACCAGTCTGCCTCTACAGCAGCTCCAACAGTCACCAGTCTGCCTCTGCAGCAGCTCCTACAGTCAGCAGTCTGCCTCTGCAGTATCTCCAAAGGTCACCAGTCTGCCTGTGCAGCAGCTCCAACAGTAACCAGTCTGCCTCTATAGCAGCTTCTAGTCACCAGTCTGCCTCTGCAGTATCTCCAACGGTCACCAGTCTGCCTCTGCAGCAGCTCCAACAGAAGTCAGTCTGCCTCTGCAGCAGCTCCAACAGTAACCAGTCTGCCTCTGTAGCAGCTCCAACAGTCACCAGTTTGCCCCTGCAGCAGCTCCAACAGTCACCAGTCTGCTTCTGCAGCAGCTCTAAGTCACTAGTCTGCTTCTGCAACAGCTCCAACAGTCACCAGTCTGCCTATGAAGCCGCTCCTACAGTTACATGCCAGCCTCTGCAGCAGCTCCAAGTCACAAGTCTCCCTCTGCAGCAGCTCCAAGTCACCAGTCTGCCTCTGCAGCAGCTCCAACAGTCACATGTCTGCCTCTGCAGCAATTCCTAAAGTCACCAGTTGCAGCTCCAACAGTCGCCAGTCTGCCTCTGCAGCAGCTCCTACAGTCACCAGTCTGCCTCTGCAGCAGCTCCAACAGTCACATGTCTGTCTCTGCAGCAACTCCTACAATCACCAGTCTGCCTTTGCAGCAGCTCCAATAGTTACCAGTCTGCCTCTGCAGCAGCTCCTACAGTCACCCGTCTGCCTCTGCTGTAGCTCCAACAGTCACCAGTCTGCCTCTGCAGCAGCTCCAAGTCACCAGTCTGCCTCTGCAGCAGCTCCAAGTCACCAGTCTGCCTCTGCAGCAGCTCCAACAGTCACATGTCTGCCTCTGCAGCAATTCCTAAAGTCACCAGTTGCAGCTCCAACAGTCGCCAGTCTGCCTCTGCAGCAGCTCCTACAGTCACCAGTCTGCCTCTGCAGCAGCTCCAACAGTCACATGTCTGTCTCTGCAGCAACTCCTACAGTCAACAGTCTGCCTCTGCAGCAGCTGCAACAGTAACCAGTCTGCTTCTGCAGCAGCTCCAGTTACCAGTCTGCCTCTGCAGCAGCTCCTACAGTCACCAGTCACAGCTCCTACAGTGTCCAGTCTGCCAGTGCAACAACTCTCATAGTCACCAGCCTGCCTCTGTAGTATCTCCAACGATCACCAGTCTGCCTCTGCAGCTGCTCCAAGTCACTAGTCTGCTTCTGCAGCAGTTCTAAGTCACCAGTCTGCCTCTGCAGCAGCTCCTACAGTTACATGACTGCCTCTGCAGCAGCTCCAACAGTAACCAGTTTGCCTCTGCAGCAGCTCCTAAGCTCCACCAGTTACCAGTCTGCCTCTGCAGTAGCTCCTAAAGTCACCAGTCGCAGCTCCTACTGTCACCAGTCTGCCTCTGCAACAACTCTTATAGTCACCAGTCTGCCTCTACAGAGGCTCCAACAGTCACCAGTCTGCCTCTGCAGCAGCTCCTAGTCACCAGTCTGCCTCTGCAGTATCTCCAACAGTCACCATTCTGCCTCTGCAGCAGCTCCTACTGTCACCAGTCTGCCTCTGCAGCAGCTCCTAGTCACCAGTCTGCCTCTGCAGTATCTCCAACAGTCACCATTCTACCTCTACAGCAGCTCCAACAGTCACCAGTCTGCCTCTGCAGCAGCTCCTACAGTCACCAGTCTGCCTCTGCAGCAGCTCCAACAGTCACCAGTCTGCCTCTGCAGCAGCTCCACAGTCACCAGTCTGCCTGCAGCAGCTAACAGTCACCAGTCTGCCTCTGCAGCAGCTCCACAGTCACCAGTCTGCCTCTGCAGCATCTCCAACAGTCACCAGTCTGCCTCTGCAGCAGCTCCAACAGTCACCAGTCTGCTCTGCAGCAGCTCTAAGTCACTAGTCTGCTTCTGCAGCAGCTCCAACAGTCACCAGTCTGCCTCTGCAGCACTCCAACAGTCACCAGTCTGCCTCTGCAGCAGCTCCAACAGTCACCAGTCTGCCTCTGCAGCAGCTCCAGTCACCAGTCTGCCTCTGCAGCAGCTCCAACAGTCAACAGTCTGCCTCTGCAGCAGCTCCAACAGTCACCAGTCTGCCTCTGCAGCAGCTCAAAGTCACCAGTCTGCCTCAGCAGCTTACAGTCACCAGTCTGCTCTGCAGCAGCTCCTACAGTTACATGCCAGCCTCTGCAGCAGCTCCAGCAGTAACCAGTCTGCCTCTGCAGCAGCTCCTACAGTCACCAGTCTGCCTCTGCAGCAGCTGGAATACTCAACATTATGCCTCTGCAGCAGCTTCTACAGTCACCTTTCTGCTCTGCAGCGGTTCCTACAGTCGCCAGTCGCGGCTCCTACAGTCACCAGTTTGCCTCTGCAACAACTCTTACAGTCACCAGTCTGCCTCTGCAGCAGCTCCAACAGTCACTAGTCTGCTTCTGCAGCAGCTCCAACAGTAACCATTCTGCGTCTGCAGCAACTCCTACAGTCACCAGTCACAGCTCCAACAGTCACTAGTCTGCTTCTGCAGCAGCTCTAAGTTACCAGTCTGCTTCTGCAGCAGCTCCAACAGTCAACAGTCTGCCTCTGCAGCAACTCCAACAGTAACCAGTCTGCCTCTGCAGCAGCTTCTACAGTCACATCTGCTTCTGCAGCAGCTCTAGTTACCAGTCTGCCTGTGCAGCAGCTCCAACAGTAACCAGTCTGCCTCTGCAGCAACTCCTACAGTCACCACTTGCAGCTCCAACAGTCACCAGTCTGCCTCTGCAGCAGCTCCAACAGTCAGCAGTCTGCCTCTGCAGCAGCTGCAACAGTAACCAGTCTGCCTCTGCAGCAGCTCCAGTTACCAGTCTGCCTCTGCAGCAGCTCCTACAGTCACCAGTCGCAGCTCCTACAGTCACCAGTCTGCCTCTGCAACAACTCTTATAGTCACCAGTCTGCCTCTGCAGTATCTCCAACAGCCACCAGTCTGCCTATGCAGCAGATCCAACAGACACCTGTCTGCCTCATCAGCAGCTCCAACAGTCACTAGTCTGCTTCTGCAACAGCTCTAAGTCACCAGTCTGCCAATGCAGCAGCTCCTACAGTTACATGCCTGCCTCTGCAGCAGCTCCAGCAGTAACCAGTCTGCCTCTGTGGCAGGCTCAGCAGTCACCAGTTTGTTTCTGCAGCAGCTCCAGCAGTCATCAGTCTGCCTCTGCAGCAGCACCAGCAGTAACCAGTCTGCCTGTGCAGCAGCTCCTACAATTACATGCCTCCCTCTGCAGCAGCTCCAACAGTAACTAGTCTGCCTCTGCAGCAACTCCTACAGTCACCAGTCACAACTCCTCACGGTGTCCAGTCTGCCAGTGCAACAACTCTCATAGTCACCAGCCTGCCTCTGTAGTATCTCCAACGATCACCAGTCTGCCTCTGCAGCTGCTCAAGTCACTAGTCTGCTTCTGCAGCAGCTCTAAGTCACCAGTCTGCCTCTGCAGGCTCCTACAGTTACATGACTGCCCTGCAGCAGCTCCAACAATTACCAGTTTGCCTCTGCATCAGCTCCAACAGTAATCAGTCTGCCTCTGCAGCAGCTCCTAAGCTCCACCAGTTACCAGTCTGCCTCTGCGGTAGCTCCTAAAGTCACCAGTCGCAGCTCCTACTGTCACCAGCCTGCCTCTGCAACAACTCTTATAGTCACCAGTCTGCCTCTACAGAGGCTCCAACAGTCACCAGTCTGCCTCTGCAGCAGCTCCTAGTCACCAGTCTGCCTCTGCAGTATCTCCAACAGTCACCAGTCTGCCTCTGCAGCAGCTCCTACTGTCACCAGTCTACCTCTGCAACAACTCTTATAGTCACCAGTCTGCCTCTACAGCAGCTCCAACAGTCATCAGTCTGCCTCTGCAGCAGCTCCTACAGTCAGCAGTCTGCCTCTGCAGTATCTCCAATGGTCACCAGTCTGCCTGTGCAGCAGCTCCAACAGTAACCAGTCTGCCTCTATAGCAGCTTCTAGTCACCAGTCTGCCTCTGCAGTATCTCCAGCGGTCACCAGTCTTCCTCTGCAGCAGCTCCAGCAGAAGTCAGTCTGCCTCTGCAGCAGCTCCAGCAGTAACCAGTCTGCCTCTGTAGCAGCTCAGCAGTCACCAGTTTGCCCTGCAGCAGCTCAACAGTCACCAGTCTGCTTCTGCAGCAGCTCTAAGTCACTAAGTCTGCTTCTGCAACAGCTCCAACAGTCACCAGTCTGCCTGTAAGCCGCTCCTACAGTTACATGCCAGCCTCTGCAGCAGCTCCAAGTCACAAGTCTCCCTCTGAAGCAGCTCCAAGTCACCAGTCTGCCTCTGCAGCAGCTCCAACAGTCACGTCTGCCTCTGCAGCAATTCCTAAAGTCACCAGTTGCAGCTCCAACAGTCGCCAGTCTGCCTCTGCAGCAGCTCCTACAGTCACCAGTCTGCCTCTGCAGCAGCTCCAACAGTCACATGTCTGTCTCTGCAGCAACTCCTACAGTCACCAGTCTGCCTTTGCAGCAGCTCCAATAGTTACCAGTCTGCCACTGCAGCAGCTCCTACAGTCACCCGTCTGCCTCTGCTGTAGCTCCAACAGTCACCAGTCTGCCTCTGCAGCAGCTCCAAGTCACCAGTCTGCCTCTGCAGCAGCTCAAGTCACCAGTCTGCCTCTGCAGCAGCTCCAACAGTCACATGTCTGCCTCTGCAGCAATTCCTAAAGTCACCAGTTGCAGCTCCAACAGTCGCCAGTCTGCCTCTGCAGCAGCTCCTACAGTCACCAGTCTGCCTCTGCAGCAGCTCCAACAGTCACATGTCTGTCTCTGCAGCAACTCCTACAGTCAACAGTCTGCCTCTGCAGCAGCTGCAACAGTAACCAGTCTGCCTCTGCAGCAGCTCCAGTTACCAGTCTGCCTCTGCAGCAGCTCCTACAGTCACCAGTCGCAGCTCCTACAGTCACCAGTCTGCCTCTGCAACAACTCTTATAGTCACCAGTCTGCCTCTGCAGTATCTCCAACAGCCACCAGTCTGCCTATGCAGCAGATCCAACAGACACCTGTCTGCCTCATCAGCAGCTCCAACAGTCACTAGTCTGCTTCTGCAACAGCTCTAAGTCACCAGTCTGCCAATGCAGCAGCTCCTACAGTTACATGCCTGCCTCTGCAGCAGCTCCAACAGTAACCAGTCTGCCTCTGTGGCAGCTCCAACAGTCACCAGTTTGTTTCTGCAGCAGCTCCAACAGTCATCAGTCTGCCTCTACAGCAGCACCAGCAGTAACCAGTCTGCCTGTGCAGCAGCTCCTACAGTTACATGCCTCCCTCTGCAGCAGCTCCAGCAGTAACTAGTCTGCCTCTGCAGCAACTCCTACAGTCACCAGTCCACTCCTCACGGTGTCCAGTCTGCCAGTGCAACAACTCTCATAGTCACCAGCCTGCCTCTGTAGTATCTCCAACGATCACCAGTCTGCCTCTGCAGCTGCTCCAAGTCACTAGTCTGCTTCTGCAGCAGCTCTAAGTCACCAGTCTGCCTCTGCAGCAGCTCCTACAGTTACATGACTGCCTCTGCAGCAGCTCCGACAATTACCAGTTTGCCTCTGCATCAGCTCCAACAGTAATCAGTCTGCCTCTGCAGCAGCTCCTAAGCTCCACCAGTTACCAGTCTGCCTCTGCGGTAGCTCCTAAAGTCACCAGTCGCAGCTCCTACTGTCACCAGCCTGCCTCTGCAACAACTCTTATAGTCACCAGTCTGCCTCTACAGAGCTCCAGCAGTCACCAGTCTGCCTCTGCAGCAGCTCCTAGTCACCAGTCTGCCTCTGCAGTATCTCCAACAGTCACCAGTCTGCCTCTGCAGCAGCTCCTACTGTCACCAGTCTACCTCTGCAACAACTCCTATAGTCACCAGTCTGCCTCTACAGCAGCTCCAACAGTCACCAGTCTGCCTCTGCAGCAGCTCCTACAGTCACCAGTCTGCCTCTGCAGTATCTCCAATGGTCACCAGTCTGCCTGTGCAGCAGCTCCAACAGTAACCAGTCTGCCTCTATAGTAGCTTCTAGTCACCAGTCTGCCTCTGTAGTATCTCCAACAGTCACCAGTCTGCCTCTGCAGCAGCTCCAACAGAAGTCAGTCTGCCTCTGCAGCAGCTCCAACAGAAGTCAGTCTGCCTCTGCAGCAGCTCCAACAGTAACCAGTCTGCGTCTGTAGCAGCTCCAACAGTCACCAGTTTGCCTCTGCAGCAGCTCCAACAGTCACCAGTCTGCTTCTGCAGCAGCTCTAAGTCACTAGTCTGCTTCTGCAACAGCTCCAACAGTCACCAGTCTGCCTATGAAGCCGCTCCTACAGTTACATGCCAGCCTCTGCAGCAGCTCCAAGTCACAAGTCTCCCTCTGCAGCAGCTCCAAGTCACCAGTCTGCCTCTGCAGCAGCTCCAACAGTCACATGTCTGCCTCTGCAGCAATTCCTAAAGTCACCAGTTGCAGCTCCAACAGTCGCCAGTTTGCCTCTGCAGCAGCTCCTACAGTCACCAGTCTGCCTTTGCAGCAGCTCCAATAGTTACCAGTCTGCCTCTGCAGCAGCTCCTACAGTCACCCGTCTGCCTCTGCTGTAGCTCCAACAGTCACCAGTCTGCCTCTGCAGCAGCTCCAAGTCACCAGTCTGCCTCTGCAGCAGCTCCAAGTCACCAGTCTGCCTCTGCAGCAGCTCCAACAGTCACATGTCTGCCTCTGCAGCAATTCCTAAAGTCACCAGTTGCAGCTCCAACAGTCGCCAGTCTGCCTCTGCAGCAGCTCCTACAGTCACCAGTCTGCCTCTGCAGCAGCTCCAACAGTCACATGTCTGTCTCTGCAGCAACTCCTACAGTCAACAGTCTGCCTCTGCAACAACTCCTACAGTCACCAGTCTGCCTTGGCAGCAGCTCCAATAGTTACCAGTCTGCCTCTGCAGCAGCTCCTACAGTCACCCGTCTGCCTCTGCTGTAGCTCCAACAGTCACCAGTCTGCCTCTGCAGCAGCTCCAAGTCACCAGTCTGCCTCTGCAGCAGCTCCAAGTCACCAGTCTGCCTTTGCAGCAGTCCAACGGTCACATGTCTGCCTCTGCAGCAACTCCTACAGTCACCAGTCGCAGCTCCAACTGTCACCAGTCTGCATCTGCAGGAGCTCCTACAGTCACAAGTCTGCCTCTGCAGCAGCTCCAGCAGTCACGTCTGCCTCTGCAGCAACTCCTAGTCACAAGTCTGCCTCTGCAGCAGCTCCAACAGTCACCAGTTTGCCTCTGCAGCAGCTCCAACAGTAATCTGTATGCTTCTGCAGCAACTCCTACAGTCACCAGTCGTAGCTCCTACAGTCACCAGTCTGCCTCTGCAACAACTCTTATAGTCACCAGTCTGCCTCTGCAGTATCTCCAACGGTCACCAGTCTGCCTCTGCAGCAGCTCAAGTCACTAGTCTGCTTCTGCAGCAGTTCCAAGTCACCAGTCTGCCTCTGCAGCAGCTCCTACAGTTACATGCCTGCCTCTGCAGCAGCTCCAACAGTAACCAGTCTGCCTCTGCAGCAGCTCCAACCGTTACCAGTCTGCCTCTGCAGCAGCTCCTACAGTCACCAGTCACAGCTCCTACTGTCACCAGTCTGCCACTGCAACAACTCTTATAGTCTCCAGTCTGCCTCTATAGCAGCTCCAACAGTCACCAGTCTGCCTCTGCAGCAGCTCCTACAGTCACCAGTCTGCCTCTGCAGTATCTCCAGCAGTCACCAGTCTGCCACTGCAGCAGCTCCTAGTCACCAGTCTGCCTCTGCAGTATCTCCAATGGTCAACAGTCTGCCTCAGCAGCAGCTCCAACAGTCACCAGTTTGCCTCTGCAGCAGATCCAACAGTCACTAGTCTGCTTCTGCAGCAGCTCTAAGTCACCAGTCTGCTTCTGCAACAGCTCCAACAGTCACCAGTCTGCCTATGCAGCAGCTCCTACAGTTACATGCCAGCCTCTGCAGCAGCTCCAACAGTAACCAGTCTGCCTCTGCAGCAGCTCCAACAGTTACCAGTCTGCCTCTGCAGTAGCTCCTACAGTCACCAGTCGCAGCTCCTACTGTCACCAGTCTGCCTCTGCAACAACTCTTATAATCACCAGTCTGCCTCTACAGCAGCTCCAAGTCACCAGTCTGCCTCTGCAGCAGCTCTAACAGTCACATGTCTGCCTCTGCAGCAATTCCTAAAGTCACCAGTTGCAGCTCCAACAGTCGCCAGTCTGCCTCTGCAGCAGCTCCTACAGTCACCAGTCTGCCTCTGCAGCAGCTCCAACAGTCACGTCTGCCTCTGCAGCAACTCCTACAGTCAACAGTCTGCCTCTACAACAACTCCTACAGTCACCAGTCTGCCTATGCAGCAGCTCCAATAGTTACCAGTCTGCCTCTGCAGCAGCTCCTACAGTCACCCGTCTGCCTCTGCTGTAGCTCCAACAGTCACCAGTCAGCCTCTGCAGCAGCTCCAAGTCACCAGTCTGCCTCTGCAGCAGCTCCAAGTCACCAGTCTGCCTTTGCAGCAGCTCCAACAGTCACATGTCTGCCTCTGCAGCAACTCCTACAGTCACCAGTCGCAGCTCCAACAGTCACCAGTCTGCATCTGCAGCAGCTTCTACAGTCACAAGTCTGCCTCTGCAGCAGCTCCAGCAGTCACCAGTCTGCCTCTGCAGCAGCTCCTACAGTTACCAGTCTGCCTCTGCAGCAGCTCCAACAGTCACCAGTCTGCCTCTGCAGCAGCTCCAACAGTACCAGTCTGCCTCTGCAGCAGCTCCTACAGTCACCAGTCTTGCTCTGACAGTCACCAGTCTGCCTCTGCAGCAACTCTTATAGTCACCAGTCTGCCTCTGCAGTATCTCCAACGGTCACCAGTCTGCCTCTGCAACAGCTCCAAGTCACTAGTCTTCTTCTGCAGCAGTTCCAAGTCACCAGTCTGCCTCTGCAGCAGCTCCTACAGTTACATGCCTGCCTCTGCAGCAGCTCCAACAGTAACCAGTCTGCCTCTGCAGCAGCTCCAACAGTTACCAGTCTGCCTCTGCAGCAGCTCCTACAGTCACCAGTCACAGCTCCTACTGTCACCAGTCTGCCGCTGCAACAACTCTTATAGTCTCCAGTCTGCCTCTATAGCAGCTCCAACAGTCACCAGTCTGCCTCTGCAGCAGCTACTACAGTCACCAGTCTGCCTCTGCAGTATCTCCAGCAGTTACCAGTCTGCCACTGCAGCAGCTCCTAGTCACCAGTCTGCCTCTGCAGTATCTCCACAGTCAACAGTCTGCCTCTGCAGCAGCTCAACAGTCAAGTTTGCCTCTGCAGCAGATCCAACAGTCACTAGTCTGCTTCTGCAGCAGCTCTAAGTCACCAGTCTGCTTCTGCAACAGCTCCAACAGTCACCAGTCTGCCTATGCAGCAGCTCCTACAGTTACATGCCAGCCTCTGCAGCAGCTCCAACAGTAACCAGTCTGCCTCTGCAGCAGCTCCAACAGAGTCCAGTTTGCCTCTGCAGTAGCTCCTACAGTCACCAGTCGCAGCTCCTACTGTCACCAGTCTGCCTCTGCAACAACTCTTATAGTCACCAGTCTGCCTCTACAGCAGCTCCAACAGTCACCAGTCTGCCTCTGCAGCAACTCCTACAGTCACCAGTCTGCCTCTGCAGTATCTCCAACAGTCCCCAATCTGCCTCTGCAGCAGCTCCTAGTCAGCAGTCTGCCTCTGCAATATCTCCAACGTTCAACAGTCTGCCTCTGCAGCAGCTTCAACAGTCACCAGTTTGCCTCTGCAGCAGCTCCTGCAGTCACTAGTCTGCTTCTGCAGCAGCTCTAAGTCACTAGTCTGCTTCTGCAACAGCTCCAACAGTCACCAGTCTGCCTATGCAGCAGCTCCTACAGTTACATGCCAGCCTCTGCAGCAGCTCCAACAGTAACCAGTCTGCCTCTGCAGCAGCTCCAACAGAGTCCAGTTTGCCTCTGCAGTAGCTCCTACAGTCACCAGTCCAGCTCCTACTGTCACCAGTCTGCCTCTGCAACAACTCTTATAGTCACCAGTCTGCCTCTACAGCAGCTCCAACAGTCACCAGTCTGCCTCTGCAGCAACTCCTACAGTCACCAGTCTGCCTCTGCAGTATCTCCAACAGTCCCCAATCTGCCTCTGCAGCAGCTCCTAGTCAGCAGTCTGCCTCTGCAATATCTCCAACGTTCAACAGTCTGCCTCTGCAGCAGCTTCAACAGTCACCAGTTTGCCTCTGCAGCAGCTCCTGCAGTCACTAGTCTGCTTCTGCAGCAGCTCTAAGTCACTAGTCTGCTTCTGCAACAGCTCCAACAGTCTCCAGTCTGCCTCTGCAGCAGCTCCAAGTCACCAGTCTGCCTCTGCAGCAGCTCCAAGTCACCAGTCCGCCTCTGCAGCAGCTCCAACCGTCACATGTCTGCCTCTGAAGCAACATCTACAGTCACCAGTCGCAGCTCCAACAGTCACCAGTCTGCCTCTGCAGCAGCTCCAAACGTCACATGTCTGCCTCTGCAGCAACTCCTAGTCACATATCTGCTTCTGCAGCAATTCCTACAGTCACATGTCTGCCTCTGCAGCAACTCCTACAGTCACATTTCTGCCTCTGCAGCAACTCCTACAGTCACATGTCTGCCTCTGCAGCTGGTCCTACAGTCACCAGTCTGCCTCTGCGGCAGCTCCAACAGTCATCAGTCTACCTCTGCAGCAGCTCCAAGTCACCAGTCTTCCTCTGCAGCAGCTCTAGTCACCAGTCTGCCTCTGCAGCAGCTCCAACAGTCACCAGTCTGCCTCTGCAGTAGCTCCACAGTCACCAGTCTGCATCTGCAGCAGCTCCACAAGTCACCAGTCTGCCTCTGCAGCAGCTTATACAGTCACCAGTCTGCCTCTGCAGTAGCTCCACAAGTCACCAGTCTGCCTCTGCAGCAGCTCTATAGTCACCAGTCTGCTTCTGCAGCAGCTCCAACAGTCACCAGTCTGCCTCTGCAGCAGCTCCAACAGTCACCAGTCTGCTCTGCAGCAGCTCTACAGTCACCAGTCTGCTCTGCAGCAGCTCCAACAGTCACCAGTCTTCCTCTGCAGCAACTTATATAGTCACCAGTCTGCTTCTGCAGTAGCTCCACAAGTTGCCAGTCTGCATCTGCAGCAGCTCCTACAGTCACCAGTCTGCCTCTGCATCAGCTCCAAGTCACCAGTCTTCCTCTGCAGCAGCTCCATCAGTCACCAGTCTGCATCTGCAGCAGCTCCTACTGTCACCAGTTTGCTTCTGCAACAACTCTTATAGTCACCAGTCTGCCTCTACAGCAGCTCCTACAGTCACCAGTCTGCCTCTGCAGTATCTCAGTCACCACTCTGCCTCTGCAGCAGCTCCTAGTCACCAGTCTGCCTCTGCAGTATCTCCAAGGTCACCAGTCTGCCTCTGCAGCAGCTCCAACAGAAGTCAGTCTGCCTCTGCAGCAGCTCAACAGTAACCAGTCTGCATCTGCAGCAGCTCCTACTGTCACCAGTTTGCTTCAGCAACAACTCTTATAGTCAGCAGTCTGCCTCTACAGCAGCTCCTACAGTCACCAGTCTGCCTCTGCAGTATCTCAGTCACCACTCTGCCTCTGCAGCAGCTCCTAGTCACCAGTCTGCCTCTGCAGTATCTCCAACAGTCACCAGTCTGCCTCTGCAGCAGCTCAGCAAGTCAGTCTGCCTCTGCAGCAGCTCCAACAGTAACCAGTCTGCATCTGTAGCAGCTCCAACAGTCACCAGTTTACCTCTGCAGCAGCTCCAACAGTCACTAGTCTGCTTCTGCAGCAGCTCTACGTCACTAGTCTGCTTCTGTAACAGCTCCAACAGTCACATGTCTGCCTATGCAGCAGCTCCTTCAGTTACATGCCAGCCTCTGCAGCAGCTCCAAGTCACAAGTCTGCCTCTGCAGCAGCTCCAACAGTCATATGTCTGCCTCTGCAGGAATTCCTACAGTCACCAGTTGCAGCTCCAACAGTCGCCAGTCTGCCTCTGCAGCAGCTCCTACAGTCACCAGTCTGCCTGTGCAGCAGCTCCTACAGTCACGTCTGCCTCTGCAGTAACTCCTACAGTCAACAGTCTGCCTCTGCAACAACTCCGACAGTCACCAGTCTGCCTATGCAGCAGCTCCAATAGTTACCAGTCTGCCTCTGCAGCAGCTCCTACAGTCACCCGTCTGCCTCTGCTGTAGCTCCAACAGTCACCAGTCTGCCTCTGCAGCAGCTCCAAGTCACCAGTCTGCATCTGCAGCAGCTCCAAGTCACCAGTCTGCCTTTGCAGCAGCTCCAACAGTCTCATGTCTGCCTCTGCAGAACTCCTACAGTCACCAGTCGCAGCTTCAACAGTCACCAGTCTGCCTCTGCAGCAGCTCCTACAGTCACCAGTCTGCATCTGCAGCAGCTCCATTAGTCACATGTCTGCCTCTGCAGCAACTCCTAATCACATGTCTGCCTCTGCAGCAACTCCTAGTCACCAGTCTGCCTCTGCAGCAGCTCCAACAGTCACCAGTCTGCCTCTGCAGCAGCTCCAACAGTCACCAATCTGCCTCTGCAGAAGCTCCTACAGTAATCTGTATGCCTCTGCAGCAACTCCTACAGTCACCAGTCGTAGCTTCTACAGTCACCAGTCTGCCTCTGCAACAACTCCTACAGTCACCAGTCTGCCTCTGCATCAGCTCCAAGTCACCATTCTTCCTCTGCAGCAGCTCCAACAGTCACCAGTCTGCCTCTGCAGCAGCTCCTACTGTCACCAGTTTGCTTCTGCAACAACTCTTATAGTCACCAGCCTACCTCTACAGCAGCTCCTACAGTCACCAGTCTGCCTCTGCAGCAGCTCCAACAGTCACCAGTCTGCCTCTGCAAGCAGCTCCAAGTCACCAGTCTGCTTCTGCAGCAGCTCCTACAGTCACCAGTCTGCCTCTGCAGCAGCTCCAACAGTCACCAGTCTGCCTCTGCAGCAGCTCCAACAGTCACCAGTCTGCTCTGCAGCAGCTCCAACAGTCACCAGTCTGCCTCTGCAGCAGCTCCAACAGTCACCTGTCTGCCTCTGCAGCAGCTCCAACAGTCACCAGTCTGCCTCTGCAGCAGCTCCTACAGTCACCAGTCTGCCTCTGCAGCAGCTTATATAGTCACCAGTCTGCCTCTGCAGTAGCTCCAAGTCACCAGTCTGCCTCTGCAGCAGCTTATAGTCACCAGTCTGCTTCTGCAGTAGCTCCAAAGTTGCCAGTCTGCCTCTGCAGCAGCTCCTCAGTCCCAGTCTGCCTCTGCAGCAGCTCCAAGTCATCAGTCTTCCTCTGCAGCAGCTCCAACAGTCACCAGTCTTCCTCTGCAGCAACTTATTTAGTCACCAGTCTGCTTCTGCAGTAGCTCCACAAGGTGCCAGTCTGCCTCTGCAGCAGCTCCTACAGTCACCAGTCTTCCTCTGCATCAGCTCCAACAGTCACCAGTCTGCCTCTGCAGCAGCTTCTACTGTCACCAGTTTGCTTCTGCAACAACTCTTATAGTCACCAGTCTGCCTCTACAGCAGTTTCCACAGTCACCAGTCTGCCTCTGCAGTATCTCCAACAGTCACCACTGCCTCTACAGCAGCTCCTAGTCACCAGTCTTCCTCTGCAGTATCTCCAACGGTCACCAGTCTGCCTCTGCAGCAGCTCCAACAGAAGTCAGTCTGCCTCTGCAGCAGCTCCAACAGTAACCAGTCTGCCTCTGTAGCAGGTCCAACAGTCACCAGTTTGCCCCTGCAGCAGCTCCAACAGTCACTAGTCTGCCTCTGCAGCAGCTCCAAGTCACCAGTCTGCCTCTGCAGCAGCTCCAACAGTCACCAGTCTGCCTCTGCAGCAGCTCCACAGTACAGCCAGCCTCTGCAGCAGCTCCACAGTCACCAGTCTGCCTCTGCAGCAGCTCCACAGTCACCAGTCTGCCTCTGCAGCAGCT
Organism: Neoceratodus forsteri; assembly: GCA_016271365.2. Lineage (NCBI taxonomy): Eukaryota > Metazoa > Chordata > Ceratodontiformes > Ceratodontidae > Neoceratodus > Neoceratodus forsteri. Next base: position 543,056,980 of record JADMNL010000023.1, read on the forward strand.
CCAACAGTCACCAGTCTGCCTCTGCAGCAGCTCCACAGTCACCAGTCTGCCTCTGCAGCAGCTCAACAGTCACCAGTCTGCCTCTGCAGCAGCTCCTACAGTCACCAGTCTGCTTCTGCAGCAGCTCTACAGTCACCAGTCTGCCTCTGCAGCAGCTCCTACAGTCACCAGTCTGCCTCTGCAGTATCTCCAGTCACCACTCTGCCTCTGCAGCAGCTCCTAGTCACCAGTCTGCCTCTGCAGTATCTCCAACAGTCACCAGTCTGCCTCTGCAGCAGCTCCAACAAGTCAGTCTGCCTCTGCAGCAGCTCCAGCAGTAACCAGTCTGCCTCTGCAGCAGCTCCAACAGTCGCCAGTCTGCTCTGCAGCAGCTCCAGCAGTCACTAGTCTGCCTCTGCAGCAGCTCCTAAGTCACTAGTCTGCTCTGCAGCAGCTCCAACAGTCACCAGTCTGCCTCTGCAGCAGCTCCTACAGTTACATCCAGCCTCTGCAGCAGCTCCAAGTCACCAGTCTGCCTCTGCAGCAGCTCCAAGTCACCAGTCTGCCTCTGCAGCAGCTCCAACAGTCACATGTCTGCCTCTGCAGCAATCTGACAGTCACCAGTTGCAGCTCCACAGTCACCAGTCTGCCTCTGCAGCAGCTCCACAGTCACCAGTCTGCCTCTGCAGCAGCTCACAGTCACCAGTCTGCCTCTGCAGCAGCTCCAACAGTCACCAGTCTGCTCTGCAGCAGCTCCACAGTCACCAGTCTGCCTCTGCAGCAGCTCCACAGTCACCGTCTGCCTCTGCTGCAGCTCCAACAGTCACCAGTCTGCCTCTGCAGCAGCTCCAAGTCACCAGTCTGCCTTGCAGACTCCAACAGTCTCATGTCTGCCTGCAGGAACTCCTACAGTCACCAGTCGCAGCTTCAACAGTCACCAGTCTGCCTCTGCAGCAGCTCCTACAGTCACCAGTGTGCCTCTGCAGCAGCTCCAGCAGTCACATGTCTGCCTCTGCAGCAACTCCTAATCACATGTCTGCCTCTGCAGCAACTCCTACAGTCACAAGTCGTAGCTTCTACAGTCACCAGTCTGCCTCTGCAACAATGCCTACAGTCACCAGTCTGCCTCTGCATCAGCTCCAAGTCACCATTCTTCCTCTGCAGCAGCTCCAACAGTCACCAGTCTGCCTCTGCAGCAGCTCCTACTGTCACCAGTCTGCCTCTACAGCAGCTCCTACAGTCACCAGTCTGCCTCTGCAGTATCTCCAACAGTCACCACTCTGCCTCTACAGCAGCTCCTAGTCACCAGTCTGCCTCTGCAGTATCTCCAACGGTCACCAGTCTGCCTCTGCAACAGCTCCAAGTCACTAGTCTGCTTCTGCAGCAGTTCCAAGTCACCAGTCTGCCTCTGCAGCAGCTCCTACAGTTACATGCCTGCCTCTGCAGCAGCTCCAACAGTAACCAGTCTGCCTCTGCAGCAGCTCCAACAGTCACCAGTCGCAGCTCCTACTGTCACCAGTCTGCCGCTGCAACAACTCTTATAGTCACCAGTCCACCTCTACAGCAGCTCCAACAGTCACCTGTCTGCCTCTGCAGCAACTCCTACACTCACCAGTCTGCCTCTGAAGCAGCTCCACAAGTCACCAGTCTGCCTCTGCAGCAGCTTATATAGTCACCAGTCTGCCTCTGCAGTAGCTCCACAAGTCACCAGTCTGCCTCTGCAGCAGCATATATAGTCACCAGTCTGCTTCTGCAGTAGCTCCACAAGTTGCCAGTCTGCCTCTGCAGCAGCTCCTACAGTCGCCAGTCTGCCTCTGCATCAGCTCAAGTCATCAGTCTTCCTCTGCAGCAGCTCCAACAGTCACCAGTCTTGCCTCTGCAGCAACTTATTTAGTCACCAGTCTGCTTCTGCAGTAGCTCCCAAGTTGCCAGTCTGCCTCTGCAGCAGCTCCTACAGTCACCACTCTGCCTCTACAGCAGCTCCTAGTCACCAGTCTGCCTCTGCAGTATCTCCACGGTCACCAGTCTGCCTCTGCAACAGCTCCAACAGAGTCAGTCTGCCTCTGCAGCAGCTCCAACAGTAACCAGTCTGCCTCTGTAGCAGCTCAAAGTCACCAGTTTGCCCTGCAGCAGCTCAACAGTCACTAGTCTGCTTCTGCAGCAGCTCTAAATCACTAGTCTGCTTCTGCAACAGCTCCAACAGTCACCAGTCTGCCTATGAAGCAGCTCCTACAGTTACATGCCAGCCTCTGCAGCAGCTCCAAGTCACCAGTCTCCTCTGCAGCAGCTCCAGGTCACCAGTCTGCCTCTGCAGCAGCTCCAACAGTCACATGTCTGCCTCTGCAGCAATTTCTAAAGTCACCAGTTGCAGCTCAACAGTCACCAGTCTGCCTCTGCAGCACCTCCAACAGTCACATGTCTGCCTCTGCACCAACTCCTACAGTCAACAGTCTGCCTCTGCAACAACTCCAACAGTAACCAGTCTGCCTATGCAGCAGCTCCAATAGTTACCAGTCTGCCTCTGCAGCAGCTCCTACAGTCACCTGTCTGCCTCTGCTGTAGCTCCAACAGTCACCAGTCTGCCTCTGCAGCAGCTCCAACAGTCACATGTCTGTCTCTGCAGCAACTCCTACAGTCACCAGTCTGCCTCTGCAGCAGCTCCAACAGTCACCAGTCTGCCTCTGCAGCAGCTCACAGTCACCAGTCTGCCTCTGCAGCAGCTCCAACAGTCACCAGTCTGCCTCTGCAGCAGCTCCAAGTCACCAGTCTGCCTCTGCAGCAGCTCCAAGTCACCAGTCTGCCTTTGCAGCAGCTCCAACAGTCACATGTCTGCCTCTGCAGCAACTCCTACAGTCACCAGTCGCAGCTCCAACAGTCACCAGTCTGCATCTGCAGCAGCTCCTACAGTCACAAGTCTGCCTCTGCAGCAGCTCCAGCAGTCACGTCTGCCTCTGCAGCAACTTCTAGTCACCAGTCTGCCTCTGCAGCAGCTCCAACAGTCACCAGTCTGCCTATGCAGCAGCTCCAATAGTTACCAGTCTGCCTCTGCAGCAGCTCCTACAGTCACCAGTCTGCCTCTGCAGCAGCTCCAACAGTAACCAGTCTGCATCTGCAGCAGCTCCTACTGTCACCAGTTTGCTTCAGCAACAACTCTTACAGTCACCAGTCTGCCTCTACAGCAGCTCCTACAGTCACCAGTCTGCCTCTGCAGTATCTCAGTCACCACTCTGCCTCTGCAGCAGCTCCTAGTCACCAGTATGCCTCTGCAGTATCTCCAACGGTCACCAGTCTGCCTCTGCAGCAGCTCCAACAGAAGTCAGTCTGCCTCTGCAGCAGCTCCAACAGTAACCAGTCTGCATCTGTAGCAGCTCCAACAGTCGCCAGTTTACCTCTGCAGCAGCTCCAACAGTCACTAGTCTGCTTCTGCAGCAGCTCTAAGTCACTAGTCTGCTTCTGCAACAGCTCCAACAGTCACATGTCTGCCTATGCAGCAGCTCCTTCAGTTACATGCCAGCCTCTGCAGCAGCTCCAAGTCACAACTCTGCCTCTGCAGCAGCTCCAAGTCACCAGTCTGCTTCTGCAGCAGCTCCAACAGTCACATGTCTGCCTCTGCAGGAATTCCTACAGTCACCAGTTGCAGCTCCAACAGTCGCCAGTCTGCCTCTGCAGCAGCTCCTACAGTCACCAGTCTGCCTCTGCAGCAGCTCCTAGCGTCACGTCTGCCTCTGCAGTAACTCCTACAGTCAACAGTCTGCCTCTGCAACAACTCCGACAGTCACCAGTCTGCCTATGCAGCAGCTCCAATAGTTACCAGTCTGCCTCAGCAGCAGCTCCTACAGTCACCCGTCTGCCTCTGCTGCAGCTCCAACAGTCACCAGTCTGCCTCTGCAGCAGCTCCAAGTCACCAGTCTGCCTTTGCAGCAGCTCCAACAGTCTCATGTCTGCCTCTGCAGGAACTCCTACAGTCACCAGTCGCAGCTTCAACAGTCACCAGTCTGCCTCTACAGCAGCTCCTACAGTCACCAGTGTGCCTCTGCAGCAGCTCCAGCAGTCACATGTCTGCCTCTGCAGCAACTCCTAATCACATGTCTGCCTCTGCAGCAACTCCTACAGTCACAAGTCGTAGCTTCTACAGTCACCAGTCTGCCTCTGCAACAATGCCTACAGTCACCAGTCTGCCTCTGCATCAGCTCCAAGTCACCATTCTTCCTCTGCAGCAGCTCCAACAGTCACCAGTCTGCCTCTGCAGCAGCTCCTACTGTCACCAGTCTGCCTCTACAGCAGCTCCTACAGTCACCAGTCTGCCTCTGCAGTATCTCCAACAGTCACCACTCTGCCTCTACAGCAGCTCCTAGTCACCAGTCTGCCTCTGCAGTATCTCCAACGGTCACCAGTCTGCCTCTGCAACAGCTCCAAGTCACTAGTCTGCTTCTGCAGCAGTTCCAAGTCACCAGTCTGCCTCTGCAGCAGCTCCTACAGTTACATGCCTGCCTCTGCAGCAGCTCCAACAGTAACCAGTCTGCCTCTGCAGCAGCTCCAACAGTCACCTGTCTGCCTCTGCAGCAGCTCCTACAGTCACCAGTCTGCCTCTGCAGCAGCTCAGTCACCAGTCTGCCTCTGCAGCAGCTCCAACAGTCACCTGTCTGCCTCTGCAGCAACTCCTACACTCACCAGTCTGCCTCTGAAGCAGCTCCACAAGTCACCAGTCTGCCTCTGCAGCAGCTTATATAGTCACCAGTCTGCCTCTGCAGTAGCTCCACAAGTCACCAGTCTGCCTCTGCAGCAGCATATATAGTCACCAGTCTGCTTCTGCAGTAGCTCCACAAGTTGCCAGTCTGCCTCTGCAGCAGCTCCTACAGTCGCCAGTCTGCCTCTGCATCAGCTCCAAGTCATCAGTCTTCCTCTGCAGCAGCTCCAACAGTCACCAGTCTTCCTCTGCAGCAACTTATTTAGTCACCAGTCTGCTTCTGCAGTAGCTCCACAAGTTGCCAGTCTGCCTCTGCAGCAGCTCCTACAGTCACCACTCTGCCTCTACAGCAGCTCCTAGTCACCAGTCTGCCTCTGCAGTATCTCCAACGGTCACCAGTCTGCCTCTGCAACAGCTCCAACAGAAGTCAGTCTGCCTCTGCAGCAGCTCCAACAGTAACCAGTCTGCCTCTGTAGCAGCTCCAAAAGTCACCAGTTTGCCCCTGCAGCAGCTCCAACAGTCACTAGTCTGCTTCTGCAGCAGCTCTAAATCACTAGTCTGCTTCTGCAACAGCTCCAACAGTCACCAGTCTGCCTATGAAGCAGCTCCTACAGTTACATGCCAGCCTCTGCAGCAGCTCCAAGTCACCAGTCTCCCTCTGCAGCAGCTCCAGGTCACCAGTCTGCCTCTGCAGCAGCTCCAACAGTCACATGTCTGCCTCTGCAGCAATTTCTAAAGTCACCAGTTGCAGCTCCAACAGTCACCAGTCTGCCTCTGCAGCACCTCCAACAGTCACATGTCTGCCTCTGCACCAACTCCTACAGTCAACAGTCTGCCTCTGCAACAACTCCAACAGTAACCAGTCTGCCTATGCAGCAGCTCCAATAGTTACCAGTCTGCCTCTGCAGCAGCTCCTACAGTCACCTGTCTGCCTCTGCTGTAGCTCCAACAGTCACCAGTCTGCCTCTGCAGCAGCTCCAACAGTCACATGTCTGTCTCTGCAGCAACTCCTACAGTCAACAGTCTGCCTCTGCACCAACTCCTACAGTCACCAGTCTGCCTATGCAGCAGCTCCAATAGTTACCAGTCTGCCTCTGCAGCAGCTCCTACAGTCACCTGTCTGCCTCTGCTGTAGCTCCAACAGTCACCAGTCTGCCTTTGCAGCAGGTCCAAGTCACCAGTCTGCCTCTGCAGGAGCTCCAAGTCACCAGTCTGCCTTTGCAGCAGCTCCAACAGTCACATGTCTGCCACTGCAGCAACTCCTACAGTCACCAGTCGCATCTCCAACAGTCACCAGTCTGCATCTGCAGCAGCTCCTACAGTCACAAGTCCGCCTCTGCAGCAGCTCCAGCAGTCACATGTCTGCCTCTGCAGCAACTCCTAGTCACCAGTCTGCCTCTGCAGCAGCTCCAACATTCACCAGTCTGCCTATGCAGCAGCTCCAATAGTTACCAGTCTGCCTCTGCAGCAGCTCCTACAGTCACATGTCTGCCTCTGCTGTAGCTCCAGCAGTCACCAGTCTGCCTCTGCAGCAGCTCCAACAGTCACATGTCTGCCTCTGCAGCAACTCCTACAGTCAACAGTCTGCCTCTGCAACAACTCCTACAGTCACCAGTCTGCCTATGCAGCAGCTCCAATAGTTACCAGTCTGCCTCTGCAGCAGCTCCAACAGTCACGTCTGCCTCTGCAGCAATTTCTAAAGTCACCAGTTGCAGCTCCAACAGTCGCCAGTCTGCCTCTGCAGCACCTCCAACAGTCACATGTCTGCCTCTGCACCAACTCCTACAGTCAACAGTCTGCCTCTGCAACAACTCCTACAGTCACCAGTCTGCCTATGCAGCAGCTCCAATAGTTACCAGTCTGCCTCTGCAGCAGCTCCTACAGTCACCTGTCTGCCTCTGTAGCTCCAACAGTCACCAGTCTGCTTTTGCAGCAGGTCCAAGTCACCAGTCTGCCTCTGCAGGAGCTCCAAGTCACCAGTCTGCCTTTGCAGCAGCTCCAACAGTCACATGTCTGCCACTGCAGCAACTCCTACAGTCACCAGTCGCAGCTCCAACAGTCACCAGTCTGCATCTGCAGCAGCTCCTACAGTCACAAGTCCGCCTCTGCAGCAGCTCCAGCAGTCACATGTCTGCCTCTGCAGCAACTCCTAGTCACCAGTCTGCCTCTGCAGCAGCTCCAACAGTCACCAGTCAGCCTCAGCAGCAGCTCCAACAGTCACATGTCTGCCTCTGCAGCAACTCCTACAGTCAACAGTCTGCCTCTGCAACAACTCCTACAGTCACCAGTCTGCCTATGCAGCAGCTCCAATAGTTACCAGTCTGCCTCTGCAGCAGCTCCTACAGTCACCTGTCTGCCTCTGCTGTAGCTCCAACAGTCACCAGTCTGCCTTTGCAGCAGGTCCAAGTAACCAGTCTGCCTCTGCAGGAGCTCCAAGTCACCAGTCTGCCTTTGCAGCAGCTCCAACAGTCACATGTCTGCCACTGCAGCAACTCCTACAGTCACCAGTCGCAGCTCCAACAGTCACCAGTCTGCATCTGCAGCAGCTCCTACAGTCAGAAGTCCGCCTCTGCAGCAGCTCCAGCAGTCACATGTCTGCCTCTGCAGCAACTCCTAGTCACCAGTCTGCCTCTGTAGCAGCTCCAACAGTCACCAGTTTGCCTCTGCAGCAGCTCCAACAGTAATCTGTATGCCTCTGCAGCTACTCCTACAGTCACCAGTCGTAGCTCCTACAGTCACCAGTCTGCCTCTGCAACAACTCTTATAGTCACCAGTCTGCCTCTGCAGTATCTCCAATGGTCACCAGTCTGCCTCTGCAACAGCTCCAAGTCACTAGTCTGCTTCTGCAGCAGTTCCAAGTCACCAGTCTGCCTCTGCAGCAGCTCCTACAGTTACATGCCTGCCTCTGCAGCAGCTCCAACAGTAACCAGTCTGCCTCTGCAGAAGCTCCAACAGTTACCAGTCTGCCTCTGCAGCAGCTCCTACAGTCACCAGTCACAGCTCCTTCTGTCACCAGTCTGCCACTGCAACAACTCTTATAGTCTCAAGTCTGCCTCTATAGCAGCTCCAACAGTCACCAGTCTGCCTCTGCAGCAGCTCCTACAGTCACCAGTCTGCCTCTGCAGTATCTCCAGCAGTCACCAGTCTGCCACTGTAGCAGCTCCTAGTCACCAGTCTGCCTCTGCAGTATCTCCAACGGTCAACATTCTGCCTCTGCAGCAGCTCCAACAGTCACCAGTTTGCCTCTGCAGCAGCTCCAACAGTCACTAGTCTGCTTCTGCAGCAGCTCTAAGTCACCAGTCTGCTTCTGCAACAGCTCCAACAGTCACCAGTCTGCCTATGCAGCAGCTCCTACAGTTACATGCCAGCCTCTGCAGCTGCTCCAATAGTAACCAGTCTGCCTCTGCAGCAGCTCCGACAGTCACCAGTCTGCCTCTGCAGCAGCTTCTACAGTCACCATTCTGCCTCTGCATCAGTTCCTATATTCCCCAGTCTGCCTCTGCAGCAACTCCAACAGTCACTGGTCTGCTTCTGCAGCAGCTCTCATTCACCTGTCTGCTTCTGCAGCAGCTCCAACATTCACCAGTCTGCCTCTGCAGCAACTCCTACAGTCAACAGTCTGCCTCTGCAACAACTCCTACAGTCACCAGTCTGCCTATGCAGCAGCTCCAATAGTTACCAGTCTGCCTCTGCATCAGTTCCTACAGTCATCAGTCTGCCTCTGCAGTAGCTCCAGTCACCAGTCTGCCTCTTCAGCAGCTCCTAGTCACCAGTCTGCCACTGCAGTGTCTCCAACGGCCACCAGTCTGCCTCTGCAGCAGCTCCAACAGTAGTCAGTCTGCCTCTGCAGCAGCTCCAACAGTAACCAGTCTGCCTCTGTAGCAGCTCCAAACAGCCACCTGTTTGCCTCTGCAGCAGCTCCAACTGTCACTAGTCTGCTTCTGCAGCAGCTCTAAGTCACTAGTCTGCTTCTGCAACAGCTTCAATAGTCACCAGTCTGCTTATGCAGCACTCCTACAGTTACATGCCAGCCTCTGCAGCAGCTCCAAGTCACCAGTCTGTCTCTGCAGCAGCTCCAAGTCACCAGTCTGCCTCTGCAGCAGCTCCAAGAGTCAAATGTCTGCTTCTGCAGCAACTCCTACAGTCACCAGTCGCAGCTCCAACAGTCACCAGTCTGCCTCTGCAGCAGCTCCTACAGTCACCAGTCTGCCTCTGCAGCAGCTGCAATAGTCACATGTCTGCCTCTGCATCAATTCCTACAGTCACCAGTTGCAGCTCCAACAGTCACCAGTCTGCCTCTACAGCAGGTCCTACAGTCACCAGTCTGCCTCTGCAGCAACTCCCAACAGTCACATGTCTGCCTCTGCAGCAACTCCTACAGTCAACTGTCTGCCTCTGCAACAACTCCTACAGTCACCAGTCTGCCTATGCAACAGCTCCAATAGTTACCAGTCTGCCTCTGCAGCAGCTCCTACAGTCACCCGTCTGCCTCTGCTGTAGCTCCAACAGTCACCAGTCTGCCTCTGCAGCAACTCCTACAGTCGCCAGTCTGCCTCTGCAGCAGCTCCAGCAGTCACATGTCTGCCTCTGCAGCAACTCCTAGTCACCAGTCTGCCTCTGCAGCAGCTCCAACAGTCACCAGTCTGCCTCTGCAGCAGCTCCAACAGTCACCAGTCTGCCTCTGCAGCAGCTCCAACAGTAATCTGTATGCCTCTGCAGCAACTCCTACAGTCACCAGTTGTAGCTCCTACAGTCACCAGTCTGCCTCTGCAACAACTCTTATAGTCACCAGTCCACCTCTACAGCAGCTCCAACAGTCACCAATCTGCCTCTGTAGCAGCTCCTACAGTCACCAGTCTGCCTCTGCAGTATCTCCAACAGTCACCAGTCTGCCACTGCAGCAGAAGCTCCTAGTCACCAGGCTGCCTCTGCAGTATCTCCAATGGTCAACATTCTGCCTCTGCAGCAGCTCCAACAGTCACCAGTTTGCCTCTGCAGCAGCTCCAACAGTCACTAGTCTGCTTCTGTAGCAGCTCTAAGTCACCAATCTGCTTCTGCAACAGCTCCAACAGTCACCAGTCTGCCTATGCAGGAGCTCCTACAGTTACATGCCAGCCTCTGCAGCTGCTCCAACAGTAACCAGTCTGCCTCTGCAGCAGCTTCTACAGTCACCAGTCTGCCTCTGCAACAGCTCCAACAGTCACCAGTCTGCCACTGCAGCAGCTTCTACAGTCACCATTCTGCCTCTGCAGCAGTTCCTACAGTCACAAGTCTGCCTCTGCAGCAACTCCAACAGTCACTGGTCTGCTTCTGCAGCAGCTCTCATTCACCTTTCTGCTTCTGCAGTAGCTCCAGCATTCACCAGTCTGCCTCTGCAGCAACTCCTACAGTCAACAGTCTGCCTCTGCAACAACTCCTACAGTCACCAGTCTGCCTATGCAGCTGCTCCAACAGTAACCAGTATGCCTCTGCAACAACTCCTACAGTCACCAGTCGCAGCTCCAACAGTCACCAGTCTGCCTCTGCAGCTGCTCCAACAGTAACCAGTATGCCTCTGCAACAACTCCTACAGTCACCAGTCACAGCTCCTACAGTCACCAGTCTGCCTCTGCAGCAGCTCCAACAGTAATCTGTATGCCTCTGCAGCAACTCCTACAGTCACCAGTCGTAGCTCCAACAGTCACCAGTCTGCCTCTGCAACAACTCTTATAGTCACCAGTCTGCCTCTGCAGTATCTCCAATGGTCACCAGTCTGCCTCTGCAGCAGCTCCAAGTCACTAGTCTGCTTCTGCAGCAGCTCTAAGTCACCAGTCTGCCTCTGCAGCAGCTCCTACAGTTACATGCCTGCCTCTGCAGCAGCTTCAACAGTAACCAGTCTGCCTCTGCAGCAGCTGCAACAGTTACCAGTCTGCCTCTGCAGTAGCTCCTACAGTCACCAGTCACAGCTCCTACTGTCACCAGTCTGCCTCTGCAACAACTCCTACAGTCACCAGTCTGACTCTGCAGTATCTCCAACAGTCCCCAGTCTGCCTCTGCAGCAGCTCCTAGTCACCAGTCTGCCTCTGCAGTATCTCCAACGGTCAACAGTCTGCCTCTGCAACAGCTCCAACAGTCTCCAGTCTGCCTCTGCAGCAGCTCCAAGTCACCAGTCTGCCTCTGCAGCACCTCCAAGTCACCAGTCTGCCTCTGCAGCAGCTCCAACAGTCACAAGTCTGCCTCTGCAGCAACTCCTACAGTCACTAGTCGCCTCTGCAGCAGCTCCAACAGTCACCAGTCTGCCTCTGCAGCAGCTCCTACAGTCACATGTCTGCCTCTGCAGCAACTCCTACAGTCACATATCTGCCTCTGCAGCAACTCCTACAGTCACATGTCTGCCTCTGCAGCTGGTCCTACAGTCACCAGTCTGCCTCTGCGGCAGCTCCAACAGTCACCAGTCTACCTCTGCAGCAGCTCCTAAGGTCACCAGTCTTCCTCTGCAGCAGCTCTGTCACCTGTCTGCCTCTGCAGCAGCTCCAACACTCACCAGTCTGCGTCTGAAGCAGCTGCACAAGTCATCAGTCTGCCTCTGCAGCAGCTAATATAGTCACCAGTCTGTCTCTGCAGTAGCTCCACAAGTCACCAGTCTGCCTTTGCAGCAGCTTATATAGTCACCAGTCTGCTTCTGCAGTAGCTCCACAAGTTGCCAGTCTGCCTCTGCAGCAGCTCTTACAGTCGTCAGTCTGCCTCTGCATCAGCTCCAAGTCACCAGTCTTCCTCTGTAGCAGCTCCAACGGTCACCTGTCTGACTCTGCAGCAGCAACTACAGTCACATCTGCTTCTGCAGCAGCTCTACGTTACCAGTCTGCCTCTGCAGCAACTCCTACAGTCACCGCTCTCAGCTGCAACAGTAACCAATCTGCCTCTGCAGCAGCTCCAACAGTAACCAGTCTGCCTCTGCAGCAGCTCCAACAGTTACCAGTCTGCCTCTGCAGCAGCTCTAACAGTCACCAGTCTGCCTGTGAAGCAGCTCCTACAGTTACATGCCAGCCTCTGCAGCAGCTCCAACAGTAACCAGTCTGCCTCTGCAGCAGCTCCAACAGTCACCAGTCTGCCTCTGCAGCAGCTCCTACAGTCACCAGTCTGCCTCTGCAGCAATTCCTACAGTCACCAGTCTGCCTCTGCAGCAGCTCCAACAGTCACTGGTCTGCTTCTGCAGCAGCTCTCATTCACCTGTCTGCTTCTGCAGTAGCTCCAACAGTCACCAGTCTGCCTCTGCAGCAACTCCTACAGTCAACAGTCTGCCTATGCAGCAGCTCCTACAGTGACCATTCTGCCTCTGCAGTAGCTCCTGCAGTCACCAGTCTGCCTCTGCAGCATCTCCTACAGTCACCAGTCTGCCTCTGCAGCAGCTCCAAGTCACCAGTCTGCCTCTGCAGCAGCTCCAAGTCACCAGTCTGCCTCTGCAGCAGCTCCAACAGTCACATGTCTGCCTCTGCAGCAACTTTTACAGTCACATGTCTGCCTCTGCAGCAACTCCTACAGTCACCAGTCTGCCTCTGCAGCTGCTCCTACAGTCACCTGTCTGCCTCTGCGGCAGCTCCAACAGTCACCAGTCTGCCTCTGCAGCAGCTCCAACAGTCACCAGTCTGCCTCTGCAGCTGCTCCTACAGTCACCCGTCTGCCTCTGCGGCAGCTCCTACAGTCATCAGTCTACCTCTGCAGCAGCTCCTAAGGTCACCAGTCTTCCTCTGCAGCAGCTCTGTCACTAGTCTGCCTCTGCAGCAGCTCCAACAGTCACCAGTCTGCCTCTGCAGCAACTCCTACATTCACCATTCTGCCGCTGAAGCAGCTCCACAAGTCACCAGTCTGCCTCTGCAGCAGCTTATATAGTCACTAGTCTGTCTCTGCAGTAGCTCCACAAGTTGCCAGTCTCCCTCTGCAGCAGCTCCTACAGTCACCAGTCTGCCTCTGCTGCAGCTCCAAGTCACCAGTCTTCCTCTGCAGCAGCTCCAACAGTCACCGGTCTGCCTCTGCAGCAGCTTCTACAGTCACATCTGCTTCTGCAGCAGCTCCAACAGTCACCAGTCTGCCTCTGCAGCAGCTCCAACAGTAACCAGTCTGCCTCTGCAGCAACTCCTACAGTCACCACTCACCTCTGCAGCAGCTCCAACAGTCACCAGTCTGCCTCTGCAGCAGCTCTAGTCACCAGTCTCCTATTGTCACCAGTCTGCCTCTGCATCAACTCTTATAGTCACCAGTCTGCCTGTGCAGCAGCTCCAACAGTCACCTGTCTGCCTCTGCAGTATCTCCAACAGTCACCAGTCTGCATATGCAGCAGCTCCAACAGTCACCTGTCTGCCTCATCAGCAGCTCCAACAGTCACTAGTCTGCTTCTGCAACAGCTCTAAGTCACCAGTCTGCCTATGCAGCAGCTCCTACAGTTATGCGCCTGCCTCTGCAGCAGCTCCAACAGTAACCAGTCTGCCTCTGTAGCAGCTCCAACAGTCACCAGTTTGCTTCTGCAGCAGCTCCAACAGTCACCAGTCTGCCTCTGCAGCAGCACCAACAGTAACCAGTCTGCCTCTGCAGCAGCTCCTACAGTTACATGCCTGCCTCTGCAGCAGCTCCAACAGTAACCAGTCTGCCTCTGCAGCAACTCCTACAGTCACCAGTCTCAGCTCCTACAGTCACCAGTCTGCCTCTGCAACAACTCTTATAGTCACCAGTCTGCCTCTGCAGTATCTCCAACAGTCACCAGTCTGCCTATGCAGCAGCTCCAACAGACACCTGTCTGCCTCATCAGCAGCTCCAAGTCACCAGTCTGCCTTTGCAGCAGCTCCAAGTTACCAGTCTGCCTCTGCAGCAGCTCCAAGTCACCAGTCTTCCTCTGCAGCAGCTCCAACAGTCACCTGTCTGCCTCTGCAGCAGCTTCTACAGTCACATCTGCTTCTGCAGCAGCTCTAAGTTACCAGTCTGCATCTGCAGCAGCTTCAACAGTAACCAGTCTGCCTCTGCAGCAACTCCTACAGTCACCACTCGCAGCTCCAACAGTAACCATTCTGCCTCTGCAGCAGCCCCAACAGTTACCAGTCTGCCTCTGCGGCAGCTCCAACAGTTACCAGTCTGCCTCTGCAGCAGCTTGTACAGTCACCAGTAGCAGCTCCTACTGTCACCAGTCTGCCTCTGCAACAATTCTTATAGTCACCAGTCTGCCTGTGCAGCAGCTCCAACAGTCACCTGTCTGCCTCTGCAGTATCTCCAACAGTCACCAGTCTGCATATGCAGCAGCTGCAACAGTCACCTGTCTGCCTCATCAGCAGCTCCAACAGTCACTAGTCTGCTTCTGCAACAGCTCTAAGTCACCAGTCTGCCAATGCAGCAGCTCCTACAGTTACGTGCCTGCCTCTGCAGCAGCTCCAACAGTAACCAGTCTGCCTCTGTAGCAGCTCCAACAGTCACCAGTTTGCTTCTGCAGCAGCTCCAGCAGTCACCAGTCTGCCTCTGCAGCAGCACCAACAGTAACCAGTCTGCCTCTGCAGCAGCTCCTACAGTTACATGCCTGCCTCTGCAGCAGCTCCAACAGTAACCAGTCTGCCTCTGCAGCAACTCCTACAGTCACCAGTCTCAGCTCCTACAGTCACCAGTCTGCCTCTGCAGTATCTCCAACGGTCACCAGTCTGCCTCTGCAGCAGCTCCCAGTCACTGGTCTGCTTCTGCAGCAACTCTAAGTCACCAGTCTGCCTCTGCAGCAGCTTCTACAGTTACATGCCTGCCTCTGCAGCAGCTCCAACAGTAACCAGTCTGCCTCTGCAGCAGCTCCAATAGTTACCAGTCTGCCTCTGCAGCAGCTCCTACAGTCACCAGTCGCAGTTCCTACTGTCACCAGTCTGCCTCTGTAACAACTCTTATAGTCACCAGTCTGCCTCTGCAGCAGCTTCTACAGTTACATGCCTGCCTCTGCAGCAGCTCCAACAGTAACCAGTCTGCCTCTGCAGCAGCTCCAATAGTTACCAGTCTGCCTCTGCAGCAGCTCCTACAGTCACCAGTCGCAGCTCCTACTGTCACCAGTCTGCCTCTGTAACAACTCTTATAGTCACCAGTCTGCCTCTGCAGCAGCTCCTACAGTCACCAGTCTGCCTCTGCAGTATCTCCAACAGTCACCGGTCTGCCTCTGCAGCAGCTCCTAGTCACCAGTCTGCCTCTGCAGTATCTCCAACGGTCAGCAGTCTGCCTCTGCAGCAGCTCCAACAGTAGTCAGTCTGCCTCTGCAGCAGCTCCAACAGTAACCAGTCTGCCTCTGTAGCAGCTCCAACAGTCACCTGTCTTCTTCTGCAGTAGCTCCAACAGTCAGCAGTCTGCCTCTGCAGCAGCTCCTACAGTCAACAGTCTGCCTCTGCAGTATCTCCAACAGTCACCGGTCTGCCTCTGCAGCAGCTCCTAGTCACCAGTCTGCCTCTGCAGTATCTCCAACGGTCACCAGTCTGCCTCTGCAGCAGCTCCAACAGTAGTCAGTCTGCCTCTGCAGCAGCTCCTACAATCACCAGTCTGCCTCTGCAGCTCCACAAGTCACCAGTGTGCCTCTGCAGCTGCTCCTACAGTCACCCGTCTGCCTCTGCGGCAGCTCCAACTGTCACCAGTCTACCTCTGCAGCAGCTCCTAAGGTCACCAGTCTTCCTCTGCAGCAGCTCCAACAGTCACCAGTCTGCATCTGAATCAGCTCCACAAGTCACCAGTCTGCCTCTGCAGCAGCTTATATAGTCACCAGTCTGCCTCTGCAGTAGCTCCAGAAGTTGCCAGTCTGCCTCTGCAGCAGCTCCAAGTCACCAGTCTTCCTCTGCAGCAGCTCTGTCACCAGTCTTCCTCTGCAGCAGCTCCAACAGTCACCTGTCTGCCTCTGCAGCAGCTTCTACAGTCACATCTGCTTCTGCAGCAGCTCCTACAATCACCAGTCTGCTTCTGCAGCAGCTTCTACAGTCACCAGTCACAGCTCCAACAGTCACTAGTCTGCCTCTCTCTACAGACACACATAAGCCCTGTTTACACAGCCGCGGCAATTGAAAGTCTCTGCCGCTCCTCGCTCGCTGCACTGTCTGCGGACTCTGTGATTCAGTGTTTACCAAGCCCCCTTGCTGCACTGCAAGTCGCGGTGCGGGGTGGCTGTTCCTTCAGTGGGGGCGTGTTTCCTGATGCCAGGAAAAAAGGACAGCACAGCGGATCGAGTGCAGAAGTGAGTTTCTAATATGGGGAATGATGCTCGATCTGCAACACGTCCCCTCTCCTGCGTCACTTCAGAAAGGGGATCTGAATGCATCCTGAAGCACTCCAGTGAGATTCCACATGGCAGAATTTGCAGCACATCAACCTCTGCACATGGGTTGATGCACTGCAAATAGGGCAGTGTAAACAGGTCTGTTCATGGGGTCTTCTTCCCCTCAGTCACACGCAGGCTGACCGGTTGCTTGCACAGCCCCCACATTATTCACTGGGAAATGCCAGCTCAGAATTGATCTACTGAACTGTCAATCATTCAAGAGCAAGGCTGAAGATCCATGACTCGGTAGGTGACTGGCCAGATCTTTGTGCCAGGAGTGTTGCAGTCCTCGGTGTCCCAGGAGTGCCTTGTGGCTCCCTTTCTGAGCTCTGCAGCCTGATTGTCTGGCTTCTCTCCTCTGACCCTGACAACCATATTTCCAGGGGTCAGTAGCAACTCAAATGGCTGCCATTTTTGTAGTCCGGAGGGGCTCTGGCATCTACCCTTTAGTTTACACTGGGCTTCTGCCCTTAACACTGATTCTGGTATACCAGTTCATCCTGCACGTGATCACGCTTGCGGCAGGGAATCCCCACTCTGCCAGGAATGCCAATCACGCTCGGCCATTGATGATAGATGGATGCTTATTTGATGTGCAGTGCAGCGCCCCATGCTCATGGGACTGTCTGCGGTAAATTAATTCCGCTCTCTCTCTTTTCTAGCAGCCCTCCTTCAGTCCCCTGCCACAGGGGTGACGTCCTTGTGGGCAGCAGAGAGCAAAAGAAACTGCAGCAATCTGACTAGGGCTCTGCGGAGCTAAAGGTATAAGCCCTCACACTTTTGGGGGGGGTTACATTAATGTGAAACAATTTAAACAATAAAAATATAATTGCCTGGGGTTTTCATTTATTGATTAACACTGAGAATTACTTGGCGCAGTCTGAGCTGGCTTAAGGCCATGTGTGCTAATGGTAGAAGTTTAGGCAACAAGATTTCACACCTACAGGTCATCGTGACAGAGGCCAACCTGGATACTGTGGCCATTGCCGAGACATGGTGAACTGAAAACCATGACTGGGACATGGCCATACCAGGCTACATGCTGTTCAGGAAGGACTGGGTGGGAAGGAAAGGAGGGGGTGTGATGCGTTATGTGAAGGAAAGTATAACTGGAACAGAAACATAAGGATTTTGGGGGAGCAGAGGTACTGTGGGTCAACCTGGAGTCAGGAAATGGGGCCACTATTCGCACCTGACCTCAGGCATGGGGAAGGAGCTAGGTAGGTACTGTTAGAAGTCACTGGGAAAATGGCAAGCGGGAGAGTGGCTGCTGGTGAGGGAACTGTTGGATGTAGATTGGAGCCTTTCAACTGCAACTTCAGCTAATAGCAGGAACGTCCTGGACTCACTGCAGGAGGCATTCCTCAGACAACTAGTCAGTGAGCCCACTTGTGATGTGGCAGTACTAGACCTGGTTCTCAACAACAGGGACAGTGTTGCAGATGTCGAGGTGGGGGCCACCTGGGGACCAGTGATCACTCACTACAAGGACAGCAGTGGAATCGAACCACACTCAGACGAGGATTCTAGACTTCTGAAGGGCAGTTTTAAAAGATGCATGAATGCCTCAGGAAAGGTCTGGCGGGGGGATGGAGGTGCAATGGACCAAGCTAAAAGGGGGCACAGTGAAGGCAACAAACCTCTACATTGAGCAAGTGAGCAAAAGCAAGAGGAAAAAAAGACCGTTATGGTTCTCAAAATAGAAGGCAGAAAAGATAAAGGCTAAAAGAGTCGCATTCAGAAGGTATAAGAAGACACAGAGGGAGGAGGATAGGGAGGTGTATCTGGAGGTATAAGGAGAACACAGAGGGAGGAGGAGGAGGATAGGGAGGTGTATCAGGAGGTATAAGGTGTTCTATTCTCGACTTTACCATGCACTGTATACCAATTGAACAAACACAAGGACACCACGTTGGAGTTTCTGACTGCTTTACTCCATTACTTCTCGTGCACTGTCACACCCACGTCCTCAGAGCTGGTGACGCTATCCTCCAGACACACGACATCCCCTTTACTTAGATTTAAACTTGTTATACATCATTTATTCCCTTAATCTTACGTATGTTTATTTACTTTTTTTTTTTTTTATATATATATATATCTATAGGTTGTTACTGTATGGTATAACTACTTAATAATAAAGTCCTTAAGTCTCTGAGGTAATTTAATTTGTCTATGAGGCCTGTCTGTTCTTGGTGTTATAGGCCTTTGTGGTGATCCCTGGGTGGACTCACCCGATCTCTGTACCATAGGATCCTGACCTCCAGTTTCCTCAGGTTGGTTATTCTCGTTCATTTGTAGAGTAGTCTCTTCAGGCATAAATCTTTTCATGAACATTGTGTTCCTGCAATATCTTGCTCCCGTTGGTGACTGAACAACCACTTGATTTCCCTCTTTACTAATCACCGTATGTGGTATCTTATTAAAAGGTGTTACAAATTTATCTACTTGGTCTTGTTTCACAAGGACTTGATCCCCAATGTCCACCTCCAAGTACTTGGCTTTGCGTTGGTTGTCAGCATAGGCTTTGTACTTCCCCTTTTTTCTCGGCATCTCTGTCTCGTACCTCTAGGTCATTCTCCAGTGTGGTTATATCTGGAAGTTTCCCCCTTAGTTTTCTCTTGAAAAGAAGCTCAGCCGGGCTCCAGCCCATAGTGGAGTGATCAATGGATCTGTATACAGTAACATATTTACGTAGCTCTCGTTTCCAGTCCAGCCCTTCAGCTTGTGCAATCCGAATCCTCTTCATGAGGGAGGCATTCTGTCTCTCTACCTCACCATTCGCCTGTGCCCATTTTGGTGTCATCCTCACGTGCTGTATTCCGTTCTCCCCGACAGAATTTCTGGAATTGAATCGACATAAACTGCGGACCACAGTCCGACCTGATGGTTATGGGAAGGCCGTGGCGACTGAAAATGGTCTCCAAACTATCAATCACCTTTTCAGCCGTGGTGGATTGCATCATGTCATATTCATAATACCTGCTGTAATAATCGACAACTACCAATATTGACTGTCCTGTAGGTAGTGGACCTAGCAAATCGGTGGCAAGATTCTGCCACGGTCCTTCAGGTAACATCGTTGGTCTCAACGGTTCTGGTGCGTCTGGTCGCGCTACAATCTGGCAACCATGGCATGACTTGACATATTTCTCTGTGGCCTTGTCCATTCCTGGTCACCATACTTTGCTCCTGAGGTGTTGTTTGGTGCCCACAATACCCAAGTGTCCCTCATGGGCTAAAGTTATAGCTCTCTGGTAAAGTCCATGGGGTAACACAATGCGTGTTCCCCTGAGAACTAACTGTCCAATTGTGCTCAGCTCACTTGCTATGGGTGCATACGCCCTGCACTTCTCATAACACCCCATCTCAATGGCACTTCTCACCGCTCTCAGCTCCTCATCAAGAGCCAATGCTTCCTCGACTTCTCTTGTGGTCAGCGCACCCGGAGTTGCATTAATGGCTATGAACCGTATGTACTCTTCTGCTCCATGTGTGCATGATTCCTTCATTGCCGTCTCTCCCAATAGACGAGACAATGGGTCTGCTATATTATATCTCCCTGGTATATGCACAACTCGGAAGTCATAAGGTTGTAGTCTCAGTACCCAGCGTTCAATACGAGCACACGGTTTTGAGCGCGGATGGTAGATAGCCTCTAGCACCTTATGGTCAGTCATTAATCAAATCTCTTGCCGTACACATATGGGTGAAGCTTCTCACAGGCCCAAACCAATGCAAGGGCCTCACGCTCCATTTGTGAGTACCTGTGTTCGCACTCCGATAGACTCCTGCTCACATAACAGACTGGAACCATCTCTCCGTGTTGTTCCTGCACCAGTACAGCTCCTATGCCTACCGGTCCTGCATCTGCTATCACTTTAGTGGGCGCACCCTTGTCGAAGTCAGCTAACGTTGCCGCTTCGGCTAACTTGCTCTTCAGTGCTTGGAATGCTATCCTTTGTTCCGGTCCAAAATTGAATAGTGTGTCTTTCTTTGTCAACTTCCGAAGAGGCTCTGTAAGCATAGAGAATTGAGGGATAAACCTACTACTGTATTCCACTAATCCCAAGAAGCTGCGAACCTCTGATGCTGTCTCAGGCTCCCTGGCCTCGACCACTGCTCTTACTCTTTCCGTCGTGGGGCCTATGCCCTTTTGCGAGAGTAACATACTCATGAAGACCAGTTTGTTCATATTGAACTGGCATTTATCTGGATTAAGTGTCAGGCCAGAATTCGCCAATCTGTTTAGAACCTTGTGCAGCCGCCGGTCATGGCTCTCCTTATCTGGGCCATGGACAATGATATCATCTGAAATATTCTCCACTCCCTCAATACCTGCCAGTGCTGTTGCAATTTCATGCTGATACTGCTCACTGGCAGATGAAACTCCAAAAATGAGTCTTTTGTATCTGTACGTCCCATTATGCACTGCAAATGTTGTTATACCTCTTGATTCTGGTGTCAGTTCCAGTTGATGGTAGCCCATTTAAGATCCAACTTACTGAATATTGTAGACCCATTCATGCCTTGCAACAGTTCATCCACTGTGGGGATTGGTTACGTACCACGTATGATCGCCATGTTCGCTTGTCTCATGTCCAGGCACATCCTGATTTCTTTGTTTGGTTTCGGTACGATCACTACCGGATTCACCCATGGTGTGGCCTCAACCACCCTCTCTATTATGTCCATGTCCAGTAGTTCCTTAATTTTGGCTTCCACCGCTCCTCTCAGGTGAAAGGGTATTCGCCTAATGGGCTGTGCCACAGGTACCACCTTCTCATCTATGTGCAGACTTATTTGCTTTGTATTAAGCTTTCCCACACCTTGAAACAATCCAGGGTATTGTTGCCTTATCTGGCCTCCCACATCAGACACTGCTGCTACATTGACACCTAGCCTGAGTACCCCCAGTTTTACAGCGGTCTCTCTTCCCAGCAGCGGTTCGCCATGTCCACATATCACTGTGAATTTGGCCTGTGTACTACGATTGCCTATGGCTACTGTACATGTGAAGATCCTTTACGGCCAGTGGTTCAGTTGCTGAATATGTGTACAGTTTCTTGTCGGTCTTTGACGATCGACACTTGATTCTTTTACTCTTCAGCATTTCCCAGGTCTCCTGGTCCACAATATTGCTGGAAGCCCCTGAGTCTATTAGCATCGACAGGTCGACTCCCCCCACCGAGAACATTGTTCTGTCCGTGCCGCCTTTTTCCTTTATCACAAATGCATAGTCTCTGTCTGGCTTGTCTGAATCAACACATTTAACTGTATGCTTCACATTTCCTTTTGTTTTACACATTCTAGCAAAATGATTTCTACCTTTACATTTCTTGCACGCCTGTCCTCGCGCTGGGCAGGTAGGGTCTCTTGCCAAATGATCTGCTTGGCCACATCGGTAACACACTTTCTCCATTTTATCTTTTCCCTCTTCTCCTTTGGCTTTCTTCTCGATGCTTTTCCTCATTTTTGAATACACGATTAACTGTTTCAGGTTTTGGGGCCTCTGAGCTCACATGCATCATGGCCATTTGCACCTCTATTCTCTCACACTGTGTGGACAGCTCAAGTAATCTCGCTAATGTCAGCCCAGACCCCTCCTCTAACAATTTGAGGCGTACATATTCAGAGTTACAGTTACTTAGTATTGCATCCCTTATCTGATTATCCTCATCGCCTGCAAAGTCACAATCTTTGGCTGATTGTCTCAGACGGGTGACAAATTGTGTATGGTCTCTCCTGTCTTCTGTCTTAGCTGATAGAAGGCCTGCCGCGCAAACGCAGTGTTCACTTGTGGCACGAAGTAGGCATTTAGTGCTGTTACCGCCAAAGCATAGTCCGTTGGCCCGCCGGTGTCCCCAGCGTCGAGAAAATATCTTGTACATCTGTCCCTGCATGATGTAGTAATAAAGCTCTCCTCCATTGCTTTGTAGCTGCACTCACATCGTCAGCTAATATCAATCCTTTCCCATCAGCAAACAGTTCAGAAGATGTGAGCCATCGTGTCCATCTCGGCCCAAGCGTGGCTGGTTCACTGTAACAATCAAACTTTGGAATAGCACTTTCCATTTCTCTGTTTTATTTGTTTGGATTTTTTTTTTCTCAGCTCCAGATTTAACCAGCATTTCACTCATCCCATCCTCGTCACCATTGTTCTATTCTCGACTTTACCATGCACTGTATACCAATTGAACAAACACAAGGACACCACGTTGGAGTTTCTGACTGCTTTACTCCATTACTTCTCGTGCACTGTTACACCCACGTCCTCAGAGCGTGGTGACGTCATTCGCATACACGACATAAGGAGACACAGAGGGAGGAGGATAGGGAGGTGTATCAGGAGGTATAAGGAGACACGGGGGGAGGAGGATAGGGAGGCGTATCAGGAGGTATAACGAGACACGGGGAGGAGGATAGGGAGGTGTATCAGGAGGTATAAGGAGACACAGAGGAGAGGATAGGGAGGTGTATCAGGAGGTATAAGGAGACACAGAGGAGGAGGATAGGGAGGTGTATCAGGAGGTATAAGGAGACACAGAGGGGAGAGGATAGGTAGGTGTATCAGGAGGTATAAGGAGACACAGAGGGGAGGATAGGGAGGTGTATCAGGAGGAATAAGGAGACAGAGGTGGAGGATAGGGAGGTGTATCAGGAGGTATAAGGAGACATGGGGAGGAGGATAGGGAGGTGTATCAGGAGGTATAAGGAGACACGGGGGAGGAGGATAGGGAGGTGTATCAGGAGGTATAAGGAGACACAGAGGAGGAGGATAGGGAGGTGTATCAGGCGGTATAAGGAGACACAGAGGGAGAGGATAGGTAGGTGTATCAGGAGGTATAAGGAGACACAGAGGGGAGGTTAGGGAGGTGTATCAGGAGGAATAAGGAGACAGAGGGTGGAGGATAGGGAGGTGTATCAGGAGGTATAAGGAGACACAGAGGGAGGAGGATATGGAGGTGTATCAGGAGGTATAAGGAGACACAGAGGGGAGGATAGGGAGGTGTATCAGGAGGTATAAGGAGACACAGAGGGAGGAGCAGGAGGAGTATAGGGAGGTGGATCAGGAGGTATAAGGAGACATGGGGAGGAGGATAGGGAGGTGTATCAGGAGGTTATCAGGAGACACAGAGGGAGGAGGATAGGGAGGTGTTACAGGAGGTATAAAGAGACACAGAGGGAAGAGGATAGGGATGTTTATCAGGAGGTATAAGGAGACACAGAGGGAAGAGGATAGGGATGTTTATCAGGAGGTATAAGGAGACACAGGGGGAGGTTCAGGTGGTGTATCAGGAGGTATAAGGAGACACTGAGGGGGAGGATAGGGAGATGTATCAGGAGGTTATCAGGAGACACAGAGGGAGGAGGAGGAGGATAGGGAGATGTTACAGGAGGTATAAGGAGACACAGAGGGAAGAGGATAGGGATGTTTATCAGGAGGTATAAGGAGACACAGAGGGGGAGGATAGGGAGGTGTATCAGGCGGTATAAGGAGACACAGAGGGGGGGATAGGGAGGTGTTTCAGGAGATATAAGGAGACACAGGGGGAGGTTCAGGTGGTGTATCAGGAGGTAGAAGGAGACACAGAGGGGGAGGATAGGGAGGTTTATCAGGAGGTATATGGAGACACAGAGGGAGGAGGATGTGGAGGTGTATCAGGAGAAATAAGGAGACACAGAGGGAGGATAGGGAGGTGTATCAGGAGGTATAAGGACTCACAGTGGGAGGAGGATAGGGAGATGTATCAGGAGGTATAAGGAGACACGGGGGAGGATAGGGAGGTGTATCAGGAGGTATAAGGAGACACAGAGGGAAGAGGATGGGGAGGTGGATCAGGAGTTATAAGGAGACACAGAGGGAGGAGGAGAGGGAGGTGTATCAGGAGGTATAAAGAGACACAGAGGGAGGAGGAGGAGGATTTGGAGGTGTATCAGGAGGCATAAGGAGACACAGAAGGAGGAGGATAGGGAGGTGTATCAGGAGAAACAGAGGAAGGCAATGAAAGCAGTAAGGAGCACAAGGTATCCTGGGATAAGAGTGAAAACAAAAGGGCAACTGCAAAAATGGCAAAGGAATAACGGTGACGGCAAGTGGGTGACCAGGAACAACAGTGATCGGCCAAACGGTAACCTTCGGCTTTCACCCCTTCCCCACATTTTGTTCCCCCCAAGTTGATTATATATAGATGGGGGATACAGAGGGTGAAGCCCCCTGTAGAAATGCAAAACAGTGTTGGCGCCCTTTTGGCGATCGCTGTTTATTCATGGTCACTCTTTGCAACCTCACTCTTTTGCCGTCGCCATAATTCCTTCACCATTTTGTTTTTGCTGTTATCACATGGAATAGGAGCACAAAGGTACAAACTGAAGATAAAATAGCCCAGGAGGTAACAAAATGGGACAAGACATTCTTTAGGTAAGTAAGTGAAAAGAAGGAGACCAAGGGAAGGATTGGAAGATCAAAAAGGGAAGGGGGAAGGGATTGCATGGAGGAGGACTGAGAAACGGTGGACATCTTGAACAAATACTTCTGCTCAGTCTTCACAGGAGAAGGTGAGGGACCATGAAAAAGAAAAATAAGCTTTGAAGGTGAAAGGTAGACACTAGTCATTTTTCAGAGGAGACAGTCCTGAAGGCACTCATTAATCTGAAAGTGGAGAAAGCAATGGGGCAGAGGAGGTGCAACCAGGAGTGCTGAAGGAACTCGGGGAGGTTCTGACTGCACCTCTGACAGTCCTATTCAGCAAATCACTGTAATCTGTAATGGTTCTGGAGAACTGAAGGGGGCAGATGTACTCTCACTTCACAAAAGTGGTAGCAGGGAAGAAGTTCGCAATTATAGGCTAGTCAGCCTAACATCGGTGGTGGGTAAGTTTCTGGAAGCACTGCTGAAGGAAAAGATTGCAGAATATCTTGAATCCAATGGGTTACACAACCCAAAGCAGCATGGTTTCACAGAGGGGAGGACATGTCAAACAAACCTGATAGATTTCTTTCACTGGGTGAACGAGGAAATAGAGGAGGGTGGAGCGGTGGACATGGCCTAATTGGATTTCAGCAAAACTTTCAACACCATTCCAAATAGGAAATTAGTAAGCAAACTGGGTAGCTTAGCGATGGGAAATTCGGTGTTAAACTGGGTACGAAATTGGTTAAGGGATATGTAACAGAGGGTGGAGGTAAACGAGTGTTCACTATGAGGAAGGGAGGGTGACCTGTTGGGTGCCCAATGATCTGTGCTGGGACTGATATTTGCAACATGGTGGGTACTCCATGGGGTGGTGTGTGGAAAGGATGAACAGAGACTTGAGAAAACTTGAGGAGTGATCAAGGGTATGGCAGCTGGGTTTCAGTGTGAAAAAGTACAAAATAATGCACTTCATAGAATCATAGAACCATAGAATTGTGGCAGCAGAAAAGGACCTTTCTGGCACATTGAGTCTGCCCCATTATCCCCCCACACTCGTCACCTTTGTCATGGAACATCCCACTCCACTTCCTCCCCAGTCAACCCCTTATATATGTCCCATGCCCTCTTGAATTCTTCCACAGTTTCTACCTCCAGCACTTCTTCAGGTAGTTTGTTCCAGGACTCCACCACCCTCTCCATGAAGTAATACCCCCTCACATTGCCCTTGAATCTTCCTCCTTCTAATCTTAAACTATGACCTTTACTATTAGCACTATATTTCCTTGTGAATAAGCTTCCCTCTCTCACCTTATTAATCCCCTTCATGTATTTAAATGTTTCTATTATGTCCCCTGCTCCCTTCTAGTCTCCAATGGGTACAGATCCAATTCCTTCAATCGCACCTCATAGGGCTTCCCATTCATACCAAGCACCATCTTGGTTGCCTTTCTCTGAACCCTTTCAATCCCGTCTATGTCCTTGCATAGGTGAGGTCTCCAGAACTGGACCCAATACTCCAGGTGAGGCCTCACCATGGTTTTATAGAGAGGCATCAGTACCTCCCTCCTTCTGTTTGTTATGCCCCTTCCCATGCATGCCAGCATTCCATTTGTCTTGCCCACCACCTTGCTGCATTGGTTATCCATCTTAAGGTTGCTCGAAATTATAATCCCCAGATCTCTCTCCTTCTCAGATGGCTTAATTTCCACCCCCCCCCACAGTGTGTAAACGGCTTGTGTTTTTTTGCCCCATGTGCATAACTGTGGACTTTTTGGCATTGAATTTCAGTGGCCACATTTCCAACCACCTTTCCAGAATCTTCAGGTCCCCCTCATGGCCTCCACCCCCCGGTGGGGGCACCCTATTGCAGATCTTTGTGTCATCTGCAAATAGGCACTCTCTCCCCTCCAGTCCCTCCGCTATGCCGCTGATGTGGATATTAAAAAGTATGGATCCCAGTACTGACCCCTGGAGAACCCACTCGTCACCCCCGCCCCCGGAATGCATCCCATTTACCACCACCTTTTGACTTCTCTCCCTCTACCCAGTTTTCCACCCACCTAGTTATTTTCTGTCCCACCCCTAAGCTTTCCAGCTTGTTTACCAGCCTTCTGTGGGGTACAGTGTCGAAGGCCTTTCTAGAGGTCAAGATGGGTCCTGTCCACCCCACCGATCATTATAAATCGCAACAAAATACTCTTATTAGGTTCATCTGGCATGACCTCCCATTTGTAAAGCCATGCTGACTGTCATCCTGCAAACTGCTGTCTACCAGGTACTTTACTGCCTTTCCTTTATTAGTACCTCCATCTCCTTACCCACCGCTGAGGTGAGGCTGACTGGGTGATAATTCTCTGCCTCCTCCGTGCAGCCCCCCTTATGTATTGGCACCACGTCAGTCCTCTTCCAGTCTCTTGGCACCCACCCTGTATCCAGGGACAAGTTAAACAGCCTCATCAACAGTGCTGCCAGCTCCTCCCTTAGTTCCCAGAGTACCCTAAGATGCAAGCCATCTGGCCCCATTGCCTTGTTCACCTTCAACCTTCCTAGCTCCTCTCTTGCCCTTTCCTAACTGAGCAGGCTAGGATCCAACCTTTTGTCTTCCCCTTCTTTCCCTCTTAACTCAGGCCCCCTTCCCTCCTCCTCCTCCTCTGTAAAGATCGAGCAGAAATAGCTTTTAAGCACCTCTGCCTTCTCAGAGTCACCTTCTGCTTTTACCCCGCCCCCACTCATACTATCCCCTACCTTGCCTTTCTCTTCTCCCCCACATACCTAAAAAAGTTTTATTCCCTCTTTTGGCCTGCCTAGCAATTCTCTCCTCTTTATCTGCTTTTGCTCTCCTGATTTTCTGCCTGCCACCCTCAGCTTATCTCTGTAAGTCTCCCTGTCCTCCTTCCCCTGAGTTTTCTAATATGTTCTGAAAGCCTTTTTTCTTTCCCTAGTTGCCTCTATCACCTCCCCGGTAAACCAGAGTGGCCTCCATCTTTTATTGTTCTTTCCTACCTTCTTTATGCAGATTTCAGTGGCTTTTAGTAATCCCCACCCCTTTCTAGCTTTCCATAATTCCTCCACATCCCCTATTTTCTCCTTTCCCTCCATTTCCTCCCTGAATATTTCCCTTACTCTGGAAATCCAATGGCCTGAAATTTTAAACCCTTGTGCTGGTCTGATATGTTTTCTTCCCCGTCCTTACCCTGAAACTCATTGTATTGTGGTCGCTTGTACCTCGGCTGTCTCCCACAACTTCTGCCACACTTTCCCTGTCGGTGAGGGTCACATCCAGTATGTTATCCCCCAAGTGGGATCCCTAACCAGCTGTTGCAGGAAAGCACCCTGGAGCGCAACGAGGATCTCTCTGCTCCTGGCTGATGCTGCTGACGGGATTTCCTGGTCCACATCAGGGAGGTTTAGGTCTCCCACTAGCAGGAGCTCTCCCTTGAGTGCCATTCATTGAACCACCTGCAACAGCTGCCTATCCCTTTCCTCCCTCTGTGTAGGAGGTCTGTAAATCACATCCAGCCTTAATGATGCACCAGACCATTTTTCCAGCATGACCCACAGGACCTCCATCTCCTCTTGCTCCTCCTGCCCTTCCATTGCCCTAATGTCCTTGATATAGAATGCTATGTCCCTTTCTCCCAGCCCTGTCCTTTCTAAAAAATCTGTACCCTGGAATACCTGTCTCCCAGGTATGATGCTCTGACCCCCGGGTCTCAGTTACAGCCACAATGTCCAGGCACTCGTCCACCATCATGGCCTCTGAAGTCCACCATTTTGTTCCCCAAACTCCTGGCATTTGCTGATAATCCCTTCCACCATATACTCCCCCTCGCCATTCCTTACTGCCCTCCCTGCCCCATTTTGTGGGGGAGTGCTAGCCAGGCTATTCCCCAGCGCCCCCCCCCCATTCATTTTAAATTTAAATGCATTCTGTCCCCTAGGTAGTTATCCAGTTTCTCTTTCAGGACCCTTGTGCCCTCTTTGCTTAGATGCAGGCTGTCCACTGCATGGAGTTCTGCGTTATCCCATGTCCTGTCCCATTCTGCCACCAGACCAAAACCCTTTTCTTTACACCACCACCTCAGCCACGAGTTGAATTCCTCAATGTTTCCCTTTCCATCCGTGCTAGCTTTAGGCACTGGCAGGACTTCAGAAAAAGAGACTGTGTTCCCCTCCTCTTTACAGATTCTTGCCAACTCCTTGAATCTAGCTTGCACTTCGCACACACTGTTCCCCCCTAGACCATTCGTGCCTTGATGCACCATGATGAGGAGGTCCCCCCATGTTTTCTGGCTAGGGTGTGTACAAAGTGCTTGTCCTCAAGCGCCATCATGCCCGGCATGCACTCAGCCCTAATAGAGCTTTCCTCTGCCCCTCTTCCCTTCTGCCATTTGATACCTCTAATTATGGAAACCCCCAGTATTAGGGCCACACTGTCCTCAGTCCCCCTACAGTCTATGGGTTCCCCACTCATCCGTGTCCCATCAAGTTTTGTCCTTCTCTTCCTCATGGCTTTATCCCTCCCCACAGTACCCTCTTGCCTACTTCACCCATGTGCCCCTCTGTCCACCCCATTTGCTTTTGCTGGGGTGCCTGATGCTGTCCTACATTCCTTAGCATTGTCCTTCCTTGTATCAGTCTCCTCCTACCCTTACCTCCCTCCTGCACCTCTTTCTAACTCCTCTGTTGGGGCTCCTAGCCCAAATGTTACATTTTCTTCCCCCCCATCTCTTTTCCTGTGGCTGCCCCCTGACCTGCTAGTTCACTCCTATCCTCACCTCTCACCTCCCTAGCCCTTCCCTGCCTCATGGCCCACACTTGCTTTGCTCTCCAGTTCCCTCTGCTCCATCATAGCCAGTAAAGAGGAGTATCTGTTGGTCACACTACTATCTCCTTCAGTGGATGCTCCTTTGCCCCTGTGTGTCCCTGTACTGGCTGCTCCCTGAGTGCCTGCTCTATGAACCTCTTTCCCCCCTCCTCCTCCTCCTCCTCACCTCAGGCCATTCATTGTTCCCCCCATAACCTGCCTAACCCTCGACTATCCCTGTCCCCATCTATTCCCTTCTCCCCTGGTTTCCCTTCCTTCAGCCCTACCACTCTCACTGATGCCTGCCTCCCATCTCTCTCTGCTGCCCATGTAATTGTAGTGTCCCCCCCTTAGCCTGCCTCAGTTTTGCTACCCCCCCCAGATTATGTATCACCGTCTCTATGTGCCTCAATCTTATACACACTGGACATCCCCTTATCCTCCACAGCAGTTCCATGAACACTGCTGCCCCATATCTGTTGCACCCCACTATTCTACCAGGTCCCCTGTTCTCCCCTGGAATTCCCCTTCCCATCACAGGAGTCCTCCTCCCCACCTCTCTCACCCCCTGTGCAATTCATGCTTTACTGCTTTCTCTCCTCTCCCCTTAGCTTATGCAGTGCTATCCCCAGTATTTCCTCATCCCTCTCACTGCACCTTGTAACTGTCTGATAGCTACACCTCCCCTTAGCTTACGCAGTGCTACTCCCAGTAATTCCTCCTCTCTCTGATTTCACCTTGTAACTGTGTGATATCTACACCTCTCCTTAGCTTGCATAGTGCTATCCCCAGTAATTCCTCATCCCTCTGATTGCACCATATAACTGTGTGATGGCGACTCCGCTTCCTGACACAGCCCTATGTTAGCTTATAAAAGCTCCTGTAGTAACACTTCTTTTTTTGCTGCCTAAAGCTAGCATACAGCCTTCTCTTTTTGTTTCCTAAAATACCATACAGCACATCTTACTAAGCCTCCTTACAGCAATCTTGACTATGCCCCTTCAATTATACCATGTGACTTAGCCAGAGACTAAATTTTCTATTTGTTTCCTTGAGTTGGCATACAGTTTCCTAAACTTATCCTGACACACTGATTTCCCTCCCCTTGAGTTCACCATATCACTGCAATTTTTAGATAAAGCTTGACTTAACCAAAACAAAATTATCTTTTTTTATCTTGTTTCCTAGAGTTAGCATACAGTTACAAGTTCTCTTTTTTTCCTTAAGTTATCCAACGTACTTATTCTCATCCCCTTGAGGTCAACGTAACATTACAATTTTTGATAAAGCATTTTATCCCTCTTGCTCCACCCCTACAAGCTGAGCACACACTTGCTCATGTCCAGATCCCGTTCACAGCGAGCCCATTTAAAAGATTGTTGGGTGGGGTGGGAGGCCGAGACAAAATTCAATGCCAGACTGTGGGTTTCTCTGGTGAGCTCCATTTCTCCTTTCTGTTCCTAATTTTTCTCCACCAGTCCCAAACCAGAAGCAGGTCTCCAGTCTTTAAAATAAAATAAATGCAATTTCTTTTCTTTCTTTTCAGCATGCTTGGTCAGAGTAGGGGAGAAGGGGGTCCCAGTGAGGACTAAGCCATCCTCCTTCCCCCGAAAATCCTCTCTTACTGACTGTTTAAGCATAGATGTGCTTTTAAGTGCAGCTGTGGCTGTTTCAAACTTGGTGCCTTTTTTATTTGAAAATCCAATGCTGGACTGCGGGTCTCTCCGGTGAGCTCTGTTTCTCCTTTTACTTAGGGCACAGAAACCCAGGGGTGGAGTACAAAATGGGTGGAGTGGTATTGATGACTACCAAGCAGGAAAGAGAAAGGAAAGGGAAAGTGGAAATCGTTTTACCAGGAAAGGCACACTAAGCCAAAGCTTGTTTTCAGGTGCAACCTGGGAGCACAAGGAAGTTAAGTGACTTGCTTAGAGTCACACAGTATGCAGTTGGAGGCTGTATGATTCAAACCCAGGTCTTCAGACATGCAGCTCAGTGTTCTTAACCACTATGCTATACTGCCTCCAAGAGACTTGGGGTAATTATATCAGATGACCTAAGGTAGCCAGGCAGTGCGATAAGGCAATGTGGAGGGCTAGCGGGATGTTGGGATGCACGGGAAGGAGCACCACCGCCGGAAGAGGGAGGTGGTGCTACCGCTGTACAGAACCACTGCTAAGAGCACATCTTGAGTACTGCCTACTGTTCTGGGGACTATATCTCCAGAAAGACATAGACACTGTGGGGGTGGTCCAGAGGGGGGCAACTATGATGGTGCAGGGTCTGTACCTGAAGCCCTACGAGGAGAGACTGCGGGACCTCACTATGTACACTTTGGAAGGGAGGAGGGGGAAGGGAATATGATAGAAACTTTTAAATACCTCACAGGGGCAAATAAGGTCTAGGAGGGGAGTATTTTTTCAGAAAAGAAGGTGCTCTAGAACAGAGTTGAGGGGGCTAGAGTCAGGAGAGAAGTGAGAAAGAGTGTTGGATTCCTGGAACAGCCTTCCAATGAAAGTGGAGGGGGAGAAAACTGTGGAGGGGATAGCACAAGGGAAGAGTAGTGGGTAGGAAGGGAGGGAAAAAGAGCTGTAAACCAAGAAGGGTCTGCAGTGAGAATATAGGCAGGGAAAATGTGGGCAGACTGGGTCGGCCATGCGGACCTCATCTGCCATCAGAGTCTATGTTTCTAAAGGATGAGATACAAAAGGACAAAAATAATGAACTCCTCACCAGCTGAGCTTTTTAATGAGGTTTTTGTTTTTCTTGGTTTATTTTACTTATGTTTGGTCGCTTTGTTTATTATAAACCCCCAAAAAACGTTATGAAACCACATATGGATTATTACAGGATTGAGAACGCAGGTCACTGTAGGATGGAAGGTCAAGTCCCACAATGTGACCATGTAGGGACCTGAACCACGCGATTATCTATCACTTCAGTATGGCAGAGGCAGGATGGGAATACAGGAGAAGTGTTTTGCACTTATGACTCAGCTCTGATGGATGTACTCTCTAAGGAGACCTCTAATGAAATAAGTAAATCTTTCTTAACCCTGATAAAATAAGGACCAGATGTGCTATAATCTCCGATAGTTCGCACGTCAATAGGTTTTGCATGTTTTAATACAGAAAAGTTTACAAAAATAACACATTCCTGCCCGTCTCTCATTTCGGCTTTGTTGGACAGCACTCAGTGGCTGCATGGCCAGAATCTCAATCAGTGCCTTTGTAAAATGCTCAGAGATTCAGTGTGCATGAAAGGCGCTTTATGAAACTGCATTCTCTTCTATTGTGCAGGCTCATTGCCGTGAATGGGAAAAAAGCTCTGTGGGGTCACACCACAGCTGTGGATAAACTGTGTCAACATGATCCCTGTGCCCCCCCCCCATCCTTCAGTAATCCTCACCTCAGACACAGAACAGGAAGCAGCCCAGGAATACAGTTATGGCGGAGTTACCTCAGGGATCGCAAGGGAGCGCATTAGACACTTTAAAAAAATGTTCAAAATAAAACAAAATGACATTAATATAAAACAGTTATCTCCGGTCTCCATCTGGATGTGTAATTCTGTTGGGGGGCACAGAAATCAACACAGTTTGTAAGAAAAATATGTTAGAAAACAGTCCGATCCAGGAGTCTGTTTTTTCCACTTTTTGCTGACCTCCCCTCTCAGAACAAGTGGCTTGGCCAACCGCTACAGAATAAGGGACATGTCATCTACAACATTCGCTCGTAAAATGCAGGGGTTACTTCAGTCACACAGTGGTATACAAAGTGTTCACAAAGACCAATGTTGTCCTACTGTGCTGTTTGTGACCCGGCTTTATTTTTATTTCAATCACTCCCTATAGCACTACCATGAAGGTTCTTAGCCCAGCTGAACACTATAGTGAATAGGATCCTATGGCGTAGTAAACCTGCCAGTAAAATGAGTTATCTTGCTACTCCCATCTGGGGGGGGGGTGTTTTGCCCAATTTCAGGGACTACTATTGGACAGCGCAGCTTAGCTATCTCCCCACTGGCGACACCACTTACGGTCATGTGTGGCTAGACATGGAAATGGAGGAGTTGGGGTGGACTTGAGAAAGGGCCTCTTGTCCACAAGCCTGGAACAAATGAAAATACCATGACTCTCGAATCCCTTTACTGGAACTTTAGCCAAAATCTGGGTCTCGGCACATAGGCAGCTGGCATGGATACAGGGCATCTGGGGCATATGTTAACTGGGTCACCAATGTTTCCCTAGCTCCCCCCGGCCCAGTTATGTGTGTGCACCTGAGTACTGGAGCAGTGATTGCTATACTAACTGACAGCATCAACAATGCACTACAGTCCTCCGGCCCCAGGCCTCATCCTGTAATGGGCTGACTGAGTTACCACCTCATGTATGAGAGAGGTTGGTCAAAGCACAGGGATGGGAAACAGAAGGAGACCACTGGTCACCAAGGTAGCTGAGTCAGGGGTGTGTGTCCGGGGGTGCATTGCTAAGTGGGGAGTGCATTGCTGAATGAGGGGGTGGTACATCACTAATGGGGGTGCAGCATCTGGTGTATGGCATGGAGTGATCAAGCGCCTGAAGGGGGTGAAGAGCTACCGCTAGACACCAAGGAATACTTGGCACAAAGAAGAAGGTGGCGGGCTCCAAAGACACAGTGTCACTGTGTACAGAACGCCCCCATCTGTGAGCAGTAAAACCACAAAGCGCACTACCAGATAGTTACAGCTGTGTATGGTAAACAGGTAAAGACAAGCACATAATCACAGCGCACTCAGAACTAATAAATGCAAGTGCAGATCTGGTACAAAAACAGCAACTTCTCTGGGGAAGGAGTTCTTGTTTTTTTAATAAATTTGCACTTGTATGTATTATTTTTGAGTGTGCTGTGATTCTCTGTCAGCAGTAACCAGGACTTATATGATCACTAATGCCAACAGCACCCACTAACATCTGGATTGGCAATTTGTTTATGCCGAACTGGTATGGTGGTGGGGGTAGTGACGGTAGGGAAGGTCTTGTTGCCTCCTGCAGTGTGAAACACATATTTGGGCGGCAGCACTGCAGAGTAATTTAATTCAATTTTTATTTTACCAGGAAATACACCATTGAGCTGACTCATTTACAAGATGGTCCTGGAAGGACGCAACAATACATGATACAGCAATAATACAACATCAAAATACACAACAATCAGCTACACAAGAGAAAGACAATTACTTAGCATGCAAGGAGTTTAACAAACAATCAAATTCTAGGTTTAGCAAATGAGGGCATATACATCAAGGATGATACTTAAGTATTCAAGGAGAGAGAAGTATGGCATACTACAGGCAAAGGAAAGGAAGTCGGGCCAATGCTATATCTGGGAAAAGAGACTAGAGAAAGAAAAGTGTCTCAGTGGAGCGAGCATCTGTCAGAGAAGGGTATCAGAAACATAGAATTTGACTGCAGATAAGGACCACTTGGCCCACCTAGTCTGCCCATTTCCTTACCTAATGGATAAGCTGCAGATCCTAGTTAACCAACAGCCTACTTCCTCCGACCCCCCACTAGAATTGCTTTATGTCTGTCCCATGCATTCTTGAATTCCCCCACTGTTTTTGACTCCATGACCTCCTCAGGAAGGCCGCTCCATGTATCCACAACCCTCTCCATGAAAAAATGCTTCCTCACATTACCTCTGAGCTGTCCCCCCTCTATCTTCAAATTGTGCCCCCCTTGTTCTTGCACATCTCTTTTTCTGAAATATGCTACCCTTTTGGACTCTGTTGATTCCCTTGAGGTATTTGAAAGTTTCTATCATGTCCCCCTCTTCCTCCTTTCCTCAAGGGTATACATATTAAGCTCCTTTAGTCTTGCTTCATATGTCTTCTGGTGCAGACCCTGCACCGTTTAAGTTGCCTTCCTCTGGACAGCCCCCATCCTGTCTATGTCCTTGCAGAGATGGGGTCTAGAGAACTGCATGCAGTACTCCAGATGGGGTCTCACCAACTGTCTGTACAGCGGGATAACAACTTCCTGTTTTCTACTGGTGATGCCTCTCTCTATGCATCCCAGTATCCCTTCAGCCCTCCTTACTGCCTTCTCACATTGCTTGCCCACCTTTAAGTCATCTGATATGACTACCCCCAGGTCCCTTTCCATTTTTGTTATTGTTAGTATCTCACCCCCATTGTGTACTCTTCCCCTGGGTTTTTGTTTCCCAGGTGCATTACTTTGCACTTCTTAGCATTGACTCTAAGCTGCCATACATTTGACCATTCCTCTAACCTTGCCAAGTCCCTTCTTATCCTTTCCACCCCACCCTGTGCATCAACTCTGTTGCAGATCTTTGTGTCATCTGCAAAGAGACATACTTTTCCTTCCAGTCCCTCTGCAATGTCACTTATAAAGACGTTAAAAAGGACCAGACCCAGTACTGAACTCTGAGGTACCCCACTAGTAACCCCCCTTTCTTCACTGTGGACTCCATTTACTATTACCCTCTGTGTCCTGTTGTCCAGCCAATTTTTTACCCAGGCTACCACCTTGGGACCCACTCCAAGGCTGGCCAACTTGTATATTAATCTTTTATGTGGGACTGTGTCAAATGCCTTGCTAAAGTCTAGGTAGGCCATGTCCACAGCCCCTTCCTGGTCTACTACTTTGGTCACCCAGTCAAAGAAATCTATTAGGTTTGTCTGACAAGACCTTCCCGCTGTGAATCCTTGCTGCCTTGGGTCCTGTGCCCCACTGGCCTCTAGGTACTCAACAATTCTTTCCTTCAAAAATGATTCCATCATTTTGCCTACTACTGAGGTCAAACTAACAGGTCTGTAGTTTCCTGCCTCTGCCTTGCTCCCACTTTTGTGAAGTGGAATCACATCCACCCTCCTCCAGTCCTCAGGTACCACACCATCCTCCCATGATTTGTTAAAGAGGGTAGTCAGTGGTGTCACTAGTTCTACCCTTAGTTCTTTTAGAATTCTTGGGTGAATCCTGTCAGGCCCCATTGCTTTGTCCACCTTCAGTTTTAAGAGTTCTTTCAGAACCCTTTCTTCTGTGAATGGACTGGTATCGACCCCCCTATCCAGTGTGTTTCTAGTGCTTGGTTTAGGTACCTCCCCCTCCTCTTCTTTTGTGAATACTGAACAGAAGTATTCATTCAGTATCCCTGCTTTTTCACTGCCACCCTCTGCCCACATTCCCTCCCCTTTATTAAGCCCCAGTATCCCTCCCTTTGTCTTTCTTCACTCGCTAATGTACCTATAAAAGGTTTTTAGCCCCCAACTTAACAGACTTGGCTATCTTTTCCTCAGTTTGAGCCTTTGCTATTTTGACTGCCTTCCCTGCCTCCTTCTGCTTTAACTGATATAGTTCTCTGTCCTGCTCCTTCTATGTTTCCTTATATTTCCTGAATGCTGTCTTTTTCCTCCTTAACCTTCCCTGCCACCTCTTGAACTATAGTGGCTTTTTCCTTTGTTTCGTTGATTTGCTTTATACAAAGGCTTGTTGCCTCTGTGATGGCAGTTTTGATTTTTCTCCATTGTTCTTCCATCCCTCCTTCTTGCCTGTTTGCTAGTGCTTTTCTGAGGCACTCTCCCCTTTTGACAGAGATCAGTCCTCCTAAAGTCCAACACTCTTGCTTTTGTATGGCTTGAATCTACTGCTGTGTTTATTGTAAACCACACTGTTTGGTGGTTGCTTGTTCCCAGATGGCTACCTACCTCTAAATCTGAGATCCTCTCTCCATCCCCATTTGAAAGTACCAGGTCTGAGATTACTCCCTCCCGAGTGGGTTCCAACACTATCTGTCTGAGGCATGCCCCCTGTAGGGCATCGAGAACGACCCTGCTCTTGGATGTGGCTGAAGTAAAGGTGCTCCAGTTAACAGCTGGCATATTCAGGTCCCCCATCAACAATATCTCTCCTTTTTCTGCCATTCTAAGGATTCCTACTATCATTTCCTTGTCCATTGCCTCCCCCTAAGACGGGGGTCTGTAAACAACCCTTGTGCAGATTGTGGTGCTATTTCCTGTTTCCAGGGTGACCCACAGTGCCTACTCCCCTCCCTGTTTGCCCTTTAGTTCTGTTGCTTTGATTCCTTCCCTTATGTAGAGAGCTACTCCTCCTCCTCCTCTTCTACCCTCCCATAGATGGTGTACCCTGGTATGTTGACATCCCAGATGTAGTTCTCTGTGTACCATGTTTCTGTGACTGCTATGATATCCAGGCATCCCTCTTCCATCAAGGCCACTAGTTCAGGGAGCTTGTTACACAAACTATGGGTATTGGTACTCATCACCCTCCATTTTTTGATGGCCTTACCCCTTTTACGCCCATCCCTATCCTTACTGCCTTTGCCTTTTTCTGGATTTACCCCTGTCCCTGTTAAGGAAGTATTTTTTCACAGAGAGGGTTGTGGATGCATGGAACGGCCTTCCGGAGGAGGTTGTGGAGGCAAAAATAGTGGTGGAATTCAAGCATGCATGGGACAGTCATAAGGCAATTCTAGGGGGTGGGGGTAGGAAGAAGTAGGCTGCTTGTTAACTAGGATCTGCAGCTTATCCATTAGGTAGGGAAATGGGCAGACTGGATGGGCCAAGTGGTCCTTATCTGCCATCAAATTCTATGTTTCTATGTTTCTATGTCCTGTTCCCTATCGTCTTCTCTACCTTTGTGTCTACTTCGCTAACTACCCTGTTTTGTGGGGGAGAGGCTGAGATTTCTCTGCTTTTCTTCAGTGCCTCCCCCCTTGGCTAGTTTAAATGCTTGCAAATGAAGCATTAAAACCTCTCACCTAGGATCCTGGTTCCTCT
This sequence comes from Neoceratodus forsteri, assembly GCA_016271365.2. Classification (NCBI taxonomy): domain Eukaryota; kingdom Metazoa; phylum Chordata; order Ceratodontiformes; family Ceratodontidae; genus Neoceratodus; species Neoceratodus forsteri. Next base: position 543,094,955 of record JADMNL010000023.1, read on the forward strand.
CCCGGACGGATGCAGACCATCACACCAGTATAGGCCTGTATCCCTCCAGGTGGACCCCCTAGTCCCCAAGGAAGCCAAATTCCTGAGCTCCACACCAGGTTTTCAACCAGTCATTGAATCCCATGGTGTGGAGTACCCTAGCCTCACCCATGCCATAGACAGGTAGCACTTCCAAGAATGTTACCGTGTGTGCCAATTGTCTAAGGCCTCTCCCCAATGCCACAAACTCCTGCTGCACTGCTCTGATGTCATTCCCAGCCAGATCATTTGTCCCTAGGTGGACAATGACATCCAGCTTCCTCCCTCCCCCGTGCAGCTGCTCCCATGATCCTGAGGTTTTGCTTCCTGTCACTCCAAGCCATGGTACCAGGCACGCACCTTACCTCCCTCCCTCTCCCTTTCCTCCCCCAGTTCTACCCCCTTAATGATTGAGTTCCCCACCAGGAGTTGTTTCCTTCCCCTATAGGGTCCTGTGCCACCATTCTGTGGGTCTCCTTTGTGGAGGTTCCCAGCACCCTTCTTGGTCTCCACTACAGGTGCCTCCATAGAGGAACAACACTCTGCCAGAACGACAAATGAATTGTGAAGAGGCACAACTGGAGGGGTGCATCTCTGTTTCACCACCCTCACCCTCCCTGAGCCCACTATGGTCCAACTACTTCTCTTTCTTGGCAACCTCTGAGGCAGTGGTGGTGGCCTGGGTGGTCCCTGGGAGGGGGAGGAGGTTTCCTGAATCCTCGTCAGGTCAGCACGAAGACGGGCAACCTTCTCCCTCAGACCAAAGAGGTGCCTGCAAATAGGGCAGCAACACAGCCTCCAGAGCATCTCCTGGAAGAGTGCCACTCCACAGCCAGTGCATAGCACCACTCCCCACGTGTCTGTCTCCCTTTCTGTTTATGATGTTTTCTTTTTTTTTTTGCTTTAGTGTGTGCAAGCATGTGAATGTGTTTAACCCCCTTCAGTGTGCTGTGTCTTTAAGGATATGAACAGGTGTATGTCCTTTGCACTTTTTGGGAAGTGATGTCAGAACCCCTGATATAAAGGAAATTATGCACTTGGGGTGGGTGGGGTGAGGGGCAGGGTGAGTAGGACTAAGCCCATGCCCTCCAGAAACAATCAACTATAACTCTGACCCACCTCCCCGGTATAGAGATAACAATAACCAACTAACGTGAGAGAGCAGGTAGGGGGAGGAGTAGTAGTAATGGAGGGGGGATAGGGATAGGAATTTGGAATTCAGGGAGCCACAACTGGTGTAGGCCACTACACCAAAAAAAGCAACAAGAAAGGAAAAGCAACTGCAGAGAGGTAGTGCAGTCCAGGCTCCTTGAAGATATGGTACCAATTAGGAATGGTAGTTACAAGTTACCTTCAAACAGTGTCTTAGCAGAGATTTGAAGGTGAACATTCCAACAAACTGCATGAGTTTTAGGGAGTTTTGGATGGAGTTCCATACTGTAGGGAGAGCATGGCTTAAGGAAGAAGCACCGTATTGAGTTCTTATCGTGGGAATGTCGAGGAGTATATAGAAATATCTTCTAAGCAAGTAAATGCCGGAAGTGAATTTGAAAAGGTCAGAGATGTGGGGGGCAGTGTTTTAGTGATGCTCTGAAGGCCCAGATAGATGCGTTTCTCAATCCCTAGTGCTAAGGGAAGACCAGCCTAGCTGTCCGTAGAGAAAGCATTAGTGGGTATTAACTGGCGCATTGGTGATGAATCGTAGTGCTCTATGATACAGGGTATCCAGTTTGGCTAGGGCTGGATTTTGGAACAGTGACTGCAGATAAAATCTGCGTAGTAAATAGGTGGGAGAAATGTGGTTTGAACCAGTCTTAGTTTTGCTTCCGGGTTAAGTAGATGCTTGATGCGGAGGAAGAGGCCTAACCTTTGTCTTAGCTTTTTTGCCAATTCGTCAATCTGGACTATTAAAGTGAGCTTGCAATCGAACCAGAATCCCAAGTATTTGAATTTGTCCACTGCTTCAAGTGAGTCCCCTAGGAGGGTTGCAATCTGGAGTTTGAAGCTTAATGAGTTAATGGACGCTGCCTGGCCTTGTGGGAAGAGGAACATAACTTTTAAGATGCAAGGTGTCCTAATAAGAATGGAGAAAAAAAATCTGACTCAGTGTTTGTGTGAGGCATTTCCCTGGGGCACTACTCACCTAAGGGATAAAGGCCCAGGTCAGTGGGCCTCAGTGCTGCCTACTGTAACTAGCCTCTCTCTTCACTCAGCTTGAGTTCAGTTACAATAGGGCTCTCGAAGGGTTAAGCCTGACTCTGCGAGTTGTCCTCTAAGGGGTAGTACTTGGAGTCAGGATGCCTTGGTGTTTCTGTACAGAGTATCCTGGTTCAGCCATGAATATTCAAGGTCCTGCTCTCCCCTGACTGTCTATAAAAAAAAGCATCCAGTCTGGAAAAACAAGAGTCCAGATTCAGAATCCAGAGAGAGAGAGAGAGAGACAGAGAGATGGAGAGAAGGGAGTCCAGCTCCCCATCTGCCACATGCGCAGAGGACCTGCAGGCCCAGGGATGGTGGCAGGGTTACTGAGTCCAGCTGGCACTGATCCCCTGTTAAGGTCTCCAGAGCAACACCAGTAGGTACTGCTGGCAGGATGGGCACCAGAGGAGTGGACTCAAGGACCCCAGAAGATTGAGAACGAGCATGGAACCACCAGGAGTAGTTGAGGGCCACCCCTCAAGGGGGGACACCGGGATCTGTAAGGATCTGCTACTGCCACAACAGCTCCAGTTTGAAAGCAAGCACTGTTTGAAAAGGGCACTTATAAGCCGTAACATATTAGGAAACCCCAGGTAACTTGGTGTATTTTCCCTGGCAGGTAGCCAGATGTAATGGCCCATCGGGGTGGGGAGGGAGATCTGTCAGTGGAGCACATGGGTGCATATTGTGTTTGTTTACATAAAAGATAAAATCAATAAAATATTATAATATAAACTGCAATAACCCCTAAAAAGAGGTGATGTGTTCTTCAAAAGAACAGGAATTCTGCACCAAATATTCTGTTTACATTACTTTTTTTTAACTCAAACCTTTGTTGAGAGGATAAATAATACATTTTAGATCCAAATCCATCCAATAAAAAAGTTCAAATCAAAAATAATTAAGTAGGCAGGCCCGGTGGCACTGAGGGTTGATGCGCTGGACTCCACACCTCACTTCACGCCGGCGACCTGGGTTCGGGAACGAGCTCGGGCCACTGGGGGTCGGCAGGGGGAGAGAAGGATTGAGCGCCCAACGGCAGCTCACCCTCTCTGGGGAGGGTTCTGTGCACGACTCGCTGCTCTACTGCCACCTTTCGGGTGAACCCGGGAATGACAGTGCAGTCTAGGGTCACGCAAGGGAATGGGGCAGCATCAGCCGGGAGCCCTGGGAGGAGCTGCATTTCTACGCATGCCTCCCAATTGGCTCTCCTAGAGTACCAACAGTTGCGGGGAACAGAACACGGAAAAATGGTGTCCCATCACTCCTAGGTGATGACCCTTCGAGAGCCAAGTGTCCCGGTGACTGCCAGGACAAGAGCAGACTCCACTGTGCTCCACCTGCTCCACCGTTGTTCATGGAGAAGGTAGGAGAGGGCCTCTCCTCTCCCATCTGGGGGGTTATCCGGACTACCTAAGGCTACTGAGGGGGTGAGCACTCTAGGGGCAGACTCCTGTGGCGAGACATCGAGTCCTCGAGGCATGTAGGGGATCTGATTGAGTGGGGTAACGAGGCTGGAAAGGAGGCAAAAGTGCAAGGTTAAAAAAAAAAAAATTAAGTAAGCGTCTCCTCTGAGTAATAACTTAAATATACAATAATGTGCATTTACTTAGATACATTAATAAACCATTTTATCTCTGTTTCTTTTCCCAGCTTGTCTGTCACAGCCGATCCACAGAACAGAGGAAGATAGAAAATGTCCACTGTGGGTTCATGAAATGTCCCACAAATCGAGAGACACAGTCAGTTGTTCAAAGGATCTCCTCCCTCAATTCCCACCATTATCTGGTGTCTAAGAGACAGTACTTTGCATTAGGGACTACAATACTGTATGCTCTCCTGTTAAAAAATCATTAGTTATTAAACCGTTCTGTAATAACCATTAAAAAACTAATCAAGCCTCTTTCAATAATCATAACAAAATAAATACAATTTAAATTCCAAAGATACTCGTCTGGTTTATTTTATGTTGCTGGACCATGGGGTGCATGGGCTATCCATTGGGAAATGTCTTATTATCAGGGTTTATTAAGGTAGAACCAGTGAGAACAGGAAAAATCAACTTGTCTGGGGATCAATGTCTCTTATCGTCACATGCCTGGCCCCTTAGCTTCTCCTCCTCCTCTCTCTTACATTACACTTATAATAATAGTTGTTCAAGGACTGGGGTGCCTTCCATTTGTTCAATATAGTCATAGTACGGTGACCACCTCAAGCGGAATTTATCAACCTGCAATCTAAGTTTAGTTGTAATAGCTTCAATATTTTCAATTGATTTAACATTAGCCCGCCATTGAGCAATTGAAGGGGGACTAGCAGAGAATGTGCCATGGTCAGTGACACCAACACAGCGACCTACATCCCTGTCAACACAATTGACAGTTCGCCAACAGGTCGCTGTATTGGGGCACACTGTCTCCCAGTCCTTCACCCCTCCCTGAATCAACGACCAGAGTTGATAATCAGTAGTATGGGGTGTGGGGCTGAGCCCCCACATGGGGATCTGAGGTGGAGCCCCTCGATAAAAAACGGACTGGGAGACAATTGGGATTTATGTCAATCACAACTTGCAGTCGACATAAATCCTGTCGCTCTGATGCCGGTCGATGAAAGTGTTGTCGAACCAGCATCATAGAGCCGTCTAGCAGATGACCAGTTCTGAGTAATCGCCTTTGAGGCAGCCATAACCAAACTAAGAAACAAGTAAGTTCCATTAGCTGTTTTAAGTGCTCCCAGGAGGAACCCCAGTACTAGATGTTCAAAGCAGAGCTGTTGGGCCAGGGAGCAGATTTGTTGTATTATGTTCTGGACCTGTGTCCAGAAATGTTGTAATTGTGGGCCACTCCAAATAACGTGGTAGTGATTTCCTTGCTCACCACAGTTCCTCCAACACCTATCTGAAAGGAAGGAGCCATAATGCTTTGAAATCGTTGGAGTCACAAAATATCTGTCACCTTCTGTCGAAATTTCCTCCAAGTTAAGGAGGATGTTGGTTTATGTGTGTACCTCCAAATTAAAGCCCAATCTTTACTATCCAGGTTTCTATCCATTTCTTCCTCCCATCTATCTTGCATTTTTGTGACCCACAAATTCCCAGACTCCTCCTGCATTAGGTATTAAATCTGTGTAATGAGTCCCTTAGAGTCCCAGGTGTATGCTCTGTGTTGTATCAGTGTATTGCCATGGGTTGTCTGTGCTGTCAATCCTGCTATTCCAGAGCCTTTAAGTACAGTATATAGTCTCTGCACTGTAAGAACCTGTAAAAGTCATGCTTGGGAATATTAAATTCTTGTTATAGTGACAAGAAATCTTTGATACAAGCTTCTGACAGAAACTGAAACAGATATTTCAAACCCTTGTCTCTCCATCTCAGAAAATATAGGTATTTGGTGTCAGCAGGGAAATTAGGGAGGCAAGTAAGAGGAATGTATTCCCACACTTGTGTAGGGAGTTTCCAATGTGCTCGTATTTTAAGCCACATGTGTAGGGAGTGTTTTGTCCAGCGGTTTAAAATATATTTAAGGTTGCTTGAAAGAGAAGTCCATGGGAGAATTTCAAGTGGAATCTTAGAGTGGACCGCTACCTCTATTGTCCACCATCCTTTCCTCGAAGGGCAATTGGAGCATTTTAAGGATCGGGGTCACTTGAGACGCCAAATAAAATTTTTTAAAGATCTGGCAGTCCCCAACCCCCCACCCCTGATCTTTCTTCGGAAGAAGCACCATCCACTTAATCCAAGGTCTCCTGCCCGCCCACACAAATCTGGATAACATTGTTTTCCAGGCCTTCCATTCTTTAGATGGGATGTTTAGAGGGAGTGTACCGAACAAGAACAGATATCGCGGAGGACATTCATTTTTATTGTTTCTATCCTGTTTGAGAAAGAGAGTGGTAGGTTTTGCCATCTTTAAATGTCATTGTACATTTCTTAGGTTAGTTGCCCATAATTATATTGATTTAATTTAGATAATTGTTTGGGTATCTATATACCCAACTATCGAATATTTTCCTTTACCCATTTAAAGGGAATTTTTGCTTTTAATTCTGGTGTAACTTTACCCCCCACTAACATTACTTCTGATTTTGTCATTTATTTTAAAGCCCAATAAACCATCATATTCCCTCAGCAGCTCAATGCCCTGAAAAAGCACGCATGCGGGAAACCAGTTGGGCCTTTTGAGGGGAAGGGAGCACCTACATGGCATGCTTGTTTGTACTCATTTACATTTTGCTTTGATTTGGGCAATAAACGTGCAACAACTGGATTATTTCGCTTGTGGATGGTGCCCTCATTTCTCGCTACTGTAAGCCCAGTTCTGCTGCCGGATTTTGTCAAGTTCTAGTGGCACATTTATTAGTATTTGTGGCCACTGGCGATCTGTCTAACTGTGAGTGGGCTACCGTATTAAAATCGCCTCCTAATACTATGTGTCCTACTGATAGAATGGCTATTTTTGTAAAAATTTCTTTCAAGAAGTGCTCTGGATTCTGGTTTAGTGTGTAAATATTGACTAGGTGGACTTTTTGGCTGTTTATCTCCCCAGAAACTCGAAGATATCTCCCCTCCATCCCCGCTCCACTGAGGTGATGTCTAAGGGCATCCTCCTCCTAAATAATATAGCTCCTCTCCCTTGTTTTCTATTGGGTGCTTCTGATGCCTCTACTTTACCCACCCAATCAATTCCTACGTAGTTTTAAATGCTCTGGAGTCGACACGTGGCTCTCTTGGAGCATTGCCATATGACATTTAATTTTTCTAAGTTCCCCAGTAGACGCATTCTTTAGATTGGGGAATGAATCCCTTTAACATTATATGAGGTAATTTGTAAACTATCCATTCCCACGAACTAAATCTTGTCTCATTCTGTCCCCCAGGACTCCACCCATTTCTCCCATGTCCCTGTCCAGCTTAATATTGGGTATTGAAATGAGGCTGATATAACAAACATTTAAGAACATCAAAAACACAACCATAAACATGAAACCAATAACTGAGTTGCTTATATTTCTTAAAATAGTTTGAATTGCTTCCAAAGTTACACCCACTCCATCAGGGTGGGTTTTGAGAAAAAAAGTGGAGTTATTCCACTTAAACTCCCTCGATGTTGTGGAGGGTAGATGCCTTCTGGGAGTCTAGATGGCTCTCGCTAAGCACCTTGTTTACCAAATTACTGCTCCTGATGTGCAGCACTACCACATCAACGCCTATTGAAGGTTGTTTGAATTTTATATTACAGCCAGAGCTGGTGTACTCCCCCACTTGTTTTCTGTCTTGTGTGAAAGTAAGGGGAGCCCCTAAAGGAGCCTGACCTCTCACCCCATATCTGTAGCATCCCCTGAAAACTGTTACCACTTTTTACCCCTGTAAATAACAAATAATACCACGTTCTCTTCCCTCTCCAATAGGAGGAGGAAGTATAACTAAATTATAACAACAAACATTTCCAACACCCAGCGTTTCCCACATGTTCCAAAAGCCATTCCCATAACCTCTCCCATATTTACATATCAGGAGCAAAGTAGTGTATTGTTAGCTTAGTATTTCCAAGGTCCACTTCCCCCCACCCCCCAACCTGAAAAAAGAAATAAAAGGAAAATAGGTTTTCTTTTTTTTTCTTTTTAACTTTCTATTTCTCCTCCTTCCCCACCCCAGATCTAGGCTTCTTTGGGAGATACCTAAGTACCACCCTATGACTTGCCTTACCTGAATCCCCAGGGGATCCCCCACGGAGCTGTGGTTATACCCCCAGGTGGATACGAGGCAGGTCCCGGTCACCCTGATATCTTCTAAGTTTCGTCGGGTCCCCCAGTGGTCAGGCAGGCAGGCAGCCGCAATTAGGGTCGGTACTGGTGTTCCATCTACCTGTGCTCCAGCAGTGCTTTTTCCTTCTTTCTCTCCTGTGTGGTGCGCGCGCCCTGATGTCAAGGCGCTACGCATCGACATCCACCACACAGCTCCCACCAGTCCCTCCTGCAAGCTACAGGACTTTCTGTACCTCGGACCTCCGCCTGGGGTCAGGCAAGCTGTGGATCTTGATCCCTTCCCTCCCCCTGGAGAAGGTGAGCAGTCCCTGGGACGCTTAAGCCTTCTCTTCTGGCCGGCCCTCCAGTGACCCGAGTCCACTCCTGAACCCAGGTCACCAGCGGCATGAGCAGAAATCCAACCATTGTGCGGATGGGTCGGCTGAAAAACAGGTTTTCAGTAACATTATCACAGAACCAGCCCAGGTCAGGTGAGGGGGAAAGGAAAAGAGAAAGAAGAGGGGGGCAGTTTCAATGCAGTCATTCCTGAACACAGTATTCCAGTTCTGTAGCCCTTTCATATAGAGCCTTAGGCTGCCCCATTTTGGGAACATCCAGTCCCTGTAGCCATTTCCGGCAACACAAAATTACAGTACATTGGTGTTGAATGAGTACTTCATCTGTTATTTCACTTTTGTCCCGATGTATCGCCAGGAGATATCGGAGCCACGGGCTCCGTGACTTTAAAAAGTTTGTTGATGTCCCCCTCTACTTGTGCAGGAGAGCCCCCAATAATGGTCTCTTAACCCCCTTTTGGATCAGTTGCCAGGATCTTTCCATCAACGTCTTCTCCAGTTGTTGTACTTCACAGTCTGGGGCCTGTATTTGCCATTCCTTGAGTAAAGGGAGCACCTCTGGAGGGAGTCGTACACTTTAGGCCCGGAGTCTAGGTACATTTTCATCTTTGCTGGAAACAAGAGTTGCGCTTTAATTCTTTTTTTATCCTTGATTTCTCTGAAGATCCCCTTTATTTTTTGACATTCCTGCTGCAAAGCTGGGGAGTAATCATGCTCAAAAAATAGCGGTGAATCTTTATGTTGTAAGTTTTTTTTTTTCCAATTGTTTAACCAGGAGAGGTGTCTCATGGCTTCCTTCAGTATCCTCTCCTCCGCTTGGTAAAAGACCATTCGCACTGTCCAGGAGCACAGTCGGGCCTTCGGGTCTGCAGGCTTTGGTACAAGTGATCGACGAGCCCTGTCCACCTCAAGTTGGATGTCAGATGGTGGTGATCAAAGAACGTGCTGAGTAAAGTCTATCCCCGTAGTAAAGCCTTCTGGGACACCGTGGATATGAAAACTGTTTCTCCAGGCCCAATTGTCTGAGTCCTTGACTCCGGCCTGGAGTTCTCTCTCTCTATGCAGGAGGTAAAGCAGAATGCGATCACTCAATTCCTGAGCCTCCGCCATTTCGGACATGCTGGTCCTGTTCACTAAAACTTTCTTGTCCAGAATTTTAATGTCTTGGCATAAATCTGCCAATGACGACTCAATCTTGTTTACAGACTTTAGGATCTTTATAATTGCCAGCTCCGATCTGTCTGTTGGGGCCTTGTCCTCTTCCCCAAGCTTGAGTGATGACTCTGAGTTCATGCGGCAGCAACGTGACTGAGACAGGAACCCCTCCATCTCTTCATCCTGTGTTAATTGCTTCAATTTTGCGCTCTGCAAGTTACCTTTGTTTCCCTCTTGCCGTGCCGGTTTAGCTGACATTGTGCCACACACACAGGGGTAAGTTATTTGTATTTTTTCCAACATGTTCAAGGGATGGATGAGAATTTTTATGATGCGGGTAGGGAGATTGCTAGTTAAGCTGCCACCATGTCAGGCACGTCACGCAAGTCCTGTTTACATTACTGATCTATTTTTCTGACATGACAGGGAGTACCAACCAACCACCCAATCCAAACACTGGATTACAGCTTGCAGAATTCTGTGAGGTTAAAAGAATGTAGGTGTGAACATGTAAGCAAATCATACAAACACCTTTAGGTCTCCATTTATCGATTTCCTGAAAGAATAGAGGTAAGAGGCACTGCGTCTGCATGCGGGCAAATAGTGTAAACAAATCCAACTACTGTCTTTCACTCTCCCCTAACTGACCGACTTTCTTGTGAGATGGCAGGTAAGGAGCACTGTATCTGCATGTGGGCAAATAATGTAGACAGCTACAGGTCTCCATGATCTGTTTCCTGTGAGACCCCAGTTAAGGGACACAGGGTCTGCGTGTGGGCAAATAATGTAAACAGCTACAGGTCTCCATGATCTGTTTCCTGTGAGACCCCAGGTAAGGGACACAGGGTCTGCGTGTGGGCAATGTAAACAACTCCAGGTACTGCCTTGCAGTCTCTATTGATCAAGCAGTTTCCTGTAAGAACAGAGGTAAGGGGCACAGGGTCTGCATGTGGGCAAATACTGCAAGTACCTCAAGGTCAGCACTACTCAATCAACTTCCTGCGAGCCCACAGGAAAGGGGCACCGTGTCTGTGTGTGGGCTGTATAGAAAGGAAAGGGTTAAATTAAATGCACAGACATCAGAAATGGCAATTAGTACCCCACTGAATGTTTCAACTATGAGGAGCTCCTTAGGAATGCTCTAAAGTAGCGAGTCTGTATAATTTGTTACAATGAAATACTTTACACTTCATGCAGCTCGTGCTTTTTATAATTATTCATTTTTTCCCCATTTTTCACTCCATATGTTCCCCCGATCCCCCTAATGATGCAGTTACCACAGCGGCGCCCTTTCTCTGGCCATGTTGGTGGGTGAGAAGCTGCCCACACAGCTGATGCTAGTGCTGCTCTGGGGTCGGACAGCACGGGGGGGTATGTCAGGTAGCTTGTGCCCTCTCTGTTGGAGTGCTCTGGGGTCGGACAGCACGGGGGGGTATGAATGTCAGGTAGCTTGTGCCCTCTCTGTCGGAGTGCTCTGGGGTCAGACAGCACGGGGGTATGTCAGGTGGCTTGTGCCCTCTCTGTCGGAGTGCTCTGGGGTCGGACAGCACGGGGGTAAGGAATGTCAGGTAGCTTGTGCCCTCTCTGTCGGAGTGCTCTGGGGTCGGACAGCACGGGGGGGTATGTCAGGCAGCTTGTGCCCTCTCTGTCGGAGTGCTCTGGGGTCGGACAGCACGGGGGTATGAATGTCAGGTAGCTTGTGCCCTCTCTGTCGGAGTGCTCTGGGGTCGGACAGTGGGCAAAGAGTGTATGAATGCTGGGTGACTTTTGCCATCCCTGTCTGAATGCTCTGAGGTTGGGGGCACCACAGAAAATAGGGGATGCTCAGAGATATGAGGGGTCAGACAGTTAGGGGACCCTGGCAACTTAATGGGAAACTCCTGAAAAGCTTTGGTGACTCTCTGAAACACAGAACAGGCCCAACTCCAGCAGACAGTCCTAGTAGTCTAAATTCAGGCTTTTAAAAGAAAATCATTTTTTTTTCCTTCCTCTCCCTTCCCCCTGCTCAAGACCAACACCCAGCCAGCCAAACTAGTTGGGCAACATTCCTGTCCCCAGTGAAGAAGGAAGCCAGGCTGAGCCCTCTCAGCCAATCCCTGAGGCCAGGGTAGATTCAAATTTGGAGACTGTTTTTTTAAGCCACTGACCCAGCTTCAGGAGGCTGACCTCTGGATGGAGGAGCCAATCCCCTGGCAGGTAGGCAGGACTGCCCCAGCCTAGAGGAGGCTCTGCACAGGCTGGAGAAAGGGGGGAGGAGAAGGAGGGGCTGTAGTAAAAGATGTAGTTTTGGGTCTCTCTTTCTCTCGCAGTGTTACACAGGCCAGTGTACCATGCCAAACAGTTATACCTTGAGGATCGAGGGGCTTTGAGCTAATTCTACGCACACAACATAGACCACTTGAGTTTGGTTGTCAGAATGGCACCGTCGCTTGAACTCCTCTTTGATGAATTCAGACACTTTGGAAGGTTCCAGGCTTCTGTGTATTTTGCTGTCGTTTTCCAGTCAATCTCTTGCGGCATCCAACACTTGGTCTCCGTGTTCCTTGCTGCAACTCCTCAGTTTGTGTGTAATGTACCTGGAAATGTGAGTACTGTCTTGGTCTACAATTCCTCAGGGTTTGGGGTTGAGGACATCTGGAACTTGTGGACACCAGAAAGTGGATATATTGTGGCCCGGACTGCAAACAGAGACATTTGGGAACTTTACCAGTGTAGCAGATCTAGGCGGGAAAACAGCTTTAAACTGCAGTACGAGTATGAGAGCAACAAATCTAATTTTCCCTGTTCAGATGAGTTTCTGTATGATAATACCAACCTGAAGAGCAGCATTGTGACTGACTGGGATTTGGTCTGTGACAGAGAATGGCTTGCCAAGTTCACCCAGCCCACCTTCATGCTCGGAGTACTTATTGGTGCTGTGGTCTTCGGTGACATCGCAGACAGAGTTGGGAGATGCCCTGAGATGTGGTTTACAAGCACTGGTCAGTTTATATTTGGGATTGCAGTAGCTTTCACTTTCGAGTACTTCAGTTTCATTGTCATCCATTTTCTGCTGGCTATGGTTTCCAGCGGCTACCTGGTAGTAGTTTTTGTCTACATGATAGAATACATTGGAATTAAAGCTCATGCATGGGCATCTTTGCATGTCCACACCTTTTTTGCAGTGGGAGTTATGTTCGTGGCTTTAGTTGGATACTTGGTGCGAACGTGGTGGATCTATTAGATACTGCTTTCTCTTACAACTGTTCCCTTCTTCCTTTGCTGTTGGATGCTACCCAAAACACCCTTCTATCTCCTAACAAAAGGAAAAACTGCAGAAGTCCAGAGACTTGTTGATCTGCTAGCAAAATGGAATGGAGTCACCACTTCATGCAAGTTTTTTCAGCAAAATGGCTCCATTATCAACAGAGCTGATGATAGGAAGGAGGTGATGACACTGAAGAAATACAGTATCCTCCATCTGTTTGGCACCGGGAGACTAGCATGGAGGACGATTACAGTGTGGTTGGTGTGGTTCACGGGAAGTTTAGGATATTATGTGTTCTCTTTAGGCTCTGTCAACCTAGGAGGAAATGAGTATTTAAATCTGTTACATGCAGGTGCAGTAGAGATCCATTCCTATATCATAGCGTGCATTGCTATGGACAGACTAGGAAGAAGGAACACCCTGGCTCCAGCTCTTATATTGAGCGCTGTGGCTTGTGTTTCTGTCATGGTGATATCAGAGGACTACAGGGTTTTGACTATCATAGCAAGCATGACTGGAAAGTTTGCTATAGCTATTGCCTTTGGTCTGATTTATCTATATACGGCAGAGCTGTATCCAACAATAATTAGGTCACTGGCTGTTGGAAGTGGAAGCATGATGTGTCATGTTGGATGTATTGTTGCCCCATTCTGTGTTTACCTTGCAGATGTTTGGAAATTCCTTCCTCAGGCATTAATTGGAATCATGGCCCTTCTGACTGGAGTTTCAACATTCTTACTCCCAGAAGCACTTGGGAAGCCCTTGACTAATACCGTGGAGGAGGCTGCTCAGCTAGGATCAAACTCTAACAACGGTACATTGGGAAAATCAGTCATGGAAACCAAGAAAAACTGTAAAGGTACTGGGTCAGAGGCAATGGAGATGCTGAGTGAGCTGGAACACAAAGCTGAAGTATAACCAATGTTACAAGTGCTGCCAAAAAACTTGGTGTAGTTGGCAGGATCAGAATCAACAAGAAGCCCAAAGCTGGAGCGACTCCAACCCTGAGATGCCTTCAGATACTGAAGGAGCTACAGCATCATCCCCATCCTCAGTTCAACCGCCCCCAAAAATGATGCCTTATTACTTAGGGGCACCATGGCTACCAAGGTACACAGGGACTGAAGCTCAGACACCTGCAGCCTCACTGACTTCCGTGCAAAGCTGCAGGCTATGTTCCATCTCTACCAAGTGCCAGAGCAACAGAGAGTGGAAATTCTAATTTGGCAGCTGGTAGGAGCTGCCAAATGGGAAGTTGAAAGCTGGTCAGATGGACAAAAGGACACTGCTGAACAGATCCTGACCCGGCTAAGTGACATCTTCAACAAGCGGAGTGTCTCAGACCTCAAAATGAAATTCTTCTCTCACACACAGGACCCCTGGAAGACACTGCAGGACTTTGCCTTGAGCCTGCAAGAGGCACACCGGGCCCTGCGAAAATGAGACCTGAGTGAGGACCATGACCCAGACCAAGTACTGATAGAGTGGTTCATCAAGGGTGCCTGGGGAGAGCTTCTATGTCAGAAGTTGGGGATGTTGCACCGCCAAAACCCAGATGCAAAGTTTGTAGACTTCAAAGAGGAAGCCATAGAAGTCCTAGGCTCTGGACGACTTGAGGAAGAGATGGTGGCCTTCCAGCAGATGGCTGGTGTCACCGGAGCCATGGCCACTGGGGGTCCAATGTCTAAACCCGGCTCGTCTTGCAATGCCTTCATCAGATAGAGGGCAGAGAAGGATTTCAGCCAGGAAAAAGAGTATCTACTGGATAGGCTAGAACATGATTCCTACCCCAGAGGAGATAGAGAAAAAGTGCACCATCAGGTCCCTCAAGCCCAGGACTGGCCGAATGACCAGGCAAGAGACAGTACCAGAGAGATGTCCCACTAGCTGGAGGCCATGTCGCAAACACTAGCAGAAGTTTGCCGAGTCATACAAGACCTCCAGGGGAGCTGGGGCCAAGGGTATTCTATGGACCATCCCCGATACCCAGCAAGACTGGACCAAAGGAGTATGGGCAGGTGACCCACTGACCAGTTCGACGATCATGGATGACCTATCTGTAGGTGCTGTGGCATCAGTGGCCATGTGGAATGACAGTGTATCCAAGAAGGAGAAGTTGCTGTATCGATAAACAAGGTGTCCTCGAGGCAGTGTACCAACCCTCGAGAAGAAAGCTCCTAGGTCCAAACCCAAACCTGGAATGGTCAAAGTACGTAGGGAGGTGCCTGACTGTTCCTATCAAACTCAATGGTATCACCTTTACAGCACTTCTGGACACTAGCTCCCAAGTCACCACTATTTAAGGCTGCCATTTCCTCAAGCACTGGACCCAAGACCAGCTATCCAGGATGCAAATCCTATACAACAAAATAGCTTGGTTTGCTACCCAAGACCACCCATGACATCACCACTGTGACACTCTGGCTCAGCTCCAGTAGCCCACATTGGCCGCTCGCCTCCAATACCCATTGCTTGTCCAGGCCTACAGGCTACTCAAACCCCCCCCGCTCCACCAAGCATAGCCGGAACCATAGCCATTAAACACAACCCTAGGAATTTAAGGACATCAGAATGAACAGTACTAGAAGTCCCCAGAGTAAGGACCAATGCTGGCAGCAGACCCTTTTCTTGCCAAGCTCCTAGCCTATGGAACAAGCTCCCCCCCCCGGTCCAGGATGCCTCCTCACTCACGAACTTCTGCTCCAGGCTCAATTCCCATATACTGGCCACAAGTGCATGCCACTGCCACGGCTCTTAAGGTATCCCTTTTTTCTCCATCAAACCTTCCCAAAGGTGAGCCGACCATGTACCTCCCTCTAGTATCTGGACACCTGGGGACCAATGCTACCTCATGTATATCACTAAGCCAAGTAGTACCAAGGTAAAACTGTGTCATGATGATAACCATGTTTGTAATCACTGTCTTTAACCACCTTATGCTTTAACAACCTATGTAATCAAAAGTTTTTCTTCACTGTATTTTATCTTGTATTGTTATCCCGGGTCGCCCCTGAAAAAGGGACCTACAAGGCTCAGTGAGCCTACCCAGTCACCAAAATTTAATAAATAAATAAAACTAAGATGCCCTCCAAAGACTTGGCTCAACCTGATTGCAGGCAATGGAATGAGTATCCCATACTTGGGCTACCAGGAAATGGACATTCAGCTGAGAGATAAGGTTTGCCCATAGCAAGGGGTAATCATTAGCAACACTGATGATGACAACCTCTCTCCAGTGATCTTGAGGATGAAGGTACTGGACAACTGTCATATGAAATTGCTGGATGCCCTTTAGAAGCAGGTGGCACAGCTCCCAAAAGCCAGTAAGGAGGCCTGGCAGCACACAATCAATATATTGCAGTGTCACCAGCGGTTCGCCAATGCTGAGGGAGAAATTGGGAAGATCCGGATTCTTGATGTCTAGCCAGTAAGACTGGACCCAGGTACAGAGACCATACTGCTGTGCAAAGCCAAGGTGGGACTGCAAGGCAAGGATTTCCAATGTGAGAATGCAGTAGGGAGGGCTGGGGGGATACTGGGATGTATAGGGAGAGGCATCACCAGCAGAAGAAAAGGAAGTTGTTATCCCTCTGTACAGACAGTTGGTGAGACCCCATCTGGAGTACTGTGTCCAGTTCTGGAGACCCCATCTCCGCAAGGACATAGACAGGATAGAGGCAGTCCAGAGGAGGGCAACTAAAATGGTGCAGGGTCTGCAAGAGAAGCCGTATGAGGAGAGACTAAAGGAGCTTAATATGCATACCCTTGAGGAAAGAAGGGAAAGGGGGGACACGATAGAAACTTTTAAGTACCTCAGTGGAGTCAACAAAGTCCAAGAGGGTAGCATCTTTCAGAAAAATAGATGTGAAAGAACAAGGGGGCACAATTTAAAGATGGGGGCAGTTCAGGGGCAATGTGAGGAAGTATTATTTCACAGAGAGGGTAGTGGATGCATGGAACAGCCTTCCTGAGGAGGTTGTGGGGTCTAAAACTGTGGGAGAATTCAAGAATGCATGGGGCAGACATAAGGCAATTCTTGTGGGGAGTAGGAAGAAATAGGCTGCTGGTTAACTAGGATCTGCGGCCTATCCTGTAGGTAGGGAAATGGGCAGACTAGATGGGCCAAACGGTCCTTATCTGCCATCAAAGTCTATGTTTCTATGACTATGTGGCTGTAGTTGAACCACTCAGTGCCACAGGGGAGAAGCCAGTGATTGTTGCACAGAGTCTCACAACAGTTTCCCAAGGGGCAGGTCCTCATCCGCATCTTGAACTATGGCACAGCTCCTATTAAGTTATACCAGAATCAGCCTGTGGCCAGATTGATAAAGATCTGAAGTGAGGACATAACTGAGCTCTCAGCAGACCATGGAGAGAATGTCTTTCAATTAGATGGAGCTGTAGGCCCTAAAGGAGCAGATGCCAAGGGCTGGCTTGAGGAAATTGACTTGGACACCAAAGAAACCCCTGAAGAAGACAAACAGGGGTTGCTGTTGATGCTAGAGAGACTAGAGAGAGTCTTTTCCAAGCACCCCCTTGACTTTGGGTGTACCAAGAACGTGCAGCACCGCATAGTCACAGGACAGCACCCACCCATCAGAGAATGATTCCGCCTGATTCCACCTGCACTGTACCAACCGGTGAAAACCATGCTCCAGGAGATGAAGGATACCAATGTCATCACCAAGAGTCACAGCCCATGGGCTGCTCCAATAGTACTGGTCAAGAAAAAGGATGGGCAAATTCACTTCTGTGTTGACTATCGGAAGCTGAGCCAAGTGACGCACAAGGATGCTTACCCATTACCACGGATAGAGGATTCCCTGGCAGCACTGAAATCAGCATCCCTGTTTTCAACCCTAGACTTGGCTAGTGGCTACTGGTAATTTCTCCTTGCACCAGAGGACAGGGAGAAGTCTGCGTTTGTGACCTCCATGGGCCTCTATGAATTTACTCTAATGCCATTTGGATTGTGTAATGCCCCGGGGACCTTTCAGCGACTAGTGGAACACTGCTTAGGGAGCTATAATTTTGACATGGTCCTCCTCTACTTGGATGATATCATCATTTACTCTAAAACCTATTCTGAGCACCTGCAGCACCTGGAAACTGTTCTTACCCGCCTAGCTGACTATGGGCTCAAGGTCAAGCCATCAAAGTGTCACCTGCTCAAAGAAGAAGTTCACTACCTGGGGCATGTTGTATCTAAGCACGGAGTGTCACCAAGACCCAGACAAGATTCAAGCAGTGCATGAGTGGCCAACTCCAGTCACAGTCTGGGATGTAAGGAGATTCCTGGGGTTTGTAGGGTACTACTGGTGATTTGTCCCTAAATTCACCCAGGTAGCTGCCCCACTGCATGAATTGCTCAGGGGAACAAAGCAACTGCACAAAAGCAGCCCAGTGCAGTGGTGTTCAGCCCAGCAGGAGTCTTTCAACAGTGTAAAAGCAATGTTGATCCAAGCTCCAGTACTTGCCTATCTGGATTATCAGCTTCCCTTCAAATTATATACTGATGCCAGCAATCGAGGGTTAGGGGCTGTCCTCTCCCAGGACCAGGATGGAGTTGAGAGGGTCATCGCTTATGCAAGCTGTGGGCTCCTTGGAGCTGAATGAAATGATGATCGTTACAGCTCCTTCAAGCTGGAATTCCTTGCTCTAGTGTGGGCCATTACTGAGAAATTCAAAGCTTTCCTAGCCACCACACTCTTCACAGTCTACACTGACAACAAGCCCCTTGCTCATCTGAACACTGCACGACTGGAAGCACTCGAGCAGAGGTGGGCCTCAAGACTTGCCAACTACAATTTTACAACCAAGTACCGTGCCAGTAAATCCAATGCAAATTCTGATGCCTTGTCGAGGTTACCCACCCAAGATGAGATGGAGGAGAATGACAATCACAGAGAAGCTCTAGAGATGCCTCCCTTTCTCCAGATCCCTGCAGAGGTGGTACAGGCCTGCTGCTATAGCTTCCCCGCAGCTGTCTGCCCTGCTGCAACTGCAGAAGCACTGGAAGATGACATGC
Organism: Neoceratodus forsteri; assembly: GCA_016271365.2. Taxonomy (NCBI): domain Eukaryota; kingdom Metazoa; phylum Chordata; order Ceratodontiformes; family Ceratodontidae; genus Neoceratodus; species Neoceratodus forsteri. Next base: position 543,113,700 of record JADMNL010000023.1, read on the forward strand.
CCAAGACATTAAATGAAACCCCTGACTTATGGCAGCAGATCCAAGACCACAGTCCAGTGACCCGACAGCTAAAGGCATTCATTAGTAACCAGCAGACTCTACCTCTGTAGGACAGAAAGCATGCTGACCCAGAACTTGTGACACTGTGGTGACATGTGGCTCTTATGACAGTTGTGGATGGAAGGCTTATCCGCACCATCACTGACCCAAAGACACATGGCCAAGTTTGACAAGTCATCCTCCCTCATGAAGCTTCAGATGTTGCCCTAGAGGCATATCATGACAAATCTGGATACTTTGGCTGCAAAAAGACAGAGGCTCATATGAGAACCAGATTCTATTGGGTTGGGATGCATGAGGACATCCAAGAGTGGTGTGACAAATGCCCAACATGTACCCTCAAGTGAGCACCAGGGCAAGATCAAAGAGCCCCATTACATCTGATCACTGTTCATGCACCCCCTGAGCTGGTGGCCCTGGACTATCTTAAAATACACCCCAGTGGGGATGGCCTAAACTACATTCTCACCATGACAGACCACTATTCAAAGTTTATCATTACTGTGCCTGTCCACGATCTTTCAGCCCGAACCACTGTTGAAAAGTCCTGGAGGCAGTTTGTTCAATCCTGTGGTCACCCTACCAAAATCCTGACTGATCAAGATTCAGCATTTGAGTCTCACTTGTTTAAAGAACTGTGCACCTTGTATGGAGGGCAAAAGATCCACACCACTGCCTATCACCCTCAGGGCAATGGGCTCTGCGAGAGGGTCAACCGGACTATCCTTGACATGCTCAGAACCCTACCAGAGTATCAGCAACTGCATTGGCCAAGACTTCTCCCAGAGCTAGTGTACCTCTACAATAACACAACTCACAGCAGCACTGGGTACTCACCATACTATTTGATGTTTGGCCATCATGGGAGACTCCCCATGGACTTGGTTCTAGATGTAAAACCAAACCCAGTGAAACCTCTCCATACCACTACCGAGTGGGTGACTGAGCACCATTAACGATTACGAGATGATGGAAAAATAGTGGAATAAAACATGGAGAAAGTGCGGGAATGACAGAAAGCAAACTATGGTGTCCAAGCCCATGCAATGCCTCTGGTCAAAGAGTTTAAGATTAAAGAAGGTATGGGGACATGTATCGTTAGGCAGACCCGAATCTGTAGTGCCCCAGGGAAATCAGTGGCACCACAGAAAATAGGGGATCCTCAGAGATATGAGGGATCAGACAGTTATGGGGACCCTTGCAGCTTAATGGGAAACCCTTGAAAAGTCTTGGTGACCCTCTGAAACACAGAACAGGCCCAACTCCAGCAGACAGTCCTAGTAGTCTAAATTCAGGGTTTTAAAAGAAAACCATTTTTTTCTTTCCTCTTCCTTCCCCCTGCTCAAGACTGACACCCAGCCAGCCAAAGCCAAACCAGTTGGACCACATTCCTGTCCCATAGTGGAGAAGGAAGCCAGGCTGAGCCCCCTCAGCCAATCCCTGTGGCCAGGGTAGATTCAAATTTGGAGACTGTTTTTTTTTAAGCCACTGACCCAGCTTCAGGAGACTGACCTCTGGATGAAGGAGCCAATCCCCTGGTAGGTAGCCAGGACTGCCCCAGCCTAGAGGAGGCTCTACACAGGCTGGAGAGAGGGGAGAAAGAGTTTGACCAGGGAGGGTGAAGGACAGCAAGGCAAAGGATGTCAGCTTCCCTGTTAGGAGGTTGAAGTGAATCCCCTGGATCCCTTCAGTGTAACTCCCTCCAGAAGATCCCCAGTAGCAGCCTAGGTCAGTTTTTGCAGAACTCTGCCATCTAGTCGGGTCCCCCAGTGCGTTGAGTCAGTTCATTTGGCAGGGAAACAGACCCAGTGAACCTTTCATGCAGCAGTCTCCAGGAGAAGAGGCCTTATCACTCCTTTGTGGTTGTACATTCCCCAGAGTACAGAAATCCTTGTGGAACTCTTGGGGTGAGTAGGCTTGTTGGACAGCATTTCCTTTAATAATTAGTCCTAGCTAGACCTGCTCCAGCCAGGGGAAGGATTGTTTGTTTAGCAATTGTATTGCTGCACTGTGTAATTATTGTCTAGAATTGTTAAACTGCTTCCATTGTACCCCTCCCCACCCCAGGGTGGAGGAAAGCTACTTACCTTGTCCAATTGTAGAGAGAGAGAGAGAGAGAGAGATGAGAATCAAGAAGGCAGAAGCTAGAAGGGTTCAAACCGAATAATTGTTGGACCAAGATTAAAGGTGTTTGTGAACTCCACTCTTGAAAGAATCTCTGCTAGTTTAACTTATTCTAGGCAGTCTGTGCTCCAGATAGAGACTTGGGCAGTCCCTTTCGGCCAAGAGTCGTAGAATTGCTAGGTAAAGCCAGCTCAAAGTATTACTGGTAAAAAAGGGAAATGTCCAGGCTAAAATTTCCCTTTTGTTTAGCTGTAAAAAACTAATTACTAAAGGCTGGCAAAGCCTTAGTGAATTCTTCTCTCAGAGTTCTAGAGTAATCTAAGCCCAAGTAATGGGAAAACTTAGTCCTTTGTCCATGTAGTAGAAGGGCATGGCAGTCTATAGCTGGAACAGAGACACTAGGGACCCTGGCCTCCATATTCAGAAGGCAACCAGAGCTGATGCATATTAACAAAAGGGGTGGGTCATCAAACTGTTTCAATGCCCATGAGGCAAACTGTATTTTCTTTATCTGCCTGCAATCTCCTGTTGCTTGCCTACCTCTCAGCTGTTCCTGATTTTCAGGGATGTCCCTGATTTTGCCTCAGAAATTTCTTCTGTCCCTTCTAAGTCTGGCATTTCTGGCATTAAAGAGTAGGGATTGGGATCACAGAATAATGCCAGCCATTGATGTTGCAGTCTCATTCTCATTAAGAAAATGCTGTTCACACTAAGAAACATGTTGTATACAGCTTCTGGGACTAATATTACTGTTTTATCTGATGTGTTCCTGATTTTGGTCATTTGTCCCTGATGTGTGATGAGGGAGGTTGAGAGGTATGGTTGCCTGGACTCACTGCTTGCTGTGTCTGAACTGCTGTATTCAATCGAACTGTTTTAAATTGTTGAACTGCTTGCTGTGACTGAACTGCTATATTCAACTGAAGAGTTTAAATGACTGCACTGCCTTATTTTCTCAATCGTCTTGTGTGACTGCACTGCTCTGAGGGCATTGATTGCAGCACTTGTCTACTGCTACTTCCTCTGAAGACATTTGGGGCCACCCCATCCCCAATGGCAGGGCACTTGGTCATACAAGAAGGGGGGATTTGCCTTTCAAGTTTTTAATGTTTGTTCTGTTCCAGGCTTCTGCACACACCTCACACCTCACACCTCACACCTCATCTAGAATTCCTCTGGTGCCTCTTCTTTGACACAGGAAAGGTCCCTGGGAAGCCCAGTGTCACCTGCACCCACTTCCAATGACCTCCACCAACTCCAAGTGTTCACCACGTCACCCCAGGTTCAAGTTGCGATTCGTAAGTGGTAAAAAGCTGGTAGCTAGGGCCCACCAAAGTGAGTCAGGTTAGGGGCCGCCCCAGCTCTAGCTTGAGGGACTTAAGTCATCCGCCAAACTCGGAGTCACATTGCCCATTCTCCCAAATAGACATTACCCTAAGGTGGCAACAGTACTGGTGGCCTATACCAAGTCCTTGCCGAGGATTGCCAGGCTCTGTGCCTCATTCCCTGAGGGGGTATAAGTCCCGGTGGCCCCCACAAGGGGCCACACCAAGGGTTGCCACACTCTGGATTGTACTGCCCACAGGTGGCTCATGTTCCAGTGATGCATCAAGAGGTCACACCGAAGATTGTCAGATTCTGAAGCTGCAGGAATGAAGTGGTAAGGGTTCCAGGGACCTGCCCAGAGGTCGTCCCATGGATCATCACACCCAGCATCCTTTCCTTGACTGGAGATCACCTGCCTGAGGTCACCGCAGCCGACATCCCCAAATAAGGATCCTCTTCCCCTATAACCTGGCATCAACACCCATCCTTGACCAGGCGTTTCCCTTTTGATGTTGCCTCAGCAATTCCAGGAGTCATCTTCTTCCCAGGGCCAGGAGGCCTGTGGTGTTTTACTTGGTTTTTGGCTCACTGGGGGATGCCCCATTTTATGGCCTGTGTAGGAAGCGCTTCCTTAGGTTTACCCTCAGCAGTTGGCCAACCAAAATACTAGAAACCCAAGCTTGGTGCATCGGATCGCTACACCTTTGAGACTTGAATAACCTGGACTTTTGTAGGACATTAGTGGGGCCAGTTTGAGGTCCCAGTAACCTTATTCACTCTTTCTCATGTGTATAGTGCTAGTGAATGCTAAGTCTTTTTTGTGTGCTCTAACTGTGGCTAATAAACCTTGCATCTTGGCACTAGAGTATGTCTCCAGCCTCTCCTTCCAGATTTATCTGGCATCACCCTAAACTATAGGGGTACAAACCACCACAGCTCATCCACCACACGGGGAGGAGTGTATGACTGTTGGGTGGCTCGTACCCTTCCTGTCTGAGTGTTCCAGGGTTGGACAGCAGAGGAGAGGTGTATGAATGTCAGGTGGCTCATGCCGTCCCTTTGGGTGCTCTGGGATCAGATGGGGGGGAGGAGTGTATGAATGCCAGGTTGCTCGTGCTTTCCCTGTCTGAGTGCTTCAGGGTCAGACAACAGGTGAGGAATGTGTAAATGCCGAGTGGCTTGTGCCCTCCCTGCCTGAGTACTCTGGGGTCAGATGGGGGGAGGAGTGTATGAATGCCGGATATCTTGTGCCCTCCCTGTCTGAGTGTTCTGGGGTCAGACAGCAGGGAAGGAGTATATGAATGCCAGGTAGCTTGAGCCCTCCTTGTCTGAGTGTTCCAGGGCTGAACAGTGGGTAAGGAGTGTATGAATATCAGATGGCTCGTGCCCTGCTGAGTGGCTTATGCCCTCACTACCTGAGTGCTCCGGGGTCAGACAGTGGGGGAGGAGTGTAAGAATGTTGGGTGGCTTGTGCCATTCCTGTCTGAGTGCTCTGAGGTCGGACAGCAGGGGAAGAGTGTATGACTGTTGGGTGACTCATGCCCTCTCTGCCTGAGAGTCAATTATTTCACACACATGATATTTCTGGCTCCCAGCCTAACTCAGTGTAGAACTGCAAGGTTCATCATCCACGTGAATTAACTCTGATTATCCAGGTGGTGGTATGATGCATTTTCTCCATATGGAGACACTACTGGACAAGCCAACTTGTCTCTGACTGATAGGAAGATAGTTTGGGATAATATTAAGAGCACAGAGCTGTAAACCAAAGACCCAAGTTTGAATCCTACTTGTACCTCTTACTCACTCTGCGACCCTGAGCAAGTCACTTAACCTCCCTGTGCTGAAAGGTCATCTGCAGCATTTTGTTTGGAAGTTTGATTTACCAAATTCTTTTAGTTGAGCCCAGTCCAATGTGTTTGTGTTGTGGCATTTTGTACAAATTAATCAAGCTTTTATAACCTATGTACGAGTTTTTGTCATCTGTATTTTGCCTAATTCTACCTCTAAGCCTGAAACTTTCCTGGCTGGCTCTCAGTGGGTGTGGAGTGCTGCTTACATCATTCTTGCCAGGGTCTGATTACAACCATTATGCAAACGGACTTTACAGTGGCCCTTAAATAGCCCAACACTTATATGTGGACAAGCCATTGGCCCATAAAGTTTTTTCCCTACTAAATCAGTGGGAATACACTGCCACCCCCCCTCTGCAGAGTTCATATCCGGTTTGAGACTGAATGCAGAAGGAGCATCAACTGACACCACATGTTCTGGCAGATTATTCCAAGTGCCCACCGCTGGTTCTGTGAAGTAGTGCTTACTGCCATTTTCCTTGAATCTTCTTTTTTTTATTGAAATCATAATACATAGTACATCACACGCAGTCCATGATAAAAAAAAGAATAGATCAAAGAAAGGCAAGGCAGTAAATCTTGTAGCCATGCTGTCCAACTTCTGCTATGGCTTCTATTTCAAAGTAGCTTGCCTTTGGAATGAGATGGGGCCATTAAGAGAAGGCTCACAGGGCATTACAAAAGGGCGTCCATATTTGGGCAAATATATCCATTTGTTTGGCGTTCAAATAGAATACCCTTTCAGTTCTATGTACAGTTGTCATAGTGTTTAGCCAGTTATTGAAGCAAGGAGAGTCCTTATCTTTCCATTTCATAAGTATTATTTTGAATGCACTAACTAAAGTAATAGTAATCAAAGGTTTGTTGGAGGGTGCATGTTTCTAATAGGCCACCATCTAAGCAGCATCCAGAATGGATCCTTGGGCAGCTTTCTTGCAACGGTTCTGGACAAAAAAGAGATCATTGAGGTCCACCATGAGTCTAGTGCGGAGCGCTGAATTAACATATGTCCTAAGGTGCCAATAGAGTACGGAGCACTGAATTAACATATGTACTAAGGTGTCAATAGAGTGCGGAGCGCTGAATTAACATATGTCCTAAGGTGTCAATAGAGTGCAGAGCACTGAATTAACATATGTCCTAAGGTGTCAATAGAGTGCGGAGCGCTGAATTAACATATGTTCTAAAGTGCCAATAGAGTGCGGAGCGCTGAATTAACATATGTTCTAAAGTGCCAATAGAATGCGGAGCCCGGAATTAACATATGTTCTAAAGTGCCAATAGAGTGCGGAGCGCTGAATTAACATATGTTCTAAAGTGCCAATAGAATGCGGAGCGCGGAATTAACATATGTTCTAAGGTGCCAATAGAGTGCGGAGCGCTGAATTAACATATGTTCTAAAGTGCCAATAGAGTGCGGAGCGCTGAATTAACATATGTTCTAAAGTGCCAATAGAGTGCTGGCACTGAAGGCAAGCATTAGAGACATCAGGCTCCATCAGGTTTAATTGATGAGGAGTACAATAGATGCGTTGGAGGATACTGAATTGTATCTGCCTCAGCTTGGATGATTTTCATCCCCATCCATTCGTGTTTATAATTTTCTTCCAAAGAGAACGAGGACTATGCTGGTTTAATTTTCCTTCCCATTTTGATTTTAGAACATGACAGTCTAATAAAATGTTATGGATTAATATAATAACATTAACATATTAATAACAGTTGAAACTGAAATCAATTTGGGAGTAACAATAACTAATGATTTGAAATTTTCTACACATATAAATAAAACAAAAAAGTGTGCAGGTATCACAGTTTGTATTTACAAACATATTAAGAGCTGAGAAGCTGAAGTAATTGTCCCTTTATTTTCTAGTTTGGTCCGATCACATATTGAATTTTGCTCCGCTTTTTGTGGACCAACTTCTATAGGCACTAAAACCGCTGTGGAAAAAGTGCAAAGGAGGTTGACAAAAATTAAGAATGTAAATAATTATACTTATGAGGAAAGATTGAAGTCCTTGGGTCTTTACTCACTTGACTATAGAGCCTTAAGGGGTGACCTCTGCCTAATGTACAGGGCCACTAGAAACCCAGCATTGCTTGAAACATTATGTTTACAATTTGCGGAAAATATTAAGAATATCAGACCACATAACTTAAAATTACAAACTAATATAAATTATACGACTAAAAGAAATAATTTCATAATGCAACGATCCCCACATCTTTGGAACTCTTTACAACTTACTGTTGTCAACAGAGTAGATATTGACCAGTTCAAATGTAATTTAGATTTGTATATGGGAACTAGAAAATTTCAATTTCTGCCGTCAGATTGATGACAGCGAGTTCATAAATGGGCTTACACCCTAGAACTTGTAACTATCCTATGAACCTATGAATATCTTATAAATATCAGAAATTATTTTATAGAGTTGAGGCGAAGATAAAATATGTTCAGTTTGTTCTAATTTCTCATTCTTAACGGAGTACAGATTTTTCCAAATGAAGTCTCTAATTTGCAGATATCCATAAAATTGAGTGAGGGTGATCAAATGAGATCCTTATAGATTCAAAATCAAGAACTTGTTCACCCAAGAGCAATTGACTCATCTCACATAGGCCTTTTAAGTACCAGCTTTTGAAAGTATTGTCATTAATTGAGGGTGGGAAGTAAAAATTTAAGTATAGTGGTGAATGTTTTGAACAGTATGACAATATATTGTTTCCCATACCAGTATGCCATATCTTTAACACAGTTGTGGTACAAAAGGAAAGGCTATCCAATGTGTTACTATGCTTGCCAGCATATAGACAATGCTTTATATTAATGCAAGATGAATGGAAATTTCTATATCAAAAGAATAATCAGCAGTATTATGATTGAACCAATTATATGCAGCCGTGATGTTGGCAGAGTAATAACAGATTTTAAAACATGGTAAGGCAAGAACTCCTTTAGCGATTGAATGGAAACTTTTTATTTTTTTTATTTTTAGTTCAGGTTTTTTGCCTTTCCACAAACATTTTTTTATTAATACTTCAAGGCCCTTAAATAATTCTTCTTTAATGATAATGGGAATATTTTGAAACACAAATAAAAATTTTGGAAGAATATTAATTTTAATAGCATTAACCCTGCCAATAAGGGTCAAGGGAAGGTTTTCCCAACGTCTGAGTGAAGGTCTAGTGTCATGTATTAAAGGGTCCAGATTCAGTGATCACAGTTTTTTGACTTCATTGTCAATGGAGATACCAAGATAGAGAGTTTCCAAGACTTTTTTTAATGTTGAGTTCAGCAGGAGGCTGAAACAGGTCATAATGATGTATAGTTTCCATAATTTCCATCTTGTTCCAATTTACCTTATAACCAGAAGCTTTGCCAAATTGTGAAATAATTTCCAAAACAGAACTAAAAGACGAGTTTAAGTTTTGCACATACAGCAGAGTATCATCTGCGTATAGACTAATATGATGCTCAGTGTTGTTTATGAGTGGACCAGTAATGGTGTGTGATTTTCTTATTGTAGCTGCAAATGGTTCAATGGCCAGTGCAAAAATAAGTGGAGATAAGGGGCATCCTTGATGGGCGCTCCTAGTCAGTGGGAAAGGTAGGGAGATATTTTGATTTGTTTTGATCCTGGCCACCAGATTAGAATAGAGCACTTCGAGCCAACCATTAAAATAGGGACCAAAGCCAAATTCTGGCAAAATAGTTTTGATATATTACCATTCCAAACGGTCAAACGCCTTTTCAGCATGTAATAATAGTAATGAAAGATCTGAACCTTTGCAATAATCAATAATGTTCAGTGTTCTCCCAATATTTGAAGAAAGCGACCGTCCTTTAATAAATCTGTTTTGGTCTGGATGAACCAGATGGGGAAGTACTCTCTCCAGCCTTAATTCCAGAGGGGGGAGTTAACTATATAGCCTGAAATATTGTGTATAGAAGAGATTAAGTTATTTTGTTGCTGTGCTCTAAGTTGCCAGGATAATAGTTTATTAGTTTTATCGCCCATAAAGTAGTACTGACTTTTGGTGTATAAAATTTGCCTCTCAGTCTCTTCAGTAATCAGGCTATTGTATTGCTCCTTAAGTGTAGTAAGTTGCATAAATAGGTTGGGTTCATAGTCTACATATAGATTTTCTCCATGTGAAGAATTGCAGATTCTAGCTCCTTAATCCTTTGAGTTTTGTTTTTATTGCGTTTAATTTGATAAAATGCAATGTATCCCGTTAAGTATGATTTAAATTCCTCCCATATGGTCCCTATGCTGGTATCCCCTGTATAATTATTGCTAAAAAATTTCTCTATATCCGATTCAATTTGCTTATGAAAATTGGAATCTTTTATTAGTAAGGGGTCCAATTTAAATTGAATTGGTTTTGGATTATTTGTATATTGTAGGCAAAGCATTGAGGGAACATGGCCCAAAATAATAATGCCACTAAATACTGTTTTGATTACTTGATACTGACGTGATTTGGAAAGTAAAACAAAAATCTATCCTAGCGTATGGAAAGCGGAGAGGGGAGTAATAAGAAATTTGCTGACATTTAGGGTTCAGAACTCTCCATATATCTAGTAAGTGAAGGTCCTCCATAAACTGCAAAATAGTGGAAGCTGCTAAGGTTACATGATCAGAGAAGGTGCCTGACTTATCTGAAGTGGGATTCAGTACAAAACTGAAATATCCACCAATGCCATAGGGGGCTGGGAAAGAACTCATCTCTAAAAAGAATTTTTGAAAAAAAGTCGGTGAATTTTCATTTGGGCCATAAATGTTCCCAAATAGTATATGATTGACTGGCAAGTCTAATATGAGCAATAATATAGTGCCCTTCTTCATCAATAACTTGCCTGTGAATTTGTATATTGAGGGAATTTTTTAAAGAAAATGGACACCCCTCTAGAGTTATTTTTATGTGGGGCATTTATACCTGGGCCCCATCTTTTAAAGTGGAACAAAAATTCAGAATGAGATACGAACATATGAAAATGCCAGCAGATACAGGCCAAATGATCTATCATGTCTGCTCAATTGTGCAACACACAGGTCAGACTCCTGCTGCTGCACCCCCAACCCATGCTGCCTTCTCTTCTCCCTCAACTTCCCACCAACTAGTATCTTGCCCGTGACCCTATGCCACCCCCTTTTAAAGCTCTCTACTGTATTGAGAGATACTTCTTCAGGAAGCATGTTCCACTGTCCCACCACCCTCTCCGTGAAGTAATGCCTCTTCATCTCTCTCATGAAACTACCCCCCACCAATTTCAGGCTGTGCCCCCTAGTGATACCCTCTCCCTTTAATCGAAACACACTCTCTGTACTAACCCTGTTGATGCCCTTTAAGCACTTGAAGGTTTCGATCATATCACCCCTTTCCCTTCTCTCCACTAATGAGTACATGTTGAGGTCCCTCAACCTTCCCTCATAAGGTTTCCCCTCCATACCCATGATCATTTTAGTCGCCCTCCGCTGGACCCCCTCCAATAACCTGATGTCCATCTTTAAGTATGGGGACCAAAACTGTACACAGTACTCCAAGTGCGGCCTCACCAGTGATCTGTACAGTGGCAGAATGACCTCCTCCTCCCTCCTAGAGGTAATTCCTCTAGCAATGCACCCAGCATCCTATTAGCTTTTGCTGCTGCTTTCCTACATTGAGACGGGTGGTTTATATTCCTTGTGATCATTACCCCAAATCCTTTTCCTCCTCAGAAACAGACAGCTGTACCCCTCCCAGATGGTAACTGTATCTGGATTCCTGGCTCCAAAGTGCATAACCTTGCACTTCTTAACATTGAAACCCAGCTGCCAAGTGTTAGACCACTACTCAAGCCTTTCCAGGTCTTTCTGGATGTCATTTCCTCCCTCTGCCCCATCCACCACTGCATTATCTTGGTGTCATCAGCAAACAGACTGATTCTGCTCTTAACTCCAACTGCTATATCAGCTATGAAGACGTTAAACAGCACCGGCCCCAGCACCGTACCCTGTGGGACCCCACTGGTGACTGCCCTGATTGTTGAGAGTTTCCCCCCTTCAATCACCCTCTGTTGTCTATCCCCAACTAGTTACCAACCCACTTAACCAGTTTCACACCCCTGCTTCCAGGTTCCTCAATTTACTAGTTAGTCTGCCATGCGAAACCAAGTCAAAGCCCTTGCTGAAATCCAGACACAGGACATCAACTGACAGGCCACAATCTGGTGCTTTTGTCACCCAGTCAAAAAATTGAACCAGGTTTGTTTGACATGATCTCCCGGAGATGATCCCATGCTGTTTCTCATCCATAAGACTGCTCACCTCCAAGAGGGTCACCAACCTTTCCTTTAGGATAGTCTCCATGAGTTTGCCCACAATGGATTTCAGACTGACTGGTCTATAGTTACCAGGCCCATCCCTAGGACTGCTCTCATGCAGGGGTACCACATGTGCCGTCCTCCAGCCCTGAGGCACTTCCATGTGATAACAGTGATCATGGAAAGGCGATCGCCGTTGGGGCAAGTGTACATCACTGAAAATCAGTTTTGGCAATGTACACTCCTGGCGCACAGCAAAAGAGCACTGGAGAATTTTTTTTAATGCAGGGGGCTGTGCCCTCCGCATCCCCCATGGGGGGACTTTGCCCACTGTACCCGCTACTTAAAGAATTCTCAACACCGGGGTGCATGCTGGGGTGCAAAAAGAGGGAAAAATAATTAATGACCAGCAACAAAACAAAAAGCTCACCCGACCCAAACCCAGTACTCTCACAACCCTAACCTGCCACCAAACCACCACACCACACAGCCAGCTTGGCAGCCCATTGCCGCACTATGCCCCAAAAACCCTCCCTACCCTTCCACCCATCACATGGCATGGTCCCCCCAAGCGGTGTGTACATATAGCAACATCCTGTCACTATATTCGTGAAGCCTCCCATCCTGTCACCCTCCCTGCCCGGTAGCCCTGTGCACAGGCGCTGTGTTTGAGTCACCCTTTTTGAAAGTGCTCAGTCATGGTTGCCATAATCCCCCTAAGGCACGCACCCTGTCTGCAGGGAGGTATTGAACTAGCCTGCCAGTGGCACCGCCAGGACCTCAGCCAATTCCCTCAGGACTCTAGGATGTAGCCTATCTGGCCCTGGAGACTTGTCCATGTTCAGTGACTTAAGGCCCTCAAGCACTCTGCTCACAGGGATGTCCCGATCTGTTATCCTATCTCCTCTCTCTCCAGCTTTGCCCTGCATATGTGGTAACTGCCCCTCTCTCTCTCTCTCTCTCCCCTGGTAAAAACTGAACCAAAGTCCTCATTGAGTGCCTCTGCCTGTTCATCCCCATTCTCTACCCAACCTCCATCCTTTCTGATCCTGGTGATTTGCTCCCTGCAGCTTCTCTTCTCCCATATGTACTTGAAGAAGGCCTTGCCCCCCCAATCCCATGTGCAAGCCTTAGCTTCTTTGAAGCCTTGGCTGCCCTCACGACCCTGCTCACCTCCCTGGTTTTCCTTGCGTGCTCCTCCTGTCCTCTTCTCTTTTGGACCCCTTCCATCTTCTGAAGGTAGCCTTTTTTTCCTTACTCTTACTTGCACCTCCTTTGACCACCAACTTGACTTCTTGGCCCCTGCCTTCTTACTATGTTTCTGTGTGCAGGTATCTGTGGTCACTAACAGACCTCCCTTCAGGATGGCCCATTTCTGGATGGTATCCATTTCTGGGATGCTGCTAGCCAAATGCCCCCTGAGGATGTCAGCCATCCCGCCGAGGTTAGCCCTTCTGAAGTCCACTGTCTTGGTTTTTGTAGATGTCCCCTCTCTAGTCATATCTAGGGAGAACCACACTGTTTGGTGGTTGCTACCTGCTAGGGGCTCCTCGGTCCCTTATGCCCTGCACCTGGTCTCCATCAGTCAGCACAAGATCCCTGGTAGATTGAAATCCCCTACCACCACAGTGCCACCCCTTCTACAGTATTTCCATAGCTGATCTGCCAGTTCTCTGTTGATGTCTTCTGAATGTGAGGGTGGCCTGTACACAAGTCCTAGTCTGACCCTTTTACCCTTGTTGTTCTACAGTTGGACCCATAGGATTTCTGGCCTCTCCTTACCACTGTCCTGCATACTGCTCACTATCACTTCACTCACAAGTAGAACAGCTGCTCCATCCTTCCCTTTAGTCCTGTCCCTACGATACAGTCTGTATCCTGGTATCATGATGTCCCAGTCATGGTGCTGGATGGCCCATGTCTCGGTGATGGTAACTACATCCACCTCCCCTTCTGCCATTAACGCTTGGAGCTCAAGTTATTTTGTTCCCCAAGCTTCTTGCGTCTAGTGATACCACCCTCCAGCAGGATCCCTTTCCTACTCCAATACTCCCCTCCCTTCTACCGTCTCATCTTTTTGATGACCCCCTCTTCCCTTCTTCGCTATCTGGGGGGGACACATGGCCTCCCTCTCCTTGTGGCTCTGGCTGCTGCCCAATGCTAAGCCTTCCCCCCCTTTCATTAGTTTAAATTATATTTGGCTGTAATGAACACCCCCAGTTTCTGTTTCAAGACACAGGAACCCTTCCTGCTCAGGTGGAGCCTATCTGGTGAGTACTAGCTCCTGTTATCCCATGTTGTCCCCAAACCCCCACCAATCCAAACCCCATAGTTCTACACCATTCTGTCAGCCATGCATTAAATTCTGTGATCCTCTATTCCTGGCTGTGCTTACCCTGGGTACTGGTAGGACCTCCGAGAATGCAACTGTTTGCCCTTCGATGCTACACAACCTGCCCAACTCCCTGAATCTGTTCTGCACTTCCTCCACTATGTGGGGCTTCATCTCCTATCTTCTCACTCATTTAGCGACAAGTTGTCCCACTCTACCTGCCATCATACCTGGCTTGCATTCCACCCAAATAGAACTCTTTCTGGCTCATTTAACCCCCCCACCTGATACTTTTTCACTATTGAGTCATCCAGTATGATGACTCACTGTTCTAATCCCTACTGCCCCCCAGTTTTCTCACCATTACACTGCTTCTTGCCCCACTGTCCCACCCCTCTAGTACTGTTATCATCCCCCATTGTCTCTGTTTCCACCATTGTGCTCCCTCAGGGATTGCCCCTTTTTCTCTCACTGGCATATCATTCCCGCCCTCCTTCCTGTCTACCAGGATCTGTGTGCCCCACTCCCTCTCTTGTATCCCATCTCCCAATCTAGTGAACTTTCCTCCTCCATCATGCCCACCTCCTGGATGGCCTCCCCTATGCTGTCCACAGTCCTCATGTGAGTCCTCATTCCCCATCTCCCTGTTCTCTTCTGCTCTGCCTACTCCTCTCCCCCCACTTATTCCTCTTCCCCCTTATGCCTCCTTCAGTTCTGTCTCACTCCTGATCCCCAGCCACATCGTAGCACTAGTTGGCCCACTCTTGTCACTATTGTGCACCCCTCCTAGCTGTCCTCCCAACCCCCTATTCCTACCAACATTACCGTCATTCAACCTCCGCCCATTATCTGCTTGACATGATTCCTGAATTAGTGCACAGCTGACCCCCTTTTTGTCCAACCAGTTAAATAAGTTTCATGCCTTATGGCGATCTATCATCCCCTTGACATTCCAGCAAGCACAATTAAGTTGGTAAGGCATGTTTAAAGATCAATGGTGACCATTTTACACATTGTTAAAAAAAGCTTGAATTCAAGTACCTGTGTCTTGAGTAGTGTTTCCTGAAAATGCCATGCTATTTGGTTTTGTGGTTTTCTTTAAATCAACATTTGGTAATTTGTTCTGCACTAACTGGAAACAGACTGTTTCTGTCCTTCTGATTGAGCCTTGGAGAGTGCTGACATCATACTGGACTGAGCTACTGCTGCAGCAGTGCAAGTCTCTGCTTGACTGAAGTGCTGTAAACTTTCTAATTAAAGCAGTCTGTAGAAGTAATTGTTTGCTGTCCAGGGTTTTTACTAACTCAGTCTCTGGCATGTGTTCAGATGAATTAGCTGAAAATCTATCATTTTGTTCTTCTAAAAAGCTGATCATTTGAGTTTCAGTGCTGAATTGAAGTGGTATGCATTTGAGAAATCAACTTATCTGTATCACAGCTGTGAGTTCTGTTTCATCAAAACTTTGTGTTTTGTTTTCTAACTTTATAACACTGAGTTATTTATTTAGGGGATAGAAAATAAATCTAAAGTTTGTTAATTCATATAAGTAGTTTGTCTTTGATGTAACCTCAATAAATAGGTCCATGTAAGAACAATTCTTTTCCTCTCAGACTGACAAACAGGTGTCTGCCACACTTTGCTATTTCAGGCACGTGTACTATATGAACTCACAAATTTCAGTTCATTGATGGTTTCTGTGAGAAAATACATAATGTATAAATAGAAACAGTATACAGCATCCTGATGCCCACTGTCTCCTGCACCATAGTTGAGGCAGCTGCACTCTGCTGCTGCTATACCGTACTCCATAAGCCCCTGTCTCCTGCCCCACATTCGAGGCTGCTGCACCCTGCTGCCCTCTGTCTTCTTGCACACGGTTGAGGTTGCTGCACCCAGTTGCCCCCATCATCTGCCTGAACAGTCAGGGCTGCTGCACCAAGTGCACCCCATCAAACTGTCAGGGATGCTGTACCCTGATGCCCACCTGTGTCCTGCCCCACAGTCAAGACTTGTGCACCATCCTATCCACAGTCCCTTGCCAAGACAGCCTGGGCTGCTGCACCTTGCTCCTGCCTACTCAGGCAGGGTGCTGTAGCCTGCTGTGCCCTAGAGCCCCTTGCCTCCACAGTTAGTGCTGCTGCACCATGATGCCACTTGCCACAAGAGTTAGGGCATTTGCTGCATCCTGTCCTCTGCCCCCAAAGTTGTGCCAGTTCCACCCAGGTGTGGCTGCTACACCCTGCCCCATAGTTTGGGCTGCTGTACCCTAATGTCTCCCTTGTCTCTTGGCCGAACAGTCAGGACTTCTGCACCTTACTTCCTTCTGTCCTTCACCCCCATAACACAAGATGAAAGTATTTTTCTGTTTTTTTCTTTTAGGCAATGCAGCAAAAAAATCTGACTTTGGTGGCAGGGGCAGCATGGTGCAGCAATGCTAACTGTGGAGTCATGGGGCAGCATGGTACAGCAATGCTAACTGTGGAGTCATGGGGCAGCATGGTACAGCAGCGCTAACTATGGAGTCATGGGACAGTGGAGGAATGGGGCTGTAGGGTGCAGCAGGGCACAGCAGCCCCGACTGTGTAGACAGAAACAGGGTGCAGCAGCTCTGGCTATGGTGGCAGGGGACAGACTACAGCATGGTGCAGAAGCCATGATTGTGGGGCAGGACATGAGAAGGGGCATCAGGGTTAAGCAGCCCTGCCCATTTGGGAAAATGGAAGTAGGTAGCAGGGTGCAAAAAATGCCCCACCTTTGGTGGCATGGGCAGCATGGTGCAACAACTCCAAATATGGAGGCAGGGGACATGGGACTCTAGAGCATAGCAGAGCACAGCAGCCCTGACTGTGGTGACAAACAGGGGGAAACATGATGCAGCATCTCTGACTGGGAGGAGACTAGGGTGCATGGGAGAGCAGTGCAGAGGAAAAACACTGTGTGGGAGGTGCGTGAGCAGTCCACAGAACCATGCCACTGCACTGCATGAACAGCCAAAAGGGGAAGACCCTACTACAACATTAGGGCTACCTGTACTACAAGGAGCAGAACCTGGCAGAAAAAACATACTGGAAATGATTGGAGTATTACAGGGCGAAATGCCCAGGGCACATCTACATTGCAGGGGAGGAGGTCATCAGGGTGGTGAACAGCCACAACCATGTACCCAACTGCGGGGCTATAGGTGTCTGGGAGGCCAGGGTGGTGAACAGCCACAACCATGTACCTGACCGTGGGGCCATAGGTGTCCGGGAGGCCAGGGTGGTGAACAGCCACAACTATGTACCCAACCGTGGGGTCATAGGAGTCCGGGAGGCAGGGGCGGGGCATCATTTCAGTAAAATCATAGGAGTAGCAAGGTGGGTTGGGCATGATGTGGGCGGGGCCAGAGAGAGTGACATTTGTCAATGTTACATAGAGCTAGTGACCAAGTAATTTAAAAATGGGCATGAATTGGATAGTAAAGTCTGAATATAAATGCGAAATGGGTCATTACAGATGTTGATTCAAATTAAATAGCTAGTTTTCATCAAATTATGGAATTATCAGTATAGTGAAAGTCCCATTCCACAACTGTACAAATATTAAACATAGAGGATAATGGCTGGGGATCGGGTGATAATCACACTGTAATGACTTTGAGTGGTTGCTAGGGCAACATGGTAAACCTCAAGAGCGCAGCTCGAGAGGTTTACTGTAGCCCTAGCAACCATGAGGGGTGATTTCAGTGTGATTATCACCCAATCCCCAGCCATCATCTTTTATAGTGTATGGTCAAAAAAACACTGTTTGCATTCTATGTGTGAGAATTATGGAACTCTGGTGCATTCCTTTTTGTTATGCCACTGTTTGGAAGTTCCGAAGTGTGGTTAACAACTTTTAAAATTCTAAACAGTGCATAACAAAGCTGTGTGACTGCTGAGTATGGTGATTAATAGGCACTTACCGTACATTATATAGAGGATAATGTATGGTCCTCTATCTTTAACCGGTCAGTTAACAGTCGAGAGGTTGCTAGGGCCACCATGTAAACCTCGAGAGCGAAGCTCGAGAGGTTTACGTCGCCATGGCAACCTCGAGACGGTTAAAATTGACCGGTTGCCGATAGAGGGACCATACATTATTTTTTATAGTGTATGGTCCCACCTCAAAAGACTGCTTACTTTACCATAACTAGTCACTGTCGTGGCCCTTCAGTCCTTCCCTAACCGCTGCTGTTCGTAAGGCCGGTTCAGTCAAAAAGCGCGCCACACGCGCAGAACTACTGTTGTTAACCTATCGATGTGACGTAGGATCGATAGGTTAACAACATATCTACGTCACAACGATAGGTTAACAACCTTAGGGAATGATGATATCCTAAGGTTAACAGCGTTCTACCATTCATTGTAATGTTGTTTAATATTTGTACAGTTGAGGAATGAGACTTTCACTATACTGATGATAATATTATAATGCATGGGCAGCCCTTATTACCCATTGAAATCAAACAGATTATAACCTTGTAATCCCACTATTGTGATGTCAAAACCTTATAAACCTGTCTCATCTATGTCATAGCAGTGGGTTTACAAAATTGAATACCAGTGTTATTCAGTATTCACACCCAGAATGTGATTGTTAGTCTCAGTACAGTATTCAAATAACATTCCAGTTGTCACAGTTTACTGTTACTGAGTCTAGCAGTCACTATGTCAGACAGAGATTTTAACTCTGGTGCTATTTTGGCCCCGCTGTCATCCAGTCCGTGTATCCTAATAAACTGTTTTCCTACACAATCATGTGGCTGTAGTACAGATTTGTTAATAAGGTAAGGCTAAATTACTTGTGTTCGGGGGGGGGGTAACTTCTAATGTCGAGTCCCATGCACTATAAATGATAATGCCTGATGTACAGGCGATAGCCATGGTGTAATCATCTCTCGTGGTTGTTAGGGCAATGGTAAACCTCTTGAGCTGTGCTTCTCGAGGTTTACTGACACCCTAGCAACCACTCAAGGTGATTATACCATGGTTATCGCCTGTACATCAGGCATTATCCTCTATATATTACCACACTGTCTGTGTCCAAAAAATAGTACCACACTGTTCATGTCAAATGACTGGCACTACACAAGCTGAGCCACACATTACTAAAAATAAATAACCGTCTCTATACCAATACCATGCCATCATTGTCTATAGTAGAACAGTCAGCCATCTCCCGCTGCTCACCTCTCATCCCTGTGAGGTAGCCATCATTGTTAGCAGCTGCTCTGTGATGGAAAGGGGGCAAGAGGACTGAGGGGTGAGCCACACTTTGCTCCTGAACCTGAGCCTAAAATGTTCCAAAATGCACCATTTCACACACTAAGGATGTCAGAAATACATTTCTGGTATAAAAACTATAGGATGAAATTTTTTGCCAACTAACAAATAATGCTGCTTTAATGGGTTTATCATTTTGTTGGTGCCTTGCCGAAATAAAAGAAGTAAGAATCCCAGAATTTGTTTTGCCTTTTGTTCTTTGCATTCTTTTTCTTGCTGTGATGTGCTGACAGGGATTTGAGGGTTGCAGTTTGAGTGATACAGGCTAAAACCATCTCCACAGTGTTTTTACATGATTTCTATTCAGTGTAGACTTTGTGAAAGGGGTTTGATGGGGCAACTTTATTTTCTGGTTCTCTGTTTAAAATCAAGACTTCAGAGGACACATCCGTTAAAATAATGTTCAGTTTGTTTCATGTGGGCATGATATGGCTTTAGTGTAGATGGTTTTACCATGCCACAGC
The DNA here is from genome assembly GCA_016271365.2 of Neoceratodus forsteri. NCBI lineage: Eukaryota > Metazoa > Chordata > Ceratodontiformes > Ceratodontidae > Neoceratodus > Neoceratodus forsteri. Next base: position 543,133,475 of record JADMNL010000023.1, read on the forward strand.
GACAGTGGACACGGAGACATCCCCGACAGCGACAGCCGCATTGCCGAGTGTCGGCAGTGCAGTGTTGGGGATGCCTTCGTGTTTCCATCAGGGAGCCAGTCCCCGAACCTCACTCATGGGGGCACCACCCCACACACCCCAGTCTCTAGGATTCCAACATGAGTCGGAGTTGGACCGGGTGGGGCCAAACACTCTGAAAGGCAGTCCCCTGGCCGAGCAGAAACCATCACAACGACATGCGGATTTTGCCCAAATCGTGTCACTGTGATGGTCTTCGCTGTCGGTGAGTCACTGTGGTGATGGTATACTGTTCTTTAAATGCTACACTCACTCCTTCCCCCCATGTACCCCCAGGGTCCCACACTCTGCAAGGTCACCCAGTACTCCTCAAACTCTCTCTCATCCCTCCATTTCTCTTGATGTCCCCATACCAGACTCAGTAGTTTCTCCATCCCCCATGCCCCCTGTATCCTCTGAACCAGACACTCCAGTCCGCTCCCACTCCCACAGTTCTGCCCCTCCCATGACCCCTGCTATCCCATTGTGTCCACATTCACAGGTAAGCTATCATTCCCACTGTACTGCCCTCTCCCCCCGTGCTCCTGTATCCTTGGTACCAAACACACCAGTCAGCCCGCACTCCCACAGCTCTGCTCTATCCCCCATGCCCATCATGACTCCAAGTCTGGACAGGTCAGTCAGTCCTCCCTCCCCCATATGTCCTCTGCTGTCCCAGTGTCTGCATTCACAAGTAAGCACGCACCCCCACAGCAGTGTCTCGGTCTCTTGTAAATGGTCTGCCCCAACTCCCTCTGTCAGAGGCTTACCACCTTTTAAGAAGCAAGTAAAAGCAATGAAAGCAGCTTTTTTTCCTTTATTGTTTCTTGCCTACCTCACTGCTTGTACTGTTCTTGTTCTCCTTCAATCCAGGCTTCTCCAGATCTCATCTGACCATCTCTGTCCTGTCCCAGACCTGTCGCACATTGTCGTGTCTCCAGCTCCTCTGAGGCACTCAGCGGCCCGCGCTCTGCCTCCTGCTGCTCCAGTTCTGTCCTCTCCTCTCTGGCCTAGACTGCACCCAGTGCGGTGGCCAGCTGCATGACCGATCGATGAAAAATAAAACCTCAAATCTGACACTGGCCCCTCCTGCTAGACCCACTTTCTTGGTGCCTCGGCTTGTCGTCTAGCTAGCCTTCAAACTGCTACTTTCCCACCGCCTGTCCCATGTCCGAAGGGATAAGATTATGTGCTCGCACTTAGACAGGCTCTTCTCCCGCTTTTCGTGACATTCCTTCCCTCATCCACCACCACACCACATCGTGACTAGTCCCACCCACTGGCCTTCCTAGCCAATCGCGGTAGTACCAACCCCATCTCAATGCACACTGGGACTCTGGGACTAGGAGTTTTGGGGGGGAGATGGACACTTGTCTTGGCTCTCAGGGAGCGCCCATAAGCCATGGCATCAGGGGTCACCAGCTCTGTCATAGGGGTCACAAAATTTTCATAGGAGTCACAAATGAGACCCCTAAATGATGCCCCTGCTGGGAGGCCATCACGGACATAAAGCAGAGGGCCCTGCAAACGATAGAGACACCCACCAGGTGGTGGCAGCATGCAGTAGCAACATAACCACTGCCATTTCCAGTAGACTTCCCAGCATACACCTTCTGAAAAGGAGTGACGCCATGTATGGACAGCCACCACCCCTGCCAACCTCACTAGAGAACCTCGCCATCCCAGACATGTACACTGTGACACATGATGGAACCCAGTTCCTGCTCCATGACTGTGGCGGTGCCTCAAGAATACTGATATACACCACAGACAGGAACCTGCAGCTGCTGTTGCAGTGCCATACATTGTATGCAAATGGCACATTCAAGTCAGCACCACCACACTTTGCACAGCTATACACCATACATGGGGAGCAATACTGCACCATAGTACCCACTGTGTACCTCCTGCTGCCGAACAAGACAGGGGTGACGTACACAAGGGTGTTCACCACAGTAAGGGAGCTCCAAGAGGACCTCAAGCCATCCGTGAAAATCACGGACTTTGAGCAGGCTGTGATAAAGTCCTTTGCCACTGTATTCCCAGATGCCAGTCAGCATGGCTACCTTTTCCACCAGTGCCAGGCCCTGTGGAAGAAGGTCCAGGAGGTTCCTGAGGCTGTGCACTGCTACACAGAGGATGAGGACTTTGCACTCCATGTGTGCCTGTTGCCTGTGCTTGCCTTCGTCCCCCCAGAGGAGGTGTCCACCGTCTTCGAGGTACTCAGGTCATTCGAATTCTACATCACACATGACGAGCTGCTGGCACCAATAGTAGACTACTTTGAGGACACATGGTAGGGTGCCCCATCCATGGTGGTGTCCGCAGTTGCCCCCTGTCAACCTGTGGAGCTGTTATGATGCAGCCAGGACTGGCAGTGCCTGCACCAACAATGCTGTGGAAGGTTTGCATCATGCCTTCTGCACCCTAATAGGTGCATGCCACCCCAGCCTGTGGAAGTTCGTTGATGCCCTGAAGTCAGAGCACTGGCTCAATGAGCTCAAGATCGAGCAATGCATCATTGGGCGCTATGCACCACCATCACAGAAGCAGTTCAGGGATTAGACGGACTGCATACAGCACACTGCTGGGGAGTATGGCACCAGACCCAAGTATGACTATCTACACAGCATCACCCATAACTTCCAGCTGCAGGTCTGACCAGGACCATGCCAGTGACTGCCGCTGCTGGGGGCGGACTGACCACCACTGTGCCATATGAGGCTGCCAGTGACTGCCGACCACCTGTACAGTGTGCTACCACACATGCCTGGGGGGGGTACTGTGCCGATATGGGGTGATGCACTGTCAAGGTGGGGGTACTGTGCTGTTATTAGGGTATCGCCATGCACATGGGGGGTGCTGTGCTGATATGGGGTGATGCACTGTCAAGGGGGTACTGTGCTGTTATCAGGGTATCACCCTGCACATGGGGGGTACTGTGCTGATATGGGGTGATGCACCGTCGGGGTACTGTGATGTCATCAGGGTATCGCCCTGCACATGAGAGGGTACTGTGCTGATATAGGGTGATGCACTGTCAAAGTGCAGGCACTGTGCTGTTATCAGGGTATCGCCTGCATATGGGGGGTACTGTGCTGATATGGGTGCTGTACTGTCAAGGGGGTGCTGTGCTGATCTGGGGTGTTGTTCTGTCAAGGGGGTGCTGTGCTGTACTAGGGTGCTGCTCTGTCATGGGGGACTGTGCTGATCTGGGGCATTGTTCTGTCAAGGGGGTGCTGTGCTGTACTAGGGGTGCTGCTCTGTCACAGGGGGGACTGTGCTGCTGGGGGTTGTTGCTCTGTCACGGGGGGATGGCTGTGCTGGTGTTGGGCTCCTGTGCTGTCTGTGTTGGGGGTGGTGCTTCTGTTAATGTGGGTGTTGTGCACCACTACGGAGGGGTGCACTGGGTGGTGTGGATGTGTGCACGCCGGCTGTGGTGTGGTGTGTGGTGGTCACTGCCACTGCAGGTGCATGTGGTGTCTGTAGTGGTGCTGTGACAATGCCATGCGCAGGTCCGGTATGCCATCCCTAGGGTGTGTGCTGCATGCGGTGCATGTCTGCGCCTGTGCCATGCTGGCACTGCATGTTACGCAGGTCACTGTGCTGTGCACCACTTGGCCGTGCATTGTTGGCATGTGTGTGTGCCATTGTCACGGGTGTTGTGTTACGCATGCCTGGTGTCTGCTGGTGAGGGCACTGTGTGTATTGTGTTGGCATGGATCCTTTTGCTGTCAATGGACACTGTGTGCATCGCGGTGCCCACGGCCTGAGGTACATCAGTTGTGGCTCAGCCACTGGGGTATACACCATCCGCATGTTGTCCCTGGGCATGTATTAGGGTCCCTGCAGCCCATGTCCATTCGGCCGTGCTGTAACTGTACATGGCCCCTACTCATCCCATGGCCATGTTTGTCTGTGGGATTCCTATCTCTGCATGCCTGTGTGGGTGGCAGTGTGTCACCCTGCACTGCCTGATGCCTCTTGTCTGCCTGTGGCTTGTCTGAACCATGCTGTCCCCCCATGGGTGTGCCCATGTGCATCATGGCCAGACATGGTCACCTGGAGGAGCATGTCCACCACAGTGTTATGGCCATATGCCCCTTCTGCCACACTGTTGTATGTCCTGTGGGGTGTGCATGTTGTACTGGGTTGCAGCCACATCTGGCTGCCATGAAATTGCATGGCAGTCCTGCAGCTGCTGGTGGTCCACCAGTCGGCACACCTGGCTTCGGTGCCCAGTGAACATTGTAGGGGTCGCTATCTGGGACCTTCCCCCCATGTGCATCCGTGCTTGGTGGCATTCATGGGGGGCTTGCTGGCCTCCCACTGGGGTGCCTGGCCCTGTTGCCATACCTAGTTCTGCCACTCTGTGCGGGTGTCCTTGTGTGTGCCAAGGCCATTGCTGCCCCCTGCAGTGTTCTGCCAGATGCTGTTGTTCTCTGCCTTGTGTTGTGCAGTGGCATGTCTGGCTTGCATTGTTTTGTCCACCTTTGTTTGGGCGTTCGCTGTTTGCCCCTGCAGTCTGTGTCCCCTGCACTGTTCCAGGCCCCGTTGGTTGTGCTGGTGGCATTTGGACGTGTGATGTATTTTCTGTCCTTGTTTCGGCGGTCACTGTTTGCCCATGCAGTCTGCATCCCTGTGACATTCCCGACCACTTTCTGTTGTGCCAGTGCTATTGCTGTTACCGATGTTCTTGCCGCCACGTTCCTGTTCGCGACGTTTTGTCCCACACTGTTCATGGCCTGAAAAGTGCTTTTTAGAAGAACAAAATGATAGATTTTCAGCTAATTCATCTGAACACACACCAGAGACTGAGTTAATAAAAACCCTGGACAGCAAACAATTAACTCTACAGACTGCTCTAATTAGGAAGTTTATAGCTCTTCAGTCAAGCAGGGACTTGCACTGCTGCAGCAGTAGCTTAGTCCAGTATGATGTCATCACTCTCCAAGGCTCAGTCAGGAGGACAGAAACAGCCTGTTTCCAGTTAGTGCAGAACAAGTTAACAAATGCTGATTTAAAGAAAACCACAAAACAAAATAGCATGACATTTTCAGGAAACACTACTCAAGACACAGGGACTTGAATTCAGGCTTTTTTTTAACAATGCGTAAAATGGCTGCCATCGATCTTTAAGTAAATAAATGAATAAGATGAAAACAGAACTTTTTACAGGCTTTTGGTTCCATAGCAGAATATAATCCATAAATTGCCTACCCCAAAACCAGAATGTGATGACTTGTGCTTTCTGAGACTTCTTACATCTGACAAAAAAAGACGTTTTATAGCCCCCCTTCCCTCAACTGCATATAAGTACCCGAATGAATTTAAGTTTTTACCTAAACATTCTGTATGCAGACTCTCTAAACATGTACTATGTCTATATTTCTAATAATCCTTCTGCTGCCTATTAAATGTCTGAAGGCGAAGTCTGAGCATAAGGGTTATAGCACCACCTATCATATACCATATGTATCCATCGTTATAATAGTAATTATAAAGGGGTGCCAATCCAAAAACAACATATGCTATATAATTACAAGCCTTACGTAAATGAGACATAGTTTCGCTCCTCCCCCCGGAGCTTCAATCTAGATGGTCATTAAGCGCTCAAGGTGGGCGGGGCCCAGATCCGAGTCTTAAGCTAGAAAAAGAAAAAAAGCTTCCTTTAATAAGTGTAACCCCCCTAAAAATAGGGGTTCCCAAAAAGTCTTCCTTGAGCTTGCCTAAATGCTCACTGCCAGGCTGGTGTCCTGTGTTTAGCAGTTTAAATGTGATTGTCAGAGAGTGTCTGTATAGCCTCTGTGTACTGTCTCTTTAAAAGCTGCCTGGATTGCAGTCATACGTAATCTGAGAGGGAGCTCTGTTGAAAGATGTAACTATTTGCTGAAAATCATTTACAGTGATAATGATAATGTAGTTTGTCTAACCTACCTTCTTTGCAGCAAGGACTGTTTTGTTTGTCTCCACTATCTTGGCCCTGGACTGCGAATTGGACCAATCAGTGCTGGGGGGACCTAAAATCGAGCCGGACTACAGGAGCCGTCTGGAGTAAAAATCTGTAGGAATTGTAGTTTTGGGGTTTTTGCGCCTTTTTGCACCTGAAGGGAGAGCCTTTGTTGTGACTGACAGGAGGATCAGCCAACCGAACCTTTTGAATCTTGGAGAATTTCCGAGGCTGCTGCAGCTACTTTCAGTTTTGAGCTGAGAAGTGAAGTAGTAACAGCTCAAGTGATTTTGAGCAGCAGTTCTGTGCAGTTTTGCATGGGAGAACAGTGACAGGGATGAGTTTTTGGCTGCCTGTCTGCCTGCTGTTCCTGAGAGGGAAAATAGAGTTTATTCGGACTGAATCCGAGCTGTGAGGACTATTTAAGCCACTGGACTGTGACTAGGCTTTAACCTGAAGAAGACCGAAGATTTGCAGAATGCGATTGGCCTGTCAGGATTTCTAGCTGCTTTTGAATCCCTGATTTGTGCAGAGACTTTGCGATTATGACCGGAGAGCAATTTGCCTAGTACAGTAGAATTTCCTTACATGTAAATATGCTGTGTATTGAAAGTGGGTTGTGATTTGGTTCCCCATTGTGTGAACTGTGTTCTGCTTGCTAGAAGCTTTATCCAGCATAATTGGACTAAATCCGTGTTCATTTCCATTTGGCCTGGGCCATGCCACGCTGGCCCTGCCAGACTACCCTGCTGCACAGAGAAAGCCACCAACAAGTGACCTGCCTGGGGATCAGCCCACTGCTCCATGCTTGAACAGGAACAATGCCTCAGTGAATCGTGTGGGCCCTGCTTCTCCTGGCACTCCAGATTAACCACCTGCTGTCTCGATTTTTGTCCAGCCTGTGTCCAGTCTTGGGTATCTTGAGTAATCATCAGGGTAGCTCCCTGCAACAACAGCATAATCTAAAAGTGTGCCATCTGACTGTCTTGTTATTTTCTTTTCATGAACTGAGCCTTCCGGCTCTGGATTACAAAAAGTGTGTGTTGTGCATGTTGTTTTCTTCCATCACAGGGCCCCAACCAGCTGCAATGTTCCTGGCGAGCCCATCATTCTCCATCTGGGTATCCAGAGTGTGTGACTGTTTATAGACCCTGAAGTGCATGTGTAAGCCCCATGCAAATGGGGGTTCCCAAAAGACTTCCAGGAGCTTGCTTGAATGCTCCAAGCCTGAATGGTGTTTGGCGTTTAAGCCATTTATCTGTGAGGGTTTTTAGAGCCTCTGGTACTGTCTCTTTAAGAGCTGTCTGCTTGCAGACATAATTAGTTTGTATGGGGGGACTGTGTGTTTCTCTGCTTGAGTACCACTTGAGCTGCTGCCAATTCACTCCATTTTTGCAGTCACTAGGAGTGCAAAGGGAACCTATCTGAAAGATGTAACTGTTTGCCAGAAATCATTTAGAGTAATAATGAAAATACAGTTTGTCTAACCTGCTTTTCTTTGCAGTCAGAACTGTGTTTGCCTAGTTCCCCATTCTAGTTTTGAACTGCTGAACTGGACCAATCAGTGTGGGTTAGGGGAGCACTAAAATGGAACCCTTGGACGAATCAGAACTTGGACTCGTAATCTGAGCCAGCCACAAGAGGATTGTATGGGCAGTGACTCTGGGAAATGTAGTTTGGACTTCAGTGCCTTTTTGCACCAACAGGGGGAGTCTATTGTGAGTGACAGCCAATCCAGCCAAGAACTGGGAGGAACTCAAAGGAAGTGCCCAGTTTTGTCTACTGGCGTTTCAGTTTAGCTCTGGCAGTGAAGAGGGAAGGAGCCCTGTGCTCCTTCAGTGAGCAGTTTTAGTTGGGAAACGCGTGTAAGGCCCAAAGTTTCGGTCTGCAGCTTGTGAAAGTGCTCGTTTGGACTGAATCTGACCTGTGAAGAGAATCAAGGAGATCTGAAGAGTAGAAACCAGGCTCACCCTGTAGAAGACTGGAGAAACTGTTGAATTGCGCTCGGTCTGTCAGGAACTGAATCTGCTGTGTGTTCTCCTGGGTACTGTGCAGTAATTGCAATTAGGATAGAGAAGCAGCCTGCCTGGTATAGTACTTTCTTTTTCCATATAAATGTGTGGTGCTTGTGGGGACTCGCGTTTCAAATCCGCTGTACAGTGAATAGAGTGCATGAAGCTGCAAGTAAACCTCAGCTTAATCCAGACTACATCCATTTGCTCTGAACTGCCGTGGGGTCCAGTCACAAGGACCTTGTCCACATGGTCTGCTCTGCCTGGCAATCCAGGACAATCTGCCTTCCATTCAGTTTCAGCATTGAATTTGTGAGTACAAATCAGGGTAGCTCCCTGCCATCATCTAATTGCAAGTGTTCCATCTGATTACTTTTCCTTTCTTTCTCACTAACTGAGCCTACTGGCTCCGGATTACAATTTGGGTGTTGTGCATGCATTTTCCATCTTCAGGGCCCCAACCAGCTGCACCAAATAGGCTAGCCTCTTATTGCCTGGGTACCCAGTAAGAGTGACATTAGGGACCTTGGAATTCTGAAATATGTGCACAGTACTGTGATTATTAATGTGTTTAATGAATTAACCCGATTTCCCCCTGTCCTTGTTGTATCCCCCTAAATAAATCAGATCTGTTTGTTTCAGCAAAGTTACACTGCCTGAAGTATTCGTCCATGTTAAAGTATTGTACTGTGGTTTTTGCACTGTATCATCTTGTTTTACAGGGAGTCCCCGGAGTCACGCTGACTGAACCAGTCCTGGGGGTAAGTGTATACTGTGAAGGTAATTCTGATATATTGTGTGGGCCACTAGTGGGAAGAAAGGGGGGTCGCAGTGTCCCAGAGGGCTGTGACCAAGTTAGTTTAACTATTGCAAACCCTGACCTCTGGGTGGAGGCACCCGCCATTGAATCCAGGCCCCTCAAGCTGCTAGCGGCAAATCAGGCAGGGGTAGTAGCCCTTGGGATAGTGCCACCTAGGAGTTACACATGCATAACTGTTTGATTGAAAGAGCCTTTAAGCAAATTAACCTGATTACGCCCCTCCCTTGTTCAAGCCCCTTAAATAAATCAGATCTAACTCTTTTTTGCATTTACCCTGACCGTGGTTCCAGTTTGTGCAAGAGTACTGTACTACTGTTATTTGCTATTATCTTGTTTTACTGGGGGTTCCCAGGGCCGGGCCAGAAGAGAGACCTGGTGGTAAGTGCAAACAGTGTGGGTACTGGTATGGTGTATCAGGGGTATTGTGAAAGTGATTATTGTATATTGTTCTGGCCACTAATAAGGAAAGAGGGGGTTACAGTGTCCCGGAGGGCTGTACCCAGGTTAGCTTGACCACTACCAACCCTGACCTCCGGGTTGAGGCACCCATTTCAGAACTCAGGCCCCTTAATCTGCTACTAGCCAAGCAGGCAGGGGAAGTAGCCCTTGGGATAGCACCACCTAGAGGTTACATTTTAGAGGCTCACTGCTGGGATTTTGTGACTTCTAGTGGTGAAAAATTATGAATTATTGTTGAAGATTAATGGCTACCCCAGTAGAAATGTCTGTACTCCAGTTGGTGGGGTGGTGTACTGGGCAGGAGTTCGACACCCAAAATGCTCTACTTATACTTGATATCCCCCAGGGTAACAATAAAGACACCGGATCCTTAAGTCTGCTCTGTTTTCAGAATTGTTACTGCTTCAGTTGCACCTTGCCACCTGACTGGAATTGCCCCCCTCCTATGACGAGCTAATGAAAGAAATTTGGGGGGTTGAGCAAAAGTGACCCCATGGGGGAACTGCACCCATATCTGCTGCTGCTGCGCAAGTGACCGAGAGTGATCAGCCAAGTAAGGCTCAGGGGCAAAAGCCGGCACTTAATGAGTACTCCTCTGAGAATGCAAAGGACTTCCCGCCCTGGGCCTAGCATTGGAAATACGAGCTACTAAAGGAAGTCCGAGAGTTGAAGATGGGTGCCTCTGCAAGAGTTTCCCCCATGGAACAAGATTCTGGTCCCTTTTAGGATGTGACTGCCATGGGGGTGGGTGTGCACCCTCAGGCATCTGCTACCAAGGGTGGCTCCAAGGCTGAGATCACCGGATTGACTGCCACTCTAAAGGAACTGTTAAGACACATTGCACCACTCTCACCGCTGCAAGCAGATACTGGATCCCAATCTCTTACTACTGCTTCAGTTCCTCATATGATGTTCTCTTCCAGGATGACCCAGGAGTCTATAATTTGTCACAACTGTGGAAAGGATGGCCATATGAAAAGAGAATGCCGGCCTCAGAAGGACTTAGAGTAATAAACAGACTCCAAGGGGAGCTCCAAAAAGCAAATCAATGGCCCAGGGGTGCCTGAAATGACCGCAGTGAGGGTTCGAGAAACCCTAACTCAAATTTCTTTATGGCTAAATCGTCTGTCCAGGCCTCTGCTACTGCCTCTCCAGACTGGTCCAAAATAGTGGGCCCTTCAATGGAGACTATGGTGACTGTGAATGGTATTCATACTCGGGCTGTGCTTGACAGTGGGTCGCAAGTGACCATTGTATTCCACGACTGGTATGACTAACCAGTATCTGATGTGCCTTTGCAATCTCTAGAAGGCCTACATGTGTGGGGCCTGAGTGACAAGTCTTATCCCTACCTAGGGTATGTATGCCTCTGGTTGTCTTTTCCTGTAACTGTAATGGTTTTAAAGGAGCGAGTAGAGACATTGGCCCTAGTGTGTCCCCCCACCGGACTGTATGATGGGGTTCCCCTGTTAACTGGGACAAACGCCCATATGTTTGAGAGACTGGCGCAACTCTGTCATGAAAAACAAGGGCGATGGACTGGGAGGGCCCTGAGAATTACAGCTCTGATAAAGAGGGCCTATGATTTGCAACAGAAACCTGAGGAAGTAGACCAGGATGAACTGGTGGGGATCATGTGGAAGAAGGATCCCAATTCAATGGTACTGGCCCCTAATGCCCAGTGTACCATTCAAGGGGAGGTCCACCTCTGGAAAGATGTCAAGAACAAACTACTGATGTTGGATGCACCAGGCAATGGAAAATTGCCAGAAGGATTATTGGTCAAGCCCAGTATCTTGCCTGTTCATGCCCATGCCTATGCATGACAAGTGATGGTCCAGATTCATAATTTATCAGATCAGGAGATCCGGACGAACAGTGGGTGCACCCTAGCTAGGGTACACTGTGCAGACACTGCAGTATTGCCCAGCAACAAACACCCTGGTGAGAAAAAAGAGTGATCCCAGACTTGTTTGACTTTGGTGACTCCCCGTTTCCAGCTGAATGGAAGGCTAGAATTAGCAAGAGACTTGCCCAGAGAGACCAAGTGTTTTCGTTGAAGGAATGGGATGTGGGATGTGCCCAGAATGTGGAGCATCGCATATGCCTGCACAATGAATGGCCATTTTGAGAGAGGTCCTGATGCCTAGCCCCAGCAGACATAGATGATGTGAGAAGACACCTGCAGGAAATGCTCACTGCTGGCATGACACAAGAATCCAGGCGCCCATACGCCTCTCCCATTGTTGTTGTGCATAAGAAGAATGGGTCTGTGAGGATGTGTGTTGATTATTGAACCCTCAACTGGTGGACCATCCCAGACCAATACACTATGCCTCGTATACAAGATGCTCTGGACTGCTTGAATGGGAGCAAATGGTTCTCGGTATTGGATCTTCGCAGCGGATACTACCAGATCCTGATGGCCCCGGAAGACCATAAGAAAACAGTCTTCATCTGTCCATTGGGGTTCTACAAATTTCTGAGGATGCCAAAGGGGATATCAGGTGCCCTGGGCACCTTACAGCGACTGATGGAACGTGCGGTGGGAGATATGAATTTGCTGGAATGCCTGGTGTACTTGGACGATGTCATTGTGTTTGGGAGCACCTTAGAGGAGCATGAGAACTGACTGTTTAAAGACCTAGACCGACTAGAAGACTTCAGCCTCAAGCTGTCCATTGACAAGTGCCAGTTTTTTCAAACCTCCGTTAAGTATGTGGGGCACATAGTATCTACAAAAGGGATAGAGACTGATTCCAGTAAAGTTGAAGCACTGACTACTTGGCCCGAGCCCCATAATCTGAAAGAACTACAATGTTTCCTGGGGTTCTGTGGCTACTACCGCAGGTTCATAAAAGACTATCCCAAGGTGATTCGCCCACTCTTGAACCTTACCCAGGGTTACCCTCCTTCCAATCGTAAATACAAAAAAGGGTCCGTTAAAGAACCAGGAAAAGTATACTTCCGCCCAGGTAAACTCTTCGGGCCCCGCTGGATGCCCGACTGTGAAACAGTCTTCCATGAGATCATATACCAGCTCACCCACTCCCCCATCCTCACCTATGCTGACCCCGACAAAACCTACGTATGTGCTGCATACGGATGCTAGTCTGCAGGTTCTAGGAGCGGTGCTGTATCAAGACCATGAGCATGGCCTGAGACCAGTAACTTTCACCAGTAGGAGCTTGACCCTGTCCAAACAAAACTACCTTGTGTTTAAGTTGGAGTTCCTTGCGCTAAAATGGGCCATCATTGACCAGTTTCATGAATACCTCTATGAGGCAATGAAAATGGTGAACACTGACAATAACCCATTGACCTATGTACAGACTTCAGCTAAGTTAGATGCCACAGGGCACCGGTGGCTTTCTGCATTATCAACCTATGATTATGCTGTTGAATTCAGACCGGGTCTGAAACATATTGATGCTGATGCCCTATCATGAAGACCCACTTCCAAGAGTGATTGGGTCAGGCTGTCTGAACCTGACATTCAAGCACTGTGCCAAAAGTTTGATAGAGATGAACAGATGTCTGCGGACACAGTGGACTGTTTAGTAGATTGCTTGGGCCCTTCTGACACTTGCATACCAGCTGCTTGTTGCCACTTCTCTGCTCTAGATATTAGTGCACTACCTCAATTTGACAATGTCATCATTCAGTGGGCTTAATCCCAAGATCCTATGATTCAGCCAGCACTTGATGCCCTGCGTGCGGGGAAAGATGTGTCTAAGTTACGTTCCACTGACTTGTGAACTGCTTTATTGTTTAAAGAAGGCCCCATATTGAAGTTGCTCAATCAGTTGTTGTATAGAGAGACAGTAGATCGTAGTGGCCAAGTAGACAAGCAGTAATTGGTCCTGCCCACGGCCTTTAAAGATTTGGTACTGAGGTTCCTCTACAATCATATGGCGTACCTCGGTATTGACAGAACCCTTGACCTTGTACGATCTTTCTTCTACTGGCCCAAAATGGGGGCTGATGTTGACCATCATGTAAAGACTTGTAGTCGCTGCCTGCAAAGAAAAGCCCTGCCTCAGAGGGTTGCCCCCTTGTTAATATTACTACCAATGCCCCCATGGAACTAGTCTGCATAGATGTCTTGTGTTTAGAACTTGATCACTGGAACATTGGCAATGTGTTAGTGGTTACGGATCATTTCACATGGTATGCACAAGCTTTTCCCACCAAAGATCAAAAGGCATCTACTGTGGCCAAGGTGCTAGTGGAAAATTTCTTCATCCACTATGGTGCCCCCTTCCCGCAGATTCATTCTGATCAAGGCAGAGACTTTGAGAGTCAGCTAATCAAAGAAATGCTTTCTCTGTATGGGGGGGGGTGAAAGTCAAGAACTATCCCTATCACCCGCAGGGAGACCTTCAACCAGAATGTTTTTAACCACACCCTTCTAGACATGCTGGGTACCCTCCACCCAAAAGACAAGCATAAATGGAGCCAGCAGATTAGCACCTTGGTACACGCATACAATTGCATGAAAAATTATGCTACTGGGTTCTCCCCCTACTGCCTCATGTTCAGGAGAGAGGTCTGGCTGCCAGCTGATGTCTGTTTTGGGGTCTGTCCAGATGGGGTCTGAGCCGAAAGTTACCTACAGTATGTACAGAAACTGAAAGCTCAGTTGAACCATGCCTATCGACTGGCCCAGACAATGGCTCCAAGAGAAATCTAGCCAATAAAGAGAGGCATGATAAAAAAGTAAAGGCTCAAGAGCTTCGACCTGGAGACCATGTGTTGTTATGCAATTTGGGACTGCATGGTAAACACAAAATTGCTGATCGGTGGCACCATCTTCCCCATGTAGTAGTTGGAAAGTTGTATGATTTACCTGTGTACAAGGTGCACCCAGAGAACAACTCCAAAGCTGTCAAGACTATGTACCATAACCACTTTCTACCTATTGGCCAAGTCATGATCGAGTCTGAAGCCCCAGAAATTGAGCCCCCCATGCTGCTGCAAGAAAGAGACAGAGTCAACTTACCCCAGTGGTCACAGATTTAAGGTTTCCTCCGCAGCAGACCCAGAATGATAGTGACTGTCAGTCCACTTCTGACAAAAGTGAATATGACCATGCCTATTACCCCTCTTATGAACTGAGTCAGCTGTTTTGAGGTAACCCCCTGCTAAATTGTGGGGATGAAGCTGGGCCTTCTGGGCTGCCTTACCCCCCAGCTTCATCCTTGGAGGCAATGCTCGCAGAAACTGAAGTGCAAAGTATCACGGCTGAAGATGTTGAGACTGTGTATTGTGGAACTGTATGATTTGCCTGAAGAAGGGGCTGAGGGTTTGAGTCTTTCTGGTAACATACCAGAACTTGAAGAACACTATGAGAGTGCTGACCACCCCCTTCAGTGCCTCAAAGCTTGATAGTGCCTAAGCCTTCGCAAAATGTGCTAAGTGTTGTAGAAACAGAGCCTGCAGAGCAAGGAGTCTACAGTGCCCCAAGTTTGGACGTTCCCACCCAGGCAGAGGCACCCCTCACAAGTGACGAGAGTCCCCAGACCAGTGCTGAGAGTACAGAGACTGTAGTTGTCCTCCCCTCAGAAAGACTGGCCGAGCTGTCAAGTCAGTAGTATGCCTCAATTATGATTCTCCCGGAAGACCAGTGTATTTGCCTCTCAATGTGGTGCACAAAGGTGTTTATGTCTCATCAAGCTTACTGCCCAAATTGAGCTTGACAGCCAATTCCAGGTTACTTGTCTTTCCCTTTCACCATAGTGCCCCTGCCCCTTCTAGCCCCAAGTTAGCTGATAGGGAAGGGCCCCCTCTTGCATTGTTTAAGGTACAAGAAGTTATTACCTGATTTAGAATAGTAATGTTCAATTCACCTGTGTGAAATATTCACAATGTGTTGTCAGAATGGATATAGTATCATGAAGTGTAGTGAATATGTATAGTAAAGTAATAAGTTTATGTTAACTGATGCATGACGGTACAGACTTGATGCAGATGCCAAGTTTTCTCCAGGCAGGGAAGGGTGTAACCCCCCTACAAATGAGGGTTCCTGAAAAGTCTTCTTTGAGCTTGCCTATATGCTCACTGCCAGGCTGGTGTCCTGTGTTTTAGCAGTTTAATGTGACTGCCTGAAAGTACCTGTATAGCCTCCGATTACTGCCTGGATTGCAGTCATAAGTAATCTGAGAGGGAGTTCTGTTGAAAGATGTAACTATTTGCTGAAAATCATTTACAGTGATAATGATAATGTAGTTTGTTTAACCTGCCTTCTTTGCAGCAAGGACTGTTTTGTTTATCTCCTCTATCTTGGCCCTGGACTGCAAATTGGACCAATCAGTACTGGTGGGACCTAAAATGGAGCCGGACTACAGGAACTGTCTGGAGTAAAAATCTATAGGAATTGTAGTTTGGGGCTTTTTGCGCCTTTTTGTGCCTGAAGGGGGAGCCTTTGTTGTGACTGACAGGAGGATCAGCCAACCGAACCTTTTGGATCTTGAAGAATTTCCCAGACTGCTGCAGCCAGTTTCAGTTCTGAGCTGAGAAGTGAAGTAGTAACAGCTCAAGTGATTTTGAGCAGCAGTTCTGTGTAGTTTTGCATGGGAGAACTGTGAAAGGGCTGAGTTTTGGCCTGCCTGTCTGCCTACTGTCCCTGAGCAGGAAAGTAGAATTTATTCGGACTGAATCCGAGTTGTGAGGACTGTTACAGCCACTGGACTGTGACCAGGCTTTAACCTGAATAAGTCAGAAGATTTGCTGAATGCGATCAGCCTGTCAGTATTTCCAGCTGCTTTTGAATCCCTGGTTTGTGCAGAGACTTTGCGATTGTGACCGGAGAGAGGTTTGCCTGGTACAGTAGAATTTCCTTACATGTAAATGTGCTGTGTATTGAAAGTGGGTTGTGATTTGCTACCCCACTGTGTGAACTGTGTTCTGCTTGCTGGAACCTTTATCCAGCCTAATTGGACTGAATCTGCGTTCATTTCCATTTGGCCTGGGCCATGCCACGCTGGCCCTGCCAGACTACCCCACTGCACAGTGAAAGACACTGATGAAAGACCTGCCTGGGAATCAGCCCCCTGCTCCACGCTTGAACAGGAACGACGCCTTGGCGAATTGTGTGGGCCCTGCTTCTCCTGGCACTCCAGATTAACCACCTGCTGTCTCGATTTTTGTCCAGCCTGTGTCCAGTCTTGGATATCGTGAGTAATCATCAGGGTAGCTCCCTGCAACAACAGCATAATCTAAGTGTGTTATCTAATTGTCTTGTTGTTTTCTTTTCACGAACTGAGCCCTACGGCTCTGGATTACAAATAGTGTGTGTTGTGCATGTTGTTTTCTTCCATCACAGCGCCCAAACCAGCTGCAACGTTCCTGGCTAGCCCACCATTCTCCATCTGGGTACCCAGAGTGTGTGACTGTTTATGGACCCTGAAGTGCATGCATAACTGTTTGATTAATAGAGCCTTTAAGCAAATTAACCTGATTATGCCCCTCCCTTGTTCAAGCCCCTTAAATAAATCAGATCTAACTCTTTTTTGCATTTACTCGGACTGTGGTTCCAGTTTGTGCAAGAGTACTGTACTGCTGTTAGTTGCTGTGTATAACCTTGTTTTACAGGGGGACCCCAGGGCCGGACCAGAGGAAATTCCTGGTGGTAAGTGCAAACAGTGTGCATACTTGTGTGGTGTATCAGGGATATTGTGAAAGTGATTACTGTGTATTGTTCTGGACACTAGTAAGGAAAGAGGGGGGTCACAGTGTCCCGGAGGGCTGTGCCCAGGTTAGCTTGACCACTACCATCCCTGACCTCTGGGTGGAGGCACCCGTTTCAGAACTCAGGCCCCTTAACCTGCTACTAGCCAAGCAGGCAGGGGTAGTAGCCCTTAGGATAGTGCCACCTAGGGGTTACATAAGCAAGCTTTTAGCTTAAGACAAAAAATCTGAGATATTATAATTGCCTGTAGCCATAGGTTAAGCTACCTCTACAGTGTCGCTACACTTTATTATTTATGAAAACTCATTCATTAAAGTCTGAGAATCTGCCACCCAATCAGTCACCCCCCAAAAAATATGTCAAATCAAATATTGTTGGAACAGGGAGCAGAAGAGAATCCGGAAGTTGATAGAGTGGGATCCAATAGCATGGGTTTGGCAAAGTTTGTAAGTAAGCTTCAGTCTTTCTAGGGTCCTAAACAGTTACAGCCTTTCTATGTATAAACATCCACAGCCGGGCTGGATAATGCAAATAGTGTTTATTTCTTTCTGTTACAGTTGTTCTCTAACCCGATCAAAAGTTCTGCATTGTTGCTGTGTGACCGTGGATAGATATGGGTATGCTGACACTTAAGTTTTCATAAAATAGCCCTTTATTAATTCTGGCTGCACGCAAAATTGTTTCCCGGTCTTGAAAACGATGTGGCCAAATGTACAGTGGTCTGGGATTTCTTTTAGTATTATTGAGGAATTCTTGCACTGTGGAGTGCCCCCCCCCCATCTCGATGAGCTCTATCCAAGGGAATGTTTTCCTCTGGAAACTTGCGTTTAAGTGCAGTTGTTAAAAACTTTTCAAAGAAATGGAGAGGGTCTCCCTTTCCCTCTATACCTTCAGGAAATCCAATTAATTTAATGTTTGCTCTTCTAGAACAGAACAATTTTCTAAATCAGCAATTTTATATTGAAGCTCTAGTTAGGCAGTATTTTGTTCAGTTTGGTTTCTAATTATAGGGTTCACGTTGTCTTCCAGTGAACTGATATGGTTTTCAGCTTCTGTTGCTCTGAGGGAGAGGGCTTCCATTTTTTTGTTGAATATCGTTAAAAACCTTAGATAGGTGAGAGAGCCACTGTGATTGTGGGGAACCCATCATGTATCTCGTTCCAGATTTCTACCTGAAATGGTCTAAATTAATTGATTGTGAGTCTTTCAACTCCCAGTTCATTCATATTTTTTGGATTGCCTGTCACAGGTAAATGGGAGTCTGTGGGATTTTTATAGATGGTTTGAATATCTTGATGTTCACCATTAGCTTCAGCCCCAGACATTTAGTCTATCCCAGATACTGCTCCCCCTTTTGTAGCGTTGGTTCTTCAGCTTTTAAAAGTTGAATCAAACTATCAGAACTGACCTTAGTAACAGCTCAGTTCCTAATGTCTGTGGAGGGTGTGAAACCAGATGTCTCCTCGTCTTCTTCATCAGAAGTGGTGTACTGCCAGTCTTCCTCTTCTAAAGGAGGTTCAGAAGGCCCCGAGTGTGCTGCAGAAGGGGGTGACTCTGGTATGGGAGTCGGTGGTTTGCCTGAGAAGATCTTGGCTGGTGATAAGTAGGAATTCAATTGTTGTTGCTGAAGCCGGGTCTGTCGGCCAGAACCCTCAGTATTGCCAGATTCCTTAACTTCAGATGCAGCAATAAAGCCAGAAGAAACTGACTGCTTTCTCTTTTTGCTTAGGTCTCGTTGCTCGCACTGCTCTGAGGAGTCCCATGTGGTGTGAAATAAAGTGTTCTTGTGGCAAGCAGGCAAAGACATACTCTGCTCCGGCCTCGAGGAATTTTAGCCCCGCTGAGAAGTAGGATAAAGTTCTCTCAGGTGAGCAAGGTAGTGGTAACAAAAGCAATTGTAGTTCGGCTTAGTTTATGCTCATTCTCAGAGATTTTGGAACTCGGGTAACTTGGCCACCCGCCCGTTTGAACGCTCACATCGCCATCTTGAATCCAGACACTCCTCCTCCTCCTCTCAAGATCAGACACACCTGGAAGCCCTTCCTTGAATCTTCTTCCTAACAAAGGCCACACGTCTGTGTCTCCTTTTCTGTCATCCTGGTGCATCCTGAGGAGGTGCTGTTTGTTTGATGGTGTATCCCGATATTTGAATGCAATAATCACACCTCTCCAAAGTCTTCTATTTTCAGTGGAGAACAGCCCCAGGTCTGCCGGTCAGTCCTCACAGCCCAGACTTTCCAAGCCTTCAACCATATTGGTCACTCCTCTCTGCACCTTCTCAATCCAGTGTCAACATCTTCTCTCAGATATGGGGAAACACACTGCGGAAACATAGAAACGCAGACTCTGACAGCAGAAGGAGACCACCAGCCCGTCATGGCTGCCCACCCTGCAGTTAGTACTACTTCACTCCCCTGATATAGTGCCACAGTGCATTATTCAGCACCTACCCCCTTTCTGCTTTCTCCCCCTCCTTGGTTCCCCCAAGTGGGACTATGAGTCCCTTGGCCTTGTCCCACCCATGTTTGAACCAATTTAGGGTCCTTATCCCCCATAACCTTCACTGGCAATCTGTTCCAAGGCTCTGCACCTCTTTCAGTGAAGAAGAACTTCCTTACATCCTTCCTGAATTTGCCTCACACTATTCTCCAATCATGCCCCCTCATCACTGCATCTATATTTCTAACAAACAGGATCTCGTAGTTTGTCCTATTTATACTATATATATTATACTATATATATATATATCCTATATATATATATATATATTTATACTATATATATATATATCCTATTTATACCACATATATCACTTAGAAACTTATATGTTTTTATTATATCCTCCCCTGCCTCGTCCGGCCTCCAGTGAGTAAACATTGAGGACTTTCAGCTGTTCTTCACTGGATCCGTCCTGCTGGTCCTGAATTATTGTTGTGCCCCCTGCTGTACTGTCTCCAGCCTATCTATGTCTTTTCTGAGGTGATGACTCCAAGATTTAGCACAGTGCTCCAGGTCAGACTGGCACTATACACTATACTCAAACTGGGGTCTGCCTAGTGATCTGAAGGGGGGAACAGACCCAAACTGGAGACTGCCCAGTGATGTGAACAGGGGAAGCAGAACCAAACTGGGATCTGATCAGTGATCTGAACAGGGGGACCAGAACCAAACTGGGGTCTGATCAGTGATCTGAACAGCGAAAACAGAATCAAACTGGGGTCTGCCCAATGATCTGAACAGAGAGACCAGACCCAAACTGGGGTCTGTCCAGTGATCTGAACAGGTGGACCAGGACCAAACTGGGGTCTACCCAGTGATCTGAACAGGTGGACCAGAACCAATCTGGGGTCTGCCCAGTGATGTGAACAGCAGAACCAGAACCAAACTGGGGTCTGCCCAGTGATTTGAACAGTGGAAACAGAACCAAACTGGGGCGGCCCAGTGATCTGAACAGGTGGACCAGATTCAAACTGGGGTCTGCCCAGTGATCTGAACAGATGGACCAGATTCAAACTGGGGTACGCCCAGTGATCTGAACAGATGGACCAGATTCAAACTGGGGTCTGCCCAGTGATCTGAACAAGTGGACCAGATTCAAACTAGGGTCTGCCCAGTGATCTGAACAGGTGGGCCAGAACCAAACTGGGGTCTGCTCAGTGATGTGAACAGCAGAACCAAAACCAAACTGGGGTCTGCCCAGTGATCTGAACAGCGGAACCAGAACCAAGCTGGGGTCTGCCCAGTGATCTGAACAGCGGAACCAGAACCAAACTGGGGTCTGCCCAGTGATCTGAACAGGGGGACCAGACTGAAACTAGGGTCTATCCAATGATCTGAACAGGGGTACCAGAACCAAACTGGGGTCTGCTGAGTGATCTGAACATAGCCATTTTACAATATTCCTTGATCTGCTTACGAAGATTCTCTTACCACATGCCATGAGTTTACTGGCATTGCTAACGGCTGCCCCACTCTAGTTAAAGTTGTTACTGATCATTACTCCCAGGTTCTTTACCTGCTGAGCTCCAGCAATCTCTCTCTCTCTCGTTAGGCTGCTTTTATATTCTTCCTACTGAGATGCTTCACTTTGCATTTTGCAGCATTGAAGTTCACTGGCTATTTTTCTTCCTACTTAACACATATGTCCAGGTCCATGAGGACTTCCTCAGCCTCCTC
Organism: Neoceratodus forsteri; assembly: GCA_016271365.2. Lineage (NCBI taxonomy): Eukaryota > Metazoa > Chordata > Ceratodontiformes > Ceratodontidae > Neoceratodus > Neoceratodus forsteri. The sequence continues at coordinate 543,154,639 of JADMNL010000023.1, forward strand.
CTGCTAAGATGCGACTACCCTTCCTTTCCGTCTTTCAGATGAGACGTTAAACCGAGGTCCCATCTGCCTGGATTGGTGGTAGTTCAGGTGGATGTTAAAGATCCCATGGCACTTATCGAAAAGAGTAGGGGAATTTCCCCGGTGTCCTGGCCAAATTTCCCTCATTCACTAAAAAAAATACCACCAACAGCTTAATCTGGTTCAAGGTCAGTTGGCATTCATCTGTATCCCCCTCCCCCCTCCCCCGGGTCGTGCCTGAAAATAGGCAGGATTTGTCTAGTGCACTTACCCGGTCAACAAAAACTTAATAATAATAATAATATGTTGGTGTCATTAGCAAACATGGTTACCCAGCTACTGGTACTCACCTTCAGATCACTTAAACAATGTTGGCCCCAGTACAGACTCTTGTGGGACACCACAGGTCACTGGTTTGATGCAGAGTGGTTATCATTTGTTGTAACCCTTTGCATCCTGCGCTGCATCCAGCACCTAACATGGGTGTGTAACTACTTTCTGGTGAATATTTTCAAGCGTGTGTGAATATTTTCTGGTGCATATTTTGGCATCCTGTGAAAACCACATCATCCAAAAGATTGCGGTGAAAAACACTTCGTCTTCATCACGCACTAAGGAACAGCGAAGCATAACAGAACAAATAGTGACTGCATTTAATCGTGAAATAGTGACTGCATTTAATCGTGAAATAGTGACTGCATTTAACTACATCCCTTTGGTGGATTCGATTTTTTTGAGGGTTTGGGCAGAGCACTTAAACAATGCTCAATTTTATATGACTGCGTGTTTTGGGATATTTTTTCCTTGATGCAATTTTTACTAATTGCTATTTTACGCAGATGCGCTTCTTTCTTTCACATTATTGATGGCGCTGTCTTTCTTTACATGGTCTTGAGGTGGAACCGATACCTGCAGGGGTGTGTGAATACTCTGATGAATGTTTGCAGGGGTATGTGAACACTTTCTGATGAATGTTTGCAGGGGTGTGTGAATATTTTTCTGGTGAATATTTGCAGGGATGTGTTAATATTTTCTGGTGAATATTTGTAGGGGGTATAAATACTTTCTGGTGAATATTTGCAGGGGTGTGCAAATACATACTGGAAATATTTGCAGGGATGTGTGAATATTTTCTGGTGAATATTTGTAAGGATGTGCAAACACATTCTGGTGAATATTTGCAGGGGCATGTGAATATTTTGTGGTGAATATGTGCAGGGGTGTGTGAATAACTTCTGATGAATATTTATTTATTTAAATTTTGATGATCGGGTGGGCCCTCTCAGACAGTCAAGTCCCTTTTTCAGGGGCGACCTAGGGAACCAAATGTTCCAAGCACAAGAAAACAGTACAGACACAGATAAGTATGTACAAATGTCACTGGACAGTTACATACATTCATAGACTAGATTAGCCAACCCATTCATTGGGAGACGGTACAAATTACAGATGTCAATTGCAACATAGGTAAACAAAGAGCAAGGTTGATACGAGCATACAATATAATCACAGTAGAGTCAATTAGTACATAAGTGCAGAGTACAGACAATTGGCTGTGTACAGACTCCTAGCCCTAGACATTGATCATACACACCAGGAGAGTACAGGCAGCAGGTGGAGAAGTTTAGAGAATATTAGGTACAGTTCCCATTACAGACAGGAGGCTTGTGCAATATTTCCCTATATTGTCTTTCGAAGAGAGTAATGGTCTTGCATGAAAGTAGTGAGTGTGGGAGGTCATTCCACTTCTGTGGTGCTGCTGCAAAGGAGAATGATCTTCTTCCAATAGCTAGGCTAGTTTTGGGCAGACCCAGCTTTGGGGGGGGGGTGGTGAGAGGACCCAAGTGTTCGTTGGAAGGGTTTCAGAGTTAGTAGGGTAGATATACTCTGAGGAGGTGGGAGGTGTATTAGCCTGAAGGTGGCGCAATATACTGGGAGGTTAAGTCTGGCCCTGAAAGATGGCCAACCCAAATTGTTCAGTACTTCACAGTGATGGGCATGAGATGGGGCCTTATTAGCAAATTGGGCCATTCTGTGATAGGCCATTTTGAGATTGTTCAGGAGTGTAGTCTTAGAGGAGTGGATTATAGAGGCACCGTAGAAGAGGCCTGGGAGAAGGGTAGCATAGGCAATAGTGCTTCTTGGGCTACTTGAGAGGTAGGGAGCGGTGTGATATAGAAGGCCTAGTTTCTGATTAGTAGCCTTAGTGGCACAGGTTATGTGCTCATTGAAGGACAGATGCTTGTCCAGTACTACACCCAGGTATTTAAAGGAGGTAACATTTTCGAGTTGAATGTTAGTGGATGTTTTGATAATGGGGGGGGGGCTGTGATATTGTGTTAAAGCAGGTATGGTGGAACAACATGGATATAGTCTTTTTTGTGTTCATAACTAATAAGTTATTTTTAAACCATGTTTCTATAGTCTGAAAGTCATTTGTTAGGTCAAAGTTAATACTTGAGACATGGAGACAGGAGGATCTATATAAGATGGCATCCCCTGCATATAGCTGAACCAATGCACCTCCACAATTCAGGGGAAGGTCATTAATGAATACTGAGAAAAGGAGAGCCCTAGGATTGATCCCTGGGGAATCCCATTGGTGATAGAAGATAAGATTGAGATGGTACCGGACCATTTGACACATTGAAACCTTATCTGTAAGTAGTTAGAGACCCGAGAGAGAGTTTTTGTCAATCCAGCAATGTGGTTTACCTAATTCGATGCAAGAAGTGCACAAATGGTTGCTATATTGGGGAAACTAGCCAACCACTGAAAACCAGGATAAATCACCACCATCACCTATAGGAAACCATTTTCCACAAACAGATCACCCTCTCTTGGATTTATCTGTCTTGATACTAAGAGGCAACTTCAGAAACACACAGGACAGAAGGACATGATAATTGAACTATATAAAACAATTTAAATCTAACATTTCTAGACTGAATGGGGACATTGGTTTCATGACCCACTATGGTAAACTGTAATTATTTTTATTGTGTACTAAATCTTGTCTCTATTTATCATACTTTGGTTCTGTATCTCTCTTATTTTTATATTTTTCTCTGAGTTCTGCCTGTTCTTTTTTTTTACCTATATATACACACCTCACTTCCTCCCTGCCTCTCCCATTAACTCCTGAGCTCAGTCCCACCTAGTCCCTCTTGTTTTCACACCTCTGTTTATTTAGGCCTTTGTTCTTTTGTTTCTCCTAATTTCTTGATTTTCTTGCATCCTTAGGCATCTCCTGTCCATTCTACCCTTTCAGCCAGCCTCTGATCTCAGATCCTATCTGCAGGCTTTTGCCTTCCCTTTAGCTTCCTTTGATCTCCTACTGACCTGTTCCTACTATGCCCCCTCCCCATTTCTTCTCATGTTTTTATTTTTTTTATCTTAGACTTTCATCTCTAGTCCCCTTTATTACCTTCCTACTTCACTTCCTGATTTTTAATTACTCCACAATGGATATAAATAGTGCTTGTTGCTCAGTTTTGCTATTCACCTGAAGAAGGGACCTGTGTGGCCCCGAAAGCTTAAGTATAACTCCATCTTTGTACAGGACACTTGTTGGTCTAATAAAAGGTATCAAACCTTCCAGCTTCTCCTGTTTTGCAAGGACCAATACTGCTGAAATCTCTTTTTGCTAAAAATATTTGAAATCATGAGACTGGCAGGGCGGCATATACGCCATGTAAGTGCAGCTGTCATGCTTCAAAGTGAAGATTACAATGAACAATGGGCAAAGCGGAATATTTATCTGCCTGCTGATCTGCCTTTAGGTGTCTTCTGTGTGTGACACAGTACAAGTTGGGACCAAAAAATGAAGCCACACGTTCACAGACACAGGATGACTGGAACTATTCCTCTCATTCACTTTCTCATGGGGCTATTTGAGCAAACTGCACCAAACACCAATATTCAACTGGACAGGGCACCCAGCCTTACCCTTTCTTTAGATGTCTTCAGATAAAGGATTTTATATTTAAAAATTCAGAACAGAAAGTCAGAAAAACAGGACAGGCAGAACTCAGAGAACAAATATAATAATAAGAGAGATTCAATACCGTATCACTGTATATCTTTTTATATTAGGTTTTATTTGTGTTCGGTGCACCTGATACGTATATTTCTTTACTTTTATGAAAAATTGTGTCCTACCCAAAACTAGCTGTATCTTCTGTTCCAAACATATACTACTGTCAATGCTACCTGCTGATACTTTGTATATACTGTATTATTGTATCTCACTTTATTTGTATTATTACTATTTTCTTGTGTGTTGCATCCCATGTATATTGTCCCTTGTTCCTTGTTAACAAACTCAGGTCCACCTCGAAAATGAGCTTGCTCAACAGTGATCGCCTGGTTAAATAAAGACTTTGAATTCAGTAAATTCATCATTAGCAAAGGCAGACCCTTCTATTCTCAAATTCTATGTTTCTTTTTTTTTGGTAACTGAGTAGAGCTCACAAGGCACCAGTACCTGTTTTCAGGGGTGACTCCGGAGCACTAGGTGATTAAGTGACTTGCTTAGAGTCACACAGTTTGCAAATGGAGGTTGTGGAAATCAAAACCAGGTCTGCTGAATGTGCCAAGCTCATTCACAGCTCATAATTCTAACCTCTAGACCATACTGCCAGCCCATGTCTATGTTTCTACTATCAAAAACATCACCTACATTAATAACCACTCCAATTTTTTTATCAAGAATATATTCATTTAGTACTTTGATCTGTAAATTTCAGCTAGTACAGTCAGCTACTTGATTACATGGAGTGGTCTAAATCAGCCACATATTGTTGTGAGTTTTTTAAACTTTTTAATGTCGATTGCAAGCATGCACAAGAAACATATTGCGGCAGCTTGCTGCAGAAGTAGGCTGTGGAGGTGCGGCACTGTTGTAGCCAATGCCCCCACTGCTTTTTGAGGCTTGGCTCACTTTCCCCAATGGGGTGGCACACTGCTGCTGACACTAGTTCAGCCAGCATGTCACAACCTTGAAATGTTTCAGCCACTGCAATCAGGGGCCACCTTATCATTGCAGCATCAGCCATTCTGCTGCAAAGAGGGAGTGACCCGTCATTGCTGAGTGGAACGTTGATACTGTAATATTGTTTGTGAACATGGTGGCAGCTTGTCACCGTGTTCACAAACAATATGACTGAGCCCCCAGTGCCGAGGGGGGGCCCAATCCCCCTTGGCAGCATGTGCCCCCCACAACAGTGTTTATTTGCCGACAGGGGCCCCAATCCCTGCTGGCTTCAGTCCCTGTGTGAGTTCAAGTCACCGACGGGGAGCCCACTCCTCGTCAGCATAATGGCCCCCCCCACCAAAACATTTGGTTTATGCCTAGAGGGTGCCCAATCCCCCTCGGCTCTTGTCCCCCCCAGCACTCCATATGTGCCGAAGGAGTGCCCAATCCCCCGTCAGCTACAGCCCCACAAACATTCAGATGGCATGCTGGGAGCCCACCCCAGCATGTCTAATGCTCCTGTAAAGGAAAAACTGCCCCACAATGTGTTTTTTTTTTTTTTAAACCTGTAAAAAAGAAAATGGTCCCTCGCAGTCTCCCTGCCCCCTCCCACAACCCGCACCCACCCACTGCGCACCCTGCCTCCCCACACCCCCCTCACCCCATACTTACCTCTGGAGTCCAGCGTGATGATCTTTGGTGGACCGGGGACACGTCTGCACTCTTCAAAGCTGACCGCGAACTGAGGAAATGCCGATAAGCTGTACAATGGCATATATAGGGCTTTTATATCTCAGGCATTTTTTTTAAATTTTGGCACCAAATTTTCAACATGAGGTTATTGGGCCCTTCCTCATGAATTCTGCCATTGTCATGGCGTTAATCGGTCCCGAAAGGTGATTTTACAGTCACTGTGTGGAATCACCTTTCAGGACCAATTAAAGAAATGACAGGGCCACTGTTCATGAGGTGTGCTCTCAAAAAGTCTATGTTGCAAATTTGGTGGGAAAAATCAAAAAAATGACTGTTTTACAAGCGTGCATTGTGCAGTTGCTACACACGCTCATAACTTCGCCACTTTGCAACATTTTCACTCCAGATTTTCAAAATTGCCCTTTTTACACACCTCCTTATGAACAGTATGGCTGTCATTTTTCATATCCTGGCCAAAATGTGTTTTCGCAGTTCCAGCGCAGAATCAATCAATCAATCAAAATCTTTATTTATCCAGGCGGACACCATTGAGCAAGCTCATTTGCAAGGCGGACCTGCATCTCACAAGTCATAAGTGATACAAAGGATCATACATCAATACAAAAGGGGAAAAAAGAGATAATACAATATAATACATAGGAAGAACAGCAGTGACATGAGCGAGGAGCGCATACATACTAAATAAAGCCACACATAGTCACATGCAATAAGGGATACATTTGGGTAAAAAAGAGGGAGAAATCAGACAAAGACACAAATAAATGGTGAATGCAGCCCTATGATCCAGGAGGATCTGTATAAAAAACTAGTTATAAGCATAGCAGGTTAGGAGGGTGGACAGGGAGTGGAGAACAGGTGGAGTCTAGAGTAGAGGAGTACTTGGGGGTGTGCTCGGCAAAGGCGCTCACCATCCGGTGGTTTACAGCTTTACTGTGACTCTGCTGAATTTGGATCTGCCTTAGTGGACTCAGGCATCGGCTTCAGGGGTGCCACCGCCCGGTAAATGCACATAGTACGGTGGTTGGGTAAGGAGCCCTGGCAGGGTGTGGAGCCATAAATCATAGACGGTTGAAGCAATGACAGACCTGTTTGATTAGTTTTGCATATAAAGTTTTAAATGATGAGACACTTACTGGGGTTTTTAGTTTCAGTAATTTTTGTATTTCATTCCAGAGGGTTGGCAGCGAGACGCTTATGGCTGCTCTCCCAATGGCGTGCAGGCCCTGGGTATCTTTAGGGAAATTAGTGAGCAGCTCCTTAAGGCGTAGGCTCGAAGATCACTTAGAGGTAAGAGGTCGGAGATATAGTGTGGAAATTTTGAGGTAATAGCTTTTAAGGTCCAAACTGAGGTGTTTCTTTTTCTTCTGTATTGCAGAGAGGTCCACCCCACAGCAGTGTATAGAGAGCAGTGGTGGGTAGAGGAGGGGAGGCCGGTAATGAAGCGCTACGCTCTGTGGTATAAGACGTCCAGTTTGTCCAGGAGAGAGGTATTGCAGAGGCTGTAGATGAAGTTGGCATAGTCCAGCAATAGCGCAGTTGCTGGGGGAAATCAGTGTTCAGGACACATTAAGAAAATAACAGTGACACTATTCATGAGCAGAGGTCCTAAAATGCCTATGTTGAAAATTTTGTGACGAAAGTCCATAAAATGAGTGTGTTATGAGTGAGCGTTGCGCAGGTTCCATGCACACTTGTAACTTCACAAATTTGCAATATCTTCACTCCAGATTTTCAACATTGCCATTTTTCCATACCTCCTTATGAACAGTGCAGCTGCCATTTTTCACAACCTGGCCAAAATGTGTTTTTGCACTTCAGGCGCAGAATAGCGTGGTTGCTGTGGGAAATCAGTGTTTGGAACACATTAAGAAAATCACAGTGACACTGTTCATGAGCAGAGGTCCTAAAATGCCTATGTTGAAAATTTTGTGATGAAACTCCATAAAATGACTGTGTTACGAGCGTGTGTTGTGCAGTTTCCATGCACACTTGTAACTTCGCAAATTAGTAATATTTGCACGCCAGATTTTCAACACTGGCACTTTTTCACACCTACGAACATATGAAATTTGCCAGCAGATAAAGGCCTAGAGGTCTATCAAGTCTGCTCGAATGTGCAGCTAGCACCCCTTATTCTGCAGCTGCCCCTCCCTTTCACCCTTCCCGTTCATTAACCCTTCCCCTTGTTCTGTCCCATCCTCGTTTGAAGCAGTCCACTGTTCTACTGCATACCACTTCAGGAGGTAACGCATTCCATCCAGCCACCACCCTCACCTCCTTATGAACAGTACAGTTATCATTTTTCACATTCTGGCTGAAATGTGCTTTCACGCTTCCAGTGCAGAATAGCGCAGTTGCTTTCGGAAATCAGTGTTTGGGACAGATTAGGATCAAGTGAGTGAGGGAGCTCTGTTGGGACTGCTGCAGATTTCTTTGTGGGCAGAAAAAGGCACCAATGCAGGCAGAAGCCCAGTACAAAAGGGCAGCCTGCAGCGCCAGGAGAAATGGAACAAGTGAGTGAGAGAGGGGGAGTGAGCAAGCTCAACAGAGCTCTGTCAGGATTGTTGCAGATTTCTTTATGGGCAGAAAAAGGCACCAACAAGGGCAGGAGCCCAGTACAAAAGGGCAGTGTGCAGCACTAGGAGAAACAGAATGAGTGAGTGAGAGAGGGGGAGTAAGCGACCTCAACGGAGCTCTTTTGGGACAGCTGTGGATTTCTTTCTGGGCAGAAAAAGGTGCCAACGCAGGCAGGAGCCCAGTACAAAAGGGCAGCCTGCAGTGCCGGGAGAAACAGAATGAGCGAGTGAGAGAGGGGGAGTGAGCAAGCTCAGTGGAACTCTGCTGGGACTTTACAGTTGCCCATCCTCCCACCCATGGTCCTGTGTGGTCCTATATTATAGCAGGGTCTCTGAAGAGAAGACAAAGCAATGATTGGATACTTTAGGATTGCTGTAATAATATAGATTTAGTTGTTCTGTTTATTTCTCTAACTGAGCTGAGTAATACTTGAAGTGCAATAGCATTTTAGGGAGGCAGTATAGCGCAGTGGTCTAAGGCTCTGAGCTGCAAATCTGGTGACATCCAGCAGACCAGACCTGGGTTTGAATCCCACAGCTTCCACTTGCATACTGTGTGACCCTGAGCAAGTCACTTAACCTCCCTGTGCTCCCAGGTCGCTCCTGTAAAAAAGCTTTCAGCTTAGTGTGCTATACCTGGTTAAATAACTAACTAAAAAAAAAAAGGATTTCTAACTGGGCTAAGTGAAACTGTTTGAGAGCCGAGAACTGAGGGATGAAAAATGGACAAGGAGGTTTTAGGATTGCTTCAGTAATACAGTGTCTAATGGATGAAATTTGAGACTGAATTACTCCGGTTGGCAAGGCATCAGTAGGGGGACTACTTGGGGGAGGTACAGGAATTTGAATTTGAATAAATAGAGGCCTAACAGTTGTAGGGTACAGAACCTGGGAGTAAGCGCCCATAACATAAGATGGGGGCCAAAATGGGGCAGGTGCAGAATGTCAATAGTGTGGGCATCTTTGGAAGGGTGGTGAGGTGTACAGGGTGTGGGTCTGCCATGATTCTGGACTGGGCTTGGAGGATGGGGGGTATATGATCTGTAGATGACTGTCTAGTTTGAGGGAGGAACTCTGGAGGTTAGGGAGGAGTCTAAGTGGCAGGCAGATGAGTATGGTAGGCATCCTGAGGGTGGAATAGGGGATGGCAAAGGGGGACAGAGGAAGAACAACTAGAGACTGAAACCAACCCCAGCATCAGAGGCACAATCAGAAAAGAGAGGAGAAGGAAGGGGTGCCTGAGGCGAGAGCGGGGGGCCTCCTGATGGGGGAGGAAGAGACCACAAGGAGTACCAGTGGAGAGAGCAGATGGCTGCAGGTAGGGAGGGACCAGGGGTGGCATGGAGGAGAACAACTAGAAAGGGGGAACTGTTAGGGGGAAGTGATGTTGGACAGGTATTGTCTAGGAATAGATTTGAAACTCTGCTATCGGACAGAAAGGGGGAGCAGGAACATACTGAAGGGGAGGATAAGCAGGGCATGAGAGGGATGGCAACAGGTGGGGGAAGAGATACTGAGGACAAAAGGGTAGACGGGGGCTAGTAAGAAAGGAGGGGGGTGACTGGAGGAGAGAAGGCTACAGGAAGGGGGAAGAATGGGAGGGGCATCACTATCTGGGTGGAAGGGAATGGCGGCTCTAAATCGACAACAGTGAGGATAGGAGAGGGGTTGGAAATCAGCATGGGAGGAGGGGAGGTCAACGTGGGAAGCCCGGTAGGAAGTAGTCAGGCTGGGAAGGGTTCAAGGGGGATGAAAGGAATAAGGCAGAGAAAAGGGGTGAGGCAGAAGTAGGGGGTGCTGATACAGAAGTCACAGAGGGTACAGTTGGTGGGGGTAATGGACAGGGAAGACCGAATACTGGGGTGGTGGAAGGGGCATTAGAATGGAAAGGGGGTAAGGGGCAGGTGGGTACTCATCCTGGGGGATTCTATAATGAAATGGGTGAGATGGGGCAGAAAGGGGGAAAGGCACAGCCATATTTGGGTTGAAGCTGTCCCCAGGTTGACTGTAGGAGGGATAGGGCAGGCACTGCTCAAGCGTGCAGCAAGGGAGAGGAAGAAACCTCATTTACTGTTGCATACCTGAGAAGCGTATAGGCTGTATTTTAAATGAAACATTGCACTAGGATTTGTTTTTAACACAAAAAAATCAATGCTGACAGTTGTTTAGAGATTGGAGCCCTGTAACGAAAAACCAGAAGCAGGAAGAGAGACTGTAGTCCGGGACTGTGTAAAACGAACTACAAAACAGTCTAAATTAAAACTTTTACTTTGAATTTTTAACTCCTGGCATACTATAGACTTAGGAAGTCCCTTAGTTGACTTGAGACCAAATAAAAGAAACATTTGGCATTATTTTAAAAACATGGGGTCTATGAGACACTTCCGGTCTGAAATTCACTATAAAAGGATCCACTCCAGCGAGCGGAGCGAGATATATACCTGAGAAGCGTATAGGCTGTATTTTAAATGAAACATTGCACTAGGATTTGTTTTTAACACAAAAAAATCAATGCTGACAGTTGTTTAGAGATTGGAGCCCTGTAACGAAAAAATGGAAGCAGGAAGAGAGACTGTAGTTCGGGACTGTGTAAAACGAACTGCAAAACAGTCTAAATTAAAACTTTTACTTTGAATTTTTAACTCCTGGCATACTATAGACTTAGGAAGTCCCTTATTTGACTTGAGACCAAATAAAAGAAACGTTTGGCATTATTTTAAAAACGAGGGGTCTGTGAGACACTTCCGGTCTGAAATTCACTATAAAGATCCACTCGGCGAGCAGAAGCTGAGCCGGAAATTAGGCATATATCGCTAGCCTTCAGAGAGCGGCGGCAGAGACACGCACATCGAGTGTCTGCTGTGTCCGCTGGGGACACTGGGGACCATTGGGGAAATATTATTGAGGCCCAGCAAATATACGTGAAGTTTGGTAAGTAAGCCTTAAAACTGCAAACTTTTAAAAAGTTCTTTATAGTTAAGTACTGGGACCGGAATAAACAATACAAATGGCGAATACAAGGCAAAAAAAATTAAAAGGCAGAAAAGCTTGCCGAGAGTGCCATATGTATATTGAAGATGGCACTAACACTGAGTTTACTTGTGACAAATGTGTCACTAATTGTGAATTACAAAAGAAAGTACTTGAACTTGAGGCCAGAATACAGACCTACAAAGACATATCTAAATTAGAGGATTACATAGATGAGGCTGCATGCAATGTCAGTAGTAGACAAACGCTGATTCTAAATAACTCAATTAACCTAGACAGTATTAATGTCAATAAAGAGACTAATGATGTATCCCAGTCACTTATTATGGTAGATGTACTAAACAGATTTGAGTGCCTTGCTAAAGATGAGTCTCTTATTATTGGGAATAGTTTGCTAGGTGAAATTAATACATCTAAAAATACACAATGTGTGCAGATACCAAATGAAGTACCAGGTGGTACCACAAATTTGGATAACCCCATAAACTTTGTTGAAAAAATACCAATTGGTAAAAACAAATCGAAAGAAGGGATATTTTGATAATAGGAGATTCAATTATCAGGGGCATAGACACATATATTTGTCATAATAGAAATGAACACACTACAGTTAGCTTCCTATCGGAGCTAAAATTCATGACATAGTTGGTATGCTGCATGGTCTCTTTGAAAACACAGAAACCCCTTTAGTTATTTTACATGTAGGGGGCAAATGACGTAGGCAAAACCAATTGGAGCCTCATGCATAGGGACTACAAGATTATTGTTGATACAGTAAGGAATTACGGTGGGGAAATTATTATCTCTGGGATAATCCCTATGCAAGGAAACAAAGCATTCACAAACAAACAGATATCAATAACAAATGGTAAACTCAGACAATGTTGTATTGAAGAAGAGATTGGTTTTATGGACAATGAAAAAACATTCAATAGTGTTTCTTTATACAGAAAAGATGGTGTCCATTTAAACTATGCTGGAGTCAGGATCTTGGGTAAAAAGGTTCAGGAGGTTGTAAACTTTCATTTAAACTGGACAGAATGGGGGGTACGCAAAATAAACACCTGAATGTAAATCTATCTTCATCTGATGACACTATGGGGTGGAATGCTACATTGATAAATGCACGTAGTTTACAAAACAAATATGATGAGCTAACAATAATACTACATAGTAATAAAGTACACATAGCCTTGATCACAGAAACATGGTGGGATGAGAATGATGAATGGGACAAGGAAATTGTGGGGTATAAACTTTTTCCTATTGTAGAAAGTATAGAAAGGGAGGAGGATTGGCAATTTTTATTCACAATGATATTGTCTCGGAAAAATTAAAATGGGATGTAGGTCAAACTGAACTCCTTTGGGTTCAATTATCACCGATAAACAGACCTAAAATCATACTAGGGCTACTTTATAGGCCACCATCTATGTCACGTGATGACGATAAAATTTTACTGAATATATTTGAGAAACTGGACACAAACACAAGACTCTTGATAACCGGTGATTTTAACTTACCAGATATAAACTGGGTTAACGGTACTGGCAATTGTCCCCTTGAAAGGCAATATATTGATATAATGGACCACAGGGGCCTTGTCCAATTAGTGCACAACAGCACAAGGGGAAATAATATTCTCGACTTAATTTTTACGAATATGGGAGATATAGTAAATTCCGTGGCAGTTAGAGCCCCATTAGGCAACAATGACCACAATATTGTAGCATTTAATATAAAAGAAATTGAAACTAACAAACCTATGGGAGCTACTTTAAAACTAAATATGGGGAAAGCTGATTTCCATAATATGAGAATTAAGTTGAGTTATTGGGACTGGATTTCTGAATTTAACAATAAATCTATACAGAGCATGTGGGATTCTCTCAAAAATAAATTGGAAGAATTGATTGCTGAATTCATCCCTGTAATAACCAAATACCACAAGGATAGCGCTATAAGACCTGCCTGGCCCAACATAAAAATTAAAAGGCTAATAAACAAAGAAAATAGATTATTTAAGAAGCTAAAAGCCCACAAAACAGTTAAGCTATATACAGAGTATAAGGAATGCCAAAAAAAAGTCAAAATTAATATTAGGAAAGCTAAAGCTACATACGAGTATAACCTTGCTAAGAAAGTACAGGATAATAAAAAAGCCTTCTATTCTTATATTAATAATCGGAAGAAGACATCAAACAGTATAGGACCTTTTACTATTGGTGATGGATCCCCAGCTTCTAACCTACAAATGGCAAATATTCAAAATAAATACTTCTGTTCGATTTTTAATTCTAAGGATAATGATACATATAACACAAAACAACCTTTAGATCAAGAAACGATAAGTATAAACCCAGAAAACATATTTAAACAATTAGTTGGACTTAACCCAAATAAATCTCCTGGCCCAGATGGTGTGCATCCTAGAGTTCTAAAGGAACTGGCAAGCGAATTAACCTATCCTTTGACACATATATTCCAAACTTCTATTAATACTGGATCTGTCCCTCACGACTGAAAATTGGCAAATATTGTACCCATTCAAAAAAAGGGGCCTAGTACACATCCAGAAAACGTTTGGCCCATAAGTTTGACATCAGTTCTGGGAAAACTCATGGAGAGCACAATTAAAGATATACTAACAGAACATATTGAGGTACAAGACATGAGGGATCCTATACAGCACGGGTTTGTGAAGAACAGATCATGTGAGACAAATTTACTGTCCTTCTATGAAAGAGTTAACAGAGAATTGGACAGTGGGAACCCTGTGGATGTGGTGTTTCTCGATTTCGCAAAGGCCTTTGATAAAGTGCCACATAAGGAATTGCTGTTAGTGTTGGAAAACAAAAAACTACCCAATAACATATGCATATGGATCTCTGAATGGCTGCAGGCTAGAAAGCAGAAGGTGGTCATAAACGGGGAATATTCGGATTGGGCATTGGTGACCAGTGGTGTGCCTCATGGATTGGTGTTGGGCCCTATTTTGTTTAATGTATATATTTCATCTTTAAAGATTAGCAATAATAATATATGGATGCAAAAATTTGCCAACGATTGCAGATTGGGAGTGGTCACAAACAAAGATGAACATATAAAAGCATTATAACATACACTGGATTTAATACATGAATGGACAATTAGCAATAAGTTAGGACTAAATAAAGTTAAATGTAAAGTCATGCATATCGGGAAAAATAAAATAGAAGCAAATTATCAAATAGATAATACTACACTTGGGGTAGTATCTGAAGAAAAAGACCTGGGAATTATAGTTACCAAAGATCTGAGGTTCAGAGTGCAATGTAGAAACCAACTTAGGAAGGCTAACCAGATTTTAAATTGTATATTCAAGCATATAACGAGTAGAGATAGGAATGTGTTGATCCCTCTGTACGTTGCATTGGTCAGGCCACATTTGGAGTATTGTGCAAGGGTTTGGTCACCATATAATAAGGAAGACATATTAAATATAGAGGGAGTCCAGAGAAGATTTACAAAAAAAATTAAAGGACTAGAAAACAAAACATATTATAACAGACTGGTCAGCTTAAATCTTTATTCTCTACAGTATTGTAGAATAAGAGGAGATCTATGCTTCCTATACAAGAGTATGAAGGACGGTAAATTAATGAATGAACTGGGGTTCACATATAAACTTGGGAGAACTAGTTCAAGAAATCATATGTCTTCTGGTGCAGACCCTGCACCATTTTAGTTGCCCTCCTCTGGACAGCTTCCATCCTGTCTATGTCTTTGTGGAGATTGGGTCTCCAGAACTGCACGCAGTACTCCAGATGGGGTCTGACCAGCTGTCTGTACAGAGGGATAATAACTTCCTGTTTTATACTGGTGATGCCTATCCCTATGCATCCCAGTATTCCCCAGCCCTCCTTGCTGCCCTCTCACATTGCTTGCCCACCTTTAGGTCATCTGATATGACTACCCCCAGGTCCCTTTCCATTTTTGTTGTTGTTAGTATCTCACCCCCCATTGTGTACTCTTCCCCTGGGTTTTGTTTCCCAGGTGCATTACCTTGCACTTCTTAGCATTGAATCTAAGCTGCCATACATTTGACCATTTCCTCTAACCTTGCCAAGTCCCTTTTCATCCTTTCCACCCCACCTTGTGCATCAACTCTGTTGCAGATCTTTGTGTCATCTGCAAAGAGTCATACTTTTCCTTCCAGTCCCTCTGCAATGTCGCTTATAAAGACATTGAAGAGGACTGGTCCTAATACTGAACCCTGCAGTACCCCACTAGTAACCCCCCTTTCTTCAGAGTGGACTCCATTTACTACTACTCTCTGTGTCCTATTCTCCAGCCAATTTTTACCCAGGCTGTCATCTTGGGACCCCTCCCAGGCTAGCTAACTTGTATATAATCTTGTGTGGGACTGTGTCAAATGCCTTGCTAAAGTCTAGGTAGGCCATGTCCACAGCCCCTCCCTGATCTACTACTTTGGTCACCCAGTCAAAGAAATCTATCAGATTTGTTGCCATGACCTTCCAGCTGTGAATCCATGCTGCCTTGGGTCCTGCCCCTCTGGCCTCTAGATATTCGGCAGTTCTTTCCTTCAGAAGTGATTCCATAATTTTCCCTACCACTGAGGTTAAACTAACAGGTCTGTAGTTTCGCTTCTGCCTTGCTCCCACTTTTGTGAAGGGGAATCACATCTGCCCTCCTCCAGTCCTCGGGTACCACCCCATCCTTCCATGATTTGTTAAACAGGGTAGTCAGTGGTGTCACTAATTCCACCCTTAGTTCTTTTAGAATTCTGGGATGAATCCCATCAGGCCCCATTGCTTTGTCCACCTTCAGTTTTAAGAGTTCTTTCAGAACCCTTTCTTCTGTAAATGGGCTGGTATCAACTTCTGCATCCAGAGTGTTTCTACTGTTTGTTTTAGGTACCTCCCCCTCTTCCTTTGTAAATACTGAGCAAAAATATTTGTTTAGTATCTCTGCCTTTTCGAGTCACCCTCTGCCCACCCTTCCCCTTTATTAAGCCTCACTATCCCACCCTTAGTCTTCCTCAGCCCCTGATGTACCTATAAAATGTTTTATCCCCTTCTTAACTGAGTTGGCTATCTTTTCCTCAGTTTGGGCCTTTGCTGTTCTGACTGCCTTCCCAGCTCCTTTTGCTTTAACTGATACAGTTCTCTGTCCTGCTCCTTCTGTGATTCCTGTACTTCCTGAAAGCTTTCTTTTTCTTGAACCTTCACTGCCTTCCTTTGAGAACCATAGTGGTTTCTTACATCGTTTAGTTTTGTTTATTTGCTTCACACAAAGGCTTGTTACCTCTGTGATAGCAGTTTTATTATTCCCCATTGTTCTTCCACCCTCCTTCCTGCCCATTTGCTAGTGCATTCCTAGGCACTCACCCATTTTGGAAAGTCAGCCTCCTAAAGTCCAGTACCTTTGCCTTTGTATGGCTTGACTCTATTGCTGTGTTTATTGTGAACCATACTGTTCGATGGTCGCTAGTTCCCAGATGGCTACCCACTTCTACATCTGTGATCCTCTCTTCATCTCCATTTGAGAGAACCAGGTCTAAGATTGCTCCCTCTTGAGTGGGCTCCAATACTAGTTGTCTAAGGCATGCCCCCTGTAGGGCATCCAGAATAATCCCACTCTTCGAAGTGGCTGCTGCAACTGCACTCCAGTTAACATCTGGCATATTCAGATCGCCCATCAGCAATATCTCCCCTTTTTCTGCCTTAGTAAGTATGCTTTCTATAATTTCCTTCTCTGACCAAGTCACTATCCACAACCACCTCTGCAGTGTTCCTGCAGGATTTACCATTACCAAATAAAAAATAAACTAATAATTGAATAAATACAATAAAAAGGCAAGCAGCAGAAACAGGCTATCCATGCAGAGCTGGGGGGGGGGCTCTGTTCATTACATTACAATCAGTCCTGTTGTTGTAGAACACAGTCAAGGCTATGATCTCACAGTGTGTGGGATGGGATTATTATTGAGAGGAAAAGCAGAACTGGCAGCATGACGTCTGACTGGACAAATGGCACGCCATGATCCAGTGTCCATGCAGATGTTCGTTCCCATGATTAAATGATGCAAATACAAAAGGAGTCCAATTCGAATATGAGCTAACTAGTATCATAATCCAAATAGTATGTGTTCCTAGACTCACTCAGAAGAGGTCACTGCACAGGCTGTAAGTAAGCAAAAACAAGGACTCTGCACAATGAGTTGCTCTGTTCATCTGTTGCTGACCTGTTGACTGTTAATTTTATGCCAAACTACTAGGCTCAAACATTTGCCATGGATGTACTTGCACACAGCAGTAGGACAATCCCATTAGACACTGCACAATCAGCATCAACTGGTCTCGATCTACCCTTGGCTCACTCGCAGCTCACTCACACACCACACCTTTCTGACTACTAGCCTGGGCTGGCAACAATGGCAACGTTTACCTTAGACAGCAGGTCACTGGTAGCCTTCATAAATGAAATAAAAATAAAATAAAAAGCGTAAATATTTAGATCATGGCATTGACAAGGAGCAGAGGTGAGCAGGGGTCAAAACAAGATCAACTCAGGAGGAGGAGTGACTCGGGGCAGCACTGCTGTGTTTGAGCATTTGCTCTGGTTTAGTTTCAAAGAAAAAAATTATCTTGCCAGCTTTCTCAATTTTGCAGTGTATATGTGAGTCTACATCTGCTGGCTGCTCCCCTGCCCAGAAAACAGATTTTAATACAGTGTACTTTCCTACATACCTAGTCCCAGTAGTGGCTAGTGCAGGCTCAGTAGCTTCCAGTAGGGGAGTCTTTTGTGTTCTGCGAGGTCCCATCCCACCATCCTAGTCCAGAGTCTCAGAGAGACAAGCGCATGGTTTGGCAAACAACAATACACTTCACAGGAGCACAGAATCAGCAGTCAGCATGCAGTCACACAACCACCACCAAGTAAGCTATAAAGTCTGTTAGCAGCGGGAGAGGGGGATTTGCGTGGTCCCTTCTTTTATACCTGACTCACCTGAGTGCCTACACCTGCTTCTCCTCGATTCCCCATATGTCCCCAGTTGCTTGACTTGCTTTGCCATCATTTTGAGACAGACAGGAGGCGCCAGTGCAGGGCGGGGGGCATATCGAACAGGTGAGATGCATTCCCCATCCCACCCCATGACAGGTGCAAACTAGGGTGCTAGCACCTTAACCAGACGATCTGCAACGCCAGGAAATCGGAAGGGAGACTGACAGAGTCCTTTTATCTGTGCTTTATTGCACCCCGTAAGCACTTGACAACTCCAAGGAGTGAGGCCATCAAGGCAGGGAGGCCCTCAGGCAGGGCACCTCATTGTTTTAAATTTTAGCAGAGCCGGGCGAGCAGGCAGCCAAGATTTAGATTCAAAGGCCATTTGCTTTTGGTCAAGAAATACTTTCCCAGCCAGCTTTGTTGGGGGAGGGGGGCTGGGGACTTCAGTAATGTAAAAAAGCAAAACACTATTTACTTTTAGTGGGATGAGGAGGCAAGCTGGCAAGAGAGTCAGTGTTGTTATCTCACTAAATGACTCGACTTCTCGGCCAGCTCTGTTGACTGCTTTGACACTTCCCAGCCCCAAACAGAAACTCAACAAAGCTGGAGTATGCAGTGTTAATTATTTTTGTTTTTTATCATTCATTAAGGCAGGCTAGCCTTGTGACCAGCTTTCGTTTGGGGTCAGAGAGAGTTCTGACCGACTTGCTCTCATCACTGTGGCAATTCTGAAACTGAAGGTCCGGGCACAAGGGCAAGGGGACAGTTTCTCCTGTGGGCAAAAAATGTGAGGGGGCAAGAGCAGCCTCTTGACTAGTGGTTCTGACCCCTATGCACCAATCAATGCATCACAATATGCAACATTTTTACAAATCTACGTTTATACAGATGTATGTTTTTGCAGCACAGAGTAGAAGCTGTGGCATCAGGCAGTCACTGCATAGAAAGTTTCACTCCCTGTCATGGATGACATCAGTTTAGCCAGTGGCATTTAAGTCCTAGAAATCTGCTCGATGCCTGATTCTGGTTGAAGTATCATCCTGTAGGGTGGAGGGTAGAAGACGTGCCGTAGCGAGCTGTCCCCATGGCTGTGAGACTCTGGTATGTGCTGCTTGCACACTCTGCAGTAAGCAGCTCTTTTTTATTTTTTTTTTGGCATGGAACTAACAGTCAGGAACAGACCTGCCTCTCAATACGGGGATGGTGCACTTCTCCTTCCTGAGCTAGGATTGACAGGGTTAGGTGTATGAAAGGGGTGCATGTTCAAGCAGTGATGAGGAGCAGGGAGCCTGCAGTTATGCACAGAAGTGAGGAACTGGTACCAGTGGGTGACAGGGATCAGCCGGGTGAACCGGTTGCATGATGTGGTTGCCCGATCCTGTTAGCCAAATGCAGGGCGCACTACACCTGACCCATCGGGATTCCTGTAGGGGAGCTGATTCAGCTTGCAGGGAAATTGTTAGTGTGTGTGTGTCTTTTGGGATTGCTTATGTAATCCCTAGGTAGCGTTATCCCAAGGGCTACTACCCCTGCCTGCTTGGCTAGTAGCAGGTTAAGGGGCCTGAGTTCTGAAACGGGTGCCTCCACCCGGAGGTCAGGGTTGGTAGTGGTCAAGCTGACCTGGGCACAGCCCTCTGGGACACTGTAACACCCCTCTTTCCTTACTAGTGGCTGGAACAATACACAATAATCACTTTCACAATACCCCTGATACACCACACAAGTACCCACACTGTTTGCACTTACCACCAGGGCTTTCCTCTGGCACGGCCCTGGGACCCCCAGTAAAACAAGATTATAGACAGCAAATAACAGCAGTACAGTACTCTTGCACAAACTGGAACCACAGTCAGGGTAAATGCAAAAAACAGTTAAATCTGATTTATTTAAGGGGCTTGAACAAGGGAGGGGTGCAATCAGGTTAATTTGCTTAAAGGCTCTATCAATCAGTTATGCATGCACTTCAGGGTCCATAAACAGTCACACACTCTGGGTACCCAGATGGAGAATGGTGGGCTAGCCAGGAATGTTGCAGTTGGTTTGGGCCCTGTAAAGGAAGAAAACAACATGCACAACACACACTATTTGTAATCCAGAGCCGGAGGGCTCAGTTTGTGAAAAGAAAACAACAAGACAATCAGATGACACACTTTTAGATTAGGCTGTTGTTGCAGGGAGCTACCCTGATGATTACTCATAATACCCAAGTCTGGACACAGGCTGGACGAAAATCGAGATAGCAGGTGGTTAATCTGGAGTGCCAGGCGAAGCAGGGCCCACATGATTCGCCAAGGCGTCGTTTCTGTTCAAGCGTGGAGCCGGAGGCTGATCCCCAGGCAGGTCTGTCATCGGTGGCTTTATCTGTGCAATGGGGTAGTCTGGCAGTGCTAGCATGGCATGGCCCAGGCCGAATGGAGATGAACGCGGATTCAGTCCGATTAGGCTGGATAAAGCTTCTAGCAAGCAGAACACAGTTCACACAGTAGGAAACCAAATCACGACCCACTTTCAATACACAGCATATTTACATGTAAAGGATTCTACAGTACCAGCAAGCAGAACACAGTTCACACAGTGGGGAACAAAATCACGACCCACTTTCAATGCACAGCACATTTACATGAAAGGAAATTCTACTGTACCAGGCAAACCGCTCTCCGGTCACAATCGCAAAGTCTCTGCACATACCAGGGATTCAAAAGCAGCTGGAAATCCTGACAGGCCAATCAAATTCAGCAAATCTTCGGTCTTCTTCAGGTTACAGCCTGGTCACAGTCCGGTAGCTTAAATAGTCCTCGTAACTCGGATTCAGTCCAAATAAACTCTATTTTCCCTCTCAGGGACAGCAGGCAGACAGGCAGGCCAAAACTCAACCCTTTCACAGTTCGCCCATGCAAAACTACACAGAACTGCTGCTCAAAATCACTTGAGCTGTTATTTCTTCACTTCTCAGCTCAAAACTGAAACTGGCTGCAGCAGCCTGGGAAATTCCCCAAGATCCAAAAGGTTCGGTTAGCTGATCCTCCTGTCAGTCACAACAAAGGCTCCCCCTTCAGGTGCAAAAAGGCACAAAAAAGCCCCAAACTACAATTCCTACAGATTTTGACTCCAGACAGCTCCTGTAGTCTGGCTCCATTTTAGATCCCACCAGTACTGATTGGTCCAATTCGGCAGTCCAGGACCAAGAGAGTGGCGATAAACAAAACAGTCCTTGCTACAAATTAGGCAGGTTAGGCAAACTACATTATCATTATCACTGTAAATGATTTTCAGCAAATAGTTACATCTTTCAACAGAGCTCCCTCTCAGATTACTTATGACTGCAATCCAGGCAGCTCTAAAAGAGACAGTACACAGAGGCTGTACAGGCACTCTCTGGCAATCACATTTAAACTGCTAAAACGCAGGACACCAGCCTGGCAGTGAGCATTTAGGCAAGCTCGAGGAAGACTTTTCGGGAATCCCCATTTGTAGGGTAGTTACACTTATATATGAAAACATCAATCCATATTCCTGTTGTCATGTTGGAAATGTTATAATTTACGAGAACATCATCCTGGAGTAACTGGTCAAAAAATGTCACTGTGATTTGGGAGCCCTGTAGATTATGATAGAGCCTGAAGCCACGTCTTTTTATTTACTGCTAATGTAAGATCAACTCACATTTAGGCAGGATCTGGAAAAGGAGTAGGACATCCAGAGCCTGTCTTTTATCCCTTTACAAGCATGAGCAGCGTTCATGCACTTTGCATTTGTGCTGTTATCTAAACTTGAGTTAAATGAAATTGGATTATCAAAATTAGTCAGTTATGACATCTGAAATTACCCCATAGCTGAGGAGAGGACTTGAGAGAGAGAGGAAACAGGAAAATTCAGGTGTGAGGGTGGGCTGGGGGCTGTTGACACTAGTCGATCGATCACCAGGGTATTCCCATTTGGCCCAGCCCCTTTACCATGGAAGGAGCTCCAGTTGTCTATCGGACCCTACTGGTGAGAGTGAGACCATGTAGTTCCTCCCGAGAGAGGTGAAAGGAGGGCTCCGTACTTTCTCAAGGGGATTGCAGGATGGATGCCTCTACTCACCTGCTTGTCACTCACATCCCATGCGGGTTGGTACAGCAGCTTGTGAAACTGACAAAAGCCACCAAGCACGCCTCCGCCAACACCACAGCTCTGACTCTTCCCCCACTCTTCCTGGCGGTGGTCACTCTCAACTAGTAGCCAGGCCAGCCTGAGGCAATCTCCCTCCTCCTCACACTGTAGGTTTTTGAATAGCCCCCGACCATTTGTTATGTTCCTAGTGTTGACCTGTTTAGCAGCAAGCATACAGTTAGTGACCATGGACCACAGACAGGTTCCTGACTGTGAGGGGTTTCGATCCTTCTCACTCTCAGTGCTCCGCATATGCACCCAAAGTATTCGACTGGGTTTTAAATGGCAGTATCATTTGGAGGGCTGAATCCATGCAGACCTAAGGTTTATTATTCATATATTTTTGTTGGGGGGATCGGTCTTGTTTTTTTTTGGGTGGGGTGCCAAGCTATGATGATGTTTTTATTAAACAGTGCTCCGCATCAAGCGGTTTGCATTGGTGTCATATATTTTGTGGGTGTGGTGGAGCATGCCCTGTTGTATATAGCGTGGCATCAGCCCTCATATAATAAATTGTTCATTAACATGCAGATTGAATGATCTGTCACAGTGTTGGGGTCATTCATTTGGATGCCCCCTCCCAGAATGTAAGACTTGTGTCAAATGACTCATTTGCCATGGCCAGGTGCTATCATCTTAGCTCCATGTTATTTGCAGTTGATGTTTTTTTTCGGGAATCTTTAAGGTGCTCCTCCTAATCAATGCATCACAATATGCAACATTTTTACAAATCTATATTTATACAGATGTATGTTTTTGCAGCACAGAGTAGAAGCTGTGGCATCAGGCAGTCACTGCATAGAAAGTTTCACTCCCTGTCATGGATGACATCAGTACAGCCAGTGGCATTTAAGTCCTAGAAATCTGCTTGATGCCTGATTCTGGCTGAAGTATCATCCTGTAGGGTGGAGGGTAGAAGACGTGACGTAGCGAGCTGCCCCCTGGCTGTGAGACTCTGGTATGTGCTGCCTGCACACTCTGCAGTAAGCAGCTCCTTTTTTTTTGGCACGGAACTAACAGTCAAGAACAGACCTGCCTCTCAATACGGGGACAATGCACTTCTCATTCCTGAACTAGGATTGTAGCTGTAATTGGCAGGTTTTGTTTTGATAGCTCTTGAATAATGAGTCATGTTGGCATACATCCTGTTAGTGGTGGTAGTCTCGCCAGTGTAAGTAGGGCTATTACTATTACTACTGCAGTGAGTATTGGTATTTTTATCCATGATGTTGATAGCGTATTAACTGTTGTAGATGAAATTATTTTTATAGGCAAGAATATTGTTCAGGTTATTGTAATATAAATTATTAGATTTAGTATTGTTAGTGCCGGGGTGTAGTTTAAAATGGTAATCATCCAGTCTAGGTGCACGACTGATGAATATGCTATGATTTTTTTCGTAATTGTGTTTGGTTTAGTTCATCTCAGCCACCCACCAGAGTGGAAGTAATACAGAGAGTGACTAGGAGGGTTTGATTGGTCATTGGGCTAATTTGATATAGCTGGGCAAATGGTGCTAGTTTTTGTCATGTTGATAGGATTAAGCTGGCAGTTAAATCTAACCCTTGTAGAACTTCTGGTAATCAGAAATGTACTGGGCCAGCACAATTTTTAAGGCTAAAGCCATGATTAACAATGACCACAGCAGATCCACAGAATGAATGGTGTTTACTCTGCTGGGTGAAAACAAAGCACAGTGATGTCCAGCTGTCGGTGACCACAGGAGTGCAAGTGGACAGTGTGTGAGGAGGGCGGGGGGACAAAGGAAATCTGTGTGTCTCGCACTCTCTTCTCTCTCAGCGGCACATGGGGCAGCTGCAACAATCAGGGAGCGCCCGCCATTGCACCGTCAGCCCAACACAGAGATGAACTGCTGATGCTGCAATAACGAGGCGGCCCCAGATTGTGGCGGCCAAATCGTTTTAATTTGGTGGCACTTCTGGAAACCAATGACATCAACACAGTGGCCCTGCATTGGTCCAACAGTGCCAAGCCCGCAAATGCAGTGCCCCCATTGGCCGCCATAGTGCCACATCTACACAACCCGCTTCTCTCCTTAGCAGCCACATAATATTTCTTGCACATGCACGTAAGCAAACATAACAAGCATTTGTCAATGCCAAATGTGTGCTTGCTGGCATTGGTATTGGTAGTGTAGGAGTTAGAGAGCTGCATAATAGGAATGGAAGTGAAGTATTGAACTGAAGCCAACCCCACTACCACCCTGCAGCCAGTGACAAGCATTGGGATGTGCCTTTGAGGCATCAGGCATAACGGCCATGCCATTTCACCACACCATACCCTGCAGACACTGACAAGTGTCACAGTGTGCCTTGGGGTCTTTGGGCCTTATGCTCACCCCATTCCATAAGGAAATATGGTGAGATGGGTGCAGTATAGAAGAATGGGGTGAACTTTGGGGCTGGAGAATCCAAGGCACACCTAGATGCCTGTCACTGGCTGCAGGGTGTGGGTGGAGGTGGAATGGTATGAGCATTACAGGTGACAATCCCAAGACACACCCCGATGCCTGTCAGTCTCTACAGGGTGGGGCGTTATGGTCGGAAACCTTAACGCCCCAGGCGTTCATTGCTATTTTCACTCCAGTTTTTCAACTTTGCATACTGTGTGACCCTGAGCAAGTCACTTAACTTCCCTGTGCACCCAGGTTGCGCCTGTAAAAAACTTTCAGCTTAGTGTGTCTCACCTGGTTAAATAACAAAACAAACAAAAAAAAAAAACATGGATTTTTTTGTGACCCCCACCTCATGAACAATGGCAATATCAGTTTGTTAGCCGAAAGCTGATTTTGCAGAGCGACTACGGCATTTGTCACCACAGGTGCAAAAACACATTATGAACAGGATGTGACAAATGATAGCGGTACTGTTCATGAGGAGGTGTAAAAATGGCAATGTTGAAAATCTGGAGTAAAATATAAAAAACTGGAAGTCACTAGCGTGCATAGAAACTGTAATTAGTTTAGGGATTTTTTACAGCAGATAGTCAACACAGGCATTTTGGGACCTCCGGTCATGAACAGTGTCACTGTGATTTTCTTAATCTGTCCTGAACACTGATTTCCCACAGCATCCATGCATTTCTGTGCCAAAAGTGTGAAAGCACATTTCAGCCAGGGTGTGAAAAATGACAGCTGTACTGTTCATAAGGAGGTATGGAAAAATGCCACTGTAGAAAATCTGGATTGAAAATATTACAAATTCATGAATTTACAAGGCTGCGTGGAAACTGCACAATGCACTGCTCACGTAATGAAACCAAGACTTACATTCACAAATTCATTGGAACGTAGTAATAATCCAGGGAAATGCATCACACTACCATGTATTTGTTGTCCTTTTTTGTGCATCGACCTGAGACTGGGTATGTAAAGTACCGTTAGAAGAATTAACAGTTGGTCTAGCTATTGGTTGGTACCTATATAGGGCTATGTGTCACAGAGTGCCTCTGTGATAAAAAGGGGGCTTTAGAATTTGTGTTAGATATTTTCTTTTGGGTATTTGATTGTTGGGAAGTTTCCCCTTTAAGAGAGAGAAAAATCATATTTGAAGGGTAATCAGGCAGAACCCCCAGGTAAGTTTGGAATTGATAGAATTGATTTCTTTTATTCCCTTGATGGGGTCCTTAGGGTTGTCAGGAAAAGAATTTATGTTGTTTGGACCTTGTGAGTAGATGCTCATGTTCATGGTTTGAACGATCGGTAAAACGGCACGCCCGTAATCGCAGCATCGTCATGCAGTTTAAAATAACATTCCGTTTTTCGTTTGCAAGCAGTAGCTTGTCATTTGGATTATAAAAGTAAATATCCCCTAAAATCGCAGGTTTGGATGGACTGAATGTTGTTCTTGGTGAGGGGTTATGTGGGCCAGCGAGGACGCCAGTGCACCTTAGTGAGGGATTTCTGTTCTGGCTTTGTTGTTCCTGGTTGTGAGGAAGGTTCTCTTCCCCCATGTTGTTGAGTAGTACTGTAGAGTCTGGAGCCTCAGGTAAAATGTATGTGCTTTGTTTCCTTTCTGTGTTACTTGAATTATTTAGTTAGCTTTTTGTGTTAATCTCCCCAAAGGGATTGGAGAGTGGATTTTTGTTTATTCAGGACAGGACCGGGGGTTCGTTTTGTGCTTAAATAAAAGGTTTTATTTTATTTAGAAACCCCCTCGGTCTGTGTTTCTGTTTGTGGGCTCCAGATACGAATTCTAAACTTTTGCCTGCTAATAATCCAGCCGTTTAGTACAAGGGCTGGTGTGTGTTGCAAAGTGGCATTTCTCAGGTAGACAATTTTCTTTAGTTTACAATGTAGTGCTGTTAACCCATTTTCCATTTGGATAAGCACACTGTTGCAGGTTATTTAGCTTGTTAATTTACTTTAGATGCAAAGATTTAGATGGAATTTTACATACCCTCCTTAGTTGAGGTGAGGCATTTTCCTGTTGTTTTGGGGAGTGAGGATAGTTTTTGTAGTTGGTGTTTTGGGAGTTCCTGGTGTCCAAACTCTTTGGCATTTGGTGCTGTTTTGGGAGTTGGCCGGCCGCTCCCTGAATTCCTTTATACTATTGTTAAAGGGGTGGTTCCTTTTCATGCTAGAAAATGAATACAAAAACATCTAAAACTATTATAATTCATTCTGGTGATAGCATGAAAGTAGTTAGAGTAACAAAGATGTGTTCAGGTTATGTAAACTAAATAATGATGCAGTGTTTAATGAAAGTAATTTGAAAATGTGTTGCTGAGGTGGAGTTAAATAATCACATGACTCCTTTGGGGTATTAATTTAGATTGTGTGGGATGAGAGATTAGATTCTGTTTTGCTGTGGGACTGGAGGTATGCTCTGGAAACTGCTGAAAAGTGCTCTGTGGAGTTATGATGAACTGTGGTACTTACTGCTTTGAAGTGAAGATTTAGAATTGTCAGAAGATTTTGTCTACTCTGGTATCTACTGTTTAAATGGAAGTGTGAGCTGGAAAATATTTAAAAGAACAAAACACTGCCAATCTGAAATTCTCCTGTTGAAATAACATCTGAAAAGAATAAATTGAATTCAAAATATCTACAAGGACTGGTGAGACATTTCTTTTCTATCTAACTGCCCACATAAACCTGCCCTACCACATTTGGTGTCAGAAGTGGGATGATGCTGTGTAGCGGTCTGACCAAAGACCAAGTGGGCAGTGCCATCTGTGACACAGTGAGGTCAAGAGTTGGAGTTGTGAGTATTCTGACTGGAGAAGTTATGTTTTGTGTGCTGTCCAATGATGGATCCAGAGGCATCAAAGTTGATGGATGAAGAAAGGGCCTGGTGTATTTATGGACTGGCACAGGTGCAGTTATTTCGGTGGATGTTTTCCGTTGGAAGGATATGGAAGACAGGTGGAGAACTGTTGAACAACGATATCTGGAAATATTGAGAAGCTTGGCAGTCTTTGCAGAAGTAATTAACCCTGAAGGGACTATAAAACTGGAGGAAGAAAAGCCTGGTACAACTGGCGATGAGCTCCCTGTGTTACCTGTATTTGATGGACTGTATTGGACAGAGGATGGAAAGAGAGCTGTGGATAAGTCCCCAGGTGAGACTATTTTGAACTTTGGGGTGAAGACAGAGAAGCATACTGTAGCATGTGTGGAACTCCCTGTTTTACCTCTATTTGATGGGATGTATTGGATAGAGGATGAAGGACAGCAGGATATATATAAGTCCCCAGGTGAGACTGGTTTGAATTATGGGGTGAAATTATCTATCAAGTCGGAAGAGGCAATAATTGCTGAAGGGACTCATGTTAAAACTGATGAAGGACTCATGTTAAAATTGCTGAAAGGACTCATGTTAAAACTGATGAAGGGACTCGGTGTTAAAATTGCTGAAGGGACTTATGTTAAAACTGATGAAGATAAAGGTGATTTTTGAAGGTTGATTGGGGCTTCCTCAAAAGGGGATCCTGAAATTACTCAGCTGAGCAAATATGCTGTTCAGAATTATGGGATTATAGAGGATAAACCCTTATGGTGGTATAGAGGTTAAGGAGGTACCCTCTACCATGTTAAACCAAACCCTCGTACTAAACAGGTACAGGCAAGGGTGGTAGTACTGTAGTAAGTATAGAGAAGGGGTTTTAAATGATATTTCTAATAGAAGTAAGCAGTTAGAACATGGAAACTTTGAACAACTTGTCCCCTACTACCACTGGCTGGGTATGTACGGCAGGTGGCATTTATGTAATGGAACCATGGGGTTTATCAATAAGTATGGGAAAGACAATATACAGAGGATGATAGTTTAAATAAATGGTTACCATGGAGGAAAGGGAGGCTGTTAGGTAGTATGGGTAGTAGATGGTAGTTATCCGAGGTTAATGCCAGTTAGGATGGTGTGGGTTATCCTTCCGTGAAGACAGGTATTATATCTTTGGATATCATTGGGGAAGAAAGTATAAAGGATATTAAGGAATAAGTTGTTTTGTGGGATGTTAAAATACCATAGGTGGAAAAACTGTCTGAATAGTGATTAAAGGATAAGAAAAAAATGCT
Source organism: Neoceratodus forsteri (assembly GCA_016271365.2). Lineage (NCBI taxonomy): Eukaryota > Metazoa > Chordata > Ceratodontiformes > Ceratodontidae > Neoceratodus > Neoceratodus forsteri. The sequence goes on from JADMNL010000023.1 coordinate 543,183,617, forward strand.
GAAGTTTGAAGGATGTGCTGCAATACTGTATGAATATAATAGGATTGTCAAACATTATTCATATATTTCTATTTCATTTTATATTTCTATTCTGATGTAGCTTTATTTGTTTTGATGTATTCTGCTTAAGAAGTGGTAAATGTAGGAATGGAAATGAAATATACCAGTACAATGCCTTATAAGTATCACTTATTATGGTGATTCTGTTACTTCTGTTTAAAATGTAACCCCAGGGTAGTGTACTGTATAGAGCGTGGGGATAACATTGGTTTGCTATGGGAGCTGGGGATGGAGCAAGAGTGTGGGTGGTTTGGAGTTATATAAACTCCCTTCCCTCATAATATCACATGTAGTATTAGGGCACCCAAAGAAATGGTTGCCATGGAGTGCCTTTGTAGTGGGACACGGTTAGGCTGTAGATGCCCTTTGCTGCCTTGTGTTTTGGCGTTTCTTCACCCAATAGTGCGAGCGTTCGGGTAATTTTTGCCACTGCTCTGCACTGTCACTAACCCTGATATCACTATGCTTTTGCAAGTCTACAAAAGTAGATTAATAGTGGGAAGGTGAGAGTCGGACTGAAATTCTCCCGTTCTGAAATAATCGTGCACTCCCTTCTGGAATGTAATAGTAGTTAACAGAAGGAAGGATAGAACCAGGGCTGGACTATAGTGTTGCGGTCGTTTGGGGCTGTTAAGTAGATTTGTTGTTAGGGGTGATCTAGAGGCTCATAGAATATCCCCCTTGAGTTTAAATGGGTTTGAAGAGGTAGGTCAACCAAAGGAATGGTTGCCCTCTTAGGTGGGGAGGAGTGTCACAGAGTGCCTCTGTGATAAAAAGGGGGCTTTAGAATTTGTGTTAGATATTTTCTTTTGGGTATTTGATTGTTGGGAAGTTTCCCCTTTAAGAGAGAGAAAAATCATATTTGAAGGGTAATCAGGCAGAACCCCCCCCCCCAGGTAAGTTTGGAATTGATAGAATTGATTTCTTTTATTCCCTTGATGGGGTCCTTAGGGTTGTCAGGAAAAGAATTTATGTTGTTTGGACCTTGTGGTAGATGCTCATGTTCATGGTTTGAGCGATCGGTAAGCAAGCACGTCTGCGTAATCGTGCGTTAAATGCAGTTTAAAATAACATTCAGGTTTTTGGTTTGCAAGCAGTAGCTTGTCATTTGGATTATAAAGTAAATATCCCCCTTAAATCGCAGGTTTGGATGGACTGAATGTTGTTCTTGGTGAGGGGCTATGTGGGGCCAGCGCAGGACGCTGTGTGCACCTTAGTGAGGGGATTTCTGTTCTGGCTTTGTTGTTCCTGGTTGCTGAGGAAGGTTCTCTTCCCCCATGTTGTTGAGTAGTACTGTAGAGTCTGGAGCCTCAGGTAAAATGTATGTGCTTTGTTTCCTTTCTGTGTTACTTGAATTATTTAGTTAGCTTTTGTGTTAATCTCCCCCAAAGGGATTGGAGAGTGGATTTTTGTTTATTCAGGACAGGACCGGGGGTTCGTTTTGCGCTTAAATAAAAGGTTTTATTTTATTTAGAAACCCCCTCGGTCTGTGTTTCTGTTTGTGGGCTCCAGATACGAATTCTAAACTTTTGCTTGCTAATAATCCAGCCGTTTAGTACAAGGGCTGGTGTGTTGCAAAGTGGCATTTCTCAGGTAGACAATTTTCTTTAGTTTACAATGTAGTGCTGTTAACCCATTTTCCATTTGGATAAGCACACTGTTGCGAGGTTATTTAGCTTGTTAATTTACTTTAGATGCAAAGATTTAGATGGAATTTTACATACCCTCCTTAGTTGAGGTGAGGCATTTTCCTGTTGTTTTGGGGAGTGAGGATAGTTTTTGTAGTTGGTGTTTTGGGAGTTCCTGGTGTCCAAACTCTTTGGCATTTGGTGCTGTTTTGGGAGTTGGCCGGCCGCTCCCTGAATTCCTTTATACTATTGTTAAAGGGGTGGTTCCTTTTCATGCTAGAAAATGAATACAAAAACATCTAAAACTATTATAATTCATTCTGGTGATAGCATGAAAGTAGTTAGAGTAACAAAGATGTGTTCAGGTTATGTAAACTAAATAATGATGCAGTGTTTAATGAAAGTAATTTGAAAATGTGTTGCTGAGGTGGAGTTAAATAATCACATGACTCCTTTGGGGTATTAATTTAGATTGTGTGGGATGAGAGATTAGATTCTGTTTTGCTGTGGGACTGGAGGTATGCTCTGGAAACTGCTGAAAAGTGCTCTGTGGAGTTATGATGAACTGTGGTACTTACTGCTTTGAAGTGAAGATTTAGAATTGTCAGAAGATTTTGTCTACTCTGGTATCTACTGTTTAAATGGAAGTGTGAGCTGGAAAATATTTAAAAGAACAAAAAACACTGCCAATCTGAAATTCTCCTGTTGAAATAACATCTGAAAAAGAATAAATTGAATTCAAAATATCTACAAGGACTGGTGAGACATTTCTTTTCTATCTAACTGCCCACATAAACCTGCGCCCTACCACACTATGCCTAAGTGTTCTCTACATCAGTCAACACTTCCTCTGCACTGTCATCAACTTCATCTGCTTCTTCAACTGGACTGGAGTAAGTCAATGGAAGACTCACTGTCGTACATTTGACACCATCAGACTGCAAACCAGCAAACATGCCTACTGTTAGTTGAACTAGGCCAAAGTGGTACTCTCAAGTAAGTTTGAGAGCTTAGGTGGGCAGGTGATCCTAGGTGGTAAAGGATCGAACCCTGGTTGCCCTGTTTCTGATAAGATGTGAGCATTTTATTGTACTGAAGCTCTTAAATGTCTGATGGGGAAAACCTGCTAACCTAAAACTGACAGAAGGATGTCATACATAAGTATTTTTTCACAGGTAGGCAACACTTACTAATGACAATTATTCCCCAAAAGTTTGAGGCTAGAGAGAACCACACATGAGCCAATAATGGTGCATGGACTTACAGGGCACCATTCCTCGACACATCGGTTGGTATGGCTACACAGTTATCCAAAGAAAATCCCGTATCTGCAGTTGAATGATTTTTATAAGAGTCCACTCCTGAGCTCGTTTAAAAAGTGGCAGTAGTCTGTCAGAGATCATCTGTTCCAGTGCCAGCTTTCTTTCAAGACTGACAATCTGAGCCACGAAGGGAGAACAGCTCATCCACTAACTAAGAAGGAGATATGCACACTGCTTGGATGACTCTGAAACAGGCAACCACACCACTGCCCAGCGCATGAAGCCCAAGTCAGATTACTGTAACTGTTCACAGTGCTTCTCATCTGTTTTTTTTTTTTCTCTGCTCCCAGCCTGTGCAAGAATCGTGCTTTAACTACAGCTCCCAAATACACCACAGCACATTAAAAACACACACAGGACACAAGGTATAGGCTAATATTTTATTATCACCGAATGAAACCCCTTCATTTGTACACACCACATTTCACTAATAACCTGCTCTTTAAGAAATAGAACTCATTCTCTTTAACTTAATCTGGAAGCTACCTCAGGCAGAAGTTCTTGCTGTCAGTTTGCGGTCAGATTTGAAGAGTGCAGACGTATTCCCGGTCCACCAAAGATCATACCGCTGGGCTCCGGAGGTAAGTATGGGGTGGGGAGGTGGGGGGAGGTGGGTGTGCAGAGGGTGGGCACAGATTGGGGGAGGGGTGAGACAGTCAATGAGGGACCGTTTTTTCTTACAGTTTTTTTTGTTTTCCTGTTTCAGGAAGACAACGCAGGACTTTTACCATGCTGGGGTGGGCTCCCAGTGTGGCAGTTGGAAGGTTGTTTGGGGGGGCCAGTGGAGCTGATGGGGGATTGGGCACCCCCATTGACCATACTGATGTCGGACTGTTGCCACACTGGGGTGGTCTCTCAGTGTGGCACCTGGAAGTCTGCTTTTGGGGAGGGCAGTGGAGCCGACGGGGGATTGAGCACCCCTGTCGGCCATACGGTGTGCGGGTGGGAGGAGTGCATGAGCATGCTGGGGTGGGTTCCCAGCGTGCTAGTAGGTGTTCGGGTCGGGGGAGAAAGAACTGTCTATGACAGACAGTTCAGATGCAGTGTGATGTGCAGGCAATTTGCATACTTAATATATAGCTTAATCTGGTTCAAGGTCAGTTGGCATTCATCTGTATCCCCTTCCCTCGGGTCATGCCTGAAAATAGGCAGGATTTGTCTAGTGCACTTACCCGGTCAACAAAAGCTAAATAAATAAATAAATACTGCCGATGACGGCAGTATGCAAATTGCCTACAAGTTACCACCGCTGATCGCAGCAGTTTTTCACTTTCAACTGTACGCCACTGCACCTGAACTGCTGTCACAGACAGCTCTGACATGTATTGGTGTGGTGAGACAGCGCCTGCATAAGGGAGAAGGGCATTGGAAGCTGAGTGGCATGCCTACGAAAATTCGTATGGTGGCACTATTTTCTTGCACATGCGTGCAAGCAAACATAAAAATGAATGGAAATGAAGTTCTGCTTTCTATAATTCTTCTGACATCTGCAGATATCATCAGTGTTATGGCAGTGTGACGTCACTGCAGAATTTAAACAGATTTACCAACAGGGTCTGAGATGGGGTGGGGTCACAGGCCAAGTGGAGCCTTTTGCTAAACTGGACAGTTTAAAGGGCTCACGAGAGACAGGTGGGAAATTCTCTGGTATTGGTTCAGTGCTGGCAGACTCTGACCTGTGACATACTGGTTTCATTATTTTTATTTTTTTTTTTACATAGGTCTTGATTGGGAACACAGAAACTGGCACTACATTCTGTCTTTAATCTAACTCTTCTCACAGAGCAGGAACTGACCACTGGTGGTTAGAGAGAAGGGAACTCAAGCTCAAGTCCCTCTTGTAAGGACAATGTAGGTGTGCAGGGTCACACAGCCTAAATGTCAATCAGAGGAGTAGCCACAATGTGCATAGGCACTAGCTAGGCACTCAGACACCGTACCTCTACACCTCGGTGCACTCGATTTTGGCATCCTGTTGCTTCAAATTGAAACTTTTTCTTCAGTTTAGTTGGCTTGTTTTGAGGCACGGATTCTCAATTGTTCGACCAACTGTTCGGTCCCGTAAGATGGAAGAGGAACAAGCAGTGACCCGGTCGGTAATTCGACCAGTCTACCGGCAAATAGCAATTACACTTGCAAGCGATAGATTGCTGTCAGCGAGCGTTCAAAAGTTGCGACCAGCTGCACTTTAGTATGTGGTAAACTCAATTGCGCCTCGAACTCTGGACCATCTGGTAATTTATGCGGTTGATGAGTTTATGAACTGCAGTAGCCGGACTAAGTAGTAATACCTGCACCGTGAGAAAAAGTGGTTATTCCCTCAGGAAACTTTCCTCCTGGAATGCCAATCAAAGGGAAATTTCATCCTGATGGGTTTGATTTAAAACCCAGGTGAAGTAAAGTATCCTCTATTTTATTCGGGTAGTGGAGAAACTAAAAGTGCATAAAAAAAGAGAAGACCGCAAAAGCTTAAAACATAACCTGAGTTTAAACTATGAATTACTGCACCGGGCTGTTACCAGGGGCATGACTAAAGGCTATTTGAATCTAATAAATGTTGAAACAATACAAGAGTCTCCTGTACTACATGTTATACTATCAGGGTTTATGAGGAGAAGTAAACTACTTTGGGACGCTTTGCAGTTATAATTTGGAAAGCTGGCAACATATTAAAGGCATAAGAAATCAATATTAAAGCTTTTTTGAACTGCACCTTTAAATATCTGTGCTTACAGTGATGAATTAACTACTCTGGGATGCTTTGCAGTGGTTAATTTGAGAAACTTGCTACAAATTGAGGGCAGGAGGAATTAATACAAGGTCTTTTGAACTCCACAGCCCAGATATTCAAACTGCGCCATTTTGTGGCACAAGCCCCTGCGCCGCTCAAAATAGTTGTGCAGGGGTGTGGCCAGGGCGATATTCAATGGAGTAGCGCTATGGCGCAACTGCTTTGAATATCGCCCCAGGCCACCCCCAGTGTGCATTGCGCAGTGGAACTGCGCCAGCGCAAGTGGTCAGAATGGAGCATTGAGATGCAGTGGCGCAAGTTCCATTGTGCCATGCACAGCACCTGCGATATTCAAAGGGTGATATGCAAACTGGGCCATAATTTATGCAAGGCACACGAGGGGCCATTTGCATCTGATTACGGCCTCATTTGCATGCCATTAGCATGCAGGTGCGCCGATCCCCAATGACTTGCGCCTGGCGCCCTACCAGGCAGCAGCCATCGGGGACCGATGCCCCCTGCAGCCCGATCGCGGGACGTCCCGTAAGGGACAATGAAGGGCTCCAATCCCTGGTGGTCCAGTGGACCGCGAGTAGCCCGATCACAGGCAGAAATGTAACAATCCCCCTCGGTAGCCCGATCACGAGCGAAATGTACCAATCCACAGTAGCCCGATTGTGGGCATCAGACCTCCCCACCATAGTCCAATATCCCTGGTGGTCTAGTGGACCGTGAGTAGCCCGATCGCTGGTGGCATTCCTCACCCCAGTCCAAAGCCCTGGTGATCTGAGTGGCCACCCCACCCCACCCGCCCACGGAGACTCACCATCCCGCTCCACCCCCGTCAGCCGGTGGTTGGCAGCACCCCACTCCCAGGTGGCCTGCGTCACCTTAAACTGTACCTCTTACAACTGGATTGGTCCCCAATCAGGCTTGCACCGTCCATAGATGAGGCATTGGATTTTTTCACTGCACTTTTAACACTGCCTGTGACCTCTATGCCCCCATCACTAGAAATCGCACCAAAAAGCAAAACATGCCCTGGGTTACCCCCTCCCTCCTTCACAAACTTAAAATAAGAGACAACCTATGGCACATTGCCATGGAATCTGGCAAGCCAGCGGATAGGCAAGCGTACAACCCCGAGTGCAAGAAGTGTACTTGGGCCATTCGACAGGCCAAAGCCCAGTACTACCAATCTGCTCTTGTCTCCTCCTGGGGGTCGGCTAGAAACTTTTGGGATAATGTAAAGGAGCTGAATGGGAAATCCTGCTTCCCACCCCCCTCTCAACTCTCCTTTAATGGAATTGTCTGCTCTGTCCCCCTTGGCATTGCAGACTGTCTAAACCACACTTTCTCGGACCTAAGTTCAGTCCTGCCCAGCAACTTCTTTGACCCCCCACAGTAGCACCCCTGCCCACTCTCCAGATACCTCCTTTCTACCTACGTACCATCTCCCTATTGGAGGCTAGATGCCTTCTGCAAAAGGCCGTTAGTAGTAACAACCCCATCACCAACCTACTGGACACTAGGCTACTTTGTCTGACGTTGCATGCTATCCTGGTCCCACTTACTGAGCTGCTCAACTACTCTCTGTGCCTGAGGCAGTTCCCCAGCACATGGAAAACCACCATCATCACTCCCATCCTAAAGAGCAGTGATCAAGCGACCCTGGGTAACTATCGACCTATCTCCATCCTCCCCCCCACTCGCTAAAGCCCTTGAATAAGTAGTTGCCAACCAGCTTGCCGAATACCTGGCCATGCACAATATCCTGTGCCCTAAACAGCATGGCTTTCATGCAGGTCACAGCACCACAACCGCGCTACTTGAATTCTCCAACTTCCTGCCTTTGCTCTTGATGCTGGAAGTCCTGCTGGTGCCGTGTTCATTGACCTCTCCAAGGCCTTTGACACGTTTTTGCCATCCTCTCCTGCTTGACTCCCTCAGATGCCTTGGTTTCTCCCCTGGCCCCCTTGCATGATTCATCAGCTACCTCTCTGCCAGAACCCAGTGTAAAAATCAATAACACCCTATCTGACACATGACCTGTCCACTCTGGGGTTCCCCAGGGCTCCATTTTAGTCCCTCTTCTCTTCAGTCTCTACCTCAACTCCCTCCCCATGGCCTGCCCAAGTAAGATCCTCCTCTACGCGGATGATGCTGTGCACTTTGCCTCTGACCCCAACCCCAACACACCCCAGGCCACCCTTCAACAAGCTTTTGATAGAGCTGAGCATTGGTTCACATCACGAAGGCTAGTCCTGAACCTAAAAAAGACCAAAGCTATGCTCTTCTCGCATCACCAAAGCAAAGCCAGTGGTGCCCCTCTCGTGATACTGCCTAGCACACTAAACCCCATTGAGCAGGTTTCCTCCTACAAGTATCTGGGCATTACCTTTGATTCATCACTCTCCTTCCATTCCCATATCAATGCCCTTTCTGCTGCCACCAATGTCAGGATTGGACTGTTATACCGCCATAGGGACTGCCTACCACAAGAGGCCCTTAGATTGGCAATCACCTCTCTGTCCTATCGCTAATCGACTATGGGCTGCCCATTTATGCTGCTGCCGACAACACATGCGCTTGCAAGAATCCATCTCTCTATAAACAAGGCTTGCAGGCTAATGCTGGGAGCCCCTAGGCACATTCATACATGCCTGCTGTACTCCACCACCAACTTGCTCAACCTTGAAGAAAGACTTCACTTCCAAACCTGCCTTCTTGTAAAAAAATACCCTGCTAGGGCTCTCCCCTCTTGGGGTCGCCACCTCCCTGCAGCATGCCTCCCCCTCAGTCTCCACCCGCATCACTGTCAAAACCTCCCTTATTGTCCCCAGGGTAAGGACCTCTATGGCCCAGAGATCCTTTTGCTACCAGGCTCCCTCCTGGTTCAGTTCCCTCCCAGCCAATATGGCTGACTTCACTAAGTTTGGTCCTTTCAAGGTCTCCCTCAGAAGCCATCTGACAAGCACTCACTGCTGCAACTGCACATAATCCCGCAACTGCCCCTTAACTTCACCCCTAAGCTGGGTCGGCCCTGTCTACTTTTGCTGTATATACCTGGGGTCTCAGGCAACATCTGCTGACTAATGTAATAAAATATCTCTGGTTGCTAACTGATGTGGTACTCGTGTACCTATATTATGACTACTGTGATCTACCTATTACCAAGTGTGTACCACCAGTGAATGCCTGTAACACTGGTTGCTTTTTTAATCTAAGCATTATGTACTGTACTGTTTTGTTTGCTGTGATGTATTGCACTCCTGACGAGGTGCCTTTGTAAATGAGTCTATGACTCAAAGGTCTGTAAACCGACAATCTAATAAATAAATAAAATAATAATATAAAGGTGAAAAGCAAACTACTTTGAGACGCTGAGCAGTTGTGAATTTGGAGAACTTGCTGCATACTAAGGGACTCATTTATGTCCAGTGAAGCAAACACAATAAATAAATAAAGGCTAAGCAAATGATTTCAGACTACAAGTAAGAGATTACATAAAAGCCCAGATATAAAAAAAAAACAGTTGCTATGAATATACCAGAGACACCTCAACATACAAAAAGCTACAAACAACTTCAGTTGCCTTTTAAAAACTGCTGTAGCCCGGCAGGCCCATCTGACCAGAAAATGCCACCCAAAAATGATTTATATAAGAAAAAAGAAATACAAGGGAAGCAAGCAGGAAACACTGCTACCACAAGTAAAGCAGGAAACACTGCTACTACAAGTAAAGCAGAAAACACTACTACTAAAGTAAAGCAGGAAACACTACTACTACAAGTAAAGAAGGAAACACTGCTACTACAAGTAAAGCAGGAAACACTGCTACTACAAGTAAAGCAGAAAACACTTCTACTACAAGTAAAGCAGAAAAAAATGCTACTACAAGTAAAGCAGGAAACACTGCTACTACAAGTAAAGCAGGAAACACTACTACTACAAGTAAAGCAGGAAACACTGCTACTACAAGTAAAGCAGGAAACACTGCTACTACAAGTGAAGCAGGAAACACTGCTACTACAAGTAAAGCAGAAAAAAATGCTACTACAAGTAAAGCAGGAAACACTGCTACTACAAGTAAAGCAGGAAACACTGCTACTACAAGTAAAGCAGGAAACACTACTACTACAAGTAAAGCAGAAAACACTGCTACTACAAGTGAAGCAGGAAACACTGCTACTACAAGTAAAGCAGGAAACACTGGTAGTACAAGTAAAGCAGGAAAAACTACTACTACAAGTAAAGTAGGAAACACTGCTACTACAAGTGAAGCAGGAAACACTATCTGCTACAAGTGAAGCAGGAAAACACTGCTACTACAAGTAAAGCAGGAAACACTGCTACTACAAGTAAAGCAGGAAACACTGCTACTACAAGTAAAGCAGGAAAACACTACTACTACAAGTAAAGCAGGAAAACACTGCTACTACAAGTAAAGCAGGAAACACTGCTACTACAAGTAAAGCAGGAAACACTGCTACTACAAGTAAAGCAGGAAACACTGCTACTACAAGTGAAGCAGGAAACACTGCTGCTACAAGTGAAGCAGGAAACACTGCTGCTACAAGTAAAGCAGGAAACACTGCTGCTACAAGTAAAGCAGGAAACACTGCTGCTACAAGTGAAGCAGGAAACACTGCTACTACAAGTAAAGCAGGAAACACTACTACTACAAGTAAAGCAGGAAACACTGCTACTACAAGTAAAGCAGGAAACACTGCTACTACAAGTAAAGCAGGAAACACTACTACTACAAGTAAAGCAGGAAACACTACTACTACAAGTAAAGCAGAAACACTGCTACTACAAGTAAAGCAGGAAACACTGCTACTACAAGTAAAGCAGGAAACACTGCTACTACAAGTAAAGCAGGAAACACTGCTACTACAAGTAAAGCAGGAAACACTACTACTACAAGTAAAGCAGAAAACACTGCTACTACAAGTAAACAGGAAACACTGCTACTACAAGTGAAGCAGGAAACACTGCTACTACAAGTAGAAGGAAACACTGCTACTACAAGTAAAGCAGGAAACACTGCTACTACAAGTAAGCAGAGAACACTGCTACTACAAGTAAAGCAGGAAACACTGCTACTACAAGTAAAGCAGGAAACACTGCTACTACAAGTGAAGCAGGAAACACTGCTACTACAAGTGAAGCAGGAAACACTGCTACTACAAGTAAAGCAGGAAACACTGCTACTACAAGTAAAGCAGGAAACACTACTACTACAAGTAAAGCAGGAAACACTGCTACTACAAGTAAAGCAGGAAACACTACTACTACAAGTAAAGCAGGAAACACTGCTACTACAAGTGAAGCAGGAAACACTGCTACTACAAGTAAAGCAGGAAACACTGCTACTACAAGTAAAGCAGGAAACACTACTACTACAAGTAAGCAGAAACACTGCTACTACAAGTAAAGCAGAAACACTGCTACTACAAGTAAAGCAGGAAACACTGCTACTACAAGTAAAGCAGGAAACACTGCTGCTACAAGTAAAGCAGGAAACACTGCTGCTACAAGTAAAGCAGGAAACACTACTGCTACAAGTAAAGCAGGAAACACTGCTACTACAAGTGAAGCAGGAAACACTACTACTACAAGTAAAGCAGGAAACACTACTACTACAAGTGAAGCAGGAAACACTGCTGCTACAAGTAAAGCAGGAAACACTACTGCTACAAGTAAAGCAGGAAACACTGCTGCTACAAGTGAAGCAGGAAACACTACTACTACTACAAGTAAAGCAGGAAACACTGCTACTACTAAAAGTAAAGCAGGAAACACTGCTACTACAAGTAAAGCAGGAAACACTGCTACTACAAGTAAAGCAGGAAACACTGCTGCTACAAGTGAAGCAGGAAACACTGCTATCAAAGTGAAGCAGGAAACACTGCTGCTACAAGTGAAGCAGGAAACACTACTGCTACAAGTAAAGCAGGAAACACTGCTACTACAAGTGAAGCAGGAAACACTACTGCTACAAGTGAAGCAGGAAACACTGCTACTACAAGTAAAGCAGGAAACACTACTACTACAAGTAAAGCAGGAAACACTGCTACTACAAGTAAAGCAGGAAACACTGCTACTACAAGTAAAGCAGGAAACACTACTACTACAAGTAAAGCAGGAAACACTGCTACTAAAAGTGAAGCAGGAAACACTACTGCTACAAGTGAAGCAGGAAAAACTGCTACTACAAGTAAAGCAGGAAACACTACTACTACAAGTAAAGCAGGAAACATTGCTTCTACAAGTGAAGCAGGAAACACTGCTGCTACAAGTGAAGCAGGAAACACTGCTGCTACAAGTGAAGCAGGAAACACTGCTGCTACAAGTGAAGCAGGAAACACTGCTGCTACAAGTGAAGCAGGAAACACTGCTGCTACAAGTGAAGCAGGAAACACTGCTGCTACAAGTGAAGCAGGAAACACTGCTACTACAAGTAAAGCAGGAAACACTACTACTACAAGTAAAGCAGGAAACACTACTACTACAAGTGAAGCAGGAAACACTGCTACTACAAGTAAAGCAGGAAACACTACTACTACAACACTGCTGCTACAAGTGAAGCAGGAAACACTGCTGCTACAAGTAAAGCGGGAAACACTACTACTACAAGTAAAGCGGGAAACACTACTACTACAAGTAAAGCAGGAAACACTACTACTACTACTACAAGTAAAGCAGGAAACACTGCTATACTACAAGTAAAGCAGGAAACACTGCTACTACAAGTGAAGCAGGAAACACTGCTACTACAAGTAAGGCAGGAAACACTACTACTACATGTAAAGCAGGAAACACTGCTGCTACAAGTGAAGCAGGAAACACTGCTACTACAAGTAAGGCAGGAAACACTACTACTACATGTAAAGCAGGAAACACTGCTACTACAAGTAAAGCAGGAAACACTACTACTACAAGTAAAGCAGGAAACACTGCTACTAAAAGTGAAGCAGGAAACACTACTGCTACAAGTGAAGCAGGAAAAACTGCTACTACAAGTAAAGCAGGAAACACTACTACTACAAGTAAAGCAGGAAACATTGCTTCTACAAGTAAAGCAGGAAACACTGCTGCTACAAGTGAAGCAGGAAACACTGCTACTACAAGTAAAGGAGGAAACACTACTACTACAAGTAAAGCAGGAAACACTGCTACTACAAGTGAAGCAGGAAACACTACTGCTACAAGTGAAGCAGGAAACACTCTACTACAAGTAAAGCAGGAAACACTACTACTACAAGTAAAGCAGGAAACATTGCTTTACAAGTGAAGCAGGAAACACTGCTGCTCAGTAGAAGCAGGAAAACACTGCTGCTACAAGTGAAGCAGGAAACACTGCTGCTACAAGTGAAGCAGGAAACACTGCTGCTACAAGTGAAGCGGGAAACACTACTACTACAAGTAAAGCGGGAAACACTACTACTACAAGTAAAGCAGGAAACACTACTACTACTACTACAAGTAAAGCAGGAAACACTGCTACTACTACAAGTAAAGCAGGAAACACTACTACTACAAGTAAAGCAGGAAACACTACTACTACTACTACAAGTAAAGCAGGAAACACTGCTACTACTACAAGTAAAGCAGGAAACACTGCTACTACAAGTGAAGCAGGAAACACTGCTACTACAAGTAAGGCAGGAAACACTACTACTACATGTAAAGCAGGAAACACTGCTACTACAAGTGAAGCAGGAAACACTGCTGCTACAAGTGAAGCAGGAAACACTGCTACTACAAGTAAAGCAGGAAACACTGCTGCTACAAGTGAAGCAGGAAACACTGCTGCTACAAGTAAAGCAGGAAACACTACTGCTACAAGTAAAGCAGGAAACACTGCTGCTACAAGTGAAGCAGGAAACACTACTACTACAAGTAAAGCAGGAAACACTGCTACTACAAGTGAAGCAGGAAACACTGCTACTACAAGTAAAGCAGGAAACACTGCTACTACAAGTAAAGCAGGAAACACTGCTACTACAAGTGAAGCAGGAAACACTACTGCTACAAGGTGAAGCAGGAAACACTACTACTACAAGTAAAGCAGGAAACACTGCTACTACAAGTGAAGCAGGAAACACTGCTGCTACAAGTAAAGCAGGAAACACTACTGCTACAAGTGAAGCAGGAAACACTGCTGCTACAAGTGAAGCAGGAAACACTACTACTACAAGTAAAGCAGGAAACACTGCTACTACAAGTAAAGCAGGAAACACTGCTACTACAAGTAAAGCAGGAAACACTACTACTACAAGTGAAGCAGGAAACACTACTACTACAAGTAAAGCAGGAAACACTGCTACTACTACAAGTAAAGCAGGAAACACTGCTACTACAAGTGAAGCAGGAAACACTGCTACTACAAGTAAGGCAGGAAACACTACTACTACATGTAAAGCAGGAAACACTGCTGCTACAAGTGAAGCAGGAAACACTGCTGCTACAAGTGAAGCAGGAAACACTACTACTACAAGTAAAGCAGGAAACACTACTACTACTACAAGTGAAGCAGGAAACACTGCTACTAAAGTAAAGCAGGAAACACTGCTACTACAAGTAAAGCAACTCAATCAACTCAGGATACGGCCGGCATGAATGATGACTCTAATTCCTTACAGGAAGAAGATTTAAATTACCCATGTACAGAAGATACAGGTAATGAGAGACGTAAAATACCTTCTACAGAAAGTTTAAATGATTCTCCTCTAGAATGGGCAAAACAACTAATTAGCAATACTGAAACCATTCAAACCTCCCTGGAGAAATTGCAACCAATTGTGGAAGCAACTGACAACTTAAAGGGTTCTCTTTTAAGTGTAGAAAATAAATTGGAGCAGGGGACAAAAGAATGGACAAACTAGAAAAGTATCAATCCCAGCTGGAAGACTTAGTCCAAACAATGCTAAAGGAGCTAAAAGTTTTCCAGAAACAGCAGATAGACGTGCAAAATGAAATGGATGACTTTGGAAATCACACTAGGTGCAGAAATATTCAAATGTTTGGAATACAGCAGGAATGGGAAAAGGAACTGCGGCTTACAAATGTTGCTATAGGAATGTTTACAGAGCTACAGTATTGGGTGACAGCACAGAGATTCCAATCATAGACAGAATACAGTGGCTGAGCAAACGAGAGGAAATTCTGGAATAAGACCAGCAATTGTAAAACTACTTACTGCAGAAGAAAAGGACATTATTATGGCCTCCTATTATAAGAAGTCCAATTTTAAGTACAGAGATCAACAAATCTCACTGAAGAATGATTATTCTAAGAATCTTTGGGAACAAAGTAAAACCTTTAATAAAGTGAAGCAGTTTCTTTGGAAAAAAGGTTTCAAGGCTTATATAATTAACACTGGAAAATTTAAAGTACTTTTGAATAATCAGGTTTTATAGTATTCTATGAGTCAGTGCCTGAAGCAATACACAATCTCAAATTAAGACTTCCAGAACATTTTTATGTTGGCGCTCTTGCACAGCCAACATCATGGGACAGTGCAGCTTTGGAGGCGGGGTCGCTGTTGGGCAAATGCAGGGCATGCACCGGTAGGTGTGTCCCTCATTCCCCAATCAGCTTGCATGCCGGCGCCACACCATGCATACATAATGTGGCGAGCATATCTAAGAAAAGGTCCGCTGCAATCTGAGTGTAAGGACCCCACCCCTGCCTTTTTACTAAAACGACAGGTGGCATGCTGTTGGCATTGGCAGCGATACCTGGTGGGGGACCTGGGTTCGGGGAGGATGAGGTTACCTGGCACAGGGGACCTAGGTTTGGCTACTCTGCACAGGGGCACCCAAGAAAATCCAACTACAGGAAACAATAACTGTAATGTCCAGAACCAGAATTGGGATTTTTCAGTGTGGCTTTATTTATTAACTAACTGAACATAAACAAAGCACTGCATGGTCCCCCAAAGGGCTACGTTCACTGTATGTGCAGATTAGAGGTTAACCAAGCGGTCCATTTGAAGAATGAACACATTACTACAGATGTCTGGCTTTGGACCCACCAGGCACTCAGCCCGGACTTTGCATGTGCTTTGGATACACAGCCCGACTGGCCCGGCTCCCCTGCCGGCCACTTGACTGATGGTCCACTTGAAGAATGAACCCAAACTTTACTTGGCAAGACATCCTATCAAACAAGGAGACTCCAAAACTGTGGCTCCCCACACCACTTAGAGTCTGTGACTCCTAGAGAGATTTGTTTTCTTACTTCCAATTGAACTCCCATCAAACAAGGAGGCTCCCATCCAACAAGGAGTAATTTTCCCATCCTGTGGCTCCCCACACCACTTAGAGTCTGTGACTCCTAGAGAGATTTTCAAGTTGCGACCCATGTCTGGGTACCCACCCCATCACTGGCCAAGTGCATGAGGCAAGTAGCAAAACACAGAAGAAATCCGTAGAGGTGGACCTGGTTACTAAAGATGGGGGATTTTCCCACCTCCAGCTCCCACAGCCCATACCCGGCCATTTCTCTGGATACACACAGAAAACTTGAGAACTTTAAAATGTAGATTGAACAGTGGATGACCTGAAGCACCCTCTCTACAGCATTACTTGAAATCCAATAAAACTTTAGACTGTTTGACTGCTCCATTTGTTCGTCCTAGAAACACCGTCCTCCCAAATAGCAGTCCCCATTACTTGAAATCCATTTAAAACTTTAGACTGTTTGACTGCTCCATTTGTTTGTCCTAGTAAACATAGTCCTCCCAAATAGCAGTCCACATTCATTTCCCAACTGAAGAAAACAATTTGTTTGCCCCTTCAAATGGAGCCAAACACTCACCCATTCATTGCAGGTGCCCCACAGGCGAAGTACTATAACCTTTGCTGTTATACAAGAACAGACTAAATAAAACCAGGCAGCTTCCTTCCATGGTGGTAGAAGGGATTGCCCTGGACCCACAGAACTTTTCCTCCCGGAGAACCCACTGAGACAGGGGCGGTCTCCACCACTTAAAAAAGGTAAACACAGGAACACTTCCTTCTTCTTTGAAACAAACTGAAGAGTGACCGACTTCCTTCCTGTTTGCTTTAGGACAAACTGAAGAAGAAGACTTTCAAATTTCCCAAAGTTCTACACTCACTCCCTGAGCTGTAGATTCCAATGTGGCTCATGCAGCTGCGACAGTTCTATGGTGATATCATCTCTCAAGTCTCAGCTGTGACTGAGGACAGAGTGAGACAGTGTGAAACCCATTTAACTGGAGTTTCACAAGCTGCCTTTCCTGCCTACCACTAGGTCTTACTGGGATTCTAGTAACCCCGGGTAACAAAGGGGTTACACGAGCAAAGCTCGTCATACAGTGGACCCTTCCTACTTGCACGCCGACATTATGAACATGTCAGCGGCGGGAAGCCGCCTAACTACTGCCGACTTCGGGGTGCTAATCCCTGTCAGTTAACCCCTGCTTTTTTGTGTGTGCCAATGGTGGAGCCCACTCCTGTCAGCATAAACCCCCAATTGTTGAATGCCGGGGGTGCCCAATCCCTCAGCTCACCCCACTTTCTTGGTGTGCCGACAGAGTGCCCAATCCCCTTCGGCATTACTTCCTCATCCCCGTGTTGTGTGCTGGACGAGATGCCTAATCCCTGTTGGCTATAGACCCCCAAACACTTACGTGGCATGCTGGGAGCCCACCCCAGTGTGCCAAATCCCCTGCACAACAAAACTGTCCTGCAATGTTTTTATTTCCTGTAAAATGAAAATGGTCCCTCATAGTCTCGATGCCCCCGCCCCCCACCTGCACCCACCCTCTGTGCACCCTGCCTCCCCTCACCCCCCCTCACCCCATACTTACCTGCAGAGACTGGCGCGACAATCTTCGGTGGACCGGGAACACGTCTGCACTCTTGAAAGCCAACCACAAACTGAAGAAATGCCGGTAAGCTGCACAAGGGAATGAATAGGGGGTTTTCAACTTTAATGCATATCTCGGGCATTTTTGTGAATTTTGGCCCAAACTTTTCAACATGGGGTTTTTGGGACCCCTTCTCATGAATTATTGCACTGTCATGGCATTATTCGGTCCCGAAAGGTGATTTCGCAGTCACTACGCAGAATCACCTTTTGGGGCTGAGTAATGAAATGACAGTGCCACTGTTCATGAGAGGGCTCTCAAAAGCCTATGTTGCAAGTTTGCAGGAAAATCCCTAAAATATTGTTTTCAAGCTTGCATAGCAACTGCGCAACGCTCGTAAGTTAGCGATTCACACTATTTTCATGCCAGATTCTCAACACTGGCATTTTACCACACCTTCTTGTGAACTGTACAGCTGTCATTTTTCACATCCTGGCCGAAATGTGTTTTCACACTTTTGGCACGAATAGTGCGGTTGCTGTGCGAAATCAGTGTTTGGGATTCATTATGAAAATGACAGTGACACTGTTCATAAGCAGAGGTCCTAAAATGCCTGTGTTGAAAATTTGGTGACAATACTCCATAAAGTGACGGTTTTATGAGCGTGCATAGCAACTGCGCAATGCATGCTCGTAAGTTAGCGCATTTGCAATATTTTCAAGCCACCTTCTCAACATTGGCATTTTACCACACCTTCTTGTGATCCGTATAGCTGTCATTTTTCACATCCTAGCTGAAATGTGTTTTCGCACTTCCAGCACAGAATAGCACAGTTGCTGTGCGAAATCACTGTTCAGGACACATTACGAAAATGACAGTGACACTGTTCATGAGCAGAGGTCCTAAAATGTCTGTGTTGAAAATTTGGTGACAATACTCATAAAATGACTGTATTCTGGCCTTGGCGTTAAGTTTGCCCTGCAGCTGTAAGGATTAGAAAACTTATAATATTTTCACTCCACATTTTCAACAGTGCCATTGTTCTACACCTCCTAATGAACATTACAGCTGTCATTTTTCACACCTGACCAAAATCCTGTTTTCACAGTTCCGCATAATAGCGTGGTTCCTGTAGAAAGCCCATGTTCGAGACACATTATGAAAATGGCAGTGACACTGTTCATTAGCAGATGTCCTGAAATGCCTATGTTGAAAATTTAGGGACAAAAGTCAATAAAATGAGTGTTTTACGAGCGCATTGCGCAATTTACACGTACGCTCGTGACTTTGTGAATTTGCAATACTTTCACTCCAGCTGTTCATCACTGGCATTTTTCCATACCTCCTTATGAACAGTACAGCTGGCTGAAATGTGTTTTTGCACGTCCAGTGCAGAATTGCACGGTCACTGTGCAAAATCACTTTTCGGGACACTTTGAGGAAATGACTGTGACACTATTCATCAGCAGATGTCCTAAAATGCCTATGTTGAAAATTTGGTGGCGAAAGTCCAGACAATGACTGTGTTGCAAGCATGCGTTGAGCAGTTTCCACGCACCCTTGTAACTTCGTTAATCTGCAATATTTTCATGCCACATTTTCACCACTGGCATTTGTGCACACCTCATTATCAACAGTCCAGTTGCCATTTTCCACAGCCTGCCCAAAATGTGTTTCCACAGCTCTGCCGTACAGTGGTGTACTCGCTGTGCAAAATCATCTTTTGGGACACATTAACAAACTCACAGTGCTATGCCTCTCCACCTCCGCCACTGCCAATGCCAGCGCGACAACATTCAACATTGACAAATGCTTGTTCTACTTATGATAATGATTAAGTGCAATAGATTGCGGAGGGTTTCTTGCGAAAGATAAAGTGAGGGAAGCGAGTGGTGAATGGGGGGGAGCTGGAGGTTCTGAGCACACTGTTCTCAAGTATGAGAAGGGGTCACCAGACTATGATCTCTGGCAAAATAGAGGTGGGATGTGGGGTGGGAAGAAGGAAGAGGGGCAAAAAAGGCATATTTCACAGTTTTTGATTTAGTATGTCTTTTTATTATTTCTCAGATGGTTGGCTTATGACATATATTGCATAAAGGTGCAAATAAGTGTTCCAGCAGAGGGGGGAAAGAATGTGGTAACTTTAGATCGACAGGGGTGTTTACATTAAAAATAGCAACTTGGAACATTAATGGATTCAATTCACCCACATTGGTGGTCATTCATTGGACTTGGTGTTTCTCCTGAAGATGGAGATATCTGAGTTGGTGGTGGAACCAGTTGGGTGGTCTGACCATTATACCATTGGTTTCAGTTTTGTGGCCCCCCAGGAGGCCGGCCCCTATGGAGATGGTCCAGTATCACCCTTTGAGGGGTGTTTCCCCTGATGGTCTGATGGCAGTGCTGGACTTATTGAGTTTACTGAGTGAATGCATGGATCCTGGGGACCTGGTACTCACCTATAATAAGGCGGTGGTAGGGGCCCTCAATTCCATTGTTCCTGTTTGTGTTCATCCCCCTCACTCTTCGCCCCAGGTCTCCCTGGTTTGATGAGGTCTTGAGGGAGCTGAGGAGAGTGGGACAAAGGCTAGAGAGGTGTTGGTGGAGGTCGAGCCTGGAGTGTGACAGACTTAGATTGATGGATCATTATTGGGTCTATGAATCAGCAATTACCTGTAAGAAGGCAGAATTCCTGTCCAGGGAAATTGCTGCTGTGCAGCATTGACTGGTCTAGCTCTTCCAGACTGTGGACAGATTGTGCAATCCAATCTGTCTTCAGCCAGGAAGTGCATTTTCACAAGAGTCATGTGAGGAGTTTGCTCGATTCTCACTGATAAGGTTGCCACAATCAGGTCCTGCGTTCATGTGACCCTCTCTAATAGGAACTGTGGTGGTCAGCAGATGTCGGACACCCAGTTTGTGCGGTCTGACTTCCGCCAGCCCACAATCAGCGACATTGGGATGGTCATCCAGGTGCTGCGACCGACCAACTGTAGTTTGGCTCCGGGCCCTACATGCCTTTTAGTGGGGTGTGTGGATAAAATCAGCCTGGTCCTTGCTGAGATAGTCTGGATGTCCTTGGAGAGGGGGATCTTTCCAGATCCCCTGAAGGAGGCCGTGGTCCGGCCCTTCCTTAAAAAGCCCTCCTTGGACCCAGACTGTCTGGCTAACTACAGGCCTGTCTCTAACCTGCCCGTTGTGGGTAAGGTTATTGAGAAGGTGGTTGCATTGCAGCTGGATGATCATTTGACCAGCCACAATGTCTATGATTCTCTCCAGTCCAGATTTAGGAAGAGACATAGTACCAAGACAGCTCTTGTCCAGGTACTAAATGACCTCCTAATAGCGAGAGATCGAAAGACCCGTTCCATCTTGGTCCTTCTAGATCTCTCTGCAGCATCTGACACTGTGGACCATGATGTGCTGTTGGAATGCCTGCAGTTCATCTGTGGACTGTCCAGTATGGTTCTCAGATGGTTTCAATCATTCCTCGAGGGTAGGACTGAGAGAGTGGTTTCTGGGATTTTTTTCTCAGCACCACTCTCCCTATCCTGCGGGGTGCCGCAGGGTTCCATCTTGCCTCCCATGTTGTTTGCCGTGTATATGCTGCCATTGGGAGTGATTATTAGGTGGCACAGCTTGAGTTTTCACTGCTATGCAGATGATACTCAGCTGTACATGTCCTTTGTGCCTGGTCAGGGTGATGCTGTTTTGGTCTTTAATAACTGTCTCGCCGAGATCCAGGATTGGATGAGTGTGAGCTGGCTGCGGTTAAACCCAGAAAAAACTGAGGTGTTGGTTGTGGACCCAGGTAGTCAGAAGGTGGGTTTGTTGGCAGGACTACCTTCAGGACTATGGCTTGGAGGTGTTCAGCTGACTACCTCAGACCAGGTGCGTAACCTGGGTGTTATTTTTGATGGCTGACTGACCCTTAAATCTCAGGTGTCGGCAGTCATCAAAACCTCTTTTTACCATCTGAGGAATATCACCTGGGTGAAGCACCTGGTTCCTTCTGATGATCTTCCAACTTTGGTCCACGCCTTCGTTACCTCCTGCCTTGAGTACTGTAATGCCCTGTACCTAGGGTTACCAGGAGTTGATATCCATCGCTTGCAGCTAGTGTAGAATGCAGTGGCCATGCTGTTGACTGGTGCTTCTAGGACCAGTCATATAATGCCTGTGCTCTGCGGACTGCACTGGCTGCCAGTACGGTGGGGGATCACCTTCA
This sequence comes from Neoceratodus forsteri, assembly GCA_016271365.2. Classification (NCBI taxonomy): domain Eukaryota; kingdom Metazoa; phylum Chordata; order Ceratodontiformes; family Ceratodontidae; genus Neoceratodus; species Neoceratodus forsteri. The sequence goes on from JADMNL010000023.1 coordinate 543,205,431, forward strand.
AGGTTAGTTTGCTGACCTATAAGGCCCTCCATGACCAGGGACCTGGTTACCTGCAAGATCTCCTTTGCCCCTACTGTCCCTCCTGCTCTCTCCAATCTACCAACAAGGGATTGCTAGAGATTTTCAGGGTGCATTTAAAGACATCTGAGGCCAGGTCATTCAGTTTTATGGCCCGACCCTGTGGAATTCTCTACCTTGTCAGGTGCAAGATTGCCTGACTGTCCAAAGCTTTAAAGTTGCTCTTAAAACCTTCCTATTTAATTTAACCTATTCTGATTTTTAATGCTGCTCTAGTACTTATTTTTTTAATTAGTTGTGTTTATTTGATGCACTGTTATTTATTCTGTTGTACAAGCACCTTGATTTTTAGAAAGGTGCTTTTTATAAATAAAATTAATGATGATGATGATGATCTTGGCAAGAATTAGGAAATTAAGGTTGGATGTGATATTATTACAAGAAGTTTTTCTCAATTAGAAGGAAGTAGACAGAATTAAAAAAAAACGGTTAAGTAAAATATATAGTACTCTCTCTAGGCAATTCCAAAAAAGAGCTAGGGTCCTGATAATGTTCCCCAAACACTTTAAAGGTATGGTGATAGATTATATGACAGATTTACATGGTCGAATAGTGTCAATAAAAACAAAAAAAAGAAGGGCACTTTATGATACTTTGTTCAGCATGTGCACCTTTTACAGGTTTTAGTAATTTTCTAGCAGAAATTAATAACATTTTTTTGTCTAGACTGCTTTAACATCATTATAGGCAGAGATCTCAACTGCCTAGCTAAAGTTCCATTCAATAAATCTTCTCCCTTTTCATTTTGGGACAAGTATAACGCTAAGCAGTTAAACAATTTTTTTAGATTCCAGTAATTTGGTGGATTTATTTATTTAGTTTTTGTTTACCGGGTAGGCATGCTAGCCATAAAGATGACTGTTTTCAGGCATGACTCGGGAGGTTACAGGGTAAACGATAACAGTAAGAACATTCAGGATACAGAGACTTTGAGTACAGAATTAGCAGCAGAAGCAATGCAATAGAACAAATATATCCATCAGCAAAACAATTCATACAATACAGAGTCCTGCACTATTACATAGACAATTGCCAAAGGAACATTCCACAGTAGAAAACAGTTAAATAACAAGCAGCGTGTAGCTGGCAGTAAGGTCACTACAGAGTAGTAGGAAGACACCGTACAGGTTCAAAGACAAGGACTAAGTGCAAACACAGAGTGACCAAGAAGAGATGAGATAAGAGGCGAGTAATTTAATCTAATAGTAACATGGTGAAGACATCAGATCAGCGAGGAGGGTAACCAAAACATGAATAAGTACACTGCAGGTTTAGGGTGTAGGTGGAAAACCAAGAGTGAAAGTGGAAAACAGGGGATGAGCAGGCCAATAAGGGGGTAGGGGGAGAAACAAGATGGGCTGAAAGACTGAACAGTGAGGAAAGAAGGCAAGAATGAAAGGAAGGGCAAGGCAGGCAGGGAAGCAAGGGGCTATGAAACAGAGAGAGGAGTGATGAATCCAGCATGGGTGAGCTCATGGGGGGGGGGTTAAACAAGAATAAGAGCTGGAAGAAGATAGGAACTTAAGAAGTTCATTCTTGAAGATTTTATGAGTCAGTGACTGACGGATACATAGAGGGAACTAAATTCTAACACAAGAGATGATACGTCTTTTCTGCTAGATACAAGATGTACTCATGTTTAAATTACATTTTTTGTTTCTAAAGATTTATTAGTCTCCTGTCTAATGACTGATGCCTTTATACAGCCTGTGATAATATTGGATCATAATATGGTCACTTCTGATATAACATGTGATAGTCCTACCAAGAAATTCAACATTTGGAGATTAAACAATTATATACTAAAAGATCAACTAATTAGAAAAAAGACCAAACTAGCTATTGCTAATTTTATGACAGATACAATTAATGGTGACACTATCATAAAAAGCTGGGACACTTTCAAAGCCACAATACGGGGCATACTTATTTCAGAAGCTTCTTGGAAAAATAAAATAGATGATTAAAAACAGCAACAAGTACATGAACAGCTCAAAACATTAGAACTAGAAGTTAAAAATGGGAACCTAAATAATCTTACTGAATTAACAGAATTAAGGATGTTTATTACCTAACGGAAATATATCAAAGCAAACATAAGTGGGCAAGAAAATACAAAAACTGAAAATAATACGTGAACAAATGGAGCAATTATTGGCAAAAAGAATACAAGAACAGGAAAAAAATCAGACATTACTTTAATTAAGAAAACAAATAGATATATATGTGTCTCACAAGAGGAAACTGAAAAATAATTTTTTGAATTCTATTCTTGTCTACACACGTCTGAATGTAGTCCTAAAGATTTGGGGAAACTCCACTATGAAAAATTCTGCCATACAAAAATTTTAGAAAAGATTGGGAAGGTTTAATGGGATCAATATCTGTTAAAGAAATTATGGACACAATTCAAAACATGAAAAAAGGCAAATTTCCAGCCCCTGATGGCTTTACTTTAGAATTTTATGACGTCTTCAAAGCAGTATTAGGGGCATGGTTGTAGACTCTTTACAATCAAATACAAAATTCAAATAATTTACCAGAATCCTTTAATCATGCCTACATTTCTTTAATACCTAAACAGGGGAACGATTAATCCAAAACAGAAACTACAGACCAGTGGCTATTTTAAATGTAGATTACAAGATGTATACCAAAATATTAAATAACATAATTCTGATTCATTTAGGATTAATTATACACAGTAATCAGCCAGTATTTAAGTGGGCCAATGGCAGTGTAGCCTAGAGGTTAGAGTAATGAGCTGTGAATGAGTTTGGTACATCCATCAGACCAGATCTGGGTTTGATTCTCACAACCTCCACTTGCATACTGTGTGACTCTGAGCAAGTCACTTAACTGCCTGGTGCTCCCAGAATGCCCCTGAAAACAGGCACTTGTGCCTAGTGGGCCCATACCTCTCAACTGTCCCTGATTTTCAGGCACGTCCCTGATTTTGCCTCAAAATTTTACCTGTTCCTCCTAAAATTTGTGTTTTCATGGCTAAACAGTGGAAATTGTAAGCACAAGATAATGTCAAGCATTAAAGTTACAGACTTGTTCTTCCTTAGAAAATGCATTTTGCATTAAGCCCCATATTCTACCAGCTTTTTGGGTGGATATCTCTAATTTTGAAGATGTGTCCCTGATTTTGGTCCTTTGTCCCTGATTTTTTTAAGCCTTGTCCCTGATTTATGAGGCAGGAGGTTGAGAGATATGATGTGGGCCTTACCTGGTTACTAAAGACTAAAATAAAAATAAATATTTATTCCAAACTGGAACATACAAACTGGACTTTTCAGAATACAATTTATAGTGGAGTATCTACTAAACTCAGGATCACAAGCACTATTTCTTTCTTTGGACGCTACAAAAACATCTTTTAGGCTGGGATGGTCATATTTTTTCAAGCAATGACAATTTTCAATTTTCCTACGCAATTCATAAAACACATACAAACTGTTTATTATAAACCCTTTGCCCAACTAATGATTAAAGGACTCCTGCATAAACCTTATAATGTACATTGTGGGGTTAGACAGGGCTGACCACTGTCCCCTTCTATATTTGTAATAGGGTTAGAGCTATTACTGAAGGAAATACAGGCAAATCTGCTCATTTTGGGTATTGAGGTGGCATTATCAGAATTAAAATATAATGCATATGTAGGTGACCTGTTACTTCTGATACAAGAACCAGAACGAAGTTTCAGGGAACTAATGAAGCTTACTAGGCACTTTTCCAAGATAGCAGGATACAAAATAAACAAAACAAAATCTGAGGTGATAGTTTTTAATATAGCACACCCTGAAATGTATAAAAATATAATTAATGCCAGGGTTCAGAAAAATGGAATGACATACTTAGGGATCAATATTTCTAATAAAATACAAGATTGGTATCAGTTAAATTTGAATCCCTATACACTTCTTTAAAATATAATTCCAAGGCTGGAGCAAATTTTAATTATCAATATGGGGGAAGATCCAACTTATAAAGATGGTAGCAGTCCCAATTTTGTCTTACAGATTGCAAACAGTTCTATATCCAAGTTTACCTCAATGGTTCAAAAAGATCAAAAAACTGCTTAGTAATTTTATTTGAAACAACAAAACTCCTCATATTGTATGGTCAAACATATGCTTGCCAAAAGAAAAGGAGGGTTGGCATGTCCAGATGTACCTATTTGCTATTATTCATTATTATTAAGCTAGTTATAAACTGGGCATTTAAAGAAACAAATCTACAGTAGGAAAATGTAGTCATAAATACATATTTTAGGGAAGAACTGAACATTAAGAATGTATTATGTTTACTACCCTTAGGTATGAAATCTAAATGCAGTGTTGCTAGAAATTTAAGTAATATATCACAAAAAGTTCTCAAAGCAACTAACTGGTTGGTAACTAAATCCCCATTAAATGATATTTGGAACAACCCCAATTTTACTTTACAAGGGAGCAGTTACTGAACATTCAGTGGATCCAGAAAGGTATTAAAAAGTGGGAAGATTTGTACTATAAAGGAACTAAACTTCCTTGGAGTGTATTCAAACAAACACTTCAGCTCAATCACTCATCTCTTTTTATTTCAATCAAATCAGTAGTGTTTATAAAAAGACGGTCAAAGTTGGGAAACAATAAAACACTGGAGACTGTTTATAAAAAGACTGTCAAAAGTGGGAAACAACAAAACACTGGAGACTGCTTATAAAAAGATTGTCAAAGGTGGGAAACAATAAAACACTGGAGACTGCTTATAAAAAGATTGTCAAAGGTGAGAAACAATAAAACACTGGAGACTGCTTATAAAAAGATTGTCAAAGGTGGGAAACAATAAAACACTGGAGACTGCTTATAAAAAGACTGTCAAAGTTGGGAAACAATAAAACACTGGAGACTGCTTATAAAAAGACTGTCAAAGGTGGGAAACAATAAAACACTGGAGACTGCTTATAAAAAGATTGTCAAAGGTGGGAAACAATAAAACACTGGAGACTGCTTATAAAAAGACTGTCAATGGTGGGAAACAATAAAACACTGGAGACTGTTTATAAAAAGACGGTCAAAGGTGGGAAACAATAAACAATAAAACACTGGAAACCATTTATAAAAAGATGATCAAAGGTGGGAAACAATAAAACACTGGAAACCATTTATAAAAAGAATATCAAAGGTGGGAAACAATAAAACACTGGAAACTGTTTATAAAAAGACTGTCAAAGGTGGGAAACAATAAAACACTGGAGACTGTTTATAAAAAGACGGTCAAAGGTGGGAATAAAACACTGGAAACCATTTATAAAAAGAATATCAAAGGTGGGAAACAATAAAACACTGGAGACTGTTTATAAAGACGGTCAAAGGTGGGAAACAATAAACAATAAAACACTGGAAACCATTTTTTTTTTTTTATTTATTTGTTTAACCAGGTATAGCACACTAAGCTGAAAGCTTTTTTACAGGAGCGACCTGGGTGGAAACTATTTATAAAAAGAATATCAAAGGTGGGAAACAATAAAACACTGGAGACTGTTTATAAAAAGACGGTCAAAGGTGGGAAACAATAAACAATAAAACACTGGAAACCATTTATAAAAAGAATATCAAAGGTGGGAAACAATAAAACACTGGAAACCATTTATAAAAAGATGATCAAAGGTGGGAAACAATAAAACACTGGAGACCATTTATAAAAAGACGGTCAAAGGTGGGAAACAATAAAACACTGGAAACTGGACCGAAGAGAAGACTTAATGCCAAGTCCAATACTGCAAAACTATATCCCTGTATTAGTTTTCAGTTTCACAAAAATACATTTAAATTATATAAAAATACTAAAACAAAATGGGAAAAAGAAACAAAGGAATCAGTAACAGAACAACAATGGCTGCTAGTGTTATTTCAAATTTATAATTATAAGTTAACAAGAGATAGATCTGTCCAATTCAAAATTATTAATAGAGCCTACTAAACATCTCACAGGAATATGCAAAATGGAATTATCAGATTCAGGTCAGTGCCGGCACTGTACATCTCCAGATGCTGATTTTTTTCCATATGTTCTGGGACTGCATGCACAGCAAGGCATGGTGGAATCAGTCCTTCATACTTCTAGAAAAGACAAGCTTACAATCTTATAATTGGAAGAACTATTTAACCATGATAATGGAAATGTACAACCCTCAAACAATGGACAAAAATGATAGAATTATTTTTAAAGCAAATACAATGGCGACAAAAAGGCTGATTTTAAAATACTGGAAATCAGCTGACTTTAGTATACATTTTCCAGAGATAGAATGGAAACAATTATTTTTTAAGTGCACCGTATAATAACAACAATCACTTTTTGGATTATGATTTTGTCTGGAAGCTTTACAATAAGAAGATGGAGGACCGGACTAAAAGTGATTTTTTTTTTCCAGATATTCAGGACTAGTGATATAAATAAAGCCTGAAAGTGAAGTTTGAGACACTGCACCTTACAAAGAATATTATATGTATTGAATTTATATATTGTATCAGAGATATGTTTTTGATATGCATGTAACACTATGAAGCATGTCCTAATAAAAACCATTTTTTGCAACAACAAAAAAAATACACACAGCCATAGAGTCAATGTCAAGCTCTTTCAAACAAGGTATCAGGCTTACTTGCTAGTGCCAGCAGTCTGGAGATATATACCAGTAGCTGGGACAGCCAGGATCAGTTAAACGGGGGGGGGGCAAAGCCACCATGGCCCCCCACATTGTGAAATCAGGGTGAGCTATATTATCATTTGACCCACCCACTTTATTTGACTTTTTCTAACACTGAATTGGCTTAGCTGGTGCCACTTAGCTAATACTGTACATGCAACTGGGGATGCAATGATGTTCCTTTTATTTCCCCTCCCCCACTGCTATTTTTCCCACCAGCGCAAAGCCTCAGTCGGCTGGGATTTCATGGGCGTTTCTTGCAGTTTTGTACAATATGATCCACAATTTACATGAGAACACAACTAAAAAAGTTATCCTCATTCACGGTTTGCACCCACTGGCTCCCACTAATGTGTGTGTGTGTGTGTGGGGGGGGTGAATAGTCCACCACACTGCGGTTATCACTGTGTTGAAGTGGAAGTGCAGGGTTATTCAGCTGCAGTTCAGGACATGGCCAGGATGAGCTGTGAGCACTTTCTAAAACTTTCTATTCCAGCTTCCCATTCAACTGCCAGCTACATCAGCAGGAGAAATGACTAAAGGGTGGGGGTTGGGGAGGGGGTGAGTGCTTCGTCTTGGCTGCAGCCATTTACTCCTCTACCCAAGATATTTTTTTCTGATGAAACATCTCAGATAGCAAAGGGAATTGCTCTGTGCCCCTCTGTGTGGTTGTTAGTATTGGGAGAGACAGATCTTTAAACAAAGAAAAGAATAGATGTGGCTAAGCAGCAGATGGGAGCTGACATGACTCAGAGCTCCCGAGACAGACCATGATTAGCTCTCAGTTTTCTTTTCAAACTGCAAAATACTGATGCACAACTCCATCTGTGGAGTTGCTGGAACTGATTTCTACTATGGGGAAGCCAAAAGAGCCTTGACCAGCCAAGACTTCCTCAAACCAAAAACAACAAGCATTTGTCAATGCCGAATGTTTGCTTGCTGGCACTGGCATTGGTAGTGTAGAAGTTACAGAGCTGCATAATAGGAATGGCAGCAAAGTATTGAACTGAAGCCAACCCCACCACCACTCTGCAGAGAGTGGCAGGCATTGGGGTGTGCCTTTGGGTTGTCAGGCATAACGACTATGCCATTTCAGCACACCCTACCCTGCAGACACTGACAAGTGTCACGGTCATGTAGGGTTTTTGGCCCTTATCGCACCCATTCCATCAGGAAATACGGTGAGATGGGTGTGGTATAGGAGAATGGGGTGAAGTTTGGGCCCGAAGAGTCCGAGGCACACCTTGATGCCTTTCACTGGCTGCAGGGTGTGGGTGGGGGTGGAATGGTATGAGCATGACAGGCAAGAATCCAAGTCCACACCTGATGCCTGTCATACTCTACAGGGTGGGACGTTATGGTCGGAAACCCTAACGCCTCAGGCATTCATTGGTATTTTCACCCAAATTTTCAATATGTTTTTTGTGACCCCCCCCCCCGTGAACAGTGGCAATATCAGTTTGTTAGCCGAAAACTGCTTTTGCATAGCGACTATGACATTTGCACCACAGGTGCAAAAACACATTCGAACAGGATGTGAAAATGACAGCGGTACTGTTCATGGGAGGTGTAAAATGGCAATGTTGAAAATCTGCTGTGAAAATCTTAAAAAAACTGGTGAAGTCCGGAGCGTGCATAGAAACTGTGCAACGCACACCCGTAATGTAACTAGTTTGGGGATTTTTTTTACAATAGATTGTTAACACAGGCATTTTGGGACCTCCGATCATGAACAGTGTCAGTGTGATTTTCTTTATCTGTCCCAAACAATGATTTCCCACAGCGACCACACATCTCTGCACTGAAAGTGTGAAAACATATTTCGGCCATGTTGTGGAAAATGACAGCTGTACTATTCATAAGAAAGTGTGGAAAAATGCCACTGGTGAAAATCTGGACTGAAAATATTACAAATTCATGAACCTACAAGGGTGCGTGGAAAATGCGCAATGCTCACTCGTAACACAGTCATTTTATGGAGTTCTGTCACCAAATTTTCAAAATAACCATTTTAAGACCTCTGCTCATGACCAGTGTCACTGTGATTTTCTTAATCTGTCCCAAACATTGTTTTCGCAAACCGACTGTACCATTGTGCGCTACATGTGTGGAAACACATTTGGCGAGATGTGAAAATGGTAGCTGCACTGCTCGTGAAGGAAGTGCGTAAAATGGCACTGTTGAAAATCTGGTGCAAATATTACAAATTAAGAACTTGCCAGCGCATGAGGAACTGCGCGAACGCACCCTAAAAACAGTCATTTTTGGAATTTTTTCACCAAATTTTCAACATAGCCATTTTAACACCTCTGCTCATGATCAGTGTCACTGTGATTTTCTTAACATGTCCCATACATTGATTTCGCACACTGACTGTGCCATTGTGCGCTACATGGGCAGAAACACGTTATGGGTGAGATGTGAAAAATGACAACTGTACTGCTCATAAGAAGATGTGGTAAAATGGCAATGTGGAAAATCTTGAGTGAAAATATTGAAAATTTGCAAACTTACGAGCGTGCATAGGAACTCTGCAACGCACGCGCGTAAAACAGTAATTTTTAGGAATTTTTTTCACCAAATTTTCAACATAGCCATTTCAAGACCTCTGCTCATGAACAGTGTCACTGTAATTTTCTTAATGTGTCCCGTGCATTGATTTACACACCTACTGCGATATTGTAGCATACATGGGCGGAAACACATTTTGGGTGAGATGTGAAAATGGCAGCTGTACTACTCATAAGAAGGTGTGGTAAAATTGCAATGTTGAAAATCTGGGTGAAAATATTGAAAATTCGTGAACTTCTGACGTCTTTGTGGGAACTGTGCAATGCCTTCGTAAAACAGTCATTTTTAAGAATTTTTCCACCAAATTTTCAAAATAGGCTTTTTGAGAGCCCCCCTTATGAACACTGGCAGTGTCATATCATTAATCATTCCGGAAAGGTAATTTCACACAGTGGCTACAAAATCACCCTTCAGGCCCAAGTAATACCATGACAATGCAAGAATTCATGAGGAGGGGTCCCAAAAACCCCATGTTGAAAATTCTGTGCAAAAATTCCAAAAAATGCCTGAGATATGCAACAAAGTTGAAAAACCCCTATCTATCCCATTATACAGCTTACCGGCATTTCCTCAGTTCGCGGTCGGCTTTGAAGAGTGCAGACGTGTTCCCAGTCCACCGAAGATCATCGCGCCAGACTGCGGAGGTAAGTATGAGGTGTGGGGGTGTGGGGAGGCAGGGTGCGCAGTGGGTGGGCACAGGTGGGTGCAGACACTGCGATGGACAGTTTTTGCTTTTCAATTTTTTTTTTTGTAAAAGACGATGCGGGACATTTGCCATGCTGGGGTGGGCTCCCAGAGTGGCAGAAGGATGGCTGGGGGGGCGTGGAGCCGACGGGGGATTGGGCGCCCCCGTCGGCCATGGCTTCTGTTGCCATGCTGGGGTGGGGTCCCAGCATGGCATCCTGTACTCGGAGGGGGACAGTGAAGCCAACGGGGAATTGGGCACCCCCGTCGGCGACAGCATGGGGGGGTTGGGGAGAGACATTGGAGCCGACAGGGGATTGGGCACCCCTGTTGGCCATTACATCATTTTGCCTCACTGGGGTGGGCTCCCATTGTGGCACCTGGATGCTTTGGGGGGGCCTGGAGCTGACGGGGGATTGGGCACCCCCGTCGGCAGTACAGTGTGGAGGCGCATGAGCACGCAGTGTGCATCTGTGTGCGTGTGTGTGGAGGGGGGAGCACTGCTCACTCAAGCATAGCTCTCCCTTTCAACTGCACGGCACTTCATGTTCAGCTGTCATAGACAGCTGGAGCAGTGATTGGTGCACCGCGACCACGCCTGCAAACACACTGACTGAATTGGAAGAGGCTGACACACCTCTGGAAAACTTGTATGATGGCACTATGTTTCTTGCACATGTGTGCAAGCAAACATAAAAATGAGTGGTCAAAACTTGGGATCCAACCGTGAGGTCAAGTGCAGAGCCAGTGGGATAGGCAACCCTCTCCACAGTGAATTCCACTTTGAGCCAGCTGGTAAAAACAATTGTGGACATTGACAACAAACCTGATGCCATGACCTTGCCTGTGTCAGCCCTAGAAACCAGAGTGGATTCTTTGGAGCAAATGGTCTAATGTTCTGGCAGCTCAGTGTTGCGGATGCTAGATACCATGGTCATCTCTTGAAGAAAAAGTCTTTCCATGCCAGGTATGTCAAAATCCTTGAGAACATGACACAAGACAAACATATCTGAGTTGGGCTTCTGGAGGCATCTGAGGGTGAGGATGCTGTTGGCTTTTGCCTCAGATTCTAGGGATTTCAGAGGGCAAGCCTGCTTTGGCTATTGAAAAAGTTTGCTGTATTACTCCTCGGAGCAATGGTAAAGATCCCTGTTTCTTTCTCATTGCCTGCACTGGTGTCTGCATTTGAGAGTGGGCTTTGGTAATAGCCCGACAAAAGAGGAACTTGAGGTATGGTGATGCCACCATTTTGTTGTTCCCCACCCTTTTCTGTAGTACCAAACTAAGATGTAAAGTTTTTGACAGAGTCTGGAGTGTCCTGCGGAGTTTGAAGATCCCTCATCAGCTTCTCCTGCCAACAAAGCTTCGGGCAGTCTTGCAAGGCAGAACCTATCTTTCAAACAACATGAAGTCTTGCTATATTATGACAATTGCCGTTTGTCCCACCATTAGAACTGCTCCGGAGGTGAAAGAGTTAACTTCCATGCCAGGCATGGAACTTGGAGCACAAGCTCGGTTAGAAAGGCTCTGTCTGGGATATTTCAAACTGAAACCATCAGATTCTTTACTCCGCCTCACTGAACAGTCGCTCCGGAGATTCCTCCTACTGCTCGGTTCATTTCTCGGTTTACAAGAGTTTTTCTCGGTTAAATTCAACCGCGATTATTATTTTAACTGCAAACCGATCGGTTCAAGCTCTGTCTGTGGCACTGTAAGTAATAGACAGGTTTATTTCTGTGTGGAACTTGTAAATGTTTATCGGTTCAGTTTGAACCGATCAGGTTGTTTTAAAACTTTATTCTGAAGCATTTAAAAGCTTTTTAGAGTGCGGTTCTCGGTTCTTATCGGTTCTAAAAAAAACGGATTTCATTACGGTTTTTTCCACGACCCGTGACACGGTTGGGAACCGATAAGGGTGTCTTGCTAGCACTGCGGAAAAGGGCAAGTTTTGGTTAGGCTGGATTATGTCTGAGAAACCCAAAGAAAACTGGCCCACTGGGTTTCAGCACTGTAGTGTCTGTGGGAAGCCTTTGCCAAGGCTGACCCACACACACCACATGTGTTTATTGTCTGGGGTTTGACCACCTCAATGCAGACTGCCAGATTTGCAAGAATTTCCCTGCAGCTACCCTAGATAAGAGAGTTGGTAGGCTCAGGGGCAGAGAGGCCAAAAGTCCGCTGACCGGATGGCCAGCCGGTTGGTGCCAACACGGAACGGAGGGAATCTCCCTCTGACCAGGACGAGACTTCCTCGGGCAAATGTAAAGCTGACTCAGGGGCCAGTTCCAGCAAAGAGTACTAGAAAATCAGCAGGTGTGGAGTCAAAAATTCCTTCTCCAACTGCTGCAGAGATAGCCAAAGCGATCCAAATTGTCCAGTCGCTTTCTCCGGTTCCGTCCGAACCGCCACTATCTGGCAAAAGGTCGGTTCAGCCGGTTCCACCGGTTCAAGAATATGATATAGAGGAGTTTTATGAACCAGAGGAGGGAGGATGATTATGAACAGTGTGAATGTGACTTTGAAAGTCTGGATGTGCCCATTGAACTGGACATCTCCCAGACAGACCTTTAGGAGAATCTCCCCTAGGCTTTCTGAGTCCCTTCTCATTTTCTGTTTTATAAAAAGTTGCTGAAACCCTCCAGCTTCCATTAGAGAAGCTGTGGATGAGCAAGAGGAGCCTGACTATGTAGAGATGATGGATATTCCAGAGTCCAGGAGATTGTCTATTCCTTTACATAAATCATTTAGGAAACAAACAATAAAAATTTTAAAAGCTCCTAATTCTGTGCCTCCTGTGGACAAAAAGATGGACAGGAGGTACACTTTGTCAGGTCCTGATACAGAATTTATTTCACAGCAATGCAGCCATGTTGAGGTAGTTCAGGCTGCAGCCTGTGATAAGACTAATATTCCCCTGGCTTCACATCCTCCTGACAAGGACTCCAGGAAGATTGATGCCATGCCATGGCTAAAAAACAATACATGGCAGCGTCCTTGGGACTCAGACAAGCAAATTATATGGCTTATGTGGCAAGATACCAGAAATCTAGATGGGATACTGTCATGGCTTTAGCCAAACAGGCCCCTGGCTAGCTTGCCAAGGAGCTGGAGCAGGTGGCTGCTGATGGTATTGAGGCATCTAAGGTGCAATTCCATGCTGCAGTGGATTCTAATGATGCCATTAGGTGAAGGAAGGAAACATATTCAATTCAGTGCTTCAGAGTAACTGGTAATTGGTATTTTTCTTTTAAACTTAGATTGTAGGCTTGTAGTGACACTATACTTTCTTTCTGTGTTGTCTTTACTTATAATTGTTTTTGGGCTGTTGAAAATTTAAAACATAGTGGTGGTGTAATTCTGTGCTGTCTTTAATTGCTGCAAATTTTCGCCCCTCCCACCCCTTCCCCCAACTCTTTATTATATGCCCTGATAAATCTGATTGACAGGAGCTAAACACAGGGTATAGTAAGAGGTGTGAAGTAGGAGGGGCATAAGGGGGAAGAAGACCACCCTCAGCACGACAAGTGTTTTGACTCATTTATTTATTTATTGGTTTATTTTTCCTTAAAAATATATATCTGAGGATCAGTTACAGGATTTTTAGTACTGTAAATAAATAAAAAGAGAACTAAGAGAGCTTCAGTAGCAGAGAAGTAGTGGAATTGCAGTATAATGTGGAGAGTGGTGCAATGCAGTGGCTGTGGGGCAGCCATATTCAGGCAGACCTTCTGGACACTGAGGTGCTGCCCTATCTGCATGCATCTCTCGGGACTGCGGGATGAGGTAGCCAGACTCAGAGCGGAAGTAAACTGGGTCAGGAGTACCATCACCCTATCCAGGGACCACCCAGTCCAATGCAGCTGCCTCAAAGGATGCCAAGAACGAGGAGCACTTGGATGACAGTGGGCTCAGGGAGGGTTAGAGCAGTCAGGCAGAGGCACATCCCAGATCCTATTCCTCTCAAGAACTCATATGCCACACTGGCAAATGAGGGACAACCAAATAGAAGGTACCCAGGAAGTGGAAGGAAAGGATGTGGAGGTTAGGCAAGGAGGTGACCTCAGTGGGGAAAGCAGTGGACCCCAGAGGAGGAGGAGGAAGCGAATCCTGGTGGGGACTCCACAGTAAGAGGGATCCAGCTAGGAACACAGGAGGGAGGACAGAGGAGGTGAGGTGCCTACCAGGTGCCACGGCATGGAGGGATGGAAGGAAGATACTGGGGATCACTGGGAAGGCAAGACGGGAGGGTGAGCTGGATGTCATTATCCACCTAGGTACTAATGACTTGGCAAATGGGAGCCAAAGGAAGTTCAGGAAGAGTTTAGGAAACTGGGGAGGGTCTCAAGCAAGTAGCTACTTCTGTCACTTTCTCAGAAGTACTACCTGTGAGGGCAAGGGAGAACATGGAGTGCATGCACCAGGAGCTTTAACTCATGGTTGAAGAACTGAGTGCTGTGAGGAAGGGTTTGGATTCATTGGTGACTGGAGACCCACCTGGAGGGATGGAGGTTTGTTCAAGCCTGGCCGGCCTGCATCCATCCTGGAGGAATCCAAGCACTCAATGATAAGTTTAAATGCTACATTGACAAGCATTTAAACTAGCAAAGGGTGGCAGGTCAGCAAGGATGGTACCTACTTGCTCACCCCACAGCTAGTAGTGGAACCAGTGAACCAGAGGAGTGGCTATCTCTGCAAAGCAGTGTGCAAAGATGGAGATTAGTGTCCAAGGTGGATAAGCAGAAAAGGGGCAAAATTCAGCAGAAGGGCAGACAGCAAGGAGAACCAGGGATAAATGACAACCAAGGAAGGGGCTGGAGTAGAACAGTGAAGCAGTCTAGGGAGGTCAAATCATGGGAAGCCATGTGTGCAAATGCCAGGAGCCTTAGCAACAAGATGGAAGATCTGGAGGCTGTCATGGTACAGTCAGACCTGGACATTGTGGCCATCACTGAAACCTGGTGTAATGATAACCATGACTGGGAGATGGCCATACCTGGCTACAACATATTCAGAAGAGACAGAGCAGGCAGGAAGGGAGGAGGAGTGGCACTGTATGTGAAAAATGACATAAGGGCCACACAGATCCAGGAGGAACAAAATGGGGAGAGATACTGTGGGTTAAGCTGGAAAGGAAAATGGGGCCAGCCATCCGCACAGGTGTGGTCTATAGACCACCAGCCCAGGAGGAAGAAACAGATAGAGAGCTGATGCTAGCCATCCAAAGGATGGCAGACAAGAGTGAGTAGTACTGGTTGGAGACTTCAATATACTAGGCGTGAACTGGAGCATCCCAGCAGCAGCATCAACTAGAAGCAGATTTATCCTGGACTCCCTTCAAGGTGCCTTCCTCAAGCAACTGGTCATGGAACCAACTCGGCAGAAGGCAATACTGGACCTTATGCTCACAAACAGGGACAGTGTGATGGGGTAACAGTGGGGAGCACCTGGGTAACAGTGACCACCAGTCATTGTGGTTTGAAATCACAGAAAGAGCAGAACAAACCACACAAAAACACGTATCCTGGATTTTAGGGGCAGACTTTGGGAAAATGGGGAGATACTTGAAAGAGGCATTAAGGGAATGGGACAGGAATCAGGGTTGAGGAACAGTAAGGAGTATTTAAAATGGGGATTATAAGAACAACAGAATTATGCATTAAGCAGGTTAGCAAGAGGAAAAGGAAGAGGAGACCATTATGGTTTTCCAAAGAGGTAGCAAAGAAAGTGAAAGCCAAAAAGATTGCATTCAGGCAATACAAAAAGACACAGGCAGAAGGGGATAGGGAGAAGTACCAGGAGAAACAAAGGGAGGCAGGGAAGTCAGTAAGGGAAGCCAAAGCTCAGACAGAAGAACGCATTGCAAAATCAGTGGGTAAAGGGGACAAAACCTTTTACAGGTACATAAGTGAAAAAAGAAAGACAAAGGGAGGGATAGTGAGACTGAAGGGGGAGGATGGGAGCCGCGTGGAGGATGACAACAGTAAAGCTGACATATTGAACAGGTATTTCTGCTCATTCTTTACTAAGGAAGAGGGGGGTAATGGGTCTGAAGGGAGTACAAGGGGTGAGAATGGTGCAGAAATGGACACAAGTCCCTTTACACGAGAAAGGGTCCTGAAGGAACTGGAAGTAATAAGAGCTGATAAAGCAATGGGGCCAGATGGGTGCACCCCAGGGTCCTTAAAGAACTAAGAGAGGTGGTGGCTGAACCTCTGGCTATCCTGTTCAGCCAATCACTGGAAACAGGGGAGGTACCCAAAGACTGGAGGACAGCAGATGTAGTCCCCTTATACAAAAGTGGGAACAAAGAGGAAGCAGGGAACTACAGACCAGTCAGCCTCACCTCGGTAGTGGGAAAGATCATGGAAGCACTACTGAAGGAGAGATTGGTGGAACATCTGGTTGTCAATGGACTACAGGACCCAAGGCAGCATGGTTTCACCAGAGGGAGGTCATGTCAGACCAACCTCATTGAATTTTTTGACTGGGTGACTAGGGAGGTGGATCAGGGGAGGGCAGTGGACATGGCCTATCTGGACTTCAGCAAGGCCTTTGACACTGTGCCACATAGAAGACTATTACACAAACTGGGGAAAATGGGTGTGGGCAGGACAGTAGTGTGGTGGGTAGGTAACTGGCTGGGTGGCAGGACACAGAGGGTGGTGGTAAATGGCTGTCACTCCACAGAGGGAAGAGTGACCAGTGGGGTACCACAGGGATCAGTGCTGGGACGGTCCTATTCTCTTCATCAGTGACATTGCACAGGATCTAGAAGGCAGAATTTCACTGTTCGCTGATGACACAAAGCTCTGTAACAGAGTAGACACACCAGAGGGTGTAGACAGAATGAGAAGGGACCTGCAGAAACTTGAAGAATGGTCAAGGGTTTGGCAGTTGAAATTCAATGCAAAAGTGCAAGATAATGCATATGGGGCACAAAACCCTGGCACAATATATCAGTTGGGGGTGAGGATATAGCATGCACCAAGCAGGAAAGGGATCTTGGGGTTGTCATCTCTGATGACCTCAAGGTAGGAAACAGTGTGACAAGGCATCAGGTAAAGCAAATAGGATGCTGGGATGTATAGGCAGGGGCATCACCAGCAGGAAAAGGAAGGTCATAATTCCGCTATACAAGACACTAGTGAGGCCCCACCTGGAGTACAGTGTACAGTTCTGGAGACCATACCTGCGTAAGGACATAGACAGGGTAGAGAAGGTTCAGAGGAGGGCAACAAAGATGGTGCATGGGTTGCATCACAAGTTCTATGAAGACAGGTTGAAGGAACTGAACATGTACTCCCTGGAGGAGAGGAGGGAGAGAGGGGATATGATAGAGACATACAAGTATCTTACAGGGAGGAACAGGGTGCAGGAAAACACTATTTTTAAGTGAAAAAGATGTTTCAGGACTAGAGGGCATGGGATGAAGTTGGAGGGAGGACGATTCAGAGGAAACATGAGAAGAATTTCTTCACAGAATGGGTGGTGGACAAGTGGAACACCCTGCCAGAGGAAGTGGTGGGGGCTGAAACAATCACGGGAATTAAGAATGCATGGGATAGACATAAAGGAATTCTAGAGGTCAGGGGTAAGGGGAAATAGACTTCTAGGAAAACAAACTGAACTTACAAGCTCAAATGGGCAGACTAGGTGGGCCATAGGCCCTTATCTGCCGACACTGTCTATGTATCTATGTATCTATGTATCCTCTAGAGTCATGGCTACATCTGTGGCTTTTCGTAGATTGGCTTGGCTCAGGTGTACTAGTTTGTCACAGGATACCCAGGCTAAGGCTATGGATTTTCCTGTGGTGGGAAATTCTCTGTTTGGGGAGCAGACAGAGAATTATATGAAGAAAATGGATGAATATAGAACCACTTATAGGAGTGCACAGGCCAAGGAACGGCAAGCCACTCCTCAGAGGCAGCCCCAGGGGTAGAGGCAGGCCTTTTCACGGCCTTTTTACCAAACCCAGGCCTCCTCTTCAGCTTATGCTCAGAGGGAGTTCTTCAGAGGGAGAGGCAGACGGGGTACAAGCAGGCCTGCTCCCACCCCTCAGCCTAAAGCCCCTGCCAAACAGGCACCCTGATGGGATGCCCAGGGCCAGTTCTCCATTACCTGTAGGGAAGGTTGTCTTACCGTCCAGGACTGGGAGTCTTTAACATCAGACAAGTGGGTCCTGGAAGTAGTAAGCCAGGGTCTAGTTCTCAGCTTCAAAAATTTCCAAAGATGAGAATCAGATCTTTTCCACCTGCAAATCCTCTAGAGACTTTTGCATGAACAGAGTCTCAACCTCCTGGCTCTCAGAGCTGTAGAAAGGGTTCTCCCCACACCAGGCAAGGGTCTGTACTCCAGGTACTTCCTTACCCCAAAAGACAGGAGAATGGCGCCCATCCTGGACCTAAGATATCTGAACAAGCACCTTTTAAACCAAAATTCAATATGGTGACTCTGGAATGATTTTACCCTCCCTAAGGCCAGGGGACTGGCTAGCTTCCCTGGACCTCAAGGATGCCTACTTCCATGTTCTTATCAGAAGCTCCCACGAAAGTACCTCAGATTCGAACTGCCCTCAGGCCATTACCAGTTCAGAGCAATGCCCTTTGGCCTTACCTCTGCCCCAAGGGTATTCACAAAATGCCTGGCAGTAGCAGTTGCTCATTTAAGGAGGCAAAGATTGCATCTTTCCCTACCTAGATGACTGGCTCATTGTGGGTCAGTCTCAGACCAGGTCAAATCCACCTGCAAGTTACCCAGCAGCTGCTTACCTCTCTGGGCTTTCTTCTCAATCTTCCAAAGTCAGTTCTGGAACCTGTCCAGGTACTCACCTTTATAGGTGCAGAACTGGACACAAAGCAGGCCAGAGCCTTCCTTTCCCTAGAAAGGGTAAGGACCCTGGTGGTCCTGGCCTCCTCCTTCACTCTGCAGGTCTCTCGACCAGCAAGGCATTTCCTACAGCTCCTAGGACACATGGCTGCTTCCACAGCTGTAGTGCAAGGAGCAAGATTTCAGATGAGGGACATTCAGTTCCATTTGAGAGCCTTTTGGTCTCAAGAAGAGATCCCCTATCCAAGTTGATCCCAGTGACTCGAACCCTGATCCAGGCCCTTCAGTGGTGGCAGGATCAGAGCAATCTGAGACA
Organism: Neoceratodus forsteri; assembly: GCA_016271365.2. Lineage (NCBI taxonomy): Eukaryota > Metazoa > Chordata > Ceratodontiformes > Ceratodontidae > Neoceratodus > Neoceratodus forsteri. Next base: position 543,224,612 of record JADMNL010000023.1, read on the forward strand.
AGGGGTTCCCTTCACCCTCTATCTCACTCCTTGACCCTTACTACAGATGCATCCCTTTGGGATGGGGAGCTCACATGGGCGACCTCTCCACCCAGGGATTGTGGTCCCTCAGGAATCTCTGCTCCACATCAATCTGTTGGAACTCAGAGCTGTTTTCTAGCACTTCAGGTTTTTCTCCATCTGTTCAGAACAAAGTGGTACAGGTCAGAACAGACAACACCACTACAATGTGGTACATCAACAAACAAGGGGGCACTCGGTCTTTGGCCTTGTGCACCGAGGCAATGAAGTTGTGGTCTCTGGCTTATTCCCAGAACACTTCCCTCATAGCAGTTCACCTCCCAGGCAAGGACAATGTCCTGGCAGATGCTCTCAGCAGGATTTCCCAGGGCCATCACGAATGGTCACTGGATCCCCGAGTACTGGGGATAGTTTTTGCCAGATGGGGCACCCCTCAGATAAATCTTTTTGCAGCCCCAGACAATCATCAACTTCCACTGTTTTGTTGCAGGCCCCCAGTGTTGGGCTCAGTCCCCCTGGATGCCTTTCTCCTCGATTGGGAAGGGAAGTTTCTCTATGCCTTTCCCCCTTCCCTCTCCTGTTCAAGGTGCTAGTCAAAATCAGATCTCAGCCCTGCAATATGATTCTGATTGCTCCAGACTGGGCCAGGCAGCCCTGGTACCCACTCCTTCTGTCCTAGCAGTCCACCTTCCCTGTGTCTCCCCAGGAACCACAATCAGTTAACCTGTGCCCAGGGAGAGTTTGGTATCAGATCTCAATCCCTCAACCTCAAGGCCTGGCTCTTGAGGAGTTAGAGTTTGCTGACCTACACCTTTCTCAAGGTGTTCTCGAAATCTTGAAAGCTTCTAGGAAGCCTTCCACTAGGGCTACTTATAACTCTAAATGGAAAAGGTTTTCCATATGGTGTTCTGGGAAGCATATTTCCCCGGAATCTGCTGATTTGCCCACTATTTTGGACTATATGGTCCATCTTAATTCTTTGGGACTGAGACCAGCTACCCTGAAAGTGCACTTGGCAGCTGTCTCTGCTTTTATTTCAGCAGGGAAGCCCTCTTCTCTTTCTGCTCACCCTGTATTTTCCAAGTTTTTCAAGGGATTGCTTCATACTAATCCACCATTCAGCGACCCTGCCCCTGCCTGGGATCTTAATGTTTGCATTGCTCAGCTGATGCAACCCCCCTTTGAACCTCTGTCTTGCAGAGCTTAAGTACTTGACTTGGAAAACTGTGTTTCTAGTAGCCATCACTTCTGCCAGGCGCATAAGTGAGTTACAAGATTGTCAGTGGAGACTGACTATTTCCTTTCACAGGGATAAGGTAGTCCTCAGGACTAACAGGAAGTTTTGCCTAAGGTGGTTTCAGATTTCCACCTTAATCAATCTATTTCTCTTCCAGTGTTCTTCACTGACCATTCCTCCTCTGGTGAGAGGAGGTTGCACAACAGATGTTAGAGGGCCCTAAGTTACTACATAGAGCGTACCAAGGGTCACAGGTTTGACTCCCTCCAACTATTTCTCACGTATGGTGAGGTTGGGAAAGGGAAACCTGCCTCTAAGAGATCCATTGCCAGGTGGATTTTCTCTTGTATCCAATTTTGCTATCAAAAACTGGGTAAGGTTCCCCCTTCAGGCCTGAGGGCTCACTCTACCAGAGGTACAGCTGCACCTCTAGCTGCTGCCAGAGACATCCCTATTCTAGAGATATGTCAAGCAGCTTCTTGGAAAACAGTACACACTTTCACCAAGCATTACTCCCTGGATATCCAGGCCAGGAGGGATGCTCGGTTTGGCACAACCGATTAGCTCAGAGCCTATTCCTAAGTAGGTTCTGTCCCTCCTCCATGGAGGTACTGCTGTGTAGTCTGCAATTGTCATAATATAGCAAGACTTCATGTTGTTTGAAGAAAAAATTACTCACCTTAGTAATGTTGTTTCTTCTAATGGAGTCTTGCTATATTATGACCCCCAGCCTGCCCCTCTCAGAACTTCTACTTGGGGTATGGGGTGGGCAGTCCAGTATTGGCACTTGTTGATGCCCATTTTATGTTTTCCACTCCTTCTTTTTTGGGGTGTTTGGGTGTTGTGTTTTATTTTATCTTATCTTATTTTCTGGTCCCTGACTTGAGTCTTGGTGTTGGGACCAGGAAAATGTGTTAATATGTAAGTAGCCAGTTGGCTAATGTAGGTTACAGCTTCCACACAGAACCTTAGTGAGTTTTGCTCGTAAAGATCTGATGGTTTCAGTTTGAAATATCCCAGACAGAGCTTCTCTAACCGAGCTCGTGCTCTAAGCTCCATGCCTGGCATGGAAGTTAACTCTTTCACCTCCGGAGCAGTTCTAATGGTGGGACAAACTGCAATTGTCATAATATAGCAAGACTCCATTAGAAGAAACAACATTACTAAGGCAAGTAATTTTTTCTTTTAATGATGTAAAAGATGTGGACTGGCTGCTTAAGGAAGGTCAAGAGGGAGCCAGCTATGCTGAAGGGATATGAGGTCAACATTTCCAGCAGGAATAAGTTGGTGGTACTCTGTTTTGGCCTATGTTGATCAGTTACAGGGATGAAGAGGATTCAATAATGAATGTGGACTTGTTTTCCTGGACTTTTTGTGTTTCATAACTTTCTCAATATCAGTCATCAGCTGTTCCCCTGCTGCTTCTTGATTTGGTGGCCATTTATCTATTCTGTTCTACTGGACTTGGACATTCAGCAGCTCCTGGTGACTATTTTATGATCATTAGACTGCAGTACCTCTCTGTTTAATATTCTGGGACCAGAATTCATATTTTATTTTTATTGCAGTTCTTATAGTTATGTACTATATGCCCCTGAACTCGTTGCGACCTTAAGATTTTTTTTCTTTTATTGTATAATAGCTTTTGCTAAACTGGAAAAGCACTGTTTAACAGCAGTGCTTAAATCGTTCCCTTTTTATTTTCATCTTTTATGTTCTGATAATGTTGGGTCTCTTTTGGAGTAATTTTACTTGTCAGGACTGAGTTTCTAAGTTTTATAATGAGGGAGTTCTGTGGCTTTGTTTGGCCTACAGCGTAAACTGGAATTTTGTCTTCTTATATGGTATATTCTATAACTTTGCTGCTTGTACAGTTCCCAGTTGTGTACCGTACTGGATGTCTTATTTTTCTTATAGTTTACATTATATAGTCTTTTTTTTTTAGCCCCCATGATGTAACGCTGATGAGTGGGTAGTTTTATATCCTTTGACAAATGAAATATGTGCTTGTATATGCATATATGTACTCTTTCCATGGGAGATAGTTGTACATTTTTGCTTACAAAGTGCATCAATAAAAAGTGAAAAAAGAAAACCAGAGAGGAGAAGCTTGTTATTCCTTTCTGCACCACCAAACATTGGTGGCATTATTGTTGGCAGCTTGTGTAGGAACAACTTTCGTACATCAGGATAAATGTCTGGCGCGCCACCAACATTTTGTTAGCAGAGTCGCTTTAGAGGAGGTGTGACACTGTCTGTCCAATACAGAGTGCTCTGCGAGGGGCTCGACAGTATCCCACCAATCATCAGGCAGGCTGGTCCTGACACTGTCTGTCCAGTGCAAAGTGCTCTGCAAGGGGCTCGACAGTATCCCACCAATCATAAGGCAGGCAGGTTCTGACACTGTCTGTCCAGAGCAGAGTGCTCTGCAAGGGGCTCGACAGTATCCCACCGATCATCAGGCAGGCTGGTCCTGACACTATCTGTCCAGTGCAGAGTGCTCTGCAAGGGGCTCGACAGTATCCCACCAGTCATCAGACAGGCTGGTCCTGACACTGTATGTCCAGTGCAGAGTGCTCTGCAAGGGGCTCGACAGTATCCCACCAATCACCAGCCAGGCTGGTCCTGACACTGTCTGTCCACTGCAGAGTGCGCTGCAAGGGGCCCGACAGTGTCCCACCAATCATCAGCCAGGCTGGTCCTGACACTGTCTGTCCAGTGCAGAGTGCTCTGTAAGGGGCTCGACAGTATCACACCAATCACGAGCCAGGCTGGTCCTGACACTGTCTGTCCAGTGCAGAGTGCTCTGCAAGGGGCACGAAAGTATCGCACCAATCAGCAGGCAGGCGGGTCCTGACACTGTCTGTCCAGTGCAGAGAGCTCTGCAAGGGGCTCGACAGAATCCACCAATCATCAGCCAGGCTGATCCTGCCACTGTCTGTCCAGTGCAGAGTGCTCTGCAAGGGGCTCGACAGTATCACACCAATCACCAGCCAGGCTCGTCCTGACACTGTCTGTCCAGTGCAGAGTGCTCTGCGGGGTGCTTGACAGTATCACACCAATCACCAGCCAGACTGGTCCTGACACTGTCTGTCTAGTGCAGAGTGCTCTGCAAGGGGCTCAACAGTGTCCCACAAATCATCAGCCAGGCTGGTCCTGACACTGTCTGTCCAGTGCAGAGTGCTCTGCAAGGGGCTCAACAGTGTCCCACAAATCATCAGCCAGGCTGGTCCTGACACTGTCTGTCCAGTACAGAGTGCTCTGCAAGGGGCTCGACAGTATCACACCAATCACCAGCCAGGCTGGTCCTGACACTGTCTGTCCAGCGCAGAGTGCTCCGTAAGGGGCTCAACAGTGTCCCACAAATCATCAGCCAGGCTGGTCCTGACACTGTCTGTCCAGTGCAGAGTGCTCTGTGGGGCGCTTGACAGTATCACACCAATCACCAGCTAGGCTGGTCCTGACACTGTCTGTCCAGGGCAGAGTGCACTGCAAGGGGCTCGACAGTATCGCACCAATCACCAGCCAGGCTGGTCCTGACACTGTCTGTCCAGTGCAGAGTGCTCTGCAAGGGGCTCAACAGTATCCCACAAATCATCAGCCAGGCTGGTCCTGACACTGTCTGTCCAGTGCACAGTGCTCTGCAAGGGCTCAACAGTATCGCACCAATCACCAGCCAGGCTGGTCTTGACACTGTCTGTCCAGCTCAGAGTGCCCTGCAAGGGGCTCGACAGAATCACACCAATCACCAGCCAGGCTGGTCCTGACACTGTCTGTCCAGTGCAGAGTGCTCTGCAAACGGCTCGACAGTATCACACCATTCATCAGCCAGGCTGGTCCTGACACTGTCTGTCCAGCGCAGAGTGCTGTGCAAGGGGCTCGACAGAATCCCACCAATCACCAGCCAGGCTGGTCCTGACACTGTCTGTCCAGTGCAGAGTGACCTACAGGGGGCTTGACAGTATCCCACCAATCACCAGCCAGGCTAGTCCTGACACTGTCTGTCCAGTGCATAGTGCCCTGCAGGTGGCTCGACAGTATCCCAGCAATCACCAGCCAGGCTGGTCCTGACACTGTCTGTCCAGTGCAGAGTGCTCTGCGGGGCGCTCGACAGTATCACACCAATCACCAGCCAGGCTGGTCCTGACACTGTCTGTCCAGTGCAGAGTGCACTGCAAGGGGCTCAACAGTATCGCGCAATCACCAGCCAGTCACAAAGCCTGACACTGTCTGTCCAGTGCAGAGTGCTGCTAGGGGCCTCGACAGCATGCACCACCCACCAGCCAGGCTGGTCCTGACACTGTCTGTCCAGTGCAGAGTGCTCTGCAAGGGCCTCGACAGCATCGCACCACTCACCAGCCAGGCTGGTCCTGACACTGTCTGTCCTGCGCAGAGTGCTCTGCAAGGGGCTCGACAGCATCGCACCACTCATCAGCCAGGCTGGTCCTGACACTCTCTGTCCTGCGCAGAGTGCTCTGCAAGGGCTCAACAGCATCGCACCACTCACCAGCCAGGCTGGTCCTGACACTGTCTGTCCAGTGCAGAGTGCTCTGCAAAGGGCTCGACAGCATCACACCACTCACGAGCCAGGCTGGTACTGACACTGTCTGTCCAGTGCAGAGTGCGCTGCAAGGGGCTCGACAGTATCGCAGCAATCACCAGACAGTCTGGTCCTGACACTGTCTGTCCAGAGTAGAGTGCTCAAGAAGGGGTTTGCCAGTATCACACCATTCACCAGCCAGGCTGGTCCTGACACTGTCTGTCCAGCGCAGAGTGCTCTGCAAGGGCCTCGACAGTATCCCACCAATCAACAGCCAGGCAGGTCCTGACACTGTCTGTCCAGCGCAGAGTGCTCTGCACGGGCTAGACAGTATCCCACCAATCACCAGCCAGGCTGGTCCTGACAATGTCTGTCCAGTGAAGAGTGCTCTGCAAGGGGCTCGACAGCATTGCACCACTCACCAGCCAAGCTGCTCCTGACACTGTCTATCCTGGCAAAGTGCTCTACAAGGGTCTCGACAGTATCGCACCACTCATCAGCCTGGCTGATCCTGACACTGTCTGTCCAGTGCAGAGTGCTCAGAAAAGGGCTCGACAGCATCGCACCACTCACCAGCCAGGCTGGTCCTGACACTGTCTGTCCAGTGCAGAGTGCTCTGCAAAGCGGCTCGACAGTATCACACCATTCATCAGCCAGGCTGGTCCTGACACTGTCTGTCCAGCGCAGAGTGCTCAGAAAAGGGCTCGACAGCATCGCACCACTCACCAGCCAGGCTGGTCCTGACACTGTCTGTCCAGTGCAGAGTGCTCTGCAAACGGCTCGACAGTATCACACCATTCATCAGCCAGGCTGGTCCTGACACTGTCTGTCCAGCGCAGAGTGCTGTGCAAGAGGCTCGACAGAATCCCAACAATCACCAGCCAGGCTGGTCCTGACACTGTCTGTCCAGTGCAGAGTGACCTACAGGGGGCTTGACAGTATCCCCAATCACCAGCCAGGCTGGTCCTGACACTGTCTGTCCAGTGCATAGTGCCCTGCAGGTGGCTCGACAGTATCCCAGCAATCACCAGCCAGGCTGGTCCTGACACTGTCTGTCCAGTGCAGAGTGCTCTGCAGGGCGCTCGACAGTATCACACCAATCACCAGCCAGGCTGGTCCTGACACTGTCTGTCCAGTGCAGAGTGCACTGCAAGGGGCTCAACAGTATCGCACCAATCACCAGCCAGTCTGGTCCTGACACTGTCTGTCCAGTGCAGAGTGCACTGCTAGGGGCTCGACAGCATTGCACCACTCACCAGCCAGGCTGGTCCTGACACTGTCTGTCCAGTGCAGAGTGCGCTGCAAGGGGCTCGACAGTATCGCACCAATCACCAGCCAGGCTGGTCCTGACACTGTCTGTCCAGTGCAGAGTGCTCTGCAGGGGTCGACAGCATCTCACCACTCATCAGCCAGGCTGGTCCTGACACTGTCTGTCCAGTGCAGAGTGCACTGCAAGGGGCTTGACAGTATCGCACCAATCACCAGCCAGGCAGATCCTGACACTGTCTGTCCTGCGCAGAGTGCTGCGGGGCTCGACAGCATCGCACCACTCATCAGCCAGGCTGGTCCTGACACTCTCTGTCCTGCGCAGAGTGCTCCGTAAGGGGTTCGACAGCATCTCACCATCACCAGCCAGGCTGGTGCTGACACTGTCTGTCCAGTGCAGAGTGCTCTGCAGGGGGCTAGACAATATCGCACCAATCATCAGCCAGGCTGGTCCTGACACTGTCTGTCCAGAGCAGAGTGCTCTGCAAGGTGCTCGTCAGTATCCCACCAATCACCAGCCAGGCTGGTCCTGACACAGTCTGTCCAGTGCAGAGTGCTCTGCAAGGGGCTCAACAGTATCCCACAAATCATCAGCCAGGCTGGTCCTGACACTGTCTGTCCAGTGCACAGTGCTCTGCAAGGGGCTCAACAGTATCGCACCAATCACCAGCCAGGCTGGTCTTGACGCTGTCTGTCCAGCTCAGAGTGCCCTGCAAGGGGCTCGACAGAATCACACCAATCACCAGCCAGGCTGGTCCTGACACTGTCTGTCCAGTGCAGAGTGCTCTGCAAAGGGCTCGACAGTATCACACCATTCATCAGCCAGGCTGGTCCTGACACTGTCTGTCCAGGCCAGAGTGCTGTGCAAGGGCTCGACAGAATCCCACCAATCACCAGCCAGGCTGGTCCTGACACTGTCTGTCCAGTGCAGAGTGACCTACAGGGGCTGACAGTATCCCACCAATCACCAGCCAGGCTGGTCCTGACACTGTCTGTCCAGTGCATAGTGCCCTGCAGGTGGCTCGACAGTATCCCAGCAATCACCAGCCAGGCTGGTCCTGACACTGTCTGTCCAGTGCAGAGTGCTCTGCGGGGCGCTCGACAGTATCACACCAATCACCAGCCAGGCTGGTCCTGACACTGTCTGTCCAGTGCAGAGTGCTCTGCAAGGGCTCAACAGTATCGCACCACTCACCAGCCAGGCTGGTCCTGACACTGTCTGTCCAGTGCAGAGTGCTCTGCAAAGGGCTCGACAGCATCACACCAATCATCAGCCAGGCTGGTCCTGACACTGCCTGTCCAGTGCAGAGTGCTCCGCAAGGGGTTCGACAGCATCCCACCAATCCTCAGCCAGGCTGGTCCGGACACTGTCTGTCCAGTGCAGAGTGCTCTGCAAGGGGCACGACAGTATCACACCACTCACCAGCCAGGCTGGTACTGACACTGTCTGTCCAGTGCAGAGTGCGCTGCAAGGGGCTCGATAGTATCGCAGCAATCACCAGACAGTCTGGTCCTGACACTGTCTGTCCAGAGTAGAGTGCTCAAGAAGGGGTTTGCCAGTATCACACCATTCACCAGCCAGGCTGGTCCTGACACTGTCTGTCCAGAGCAGAGTGCTCTGCAAAGGGCTCAACAGTATCCCACCAATCACCAGCCAGGCAGGTATTGACACTGTCTGTCCAGCGCAGAGTGCTCTGCACGGGGCTAGACAGTATCCCACCAATCACCAGCCAGGCTGGTCCTGACACTGTCTGTCCAGTGCAGAGTGCTCTGCAAGGGGCTCAACAGTATCCCACAAATCATCAGCCAGGCTGGTCCTGACACTGTCTGTCCAGTGCACAGTGCTCAGCAAGGGGCTCAACAGTATCGCACCAATCACCAGCCAGGCTGGTCTTGACACTGTCTGTCCAGCTCAGAGTGCCCTGCAAGGGGCTGACAGAATCACACCAATCACCAGCCAGGCTGGTCCTGACACTGTCTGTCCAGTGCAGAGTGCTCTGCAAACGGCTCGACAGTATCACACCATTCATCAGCCACGCTGGTCCTGACAGTGTCTGTCCAGCGAAGAGTGCTGTGCAAGGGGCTCGACAGAATCCCACCAATCACCAGCCAGGCTGGTTCTGACACTGTCTGTCCAGTGCAGAGTGCACTGCAAGGGGCTCGATAGTATCGCAGCAATCACCAGACAGTCTGGTCCTGACACCGTCTGTCCAGAGTAGAGTGCTCAAGAAGGGGTTTGCCAGTATCACACCATTCACCAGACAGGCTGGTCCTGACACTGTCTGTCCAGAGCAGAGTGCTCTGCAAGGGGCTCGACAGTATCCCACCAATCAACAGCCAGGCAGGTCCTGACACTGTCTGTCCAGCGCAGAGTGCTCTGCAGGGGCTAGACAGTATCCCACCAATCACCAGCCAGGCTGGTCCTGACAATGTCTGTCCAGTGAAGAGTGCTCTGCAAGGGGCTCGACAGCATTGCACCACTCACCAGCCAAGCTGCTCCTGACACTGTCTATCCTGGGCAAAGTGCTCTACAAGGGTCTCGACAGTATCGCACCACTCATCAGCCAGGCAGATCCTGACACTGTCTGTCCAGTGCAGAGTGCTCTGCAAGGGGCTCGACAGCATCGCACCACTCACCAGCCAGGCTGGTCCTGACACTGTCTGTCCAGTGCAGAGTGCTCTGCAAGGGGCTCGACAGTATCCCACCAATCATCAGCCAGGCTGGTCCTGACACTGTCTGTCCAGCGCAGAGTGCTCAGAAAGGGCTCGACAGCATCGCACCACTCACCAGCCAGGCTGGTCCTGACACTGTCTGTCCAGTGCAGAGTGCTCTGCAAACGGCTCGACAGTATCACACCATTCATCAGCCAGGCTGGTCCTGACACTGTCTGTCCAGCGCAGAGTGCTGTGCAAGGGGCTCGACAGAATCCCACCAATCACCAGCCAGGCTGGTCCTGACACTGTCTGTCCAGGGCAGAGTGACCTACAGGGGGCTTGACAGTATCCCACCAATCACCAGCCAGGCTGGTTCTGACACTGTCTGTCCAGTGCATAGTGCCCTGCAGGTGGCTCGACAGTATCCCAGCAATCACCAGCCAGGCTGGTCCTGACACTGTCTGTCCAGTGCAGAGTGCTCTGTGGGGCTCGACAGTATCACACCAATCACCAGCCAGGCTGGTCCTGACACTGTCTGTCCAGTGCAGAGTGCACTGCAAGGGGCTCAACAGTATCGCACCAATCACCAGCCAGTCTGGTCCTGACACTGTCTGTCCAGTGCAGAGTGCACTGCTAGGGGCTCGACAGCATGCACCACTCACCAGCCAGGCTGGTCCTGACACTGTCTGTCCAGTGCAGAGTGCACTGCAAGGGGCTCGACAGTATCGCACCAATCACCAGCCAGGCTGGTCCTGACACTGTCTGTCCAGTGCAGAGTGCTCTGCAGGGGGTTCGACAGCATCTCACCACTCATCAGCCAGGCTGGTCCTGACACTGTCTGTCCAGTGCAGAGTGCACTGCAAGGGGCTTGACAGTATCGCACCAATCACCAGCCAGGCAGATCCTGACACTGTCTGTCCTGCGCAGAGTGCTCTGCGGGGAGCTCGACAGCATCGCACCACTCATCAGCCAGGCTGGTCCTGACACTCTCTGTCCTGCGCAGAGTGCTCTGCAAGGGGTTCGACAGCATCTCACCACTCACCAGCCAGGCTGGTGCTGACACTGTCTGTCCAGTGCAGAGTGCTCTGCAGGGGGCTAGACAATATTGCACCAATCATCAGCGAGGCTGGTCCTGACACTGTCTGTCCAGAGCAGAGTGCTCTGTAAGGTGCTCGTCAGTATCCCACCAATCACCAGCCAGGCTGGTCCTGACACAGTCTGTCAGGTGAAGAGTGCTCTGCAAGGTGCTCGACAGCATCCCACCAATCACCAGCCAGTCTGGTCCTGACACTGTCTGTCCAGTGCAGAGTGCTCTGCAGGGGGCTCGACAGTATCACTCCAATCACCAGCCAGGCTGGTACTGACACTGTCTGTCCAGTGTAGAGTGCTGTGCAAGGGGCTCGACAGTATCGCACCACTCACCAGCCAGGCTGGTCAAGACACTGTCTGTCCAGCGCAGAGTGCTCTGCAAGGGGCTTGACAGTATCGCACCAATCATCAGCCAGGCTGGTTCTGACACTGTCTGTCCAGCGCAGAGTGCTCTGCAGGGGGCTCGACAGTATCACACCAATCACCAGCCAGGCTGGTCCTGACACTGTCTGTCCAGTGCAGAGTGCTCCGCAAGGGGTTCGACAGAATCCCACCAATCCTCAGCCAGGCTGGTGCTGACACTGTCTGTCCAGTGCAGAGTGCTCTGCAGGGGCTAGACAGTATCGCACCAATCATCAGCCAGGCTGGTCCTGACACTGTCTGTCCAGTGCAGAGTGCTCTGCAAGGTGCTCGACAGTATCCCACCAATCACCAGTCAGGCTGGTCCTGACACAGTCTGTCAGGTGCAGAGTGCTCTGCAAGGTGCTCGACAGTATCCCACCAATCACCAGCCAGTCTGGTCCTGACACTGTCTGTCCAGTGCAGAGTGCTCTGCAGGGGCTCGACAGTATCACACCAATCACCAGCCAGGCTGGTCCTGACACTGTCTGTCCAGTGCAGAGTGCTCCGCAAGGGGTTCGACAGAATCCCAGCAATCCTCAGCCAGGCTGGTGCTGACACAGTCTGTCCAGTGCAGAGTGCTCTGCAGGGGGCTAGACAGTATCGCACCAATCATCAGCCAGGCTGGTCCTGACACTGTCTGTCCAGTGCAGAGTGCTCTGCAAGGGCTCGACAGTATCACAGCAATCATCAGCCAGGCTGGTCCTGACACTGTCTGTCCAGTGCATAGTGCTCTGCAGGGGGCTAGACAGTATCGCACCACTCACCAGCCAGGCTGGTCAAGACACTGTCTGTCCAGTGCTGAGTGCTCTGCAAAGGGCTCGACAGCATCATAACAATCATCAGCCAGGCTGCTCCTGACACTGTCTGTCCAGTGCAGAGTGCTCCGCAAGGGGTTCGACAGTATCCCACCAATCCTCAGCCATGCTGGTCCTGACACTGTCTGTCCAGTGCAGAGTGCTCTACAAGGGGCACGACAGGATCACACCACTCACCAGCCAGGCTGGTCCAGACACTGTCTGTCCAGTGCAGAGTGCTCTGCAAGGGGTTCAACAGTATCGCACCAATCATCAGCCAGGCTGGTGCTGACACTGTCTGTCCAGTGCAGAGTGCTCTGCAGGGGGTCCGACAGTATCCCACCAATCTCCTGCTAGGCTGGTCCAGACACTGTCTGTCCAGTGCAGAGTGCTCTGCAAGGGCTCGACAGTAACACACCAATCACCAGCCAGGCTGGTCCTGACACTGTCTGTCCAGTGCAGAGTGCTCTGCAAGGGGCTCGACAGTATCACACCACTGACCAGCCAGTCTGGTCCTGACACTGTCTGTCCAGTGCAGAGTGACCTACAGGGGGCTTGACAGTATCCCAACAATCACCAGCCAGGCTGGTCCTGACACTGTCTGTCCAGTGCATAGTGCCCTGCAGGTGACTCGACAGTATCCCAGCAATCACCAGCCAGGCTGGTCCTGACCTCTTTTCCAGTGCAGAACGCTCTGCGGGCGCTCGACAGTATCACAACCAATCACCAGCCAGGCTGTTCCTGACACTCTGCTGTCCAGTGCAGAGTGCACTGCAAGGGGCTCCAACAGTATCGCACAATCACCAGCCAGTCTGGTCCTGACACTCTGTTGTCCAGTGCAGAGTACACTGCTAGGGGCTCGACAGCATTGCACCACTCACCAGCCAGGCTGGTCCTGACACTGCCTGTCCAGTGCAGAAGTGCGCTGCAAGGGCTCGACAGTATGGTACCGATCACCAACCCAGCAGGCTGGTCCTGACACTGTCTGTCCAGTGCAGAGTGCTCTGCAGGGGGTTCGACAGCATCTCACCACTCATCAGCCAGGCTGGTCCTGACACTGTCTGTCCAGTGCAGAGTGCAGTGCAAGGGGCTTGACAGTATCGCACCAATTACCAGCCAGGCAGATCCTGACACTGTCTGTCCTGCGCAGAGTGCTCTGCAGGGGGCTCGTCAGCATCGCACCACTCATCAGCCAGGCTGGTCCTGACACTCTCTGTCCTGCGCAGAGTGCTCTGCAGGGGGCTCAACAGCATCGCACCACTCACCAGCCAGGCTGGTCCTGACACTGTCTGTCCAGTGCAGAGTGCTCTGCAAAGGGCTCGACAGCATCACACCAATCATCAGCCAGGCTGGTCCTGACACTGTCTGTCCAGTGCAGATTCCTCTTAAAGGGGTTCGACAGTATCCCGCAATCCTCAGCCAGGCTGGTCCTGACACTGTCTGTCCAGTGCAGACTGCTCTGCAAGGGGCACGACAGTATCGCACCAATCACCAGCCAGGCTAATCCTGACACTGTCTGTCCAGTGCAGAGTGCGCTGCAAGGGGCTCGATAGTATCGCACCAATCACCAGTCAGGCTGGTCCTGACACTGTCTGTCCAGAGTAGAGTGCTCAAGAAGGGGTTTGCCAGTATCACACCATTCACCAGCCAGGCTGGTCCTGACACTGTCTGTCCAGCGCAGAGAGTGCTCTGCAAGGGCTCCGCCACAGTATCCACCAACCCAACAGCCAGGCAGGTCCTGACACTGTCTGTCAGCGCAGAGTGCTCTGCAGGGCTCGACAGTATCCCACCAATCACCAGCCAGGCTGGTCCTGACACTGTCTGTCCAGTGAAGAGTGCTCTGCAAGGGGCTCGACAGCATTGCACCACTCACCAGCCACGCTGGTCCTGACACTGTCTATCCTGCGCAGAGTGCTCTACAAGGGTCTCGACAGTATCGCACCACTCATCAGCCTGGCTGATCCTAATACTGTCTGTCCAGTGCAGAGTGCTGAAAGGGCTCGACAGCATCGCACCTCACCAGCCAGGCTGGTCCTGACACTGTCTGTCCAGTGGAGTGCTCTGCAAGCGGCTGACAGTATCACACCATTCATCAGCCAGGCTGGTCCTGACACTGTCTCGTCCAGCGCAGAGTGCTCAGAAAGGGCTCGACAGCAGCACCACTCACCAGCCAGGCTGGTCCTGACACTGTCTGTCCAGTGCAGAGTGCTCTGCAAAGCGGCTCGACAGTATCACACCATTCATCAGCCAGGCTGGTCCTGGCCTGTTCTGTCCAGGCGCGCGAGTGCTGTGCAAGGGCTCGACAGAATCCCACCAATCACCAGCCAGGCTGGTCCTGACACTGTCTGTCCAGTACAGAGTGACCTACAGGGAGCTTGACAGTATCTCACCAGTCACCAGCCAGGCCAGACCTGACACTGTCTGTCCAGTGCATAGTGCCCTGCAGGTGGCTCGACAGTATCCAGCAATCACCAGCCAGGCTGGTCCTGACACTGTCTGTCCAGTGTGCAGAGTGCCCCGCGGGAGGCGCTCACAGTATCACACCAATCACCAGCCAGGCTGGTCCTGACACTGTCTGTCCAGTGCAGAGTGCGCTGCAAGGGGCTCAACAGTATCGCACCAATCACCAGCCAGTCTGGTCCTGACACTGTCTGTCCAGTGCAGAGTGCTCTGCTAGGGGCTCGACAGCATTGCACCACTCACCAGCCAGGCTGGTCCTGACACCGTCTGTCCAGTGCAGAGTGAACTGCAAGGGGCTCGACAGTATCGCACCAATCACCAGCCAGGCTGGTCCTGACACTGTCTGTCCAGTGCAGAGTGCTCTGCAGGGGTTCGACAGCATCTCACCACTCATCAGCCAGGCTGGTCCTGACACTGTCTGTCCAGTGCAGAGTGCACTGCAAGGGGCTTGACAGTATCGCAACAATCACCAGCCAGGCAGATCCTGACACTGTCTGTCCTGCGCAGAGCGCTCTGCGGGGGGCTCGACAGCATCGCACCACTCATCAGCCAGGCTGGTCCTGACACTCTCTGTCCTGCGCAGAGTGCTCCATGAAGGGTTCGACAGCATCTCACGCACTCACCAGCCCAGGCTGGTGCTGACACTCTCTGTCCAGTGCAGAGTGCTCTGCGAGGGGCTAGACAATATTACCAATCATCAGCCAGGCTGGTCTGACACTGTCTGTCAGAGCAGGAGCTCTGCAAGGTGCTTTCGTCAGTATCCCACCAATCACCAGCCAGGCTGGTCCTGACACAGTCTCGGCCCAGTGCAGAGTGCTCTGCAGAGGCCCAACAGTATCCCACAAATCATCAGCCAGGCTGGTCCTGACACTGCTCCGTCCAGTGCACAGTGCTCTGCAAGGGGCCCAACAGTATCGCACCAATCACCAGCCAGAGCTGGTCTTGACCGCTATCTGTCACAGCTCAGAGTGCCCTGAAAGGGGCTCGACAGAATCACCAATCACCAGCCAGGCTGGTCCTGACACTGTCTGTCAGGTGCAGGTGCTCTGCAAGCGGCGCGACAGTATCACACCATTCATCAGCCAGGCTGGTCCAGACACTGTCTGTCCAGCGCGAGTGCTGTGCAAGGCTCGACAGAATCCACCAATCACCAGCCAGGCTGGTCCTGACACTGTCTGTCCAGTGCAGAGTGACCCACAGGGGGCTTGACGGTATCCACGCAATCACCAGCCAGGCTAGTCCTGACACTGTCTGTCCAGTGCATCAGTGCCCCTGCAGGTGGCTCGACAGTATCCCAGCAATCACCAGCCAGGCTGGTCCTGACACTGTCTGTCCAGTGCAGAGGTGCTCTGCGGGCGCTCGACAGTATCACACAATCACCAGCCAGGCTGGTCCTGACACTGTCTGTCCAGTGCAGGTATACGCTGCAAGGGGCTCGACAGTATCGCACAATCACCAGCCAGGCTGGTCACGGCACTGTCTGTCGGTGCAGAGCTCTGCAGGGGTTCGACAGCATCTCACCACTCATCAGCCAGGCTGGTCCTGACACTGTCTGCCCAGTGCAGAGTGCACTGCAAGGGGCTCGACAGTATCGCACCAATCACCAGCCAGGCAGATCCTGACACTGTCTGTCCTGCGCAGAGTGCTCTGCGGGGGGCTCGACAGCATCGCACCACTCATCAGCCAGGCTGGTCCTGACACTCTCTGTCATGCGCAGAGTGCTCTGCAAGGGGCTCAACGGCATCGCACCACTCACAAGCCAGGCTGGTCCTGACACTGTCTGTCCAGTGCAGAGTGCTCTGCAAAGGGCTCGACAGCATCACACCAATCATCAGCCAGGCTGGTCCTGACACTGTCTGTCCAGTGCAGAGTGCTCCACAAGGGGTTCGACAGCATCCCACCAATCCTCAGCCAGGCTGGTCCTGACACTGTCTGTCCAGTGCAGAGTGCTCTGCAAGGGGAACGACAGTATCACACCACTCACCAGCCAGGCTGGTCCTGACACTGTCTGTCCAGTGCAGAGTGCGCTGCAAGGGGCTCGATAGTATCGCACCAATCACCAGTCAGGCTAGTCCTGACACTGTCTGTCCAGAGTAGAGAGCTCAAGAAGGGGTTTGCCAGTATCACACCATTCACCAGCCAGGCTGGTCCTGACACTGTCTGTCCAGAGCAGAGTGCTCTGCAAGGGGCTCGACAGTATCCCACCAATCACCAGCCAGGCAGGTATTGACACTGTCTGTCCAGCGCAGAGTGCTCTGCAGGGGCTAGACAGTATCCCACCAATCACCAGCCAGGCTGGTCCTGACACTGTCTGTCCAGTGCAGAGTGCTCTGCAAGGGGCTCAACAGTATCCACAAATCATCAGCCAGCTGGTCCTGACACTGTCTGTCCAGTGCACAGTGCTCAGCAAGGGGCTCAACAGTATCGCACCAATCACCAGCCAGGCTGGTCTTGACACTGTCTGTCCAGCTCAGAGTGCCCTGCAAGAGGCTTGACAGAATCACAGCAATCACCAGCCAGGCTGGTCCTGACACTAGCCTGTCCAGTGCAGAGTGCTCTGCAAGCGGCTCGACAGTATCACCATTCATCAGCCACGCTGGTCCTGACAGTGTCTGTCCAGCGCGGAAATTAACATGCAAAGGGGCTGGAGCAAGAATCCCACAATCACCAGCCAGGCTGGTTCCTGACACTGTCTGTCCAGTGCAGAGTGCACTGCAAGGGGCTGAAATAGTATCGCAGCAATCACCAGACAGTCTGGTCCTGACACTGTCTGTCCAGAGTAGAGAGCTCAAGAAGGGGTTTGCCAGTATCACACCATTCACCAGCCAGGCTGGTCCTGACACTGTCTGTCCAGAGTAGAGTGCTCTGCAAGGGGCTCGACAGTATCCCACCAATCAACAGCCAGGCAGGTCCTGACACTGTCTGTCCAGCGCCAGAGTGCTCTGCACGGCTCAGACAGTATCCCACCAATCACCAGCCAGGCTGGTCACAGTACACGTCTGTCAGTGAAGGGAGCTGCTCTGCAAGGGCTGAAACAGCATTGCACCACTCACCAGCCAAGCTGCTCCTGACACTGTCTATCCTGGCAAAGTGCTCTACAAGGGGTCTCAAACAGTATCGCACCACTCATCAGCCTGGCTGATCCACAGCACTGTCTGTCCAGTGCAGAGTGCTCAGAAAAGAGGCTCGACAGCATCGCTCATCACCAGCCAGGCTGGTCCTGACACTGTCTGTCCAGTGCAGAGTGCTCTGCAAGGAGCTCGACAGTATCACACCATTCATCAGCCAGGCTGGTCCTGACACTGTCTGTCCAGCGCAGAGTGCTCAGCAAAGGGCTCGACAGCATCGCACCACTCACCAGCCAGGCTGGTCCTGACACTGTCTGTCCAGTGCAGAGTGCTCTGCAAAGCGGCTCGACAGTATCACACCATTCATCAGCCAGGCTGGTCCTGACACTGTCTGTCCAGCGCAGAGTGCTGTGCAAGGGGCTCGACAGAATCCCACCAATCACCAGCCAGGCTGGTCCTGACACTGTCTGTCCAGTGCAGAGTGACCTACAGGGGGCTTGACAGTATCACCAATCACCAGCCAGGCTGGTTCTGACACTGTCTGTCCAGTGCATAGTGCCCTGCAGGTGGCTCGACAGTGTCCAGCAATCACCAGCCAGGCTGGTCCTGACACTGTCTGTCCAGTGCAGAGTGCTCTGCAGGGCGCTCGACAGTATCACACCAATCACCAGCCAGGCTGGTCCTGACACTGTCTGTCCAGTGCAGAGTGCACTGCAAGGGGCTCAACAGTATCGCACCAATCACCAGCCAGTCTGGTCCTGACACTGTCTGTCCAGTGCAGAGTGCACTGCTAGGGGCTCGACAGCATTGCACCACTCACCAGCCAGGCTGGTCCTGACACCGTCTGTCCAGTGCAGAGTGCACTGCAAGGGGCTCGACAGTATCGCACCAATCACCAGCCATGCTGGTCCTGACACTGTCTGTCCAGTGCAGAGTGCTCTGCTGGGGGTTCGACAGCATCTCACCACTCATCAGCCATGCTGGTACTGACACTGTCTGTCCAGTGCAGAGTGCACAAGGGGCTTGACGGTATCACACCAATGCCAGCCAGGCCAGATCCTGACACTGTCTGTCCTGCGCAGAGTGCTCCTGCGGGGAAGCTGAACAGCATCGCACCACTCATCAGCCCAGGCTGGTCCTGACACTCTCTGTCCTGCGCAGAGTGCTCTGCAAGGGGTTCGACAGCATCTCACCACTCACCAGCCAGGCTGGTGCTGACACTGTCTGTCCAGTGCAGAGTGCTCTGCAGGGGGCTAGACAATATTGCACCAATCATCAGCGAGGCTGGTCCTGACACTGTCTGTCCAGAGCAGAGTGCTCTGTAAGGTGCTCGTCAGTATCCCACCAATCACCAGCCAGGCTGGTCCTGACACAGTCTGTCAGGTGAAGAGTGCTCTGCAAGGTGCTCGACAGCATCCCACCAATCACCTGTCAGTCTGGTCCTGACACTGTCTGTCCAGTGCAGAGTGCTCTGCAGGGGCTTGACAGTATCACTCTAATCACCAGCCAGGCTGGTACTGACACTGTCTGTCCAGTGTAGAGTACTGCAAGGGGCTCGACAGTATCGCTGCTCACCAGCCAGGTTGGTCAAGACACTGTCTGTCCAGCGGAGTGCTCTGCAAGGGGCTTGACATTATCGCATAATCATCCAGCCAGGCTGGTTCTGACTGTCTGTCCAGGCGCGGAAATTGCTCTGCAGGGGGCTGAACGGTATCACACCAATCACCAGCCAGGCTGGTCCTGACACCGCCTTCTGTGCAGTGAGTGTTCCATCATGTGTTGAGCAGAATCCTAACAATCTCAGCCAGGCTGGTGCTGACACTGTCTCGCCAGTGCAGAGTGCTCTGCAGGGGCTGAGCAGTATTCGCATCAATCATCAGCCAGGCTGGTCCTGACACTGTCTGTGCAGTGCAGATTGCTCTGCAAGGTGCTCGAGTAGATATCACCAATCACCAGTCAGGCTGGTCCTGACACAGTCTGTCGGTGCAGTGTGCTCTGCAAGGTGCCGACAGTATCCCACCAATCACCAGCCGGTCTGGTCCTGACACTGTGTCGTCCAGTGTATGCTCTGCAGGGGCTGACAGTATCACGCAATCACCAGCCAGGCTGGTCCTGACACTGTCTGTCCGGTGCAGAGTGCTCGCAAGGAGTTCGGTAGAATCCCGCAATCCTCAACCAGGCTGGTGCTGACACAGTCTGTCCAGTGCAGAGTGCTCTGCAGGGGGCTAGACAGTATCGCACCAATCATCAGCCAGGCTGGTCCTGACACTGTCTGTCCAGTGCAGAGTGCTCTGCAAGGGGCTCGACAGTATCACACCAATCATCAGCCAGGCTGGTCCTGACACTGTCTGTCCAGTGCAGAGTGCTCTGCAGGGGGCTAGACAGTATCGCACCACTCACCAGCCAGGCTGGTCAAGACACTGTCTGTCCAGTGCTGAGTGCTCTGCAAAGGGCTCGACAGCATCACAACAATCATCAGCCAGGCTGCTCCTGACACTGTCTGTCCAGTGCAGAGTGCTCCGCAAGGGGTTCGACAGTATCCCACCAATCCTCAGCCATGCTGGTCCTGACACTGTCTGTCCAGTGCAGAGTGCTCAACAATGGGCACGACAGGATACTTCACCACCAGCCAGTGGCTGGTCAGACACTGTCTGTCCAGTGCAGAGTGCTCTGCAAGGGTTCAACAGTATCGCGCAATCATCGGCAGGTCAGTTTGCTGACACTGTCTGTCCAGTGCAGAGTGCTCTGCAGTTCGACAGTATCCACCAATCTCCAGCTAGGCTGGTCCAGACATGTCTGTCCAGTGCGGAGTGCTCTGCAAGGAGCTCGACAGTAACACCAATCACCAGCCAGGCTGGTCCTGACACTGTCTGTCCAGTGCAGAGTGCTCTGCAGTGGCTCGACAGTATCACCATGACCAGCCAGTCTGGTCCTGACACTGTCTGTCGAGTGCAGAAGTGACCTACAGGGGCTTGACGGTATCCACCAATCACCAGCTAGCTGGTCCTGACACTATTTTGTCAGTGCATAGTGCCCTGCAGGTGACTGTACAGTATCCAGCAATCACCAGCCAGGCTGGTCCTGACACTGTTTTTCCAGTGCAGTGTGCTCGTGGAGGCTCGGCAGTATCACACCAATCACCAGCCAGGCTGTTCCTGACACTGTCTGTCCAGTGCAGAGTGCACTGCGAGGGCTCAACAGTATCGCACCAATCACCAGCCAGTCTGGTCCTGACACTGTTTGTCCAGTGCAGGTGCACTGCTAGAGGGCTCGACATTGCTGCCACCCTAGCCAGGCTGGTGCCTGGACACTGTCTGTCCAGTGCAGAGTGCGCTGCAAGGGCTCTCTACAGTGTCGTGCGATCACCAGCAGGCTGGTCCTGACACTGTCTGTCGGTGCAGAGTGCTCTGCGGGGGTTCGACAGCATCTCACCACTCATCAGGCCAGGCTGGTCCTGACACTGTCTGTCCAGTGCAGAGTGCAGTGCAGGGGCTTGACAGTATCGCACTAATCACCAGCGCCAGGCAGATCTCGACACTGTCTGTCCTGCGAGTGCTCTGCGGGGGCTCGTCAGCATCGCATCACTCATCAGTGGCTGGCTTTCCTGACACTCTGTCCTGCATGAGTGCTCTGCAGGGCTCAACAGCATCACCACTCACCAGCCAGGCTGGTCCTGACTTGTCTGTCCAGTGTGGAGTGCTGCAAAGGGCTCGACAGCATCACACCAATCATCAGCCAGGCTGGTCCTGACACTGCTGTCAGGTGCAGAGTTCTCCATAAGGGGTTCTGACAGCATCCCACCAATCCTCAGTCAGGCTAGTCGGGACTTCGTCTGTCCAGTGCAGAGTGCTCTGCAAGGGAGCACATTATCACACCACTCACCAGCCAGGCTGGTCCTGACACTGTCTGTCGAGTGCAGAGTGTTGCTGCAGGGGCTCGATAGTATGTAGCAATCAC
Source organism: Neoceratodus forsteri (assembly GCA_016271365.2). Lineage (NCBI taxonomy): Eukaryota > Metazoa > Chordata > Ceratodontiformes > Ceratodontidae > Neoceratodus > Neoceratodus forsteri. The sequence continues at coordinate 543,246,101 of JADMNL010000023.1, forward strand.
CATTGATCTGGTCCTGACTTTGTCTGTCCAGAGTAGAGTGCTCAAGAGGGGTTTGCCAGTATCACATCATTCACCAGCCAGGCTGGTCTGATACGTCTGTCCAGAGCAGAGTGCTCTGCAAGGGCTCGACAGTATCCCACCAATCACCAGCCAGGCAGGTACTGACACTGTCTGTCCAGCGCAGAGTTCTCTGAGCAGGGCTAGACAGTATCCCACCAATCACCAGCCAGGCTGGTCCTGTCTTCTGTTCGTCCAGTGCAGAGTGCTCTGCAGGGGGCTCAACAGTATCCCACAAATTAATCAGCCAGGCTGGTTCCTGACACTGTCTGTCCAGTGCAGGTGCTCTGCAAGGGGCTCAACAGTATCGCACCAATCACCAGCCAGGCTGGTCTTGACACTGTCTGTCCAGCTCAGAGTGCCCTGCAAGGGGCTCGACAGAATCACACCAATCACCAGCCAGGCTGGTCCTGACACTGTCTGTCCAGTGCAGAGTGCTCTGGAAATGGCTCGACAGTATCTACACCATTCATCAGCCAGGCTGGTCCTGACAGTGTCTGTCGAGCGCAGAGTGCTGTGCACGGGTGCTCGACAGAATCCTCAATCACCAGCCGGCTGGTCCTGACACTGTCTGTCCAGTGCAGAGTGATCACAGGGGGCTTGACAGTATCCACCAATCACCAGCCAGGCTGGTCCTGACACTGTCTGTCGAGTGCATAGTGCCCTGCAGGTGGCTCGACAGTGTCCCAGCAATCACCAGCCAGGCTGGTCCTGACACTGTCTGTCCAGTGCAGAGTGCTCTGTGGGGGCGCTTGACAGTATCACACCAATCACCAACTAGGCTGGTCCTGACACTGTCTGTGGGGGCAAAATTGCACTGCAGGGCTCGAGCAGTATCGCACCAATCACCAGCCAGGCTGGTCCCGATACTGTCTGTCCAGTGCAGAGTGCTCTGCAAGGGGCTCAACAGTATCCCACAAATCATCAGCAAGGCTGGTCCTGACACTATAAGCTCAGTGCAGTGCTCTGCAAGAGTTGGCAAGGGCTCGACAGTATCACATCAATCACCAGTCAGACTGGTCCTGACGCTGTCTGTCCGGTGCAGAGTCTCCTGCGGGGTCTCGACAGCATCACGCAATTACCAGCCAGGCTGGTCCTGGCACTGTCTGTCGGTGCAGATGTGCTCTGCAAGGCTTGACTAGCATCTCACCAATCACCAGCCAGGCTGGTCCCACACTGTCTGTCCAGTAGAGGTCGCGGCTCGACAGTATCCCACCAATCACCAGCCAGGCGTTGGTCCTGACACTCTCTGTCCAGTGTAGAGTGCCCTGCAAGGGGCTCAACAGTATCCCACCAATCATCAGCCATGCTGGTCCTGACACTGTCTGTCCAGCGCAGAGTGCTCTGCAAGGGGCTTGACAGTATCCCACCAATCATCAGCCAGGCTGGTCCTATCACTGTCTGTCCAGTGCAGAGTGCTCTGCAAGGGGCTAGACAATATCGCACAAGTCATAAGCCAGGCTGGTCCTGACACTGTCTGTCCAGTGCAGAGTGGTCTGCAAGGGGTTCAACAGTATCACACCAATCACCAGCCAGGCTGGTCCTGACACTGTCTGTCTGGCACAGAGTGCTCTGCGGGGACTCGACAGTTTGCCACCAATCACCAGCCAGGTTGGTCCTGACAGTGTCTGTCCAATGAAGAGTGCTCTGCAGGGGGCTCGACAGTATCACACCACATCAGCCAGGCTGGTCCTGACACTGTCTATCAATGCAGATTGCTCTGCAGGCTGAACAGTATCCACCAATCAGCAGCCAGGCTGGTCTCGACAATGTCTGTCCAGCGCAGAGTGCTCTGCAGGGCTCGACAGTGTCCACCAATCACCAGCCAGGCTGGTCCTGACACTGTCTGTCCAGTGCAAAGTGCTTTGCAAGTGGCTCCGACAGTTTACGCACCACTCATCAGCCAGGCTGGTCCTGACACTGTCTGTCCAGGCGCCAGAGTGCTCTGCAAGGGTCTCGACAGCATCGCACTCAATCATCAGCAGGCTGGTCCTGGCACTTTTGTCTGTCCAGTGGAGAGTGCTCTGCAAGGGCTCGACAGTATACCGCAATCACCAGCCAGGCTGGTCCTGGACTGTCTGTCCGCTGGAGAGTGCTCTACAAGGGGCTGTAGGCATTGTGCACCAATCATCAGCCAGGCTGGTGCTGTCACTGTCTGTTCCAGTGCAGAGTGCTCTGCAGAGGACTCAGCAGTATCCGCACCAAGCATCAGCTGTTTGGTGCTGACACTGTCTGTCCAAGCAGAGTGCTCACAAGGGGCCCGACAGTATCACACCACTCATCAGCCAGGCTGATCCTAACACTGTCTGTCCAGTGCAGAGTGCTCTGCAAGGGGCTCGACAGGATCGCACCTCTCACCAGCCAGGCTGGTGCTGACACTGTCTGTCCAAAGCAGAGTGCTCTACAAGGGCTCGACAGTATCACACCACTCATCAGCCACGCTGATCCTAACACTGTCTGTCCAGTGCAGAGTGCTCTGCAATGGGCTCGACAGCATCACACCTCTCACCAGCCAGGCTGGTCCTGACACTGTCTGTCCAGTGCAGAGTGCTCTGCAAGGGGCTCGACTGCATCGCACCTCTCACCAGCCAGGCTGGTCCTGACACTGTCTGTTCAGTTCAGAGTGTTCTGCACAGGGCTCGACAATATCCCACCAATCTTCGCCAGGCTGGTCACGGCAATGTCTGTCCAGTGCAGAGTGCTCTGCATGAAATCGACAGTATCACACCAATCACCAGTCAGGCTGGTCTGGCGCTGTCTGTCCAGTAGCAGTGCCTGCAGGGGGCTCGACAGCATCACACCAATTACCAGCCAGGCTGGTCGTGACACTGTCTGTCCAGTGCAGATTCTGCAAGGGCTCGACAGTATCACCAATCACCAGCCAGGCTGGTCTGACACTGTCCAGTGCGGAGATTGCCTGCAAGGGCTCGACAGTATCACAGCAATCACCAGCCGAGTTGGTTCTGACACACTCCCTGTCCAGTGTAGAGTGCCCTGCAAGGCTCGACAGTATCCCCAATCATCGGTCAGGCTGGTCTATCATTGTCTGTCCAGTGCAGAGTGCTCTGAAAGGGAAGCCTACGGTATCGCACAAGCTCATAAGCCAGGCTAGTCCTGGCACTGTCTGTCCAGTTCGAGTGCTCTGCAAGGGTTCAACAGGAATCACACCAATCACCAGCCAGGCTGGTCCTGCCACTGTCTCTTCGGTGCAGGTGCTCTGCTGAGGCTGACGGTATCCCGCAATCACCAGCCAGGCTGGTCTCATTGTTCTGTCCGGTGCAGAGTGCTCTGTGGGGGCTCGACAGTATCCCGCCAATCACACCAGCCAGGTTGGTCCTGACAGTGTCTGTCCAGCGCAGAGTGCTCTGCAGGGGCTGGGCAGTATCACACCACACATCAGCCAGTCTGGTCCTGACACTGTCTATCGAGTGCAGATTGCCCTGCAGGCTCAACAGTATCCGCAATCACCAGCCAGGCTGGCCCGGACACTGTCTGTCCAGGCAGAGTGCTCTGCATGAGCTCGACAGTATCGCACCAATCACCAGCCAGGCGGGTTCCTGACACTGTCTGTCCAGTGCAGAGTGCTCTGCAAGTGGCTCGTACAGTGTCGCTACCTCATCAGCCAGGCTGGTCCTGACACTGTCTGTCCAGCGCGAGTGCTCTGCAAGGGGCCCACAGCATCGCGTAATCATCAGCAGGCTGGTCCTGACACTGTCTGTCCAGTGCAGAGTGGTCTGCAAGGGCTGAGTAGTATCCACCAATCTGTCAGACTGGTCCTGGCACTGTCTGTCAGCGGAGGTGCTCTGCAAGGGCTCGACATTATCACCAATCCTCAGCCAGGCTGGTGCTCGGCACTGTCTGTCAGTGCAGAGTGCTCTGCGAGAGGACTCGACTGTATCGCGCAAAGCATCAGCCAGGCTGGTGCGGCACTGTCTGTCGAGTGCAGAGTGCTCTGCAAGGCTGCGACAGGCCGCCCCTCTCCTGCTTGGTACAGATTCACAGCACTATCTGTCGGTGAAATTATCTGCAAGGAAGCAGCAGTAATGCACCACTCACCAACCATGCTGGTCCTCACACTGTCTGTCCAGTGCAGTGCTCTGCAAGGAGCTCGACAGTATCCCACTAATCATCAGCGAGGCTGGTCCTGACACTGTCTGTTTCAGTTCAGAGTGCCTGGGCCCGATAGTATCCACAAATCCTCAGCCTGGCTGGTCCTGGACACTGTCTGCTCCAGCACAGAGTGCTTCTGCAAAGGGCCTCGCAGTATCTCACCAATCACCAGTCAGGCTGGTCCTGACACTGTCTGTCCAGTGCAGAGTGCTCTGCAAGATGTTGGACAGAACCGCACCAATCACCAGCCAGGCTGGTCCTGACACTGTCTGTTCAGTTCAGAGTGCTCTGCAGGGGGCTCGACAGTATCACAGCAATCACCAGTCAGGCTGGTCCTGACGCTGTCTGTCCAGTGCAGAGTGCTCTGCAGGGGGCTCGACAGCATCACACCAATTACCAGCCAGGCTGGTCCTGACACTGCCTGTCTAGTGTAGAGTGCTCTGCAAGGGGCTCGACAGTATCCCACCAATCACAAGCCAGGCTGATCCTGACACTGTCCAGTGCAGAGTGCTCTGCAAGGGGCTCGACAGTATCACACCAATCACTAGCCAGGCTGGTCCTGACACTGTCTGTCCAGCGCAGAGTGCTCTGCAAGGGGCTCGACAGTATCCCACCAATCATCAGCCAGGTTGGTCCTATCACTGTCTGTCCAGTGCTGAGTGCTCTGCAAGATGCTCGACAGCATCGCACCAATCACCAGCCTGGCTGGTCCTGACACTGTCTGTTCAGTTCAGAGTGTTCTGCAGGGGGCTCGACAGTATCCCACCAATCACCAGCCAGGCTGGTCCTGACACTGTCTGTCCAGTGCAGAGTGCTCTGCAAGGGGCTGACAGTATTACACCAATCACCAGTCAGACTGGTCCTGACGCTGTCTGTCCAGTGCAAAGTGCTCTGCAGGGGGCTCGACAGCATCACACCAATTACCAGCCAGGCTGGTCCTGACACTGTCCAGTGCAGAGTGCTCTGCAAGGGGCTCGACAGTATCACAGCAATCACCAGCCAGGCTGGTCCTGACACTCTCTGTCCAGTGTAGAGTGCCCTGCAAGGGGCTCGACAGTATCCCACCAATCGTCAGGCAGGCTGGTCCTATCATTGTCTGTCCAGTGCAGAGTGCTCTGCAAGGGGCTCGACAGTATCGCACAACTCATAAGCCAGGCTAGTCCTGACACTGTCTGTCCAGTGCAGAGTGCTCTGCAAGGGTTTCAACAGTATCACACCAATCACCAGCCCGGCTGGTCCTGCCACTGTCTCTTCAGTGCAGAGTGCTCTGCAGGGGGCTCGACAGTATCCCACCAATCACCAGCCAGGCTGGTCCTGACATTGTCTGTCCAGTGCAGAGTGCTCTGTGGGGGGGCTCGACAGTATCCCACCAATCACCAGCCAGGTTGGTCCTGACAGTGTCTGTCCAGCGCAGAGTGCTCTGCAGGGGGCTCGAAAGTATCACACCACACATCAGCCAGTCTGGTCCTGACACTGTCTATCCAGTGCAGATTGCCCTGCAGGGGGCTCAACAGTATCCCACCAATCACCAGCCAGGCTGGCCCTGACACTGTCTGTCCAGGGCAGAGTGCTCTGCATGGAGCTCGACAGTATCGCACCAATCACCAGCCAGGCTGGTCCTGACACTGTCTGTCCAGTGCAGAGTGCTCTGCAAGTGGCTCGACAGTATCGCACCACTCATCAGCCAGGCTGGTCCTGACTGTCTGTCCAGCGCGAGGGTGCTCTGCAAGGGCTCAGACAGCATCGGCAATCATCAGCCAGGCTGGTCCTGACACTGTCTGTCCAGTGCAGAGTGGTCTGCAAGGGGCTCGACAGTATCCACCAATCACCAGCCAGACTGGTCCTGGCACTGTCTGTCCAGCGCAGAGTGCTCTGCAAGGGGCTCGACATTATCACACCAATCCTCAGCCAGGCTGGTGCTGACACTGTCTGTCCAGTGCAGAGTGCTCTGCAGAGGACTCGACTGTATCGCACCAAGCATCAGCCAGGCTGGTGCTGACACTGTCTGTCCAGTGCAGAGTGCTCTGCAAGGGGCTCGACAGCATCGCACCTCTCACCAGCCAGGCTGGTCCTGACACTGTCTGTCCAGTGCAGAGTGCTCTGCAAGGCTCTCGACAGTAATGCACCACTCACCAGCCATGCTGGTCCTGACACTGTCTGTCCAGTGCAGAGTGCTCTGCAAGGAGCTCGACAGTATCCCACTAATCATCAGCCAGGCTGGTCCTGACACTGTCTGTTCAGTTCAGAGTGCTCTGCAGGGGGCTCGACAGTATCCCACAAATCACCAGCCTGGCTGGTCCTGACACTGTCTGTCCAGCACAGAGTGCTCTGCAAAGGGCTCGCAGTATCCCACCAATCACCAGCCAGGCTGGTCCTGACACTGTCTGTCCAGTGCAGAGTGCTCTGCAAGATGTTCGACAGCATCGCACCAATCACCAGCCAGGCTGGTCCTTTAGACACTGTCTGTTCAGTTCAGAGAGTTCTGCAGGGGGCTCGACAGTATCACACAGCAATTACCAGTCAGGGTGGACTCCTGGACGTGCTGTTCGTCCAGTGCAGAGTGCTCTGCAGGGCCTCACAGCATCACACCACTACCAGCCAGGCTGGTCCTGACACTGCCTGTCTAGTGTGTAGAGTGCTCTGCAAGGGCCGCCAGTATCCCACCACTCACAAGCCAGGCTGATCCTGACACTGTCCAGTGCAGAGTGCTCTGCAAGTGATTCCGACAGTGTCCACACCAATCACTAGCCAGGCTGGTCCTGACACTGTTCGTCCAGGCAGAGTGCCTTGCAAGGGTTGACAGTATCCCACCAACCATCAGCCAGGTTGGTCCTATCACTGTCTGTCCAGTGCTGAGTGCTCTGCAAGATGCTCGACAGCATCGCACCAATCACCAGCCAGGCTGGTCCTGACACTGTCTGTTCAGTTCAGAGTGTTCTGCAGGGGGCTCGACAGTATCCCACCAATCACCAGCCAGGCTGGTCCTGACACTGTCTGTCCAGTGCAGAGTGCTCTGCAAGGGGCTGGACAGTATTACACCAATCACCAGTCAGACTGGTCCTGACGCTCTCTGTCCAGTGCAAAGTGCTCTGCAGGGGGCTTAACAGCATCACACCAATTACCAGCCAGGCTGGTCCTGACACTGTCCAGTGCAGAGTTTTCTGCAAGGGGCTCGACAGTATCGCATCAATCACCAGCCAGGCTGGTCCTGACACTCTCTGTCCAGTGTAGAGTGCCCTGCAAGGGGCTCGACAGTATCCCACCAATCGTCAGGCAGGCTGGTCCTATCATTGTCTGTCCAGTGCAGAGGCTCTGCAGGGCCTGGCTGTAGCATCGCACAACCATGCGTTAGCTAGTCCTGACACTGTCTGTCCAGTGCAGAGTGCTCTGCAAGGGTTTCAACAGTATCACACCAATCACCAGCCCGGCTGGTCCTGCCACTGTCTCTTCAGTGCAGAGTGCTCTGCAGGGGGCTCGACAGTATCCCACCAATCACCAGCCAGGCTGGTCCTGACACTGTCTGTCCAGCGCAGAGTGCTCTGTGGGGGGGCTCGACAGTATCCCACCAATCACCAGCCAGGTTGGTCCTGACAGTGTCTGTCCAGCGCAGAGTGCTCTGTAGGGGGCTCGACAGTATCATACCACACATCAGCCAGTCTGGTCCTGACACTGTCTATCCAGTGCAAATTGCCCTGCAGGGGGCTCAACAGTATCCCACCAATCACCAGCCAGGCTGGTCCTGACACTGTCTGTCCAGCGCAGAGTGCTCTGCATGTAGCTCGACAGTATTACACCAATCACCAGCCAGGCTGGTCCTGACACTGTCTGTCCAGTGCAGAGTGCTCTGCAAGTGGCTCGACAGTATCGCACCACTCATCAGCCAGGCTGGTCCTGACACTGTCTGTCCAGCGCAGAGTGCTCTGCAAGGGGCTCGACAGCATCGCGGCAATCATCAGCCAGGCTGGTCCTGACACTGTCTGTCCAGTGCAGAGTGGTCTGCAAGGGGCTCGACAGTATTCCACCAATCACCAGCCAGGCTGGTCCTGGCACTGTCTGTCCAGCGCAGAGTGCTCTGCAAGGGGCTCGACATTATCGCACCAATCCTCAGCCAGGCTGGTGCTGACACTGTCTGTCCAGTGCAGAGTGCTCTGCAGAGGACTCGACTGTATAGCACCAAGCATCAGCCAGGCTGGTGCTGACACTGTCTGTCCAAAGCAGAGTGCTCTACAAGGGGCTCGACAGTATCACACCACTCATCAGCCAGGCTGATCCTAACACTGTCTGTCCAGTGCAGAGTGCTGTGCAAGGGGCTCAACAGCATCGCACCTCTCACCAGCCAGGCTGGTCCTGACAATGTCTGTTCAGTTCAGAGTGTTCTGCAGGGGCTCGACAGTATCCCACCAATCACCAGCCAGGCTGGTCCTGACACTGTCTGTCCAGTGCAGAGTGCTCTGCAAGGGGCTCGACAGTATCACAGCAATCACCAGTCAGGCTGGTCCTGACACTGTCTGTCCAGCACAGAGTGCTCTGCAAAGGGCTCGGCAGTATCCCACCAATCACCAGCCAGGCTGGTCCTGACACTGTCTGTCCAGTGCAGAGTGCTCTGCAAGATGTTCGACAGCATCGCACCAATCACCAGCCAGGCTGGTCCTGACACTGTCTGTTCAGTTCAGAGTGCTCTGCAGGGGGCTCGACAGTATCACAGCAATCACCAGTCAGGCTGGTCCTGACGCTGTCTGTCCAGTGCAGAGTGCTCTGCAGGGGGCTCGACAGCATCACACCAATTACCAGCCAGGCTGGTCCTGACACTGCCAGTCTAGTGTAGAGTGCTCTGCAAGGGGCTCAACAGTATTCCACCAATCACAAGCCAGGCTGATCCTGACACTGTCCAGTGCAGAGTGCTCTGCAAGGGGCTCAACAGTATCGCACCAATCACCAGCCAGGCTGGTCCTGACACTGTCTGTCCAGCGCAGAGTGCTCTGCAAGGGGCTCGACAGTATCCCACCAATCATCAGCCAGGTTGGTCCTATCACTGTCTGTCCAGTGCTGAGTGCTCTGCAAGATGCTCGACAGCATCGCACCAATCACCAGCCAGGCTGGTCCTGACACTGTCTGTTCAGTTCAGAGTGTTCTGCAGGGGGCTCGACAGTATCCCACCAATCACCAGCCAGGCTGGTCCTGACACTGTCTGTCCAGTGCAGAGTGCTCTGCATGGGGCTGGACAGTATTACACCAATCACCAGTCAGACTGGTCCTGACGCTCTCTGTCCAGTGCAAAGTGCTCTGCAGGGGGCTCGACAGCATCACACCAATTACCAGCCAGGCTGGTCCTGACACTGTTTGTCCAGTGCAGAGTGCTCTGCAAGGGGCTCGACAGTATCCCACCAATCACCAGCCAGGCTGGTCCTGACACTGTCCAGTGCAGAGTGTTCTGCAAGGGGCTCGACAGTATCGCAGCAATCACCAGCCAGGCTGGTCCTGACACTCTCTGTCCAGTGTAGATTGCCCTGCAAGGCGCTCGACAGTATCCCATCAATCATCAGGCAGGCTGGTCCTATCATTGTCTGTCCAGTGCAGAGTGCTCTGCAAGGGGTTCGACAGTATCGCACAACTCATAAGCCAGGCTAGTCCTGACGCTGTCTGTCCAGTGCAGAGTGCTCTGCAAGGGTTTCAACAGTATCACACCAATCACCAGCCCGGCTGGTCCTGCCACTGTCTCTTCAGTGCAGAGTGCTCTGATGGGGGCTCGACAGTATCCCACCAATCACCAGCCAGGTTGGTCCTGACACTGTCTGTCCAGCGCAGAGTGCTCTGTAGGGGGCTCGACAGTATCACACCACACATCAGCCAGTCTGGTCCTGACACTGTCTATCCAGTGCAAATTGCCCTGCAGGGGGCTCAACAGTATCCCACCAATCACCAGCCAGGCTGGTCCTGACACTGTCTGTCCAGCGCAGAGTGCTCTGCATGTAGCTCTCGACAGTATTACACCAATCACCAGCCAGGCTGGTCCTGACACTGTCTGTCCAGTGCAGAGTGCTCTGCAAGTGGCTCGACAGTATCGCACCACTCATCAGCCAGGCTGGTCCTGACACTGTCTGTCCAGCGCAGAGTGCTCTGCAAGGGGCTCGACAGCATCGCAGCAATCATCAGCCAGGCTGGTCCTGACACTGTCTGTCCAGTGCAGAGTGCTCTGCAAGGGCTCGACAGTATCCCACCAATCACCAGCCAGGCTGGTCCTGGCCCTGTCTTCCAGCGAGTGCTCTGCAAGGTTCGACATTATCGCGACTGTCCTCAGCCAGGCTGGTGCTGACATCATCTGTCCAGTGCAGTGCTCTGCAGAGGACCTCGACTGTATCGCACCGGGCATCAGCCAGGCTGGTGCTGACACTGTCTGTCCAAAGCAGAGTGCTTTCAAGGGCTCGACAGTATCACACCCACTCATCAGCCAGGCTGATCGTAACACTGTCTGTCCAGTGCAGAGTGCTGTGCAAGGCCTGACAGCAACGCGACCTCTCACCAGCCAGGCTGGTCCTGACAATGTCTGTTCAGTTCAGAGTGTTCTGCAGGGGGCTCGACAGTATCCCACCAATCACCAGCCAGGCTGGTCCTGACACTGTCTGTCCAGTGCAGAGTGCTCTGCAAGGGGCTCGACAGTATCACAGCAATCACCAGTCAGGCTGGTCTTGACGCTGTCTGTCCAGTGCAGAGTGCTCTGCGGTGCTTGACAGTATCGCACCAATCACCAGCCAGGCTGGTCCTGACACTCTCTGTCCAGTGTAGAGTGCCCTGCAAGGCGCTCGACAGTATCCAACCAATCATCAGCCATGCTGGTCCTGATACTGTCTGTCCAGCGCAGAGTGCTCTGCAAGGGGCTCGACAGTATCCCACCAATCATCAGCCAGGCTCTTCCTATCACTGTCTGTCCAGTGCAGAGTGGTCTGCAAGAGGCTCGACAGTATCGCACAACTCATAAGCCAGGCTGGTCCTGACACTGTCTGTGCAGTGCAGAGTGCTCTGCAACGGTTTCAACAGTATCACACCAATCACCAGCCAGGCTGGTCCTGCCACTGTCTCTTCTGTGCAGAGTGCTCTGCAGGGGGCTAGACAGTATCCCACCAATGTCCAGCCAGGCTGGTCCTGACACTCTCTGTCCAGCGCAGAGTGCTCTGTGGGGGGCTCGACAGTATCCCACCAATCACCAGCCAGGTTGGTCCTGACAGTGTCTGTCCAGTGCAGAGTGCTCTGCAGGGGGCTCTACAGTATCACACCACACATCAGCCAGTCTGGTCCTGACACTGTCTATCCAGTGCAGAGTGCTCTGCAGAGGACTCTACTGTATCGCACCAAGCATCAGCCAGGCTGGTCCTGACACTGTCTGTCCAAAGCAGAGTGCTCTTCAAGGGGCTCGACAGTATCACACCAATCATCAGCCAGGCTGTTCCTGACACTGTCTGTCCAGTGCAGAGTGCTCTGCAAGGGGCTCGACAGTATCCCACCAATCACCAGCCAGGCTGTTCCTGACACTCTCTGTCCAGTGCAGAGTGCTCTGCAAGGGGCTCAACAGTATCGCACCACTCATCAGCCAGGCTGATCCTAACACTGTCTGTCCAGTGCAGAGTGCTCTGCAAGGGGCTCGACAGCATCGCACCAATCACCAGCCAGGCTGGTCCTGACACTGTCTGTTCAGTTCAGAGTGTTCTGGGGGCTCAACAGTATCCCACCAATCACCAGCCAGGCTGGTCCTGACACTGTCTGTCCAGTGCAGAGTGCTCTGCAAGGCGCTCGACAGCATCGCACCTCTCACCAGCCAGGCTGGTCCTGACACTGTCTGTCCAGTGCAGAGTGCTCTGCAAGGGGCTCGACAGTAATGCACCACTCACCAGCCATGCTGGTCCTGACACTCTCTGTCCAGTGTAGAGTGCCCTGCAAGGGGCTCAACAGTATCCCACCAATCATCAGCCATGCTGGTCCTGACACTGTCTGTCCAGCGCAGAGTGCTCCGCAAGGGGCTTGACAGTATCCCACCAATCATCAGCCAGGCTGGTCCTATCACTGTCTGTCCAGTGCAGAGTGCTCTGCAAGGGGCTCGACAATATCGCACAACTCATAAGCCAGGCTGGTCCTGACACTGTCTGTCCAGTGCAGAGTGCTCTGCAAGGGGCTCGACAGTATCACAGCAATCACCAGTCAGGCTGGTCTTGACGCTGTCTGTCCAGTGCAGAGTGCTCTGCAAGGTGCTTGACAGTATCGCACCAATCACCAGCCAGGCTGGTCCTGACACTCTCTGTCCAGTGTAGAGTGCCCTGCAAGGGGCTCGACAGTATCCAACCAATCATCAGCCATGCTGGTCCTGATACTGTCTGTCCAGCGCAGAGTGCTCTGCAAGGGGCTCGACAGTATCCCACCAATCATCAGCCAGGCTCTTCCTATCACTGTCTGTCCAGTGCAGAGTGGTGCTGCAAGAGGCTCGACAGTATCGCACAACTCATAAGCCAGGCTGGTCCTGACACTGTCTGTGCAGTGCAGAGTGCTCTGCAACGGTTTCAACAGTATCACACCAATCACCAGCCAGGCTGGTCCTGCCACTGTCTCTTCAGTGCAGAGTGCTCTGCAGGGGGCTAGACAGTATCCCACCAATGTCCAGCCAGGCTGGTCCTGACACTCTCTGTCCAGCGCAGAGTGCTCTGTGGGGGGCTCGACAGTATCCCACCAATCACCAGCCAGGTTGGTCCTGACAGTGTCTGTCCAGTGCAGAGTGCTCTGCAGGCGGCTCTACAGTATCACACCACACATCAGCCAGTCTGGTCCTGACACTGTCTATCCAGTGCAGAGTGCTCTGCAGAGGACTCTACTGTATCGCACCAAGCATCAGCCAGGCTGGTCCTGACACTGTCTGTCCAAAGCAGAGTGCTCTTCAAGGGGCTCGACAGTATCACACCAATCATCAGCCAGGCTGTTCCTGACACTGTCTGTCCAGTGCAGAGTGCTCTGCAAGGGGCTCACAGTATCCACCAATCACCAGCCAGGCTGTTCCTGACACTGTCTGTCCAGTGCAGAGTGCTCTGCAAGGGGCTCAACAGTATCGCACCACTCATCAGCCAGGCTGATCCTAACACTGTCTGTCCAGTGCAGAGTGCTCTGCAAGATGCTCGACAGCATCGCACCAATCACCAGCCAGGCTGGTCCTGACACTGTCTGTTCAGTTCAGAGTGTTCTGCAGGGGCTCAACAGTATCCCACCAATCACCAGCCAGGCTGGTTCTGACACTGTCTGTCCAGTGCAGAGTGCTCTGCAAGGGGCTCGACAGCATCACACCTGTCACCAGCCATGCTGGTCCTGACACTGTCTGTCCAGTGCAGAGTGCTCTGCAAGGCGCTCGACTGTAATGCACCACTCACCAGCCATGCTGGTCCTGACACTCTCTGTCCAGTGTAGAGTGCCCTGCAAGGGGCTCAACAGTATCCCACCAATCATCAGCCATGCTGGTCCTGACACTGTCTGTCCAGCGCAGAGTGCTCTGCAAGGGCCTTGACAGTATCCCACCAATCATCAGCCAGGCTGGTCCTATCACTGTCTGTCCAGTGCAGAGTGCTCTGCAAGGGGCTCGACAATATCGCACAACTCATAAGCCAGGCTGGTCCTGACACTGTCTGTCCAGTGCAGAGTGCTCTGCAAGGGGTTCAACAGTATCACACCAATCACCAGCCAGGCTGGTCCTGACACTGTCTCTTCAGTGCAGCGTGCTCTGCCGGGGGCCCGACAGTATCCCACCAATCACCAGCCAGGCTGGTCCTGACACTGTCTGTCTGGCGCAGAGTGCTCTGCGGGGACTCGACAGTATCCCACCAATCACCAGCCAGGTTGGTCCTGACAGTGTCTGTCCAATGAAGAGTGCTCTGCAGGGGGCTCGACAGTATCACACCACACATCAGCCAGGCTGGTCCTGACACTGTCTATCCAATGCAGATTGCCCTGCAGGGGGCTCAACAGTATCCCACCAATCAGCAGCCAGGCTGGTCCTGACAATGTCTGTCCAGCGCAGAGTGCTCTGCAGGAGCTCGACAGTATCCCACCAATCACCAGCCAGGCTGGTCCTGACACTGTCTGTCCAGTGCAAAGTGCTCTGCAAGTGGCTCGACAGTTTCGCACCACTCATCAGCCAGGCTGGTCCTGACACTGTCTGTCCAGCGCAGAGTGCTCTGCAAGGGTCTCGACAGCATCGCACCAATCATCAGCCAGGCTGGTCCTGACACTGTCTGTCCAGTGCAGAGTGCTCTGCAAGGCGCTCGACAGTATACCACCAATCACCAGCCAGGCTGGTCCTGGCACTGTCTGTCCAGCGCAGAGTGCTCTACAAGGGGCTCGACATTATCGCACCAATCATCAGCCAGGCTGGTGCTGACACTGTCTGTCCAGTGCAGAGTGCTCTGCAGAGGACTCAACAGTATCGCACCAAGCATCAGCCAGGCTGGTGCTGACACTGTCTGTCCAAAGCAGAGTGCTCTACAAGGGGCTCGACAGTATCACACCACTCATCAGCCAGGCTGATCCTAACACTGTCTGTCCAGTGCAGAGTGCTCTGCAAGGGGCTCGACAGGATCGCACCTCTCACCAGCCAGGCTGGTCCTGACACTGTCTGTCCAGTGCAGAGTGCTCTGCAAGGGGCTCGACAGCATCGCACCACTCACCAGCCAGGCTGGTCCTGACACTGTCTGTCCAGTGCAGAGTGCTCTGCAGGGGCTCGACAGCATCGCACCAATCACCAGCCAGGCTGGTCCTGACACTGTCTGTCCAGTGCAGAGTGCTCTGCAAGGAGCTCGACAATAACGCACCAATCATGAGCCAGGCTGGTCCTGACACTGTCTGTCCAGTGCAGAGTGCTCTACAATGGGCTCGAATGTATCACAGCAATCACCAGCCAGGCTGGTCCTGACAGTGTCTGTCCAGTGCAGAGTGCTCTGCAAGGGGCTCGACAGCATCGCATCAATCTTCAGCCAGGCTGGTCCTGACACTGTCTGTCCAGTGCAGAGTGCTCTGCAAGGGGCTCGACAGTATCGCACAACTCATCAGCCAGGCTGGTCCTGACACTGTCTGTCCAGTGCAGAGTGGTCTGCATGGGGCTTGACAGTATCGCACCCTTCACCAGCCAGGCTGGTCCTGACACTGTCTGTCCAGCGCAGAGTGTTGTGCAAGGGGCATGACAGCATCGCACCAATCACCAGCCAGGCTGGTCCTGAAACTGTCTGTCCAGTGCAGAACACTCTGCAGGAGCTCGACAGTATCCCACCAATCACCAGCCAGGCTGGTCCTGACACTGTCTGTCCAGTGCAGAGTGCTCTGCAAGGGGCTCGACAGTATCGCACTAATCACCAGCTAGTCTGGTCCTGACACTGTCTGTCCAGTGCAGAGTGCTCTGCCAGGGGTGCACCAATCATCAGCCTGGCTGATCATGACAGTATTCTGGCTCGCTGGGTGGAACCTTCAGTTATTTCAAAGGAGAGAGATGACCCTATTATAGGTCATCTCTTTCCTTTGATCTATGCCACCCAGCGAGCCAGCTGATCTGTCATGATTAGCCTGCTGAGGTTGAATTACGCCGTGTAACAAAAATAAAATCCATCATTGTCTGTTGCTGTCACCGCCATTACTGTTCCCTCAGCGACCCTCCAACTCTGCACCAGCACCCTTCACCCCCACAAACACAGCACAGACACAAAGGGTGCCCAGTCCCAAATGTTGCCCCTGAAATAAAGAAAACCATCCCTTGTAGTTTTTTGTTACACCCTGTAACGAAGAAAACTGTTCATCAATGTCTGTTGTTGCTGGCACCATTACTGGTCCCCCCACTGACCCTCCCTCTCAGCACCCACGACCCCACCCCCCAGACAAAAATAACACAGACACTGGGGGTGCCCAGTCCCACAGTGTTGCCTCCCGAAATAAAGAGAACTGTTCCTAGTAATTTTTGTTTTATTATTAACTATACCATATAAAAACGAAAAACTGTCCATCGATGTCTGTTGCTGTGGCCACCGTTAGTCCCCCCACCCAACCCTCCCACTCAGCACCCACCCCCCCACACACAAACATAACATTGACACTGGGGTGCTCTAATTCCCAGTGTCACCACCTAAAATAAAGAAAATCATTCCTTATAGTTTTTTTAATATGTCCTGTAAAAAAAAGACAACTGTCCATTGATGTTTTTTGCTGCCACCGCCGATAGTCCCCCCACACCACGCTCCCACTCAGCACCCACCACTCCACCCCAAGCCCTTACTTATCACTGGGGGTCCAATGCTATAATCCTCTCTGGATCATAGACATGTCTTTATTCTTCAGCACCAGACGAAGTGAGGAAATCAGGTAAGCGATTAAATGCATTTCAGTGGGTGTTTGAGCTTACAGTAGTGGCATAACTTGGCAATTTTTGAATATTTTCACCACAGATTTTCAACACGCCTTTTTTGGGACCCCACCTCTTGAACAATGGCAGTTAAATTAGGCAAATCTGTCCTGAAAGGTGATACTAAAGTACTAAGATGCCAGCAGAGTAAGCCTAAAGGTCTATCGAGTCTGCTCGAAAATCAGCATCCGGTCAGAACACCATTGCCACCCCCCTCCTCCCCCCATAAATCCCCTCGACCCCATCCCCCAACAGAGTTACATCTCCAGGCCTGGCATTTCTCAGTTTTATCTTCCTCTTATATCTGTCCCAGCCCCTCTGGTATCCCTCCACTGTATCCACAGCAACCAGCTACTCAGGCAGTGTGTTCCATGGATCCGCCACCCTCTTGGTAAAGTAACATCTCCTAGTCTCCCCTCTGAGCCTCCCACCAACCAGTCTCATGGAATGCCCCATGGTGGCCCCTTCCTCCCTCAGCTGGAACACCCTATTTAGGCTGACCCTGTTCACTCCCTTTAGATATTTAAAGAGCTCGATCATATCCCCTCTGTCCCTCCTCTCCTCTCCTCCAGGGAGTACAAGTTTAGCTCCTCAAGTCTCTCCTCATAAGATCTCTCCCCCAGGCCCAGTATCATCCTGGTCCCTCTCCTCTGGACCCTATCCAGAAGTGCATTGTCCTTTCTTAAGTACAGGTGCTAAAACTGCACACAGTAGTCTACGTGTGGTTGAACCAGGCAGTTGTACAGAGGGAGAAGCACCTTCCGTCTTCTCGAGGTTATCCCCTAGCAATGCACCCAAGCATTTTATTTGCTTTAGCTGCAGCCCTCCTACACTGCTCAGAGTTGTTCATTTTGGCATCCACAACCACTTCAAGATCCTTCCCCTCCCAAAACCTGCAGTTTCTCCCCACCCAAAAAGTATTCATGATCCGGGTTCCTAAGCCCCAAGTGAAGAACCCTACATTTCTTGGCATTAAATCTCAATTTCCAAGTGTGTGACCACCTCTTCAGAGTCTTCAGGTTCCCCTGTAGGGTTCTTCTACCCTCCTCCCCATCCACCACCACCCCCAGCTCCGAGTCATCAGTAAAGAGGCTCGTCGCACTCCTGATACTGTTCCTGATGTTCAGGATGTAAGCATTAAACAGGAGTGGGCTCAACACCAACCCTTGCGGGACCCCACTAATGACCCTCCTTGGAGATGATACCTCCCCCCAACCACCACCCTCTGAAACCGCACATTTAGCCAGTTCCCTATCCACCTCACCATACTTTTTCCTACCCCCATTCCCCCCAGCTTGTTCAGCAACCCTGGGTGTGGCACCGAGTCAAACGCCTTGCTGAAGTCTAGAAAGAGGACATCTCTGGTCCAGTGCCTTTGTCATCCAATCGCAGAACTCCACAAGGTTAGTCTGACATGATCTGCCCTGATTGAAGCCATGCTGGTGATTGTCCAGATGGCCCAGTGTCTCCAGGAACACCTCCAGCCTCACTTTCAAGATGGCCTTCATCATCTTGCCCACCACCGACGTCAGACTGACAGGGTTGTAGTAACCCGGCTCCTCCCATGAGCTGCTTTTGTGAATAGGCATGACATGAGCCATCCTCCAATCCTGAGGCATCCATCCTGTCTGTAGGGAGGAGTTAAAAAGGTCCATTGGAGGTGCAGCAAGGACGTCCTCCATCTCCTTCAGCACCCTAGGATAAAGGCCATCCAGACCCGGTGTCTTATCCGTTCTCAGGGACTTACGGGCCTCCCACACCCCTACCAACAGAAATATCAATGTCGGAGAACTCCTCCCTTCCTCATTTCTAGCCCGCCTCCCCCCATCTAGTGTTGTCCCTCCATCATCTCTTGTGAAGACCGAGGCAAAGTATCCGCCTGCTCCCTGGCCTCTTCTGCCCACCCACTCCCTGACCTCAGTCTGCTAATCTGCCCCTTCACTTTCCTCCTTTCCCTAATGTACCTAAAGAACCCTTTTTCCCCATTTCTGATCCCCAGTGCCAGCCTCTGCTCCATCCTCGCCTTGGCCGATCTCTCCACCCTGGTTGCCTTTTTGGTTAACCTATCGTACTCCACATTGTCCATATCCCTTCGTGAGTGCTTATATCTTCTATAAGCAGCTCTTTTCTTCCCCACCGCCTCCTGGACCTCCCTGGTCCACCAGCTTGGCTTTCTGGCCCTACCAAACTTGCATCAAACCTTTGTGCAGGCCTTGGTAGCTTCCAGGAACCCTCGTTTAATAATTTCCCACCTACTCTCTGTATCCATCTCCACTCTGATCCCCTACAAATACCCACTGAGGATCTCCTCCATGCCCTTAAATTCCACTCCCCTAAAGTCAACCACCACCATTTTAGTGTGATTCCCTTCCCCCCAGATCCAGGGAAAACTAAACCGTGGTATGATCGCTCCCTGCCAGTGGGTCCCTTACAACAAGTTTTCTAACCAGATTGCAGTCAGACAGGACCACATCCAGAGTGCTACCATCCCTCATGGGTCAGTCACCAGTTGGGTAAGGAATGCATCCTGGAAGATGTCCAGCAAGTGCTGCTCTCTAGCCAATGAAGATGTCATAGTGCCCCAATCAACCCGTGGCATGCTATGGTCATGCAGCACCACAGTTGTATCCTCCCCTTGCCCACAGTGATCCTTGAAATTCACCACCAGGTCCTCCTTGAGCTCCTCAGCCTGCATGGGCAGTCTATAGACCACTTCCAGGCTGACCCTCTTACCCCCAGGTGCCTGCAAGGTAACCCATAGCGCCTCTACATTTCCCTCTGCCCCTCCACCCTGCATATATCGATGCCATTCCTAATGATGAGGGCACCTCCTCCTCCCCTGTCCACAGCCCTGTCTTTCCTGAACACAGTGTACCCCACGAGGTTTAGGCCCCAGTCGTGCTGAGGAGTGGCCCAACTTCCAGCGACCGTCGCCACATCCATATCCCCTTCAGTTAGCATCGCCTGAAGCTCAGGCATCTTATTGCCCCTGCTCCTGGTGTTAATCAGAACTGCCCTCCATCCCTGCCCTTGCTGCACCCATCTCCCCAACCCTAGATTCCCCAGTAAACCGAAAGTCCAGCTCCTTTGCTCACTGTCACATGCCCCTGTTAAGCACCCATTCCCCCCTACTGGGGGGAGAAGGCCAAGTCATAGATACATAGACATTGTCAGCAGATAAGGGCTTATGGCCCAGCCAGTCTGCCCATTTGAGCTTGTAAGTTTACTTTATGTTTTCCTAGAAGTCTGTTGCCCCCTACTCCTGACCTCCAGAATTCCTTTATGTCTATCCCATGCATTCTTAAATCCAGTGATTGTTCAGCCCCCACCACTTCCTCTGGCAGGGTGTTCCACTTGTCCACCACCCATTCTGTGAAGAAAATCTTCCTCACATTTCCTCTGAATCGTCCTCCCTCCAACTTCATCCCATGCCTTCTAGTCCTGGAACATCTTTTTAGCTGAAAAATAGTGTATTCCTGCACCCTGTTCCTCCCTGTAAGATACTTGTATGTCTCCATCATATCCCGTCTCTCCCTCTTCTCCTCCAGGGAATACATATTCAGGTCCTTCAACCTGTCCTGATAGGACTTGTGAATCAATCCATGCACCATCTTTGTTGCCCTCCTCTGAACCTTCTCTACCTTGTCTATGTCCTTACATTGGTAAGATCTCCAGAACTGCACACTGCACTCCAGGTGGGGCCTCACTAGTGTCTTGTATAGTGGAATTATGACCTCCCCTTTCCTGCTGGCGATGCCCCTACCTGTGCATCCCAGCATCCTATTTGTTTTACCTGCTGCCTTGTCGCAAAGTTTCACTACTTTGAGGTCATCAGAGATGATAACCCCAAGATCCCTTTCCTGCTTGGTGCATGCTATATCCTCCCCCCCCCAAGTCCTCCCTTGATGTGCCTACCAGCAGCAGCAACACGCCCTAGCCCTCCCCCTTCACAAATTTAAACCTCACCTAGCTTTGATGAACTCGTCAGTTTTAGTTTCAAAACCTCCCCCCAAAATTTAAGTGAAGCCTATCCCTAGCATACAGCCCCTTCTTCTCCCAAGTTCTACCCCAGTCCCCCATCAACCCATGCTTCCTAGCCACACACCATGCTTTGAGCCATTCATTAACCTCCCTGATCTTCTGCTTGTTTCTCACGCTAGCTCTGGGCACTGGGAGGACCTCTGAGAAAGAGACTGTGCACCCTATGGCATGGCACACCCTGGCTAGCTCACAGAACCGTGCTTGTATCTCCTCCACACTACTTCCCTCAATGTCATTAGTGTCTAGGTGCACTAATATGTTAGAGGAGCCCCCACAGTCCTTCACCAGAGCATAAACCAAGTGCTTGGCATTGTGCAGAGTCAAGCCAGATATACTCTTGACCTTGACAGCAGAGCCTTGCCTCTCACTCCCCCCTTCCCACTTAATGCCCCTGATCATGGAGTCCCTTACCAAGAGCTCTTTA
The DNA here is from genome assembly GCA_016271365.2 of Neoceratodus forsteri. Classification (NCBI taxonomy): domain Eukaryota; kingdom Metazoa; phylum Chordata; order Ceratodontiformes; family Ceratodontidae; genus Neoceratodus; species Neoceratodus forsteri. The sequence goes on from JADMNL010000023.1 coordinate 543,267,142, forward strand.
ACTTCCTCCTTCCCCTTCAGCCCAACTCTCTCCTCTGCCACACCCCTTTCACTCCTACCACCTCTCTGTTTCCCGTGCCCACACCATTGATTTGACTGCCAACGGCTACCCTTACTTCCCATTCCAACTATTTCTCTTGTCCAACCGTTTCTCTCCTTGCTCTCCCCCCCGCCTTACCACTCTGGCCTGTCCCAGCAGTACTCCTGTTAGCCTGTGGCCCCTTCTAACTTCTAAGGCTCTTGATTCAACCCCCATTGTTCTTCCCCCACACTGACTCCCTGCTTGTCCCTTTCCCCACCAGGATCTGTGCCCACCCCCCACTGTCCCTCATCCTCCTTCCCTAGGTATTCCTGACTCTGGGCCTCCCTTCCTGTACTATCCCCAGGTCCTCTGTTTGGCCCTATGGTCATGCCCCCAACCACTCCCCCTCACCATCATCCTCCTTTTCCTTCTATCCTCTGCTAACTGTGCCCCTCAAGTCTTCTGAGGCCCCTCTCGCCATGGTGTCCACCTGTTGCGAGTACCTGTTTGAGACCGGGATCTCCCCAGTAGGTTGCTTACCAGTGCCCCCCTCCTGTGAGGCGAGCTCCCTTGCCATGGTCCTTGGAGACCCGTTTACCCATCTGCCAATGCCCCCACTGTCTGCCATCCTTTGCCCTCCTTCTTGTCTGCTTTCCTCAGTCTCTCCCCCCCATTTCTTCTCCCTGGGCTGGCCAGACCCACCGTGATTTCTGATGGCCCCCCATCTTCCTGCACCTTCATTTGCAGGCACCCTCTCCCCCCAATTGTCTGTGGATACATGCCTCCCATCCCCTACATCTATGCCCTTCACCCACCTGTCCAGCTCACACCTGAGCCTGCGCAACTCAGCCTCCAATCCCATCAATCTGGCACATATAGGACAGCGCCCTAGTCTCCACAGTGTACTCATGACCACTGCAGCTCCACAGCCACTGCAACCCACTAGCCTGCTTCTCTTCCATCCTGTAACCGAGGTCCCCCTCCTCTTCCAGTAGTGACCCGCATAGCCCAGCTGCCCCTGTCTGCCATTCCATGCTGCACTTCCCTCCCCCATACCAGTTTCCTCTAACATGTCCCCAACCTGTTGCAGCCATGTGGCTCTGGTCTTCTCAAGGGTACCGTCTATTAACCAGTGGCTCCCCTGCTGCAGGAAGTAGATTGAACCAAGGCAGTTTAAATCAAGTCAAAGCAATGCAATATCTAGCTAGCATCAAATGTGTCATCTAACTAATCAGCTCAAGCAAACACAGCACTCGTCCACTCCAGGAAGAGCAATATAGTTTCAACCCAGCCAACACAGCTTGCCCTTATTGATCCCAGATTATCCTCCAACCCAAAACAGCACCCTTAATAAGACCAAGTTTACCCCAAATGCCCTACCCTACCCAATGCAGTGCAAATCCCACAACAAAGCCAAATACCATCAAATTTGTCATTAAGTCTGTTGAAGACAGCTTGCAGCAGGCAGCTACAAATTTAGTTATAAAAAGAACACAGCAATCTCTTCAGTCAGCTCTGACCAGTTAAATGTTTCAAGCGAACAGTCCTGTTGTGGAATGTGCAGTCAGACCTCCTGGCCAATCCACGAGTCTTCCTTGCTGCAGGCTCCTCCTCCCACCTGCATTTAATAGAGGTCAGGGCTAGGGTGGGTGGCGAGAGAAAAAAAAACCTCTCTTCTCCGACTCAGCTTTGTGAGTTGCAGCTGGGCTGCTCAGCTTTTGAAGCCTGTCTGCATTCTCAAAACTTGGCGCTTCTAGCCCTGATTGGCTGGGCCATCCTCTTTGGCCACCGATGCAGCCAACCAGAGTCCCCTTTGAAGCTGAAGCAGTCATGTAGCATCCTTGTTGCTGGCCACTGAATGTGGCCACTTTGATCCTCCCTTGGCCACCAGTGCAGCTGCCAGATGCCACCAATGCAGCTCCCTCAGTAGATGCCACCAATTGCGGTGCAAAACCTCCCTCTCTTCTCCGACACAGCTCTGTGAGTTGTGGCTGGGCTGCTTGGCTTTTAAAGCCAGGCCGTAATCTCAACACTTAGTGCCTCCAGCCCTGACTGGCTGGGCCGTCCTCTTCGACTGCCAATGCGGTCAACCATAGTCCCCTTTGTTGCCAAAGCGGCCATATAGCATCCTCATTGCTGGCCACTAAATGTGGCCACCTCGATCCTCCTTTGACCACTGATGCAGCTGCCAGATGCCACTGACACAGCTCCCTCAGTAGATGCTGCCAATTGTGGCAAAAAAACTCCTCTCTTCTCCGATGCAGCTCTGTGATTTCACGGTCACTGCATGAAATCACCTTTTGGACAGGAGCTGAACATTTTCTCCACCCTTGATCATGAGGAGGTCTCATAAGAAGACTATGTTGAACATTTGGGGTAAAAATATTAAAAAACAACAAAGTTATGAGCTTACATTGAAATTTACAAACACAGGCTTGTAACTTTGGTAATGTTCAATATTTTGATCTCAGATTTTCAACATAGCCATTTCTTGACAGCACCTCATAAATGTGACAGCTGTTATTTTTCAAATCCTGACCAAAATGTGCTTTCGTACTTATGGTGCAAAATCACCTTTTGGGCAGGATTTGAAAATGTTCCCCACCCTTGTTTGTAAGGTGGGCTCAAAAGAAGGCTACATGGGGGTCATATGAAGGCTATGTTGAAAATTTGGGGTAACAATATGAGAAAACAACAAACTTGATGAGTCTATGTTGCAATGTTTCAATGCATTCTGGTAACTGTGGTAATTTTCAATATTTTGACCCCAACTTTACAACATAGCAATTTTTTTCACACCATCTCATAAATGAGACATCTGTCATTTTTCAGATTCTACCCAAAATGTGTTTTAACACTTGTGGCACAAAATGATGTTTCAGCCATTGTTTCATAAATGACACCTGTCATGCTCTGAAGGAGAGGTCAGAAAAAGATTGTTAAAAATGTGGGGTAAAAATGTGAAAAACCAACTAAGTTATGAGAAAACGAATTGTTCCAACATTTACTCATAACTTTATTTTTTGCAGATTTGGGCCCCTAATGTTCAACATATCCAGGGACCCTGGTTTTCCATTTTTACTGGTAACACCGGTAGCAATCATGGAATCCTGCTTGGTTTGTGGATTTTTAATTCTTGTACCGGTGCCTCACGGAAATTGCATGTCACTGCACAGAACCTCTAAGATTTCAGCAACTTTTTAAATTTTTTTTATTTTCTCTTTCTATGCCCCCTTCTCACAGCATCAGTCTCCACTTTTCAGAGATTCCCTAAGCTGGGTATTCCCTAGTTTCACCCCAGGTAATGCTCAGGAGCTCCTGTGGGCCTGCCCCTATCCTGCCTGGACTGTACCCCTCAGGTGGGAAGGGAGGGGACCCCAGGTCACCCCTCCACACTCCCTTAGTGTGTGTCGGGCAGCCCAGTGGGTCCTTCATGGAGCCTGGTTATGAAGTCTGCGGCACCTGGGTCCCTTCTACCAGTGGCCAATGTGGGGTGATTGTTCCTGGTTTTTCTGGTCTCTGTCCCTGAGGGCACCGGCACTAGAGGAGATCCAAGGAGGTAGGTCACATAGAGACATGCCACTGCTCCAGATCCTGGCTAGCGTCCACCCCTCCTGATCACTCTGCAGCACCATTGCATCCCCACCCGTGGTCACACAGGTGGTGGTAAAGCAGCTGGATCTGCAGCTCACCTTCCCCGGAGGAGAGCAGTCCCCTGGGTGCTTGATCCTACTCCCCTGGCCAGACCTCCAGCCACCTGAGTTTGCTTCCAACCCTGGGTCGCTGGCATTGCAAGCAGTAGTGCTACTGCAGCACCAGCGGGCCGACCCAGATTTCAGCATCTTATAATGAATGCTGCTGTGCTTCACATTCTTTCTGTTTTGCTGCATATAGAGTCCGTAAGGAAATCACCCGCACTGCTTTGTTGTAACCAGCCATTCAGTTTAACCACCCATGCTTCCCATCAACATCTCCATCACCTGAGGACTGCTTTCCTTCCTGAAACCATAGTTTTCATGTAGTATGTGCCTAAGTGTCTTTTACTATTTATATTACACTGTATGATACAATAAAAATACAAATATCAGCAGACATGGGCAGGGCCACTGGAAAATTGCAGGAAAAGTAACCTGAAATTGTAGAGATTTTTTGCAAAACTTGCTGGGAAATTGAAGGAGTTCTTCTATAGGTCCAGAGTGCTTCACAATAAATCCTTTACTGTTTTCTGCAGCATATATTAGTCAGCATAAACTACTAAATGACTACACTGACACTTGACTATGTTTTAAATATGAAGAAAAACTTCTGTTTCTAATATGAATCCTAAACAGATGTGTTGCCTCTTCCAAAATGTAAAAAATATCTGCCATATACAGTGCTAGATTCTATTTAGTGAGCCGCAGAAAAGCAATATTAAATGAATTCAGAATAAACAAATGTTATCTGTTTCTAGATGTAGAGTAATGAAGCCTGATCAAAAGCTATTATCTATCGCACCTTCTTACAGCACTCCAAGTCTCAACACATGGGTTATAAGCGCTCTTCTCATAGGCTGATGCACAAAGGAATCCCAAATTCGAAATCCGATCCTTCTCCTCTCTGGTAGCTCCCAGAATCCCCAGTTTTTATGTTTGCTTGCACGCATGTGCAAGAAACATAGTGCCTTGATCGGAGATTTGGAGGTGTGTCACCTCCTCCCAATTCAGTCAGTGGTGAGCGGCGCCTGTAAGTCATCGCATTTTGGAGCTGTCTATGACACGCCCAAATGCAGTGGCATTACAGTTGAAAGGGAGTTACGCTGAGTGAGCACCGATAAGATATCGGCTGCTCATGCTCAGCTCTCCCCACGCACAGACAGGCGTCACGCGCCCCGTGCTGAATAGCGACGGTGCCCAATCCCGTCAGCTGAATACCCAAGTCCTTGTGCCACACTGGGAGCCCACCCAGCGTGGCCAAGCAGTGCCATGATTTTTTTATTTTTGCCCGGCGGGTGTGCCCAATCCCCGTCAAGCTGGCGCCTAAGTCCTTGTGCCGCGTGAGCCACCCCCAGCGTGGCAAGCAATCTTCGTTTTTGTTTTATTTTGCCGACTGGGGTGCCTAATTCCCGTCGGCTGAACGGCTCCTAGTCTTTGTGCCATGCTGGGAGCCCACCCCAGCGTGGCAAACCTCCAAGATGTCTTTTTTTATTTTAAGACCTGTAAAATAAAACTGTCCAGCCAGCGTCTCCCAACCCCCTCCACAACCGCACCCACCCACTGCACCCAGCCTCCCGCACCCCACCACCCCATACTTACCTCCAGACTCGGCGCGGCGATCTTGTGGACCGGGAACACGTCTGCACTCTTCAAAGCCGACCGCGAACTGAGGAAATGCCGGTAAGCTGTATAATGGGTTACATAGGGGGGTTTCAACTTTATTGCATATCTCGGGCATTTTGGGAATTTTTGCACCAAATTTTCAACATGGGGTTTTTGGGACCCCTTCTCATGAATTATGTCACTGTCACGGTGGTATTCATGCCCGAAGGGTGACTTTGCAGTGACTGCGCAGTGACTACGAAATCACCCTTTGGGCCTGAATACCACCATGACAGTGACATCATTCATGAGAAGGGGTCCCAAAAACACCATGTTGAAAATTTGGTGCCAAAATTCCAAAAAATGACTGTTTTACGAGGGTGTGTTGTGCAGTTCCTACGCAGGCTCGTAAGTTCGCGAAATTTCAATATTTTCACTCCAGATTTTCAACATTGCCATTTTACCACACCTTCTTATGAGTAGTATAGCTGTCATTTTTCACATCTCACCCAAAATGTGTTTCCACCCATGTAGCGCAGAATGGCGCAGTCGGTGTGCGAAATCAATGTATGGGACAAATTAAGAAAATCACAGTGACACTGTTCATGAGCAGAGGTCTTAAAATGGCTATGTTGAAAATTTGGTGAAAAAATTCCTAAAACTTACTGTTTTACGAGGGTGCATTGCGCAGTTCCTACGCACACTCGTAAGGTCGCGAATTTTCAATATTTTCACTCCAGATTTCCAACATTGCCATTTTATCACACCTTCTTATGAGCAGTATAGCTGTCATTTTTCACATGTCACCCAAAACGTGTTTCTGCCCATGTAGCACACAATGGCGCAGTCGGTGTGCGAGATCAATTTACGGGACAAATTAAGAAAATCACAGTGACACTGTTCATGAGCTCCAGGTGTTAAAATGGCTATATTTGAAATTTGTTGAAAAATTCCTAAAAATGACTGTTTCACCGGCGATGCGTTACTGCTTCCCTATGCGCTCGTAAGTTCACGATTTTCAATATTTTCTTCCAGATTTCCAACATTGCCATTTTACCACACCTTCTTATGGGTAGTATAGCTGTCATTTTCACATCTCACCCAAAATGTGTTTCCGCCCATGTAGCACAATGGCACAGTCGATGTGCGAAATCAATGTACGGGACAAATTAAGAAAGTCACAGTGACACTGATCATGAGCAAAGGTCTTAAAATGGCTATGTTGAAAATTTGGTGAAAAAATTCCTAGAAATGACTGTTTTACGATGGTGCATTGCGCAGTTCCTACGGACACTCGTAAGTTCGCGAATTTTCAATATTTTCACTCCAGATTTTCAACATTGCCATTTTACCACACCTCCTTATGAACAGTATAGCTGTCATTTTTCACATCTTGCCCAAAATGTGTTTCCCACCATGTAGTGCACAATAGGCGCCAGTATGCACAAAATCAATATGATGGGACACATTAAGAAAATCACAGTGACACTGTTCATGAGCAGAGGTCTTAAAATGGCTATGTTGAAAATTTGGTGAAAAATTCTAAAATGACTGTTTTTAGTATGCTATGCAGAAGTTCCTATGCATGCTCGTAAGTTTGCAAATTTAATATTTCACCTAGATTTTCAACATTGCCATTTTATTACACTTTCTTATGAACAGTACAGCTGCCATTTTCATATGTACGCCCAAAATGTGTTTCGCACATGTAGCGCACAATGGTGCTGTTGGTGTGCGAAGCAATATTTAGGACAGATTAAGACAATCACAGTTACACTGTTCATGAGCAGAGGTCTTAAAATGGCTATGTTGAAAATTTGGTGACAAAGTCCATAAAATGACTGTGTTACGAGTGAGCAATCGCGCTAGTTCCACGCACCCTCTAAGTTCATGACTTTGTAATATTTTCAGTCCAGATTTTCACCAGTGGCATTTTCTCACTTCCTTATGAACAGTACAGCTGTCATTTTCACAACATGGCTGAAGTGTGTTTTCACACTTTCAGCGCTGAGATGCATGGTCGCTGTGGGGAATCATTGTTCGGCACAGATAAAGAAAATCACAGTGACACTGTTCATGATCGGAGGCACCAAAATCCCTGAGTTGACAATCTGCTGTAAAATATCCCCAACCTAATTATATTACGGGTGTGCGTCGCACAGTTTCTATGTACGCTCATGACTTTACCATTTTTTTAAATATCTGTATTGCAGATTTGCAACATTGCCATTTTTTACACCTCCCCATGAACAGTACAGCTGTAATTTTTTACATCCTGTTCGGAATGTTTTTGCACCTGTGGTGCTAAATGCTGTACTCGCTGTGCATAAGCAGCTTTCGGCTAACAAACTGATATTCCCCCTGTTCATGAGGTGGGGTCACAAAAAAAAACATGTCGAAAATTTGGAGTGAAAATACCAACGAATGCCTGAGGTATTAGGGTTTCCAACCATAACACCCAACCCTGTAGAGAATGACAGGCATCAGGGGTGTGACTTGGGATTCTTGCCTGTAATGCTCATACCATTCCACACCCTGCCGCCAGTGAGAGGCATCGAGGTATGCCTTGGACTCTTCAGCCCCAAAGTTCACCCCATTCTCCTATATCGCACCCATCTCACCGCATTTCCTAATGAAATGGGGTGCGCATAAGGGCCAAACACCCCAAGGAACACCGTGACACTTGTCAGTGTCTGCAGGGTGGGGTGTGGTGAAATGGCGAGGTCGTTACGCCTGATGACCCAAATGCACACCCCAATGCCTGTCACTCTCTGCAGGGTGGTGGTGGGGTTGGCTTCAGTTCAATACTTCACTGCCACTCCTATTACGCAGCTCTGTAACTTCTACACTACCACTGCCAATGCCAGCAAGCAAACATTCGGCATTGACAAATGCTTGTTCTTTGTGCATCTTCCCAGGCTGGTCATGTTTTCATCTGGCTCTGTGCCAAGCTTAAGGTAAGATACAGTATTAAATTTAAATCCCAAACAAAAATATTTTGTGAATGCCTACAAGGGCTAACCTTTAGAGGAATAGTGGCATGTTCTGAGAAAAAGTGTGTTTTTTAAAAGCAATGCTAGAGCAGGATAGTCTCCGTGGTGCAGGGCTAAGCACAGAGATGCATTTTTATTTATTTAGTTTTTGTTGACCGGGTAAGTGCACTAGACAAATCCTGCCTATTTTCAGGCACGACCCGGGGAAGGGGGAATACAGATGAATGCCAACTGACTTTTGAAACCAGATTAAGCTGTTGGTGGTATTTATAGTGAATGAGGGAAATTTGGCCAGGACACTGGGGAAATTCCCCTGCTCTTTTCGACAAGTGCCATGGGATCTTTAACATCCACCTGAACTACCACCAATCCAGGCAGATGGGACCTCGGTTTAACATCTCATCCGAAAGACGGCACCTCAGAAGTGCAGCACCCCTCTCATGCTGCACTACAGTGTCAGTACTGGGATATTAACCCAAGTGCCAGATGTGGGAACTGAACCCACAGCCCTCTGATCTCCCGGCCTCAGAGGCGAGTGTGCTACCTACTGAGTCACTGACACTCTAGCATTCTGACATTTCAAGCAATTCAGCAAGCTGCACTACTGTTTTTACTCTTACCTGCAATTGTGTGCCTCACAGTGCCCATCTACATAGTCCTCCCCCCTCCGTTTACCTCGTTCAGCCGAGGAGGGGTGGGAAGCTCTGCACACCTAGCAAAGACTGAGCGCCCCCCTTGTCGGTTTATCTCATTCAGCCGACAAGGGAAGTGGCCAACGCTGCATTTTGCAGCTCAGGGAAGGTGCACTGGCTACCCTGGGGTCACGGTTTACCTTGTTCAGCCATGACCACCCTAGGGATCCCCTCCCCCCCGTAGCTACCTCTGCTTGCTCGCTCTGCAGTCGCCTGCCTAAATGAACCTGTCAGCTTCCACTCACCAGGCGAGTCTCTACGAGTTCCAGAACTGCTCCCTCAGCGCTTGGTCACTTCTTTGCTGCCGACTGCCAGCATCCCACTTTTCGAGCCATAGGGCTCTGCTCCACGCCATCTCCACAGGGTGCCTCCCTCTTCCCTTCACTTCCACACATCGCCATTTTGGCTAGGAATGCCATGAGATGAGCGGCCAAAACCTCGCGGGACCTGGTAGCGAGACTTAAGGGAGAGATTCCCTTTCCAAGATGGCGGCACCATTCGCTCATTTGCTTAACGGCACCCGCACCCAAGCCATGCTTCTTAAAGAGACAAGAGCCCCATTGGAGCACCATACCTGAGGGTTCTTTTGTTTTAGTCCAGTGACACCCTGCAGAGCTCAAGGGGCAAATATTCAGCAATGATAATCCCCTTTTCTGCTGTATAACAGTGCCTTTTATGCCCTTCCTTTTGACTTCTACGCAAATAACAGCCTGCAGCTTTGCTGCTTAACAGTGCCTTTTTCATCCCTACTATTTGGCTTCTAGCGAATTGCAGAGGGGGCACGTGGTGCTAACTTCTTGTTTTGAATTGTCTCCTTTTGCCTTCAATTCACTGACGTTTCAAGCCCTAGGGTACTCTCGACTGGGGCTAAGAACTAGTTTTGTGTATTAAACTAACCTAGTCAATGTGGCACCAGAGCCAGCTAGAACTGTGTATTAAGGTACTTATTGAGGTTTATTGTGCCATTCCCTATGGAATTCATACCCCCCCCTCAGTTTACCTCATTCTGCCAAGGAAGGGGAACAGGCGCCTGGATCAGTTGTCCTGATCAGTCTGTAATTCGCTACCAGTTCCTTGATCAACCTCCAGGTTTACCTTGTTCAACAGTAGGTTGTGACCTCTGTACAATGTTTGTTCCTGAGTGGAGCGTGGCGCTCCCCAGATCGCCTCATGGTTTACTGTGTTCAGAGGCGAGCCTACCATTGGGGATTCAATCTCTCTCTTCCCCTTACGCCCCTTACTTTGGAAGTCTTAGGCAGTATAGTGCAGTGGTTTAAGACTCTGAGTTGTACATCTGAAGACCTGGGTTTGACTCCCACAGTCCACTCTTGCATAATGTGTGACCCTAAGCAAGTCACTTAATTTCTCTATACTCCCAGGTTGTACCTGTAAGTAAGCTTTCAGCTTACCCACTTGAGCAGGATTCTGGAACCGGGACTATGAGTCCTACCTCCATCCCGCTACCGAAAGTACACCCTGTGTGCGGGGATACCCCGCCTGAGGTCCCTAATGTGGCAACTACTGGCAGAGACTTCCCTGGCCCCTGCACTACAGCCTCCATACACTGTGGGATGCCCGACATCTGCTTTTTGTGCCACCATCCTTGGGAGCTACATCGCACTTCCTGCGATGCTTCCATCCTCCCAGGCACCTCTAGTGTTCTCTACATACTATTCCACCTCTAAGATGGAGGCAGCCAACAAGTACCGACCTAAGATGTCAGACACGAAAGGGTACCCCTTAAAGGGGGCCGTACTCTTCATATGTTTTAAAGGGGAAATGGAGCAGATATAAACCATAAATTAGTCAAATGAAATGTTACATTAAAGAGCAACAAGTTATAAGCCTGCCTCTTGAAACAAGAGATGCTAGATATATATCCTCCAGGAATTGACTATCCTCAGGAGTTTATTGAGCACCATTTCACTGTAGGTACCTAGTTCCAAAAATCTTGTGGCTTAAGCATTACTCCAATGGCTCAACTGGTGCAGGCTTAAACACTTTGCATTGCAGGAATGAATACCATATTTTAATGAGACAGACCGTGTCCTCTATCCCCACAGGCAGTACTGTAATAACAAAGATATGTTGCTCAATATTGGCACCCCGCACAATCCTTTCACACTTCAGTCATACTCCACTCAGACTGGAAGTAGTGTCAGAGCCTAAGCAGCCCCCACTCAACAACTGCTCTCGGAGCCTCACAGAAAGCTCATGTGCTCCAAATACTTGGCACGCCATCCGAATGCTTCAGCAAGACTTATGACACTGGTGGTCTGGACTGGGTGGTTCACCAGCTTCAGCCCCCCCCCTTTGAGAGGCTACCTTCTATGGTCATAACCATTTTTTCATTACAAGTACAGAGCTAAGTAGCCCCTAGCATTGTGAAGGAGAGAAAAAAACAAAAAAACAAACAAACAAAAAAAAAATCTGAGCATGATATAATGGGTCATCCTGCATACTTAGGGGGAAAAGTTTATGCAAACTGCAAGTACAGAACTATATAGTTAGTACAAAGCTATATAGTCAATCATCGTAGTGTACACAATTAAAAGGCAAGACGTACAATGAGCTAAGGAAGGGCAAATGCATCACAGGTTGTGCATGTGCTACACAGACACAGCCATGCTGGGGGGGGGGGGAGTTAAGCATACAAAGAGCGTTTTTGCAGGGGATAGTACCCTTAATAAGAAAAGGCTGACTATGCAGTGATTCATTGCAAGGGCTATTAATTTTACTCTGCATTCAATTCTGCTACAGCAGTAAACCAGTTTATGCCAATACTGAAGCCTGACTTATCTCCTCAGGGCATCCTTTGGATATAATGATTATCACAGTCCGATGGCCACCCAGTAAGTCACGATCTGACTCAATCAATGTCCAAGGCAGCTTAAATATTTGCAGAACTTAACAATGGCATCTAGAAGCAGAAGGGTTTGGCTGTTTTTAAAAAATACACACTGGACACCATATTTTTCATTAGCATACTATGCCCCATGGCAGTGGCCATTCTGTCAGGTTTTATCCATAAGGCGAGAGCTGCAAAACTTATTCTGACCAAGGGTCCCCAAGAAACAACTTTGATCGAGTTGTGGCACTTCCACTCCATTGACATTGGTTCCTCTGTGAATGCACCAGGACTCCATTGTAATCAATAACTATCTGTCAGCACCATCTCTTTGTCAGCTGGTGGGGTTGTGCCGGGGCTACTTTTTACATCTTCCCCCCAATGTGGCTATGTTTGTCCCTGCTCTGTTCACAGGGCATACCCCCAAAACAGTGGTCATTTTGTTCTAGCCACCTTTCTCCTAGGGGTGCCCCCGTGACTGCCCTAGCAGTTGACATCCATTACAGACTTACAGACTACAGAAACAAAGGGGTGTGGTCCTAAGCTCACCCTCAGACAAGGGGGACTCTCAGAAGCAGAAGCCTCATTAAAATCACTGATTACTTCTTAGAGTAACTGAGTTTAGGGACAGAGGTTGGCAATCCCGACCCAGGTTGACCCCCCCAACCACCATCATCCTCCTTGTCTGTATCAGAGGCCTACCAGGTATTCAGTGGTAGGCCAAGGAAGAAAAGGAGGTAAGAGGAACAGAACTTGGAAGCCCTATTAAGGGAGACACATCATCTCCCCATATTTACCACTGTGGGGGCTGGCTACATTTCTTAACAAAACAAGACTAAAAGGGGCACACATACAATACATCCCTACACGGCTACCCTTGCCCAATACAACCCTGCCACATGCAGTGCATGGACTCAGTTACAATCATCAAATAAGCAGGCCACAGTACGGAAGCCATAAGGGGATGAAAACCCTGAGCACAGCCGTATTTTCACTCAGGCCAGCTAAAATGCATGTCCTAGATACTATTGTTAACAGTACTTTTTGCAGTCATCTCAGCTGCACAAACAAACAGTCACGGAAAGTAGGTAATTGGTATGTTTTAATGCAATATAGGTCTCCTAAGGTAGAAGTGCTGAAATTCTATCTCATGGACCCACAGACATTTTCAAGAGGGAAATGTGGGGTGTATTCAACCTCTGTTGACTTGCCATATGTGCTGGTAGATAGATTCCTGCCCAGGCATCCATACATACTGTATTTATAGGTAAAGACAAAGGAGGTGGTATAGCACAGTGGTTTAAGACACTAAGTTGCAAACCTGAAGACCTGGGTTTGAATCCCTCAGCCTCCACTTGCATGCTGTGTGACCCTGACTAAGTCACTTAACTTCTTCCTACCCATATATAGGTTGATCAATCATTCTATCTGCCTAGATGTATAGCCAGATTTATGGGAACTGCCACACCCACCCCTTACACCAGGGTGCAGTGCTGGATTCGGAGGGTCATTCAGGGTAACACACAGACCAGGGGCAGGATGACCAACCAGCTTTGATGTATTGAGTATCGTGTACCATATGACGGCACGCATACGCACACACCACTAGCGACCAAAACACTAGATATGTGCCTTGAGTTCTTTCAGCAGGGTGTAAAGAAGTGATCAATTCACTGGGTAACCCACTGTCAGCCATGGCTAGTGACCTCCTGAGCCCCACTGCAGCGGCTCCTAGGAGTGACCCCCCCCTTCCTCCACATCACCTAATTAATACAGATCATGGAGGGGGGGGGACAGGGAACCTTCATAACATTAATCCCAGGTATGACATACAGATCAAGTACAGCAGACACTGTTAACAGTCATACTTGGCCAGAGGCTACAATTCATTAGTTTTATGCTTTTCAGTGCTGTTCAGTAAGTCTCTCAGTTCAGCCCCTATTGTAGTGTCTACACTGTTCATATAGAGCTCTCTCACCAGTGACCACAGTTCAATACTCTTCTGTAGACAACACCGATGAAGACCTCCGGAGGCCAATCTGACACGTAGACCCCCGACCACTGAAACTGCCAGCATGGCCATTCAGAAGGCTACACTGTTGAACTTAGGAGTATCCGGTAAGGTGACGGACACACTGATCTAAGCCAGTCGGGAGCTCACTAACAAAACTTATAATAACACTGGCGTGTAATACCGGTTGGATGCTGGACTAACAGGAACATTGGAGTTTGGTTGCAAGGTTCTCCAGACAGCTTTGAGTTATATTCCTCCTCCCTCCCAAGACAAGTCCAATACTGCTGTATAATCACCCATGTGTTGAGACTTGGAGTGCTGTAAGAAGGTGCGATAGATAATGGTAGTTTACTCACCTGGTAAAGGTGATTATAGGAGCACCTTCTTACAGCACTCCGTATCCCACCCATTGAGGAGGAACATAACAAGCAATAAACTGAATAATAGAATAAAGGATTATATATTAAAGAATATATGTGCAATGCTGATCAGTAAATGTAGAGTAGCAGACGTTCAGGCCTGCACTGCCAGTAACAGTGGAACATGTTGCCATGTTGATTGGAATACAATGGAAAGTAAATAATTGCCCTTTGCATAGCTTTAACTTGTGCTGTGTTTCCCTACCCGTGAGCTTCCCTACAGGGGTGGTAAAGGGTCCTGTATGGTTGAATTTTTTATATTACATTTTCAGGAGTAGCATAAGCTCTGGAAGATTTCATACTGGGGATTCTGGGAGCTACCAGAGAGGAGAAGGATCGGATTTCGAATTTGGGATTCCTTTGTGCATCAGCCTATGAGAAGAGCACTTATAACCCATGTGTTGAGACTCGGAGTGCTGTAAGAAGGTGCTCCTATAATCACCTTTACCAGGTGAGTAAACTACCATTTACAGTGCTCTGTGCATCTGGAATTGAGCTTCGAGCATGTTGCTCAGTGTGGCGTCCTGGTTAATCTCATAAATAAATAAATAAATAAAAACTATGCACCAACTTTGGTGTAAGAAAAAATAAGCAGATGGAGTGGCAAATAGTTCAGTTTTAGTAAAATGTTGTAAAGTGTTTTATGTTCATAATTTGCACTGTAGGTACTGTGCACTATTATTAAAATCATATATTAAAACATTACACATGGGTGTTATTACGGCTGGTAGTATAGCCTAGTGGTTATAGTAACACACAGTGATTGAACTGGGTACATCCAGCAGACTTGGGTTTGATTTCCACAGCCTCCACTTGCATAGTGTGTGACTCCAAGCAAGTCACTTAACCTTCCCAGTGCTTCTAGGTCACTCCTGAAAACAGGCAGTTCTGCCTAGTGGGCATTACCTGATTTACAAAGAATATAAAAAAATACCAATATATGTTTACTACATTATAGAATAGTAGTCAGGGTAATATGTAATTTACTTGAGTTTTACTTGGGCTGCAATGATTTTGTACAGGTAAAGCTAAATGTTCAGATACATTTTATGTGTTTTATAAGCTTGCTTTTAGATTTTAGTCAGGTTTTTATTGTATTCTTTGCATATAAGCATCTAGGCTGTAGATTGCTAAATGCAGGATCACTGTTACCAACTGACTTATTCAAGTTTATAATCAGTAGAGCCATCCAAAATCTTCAGTTGTTTGAATGAAAACTAGTCTGAATGAAAGTATGTTCACAAGGAAGAAACTGCCTTACTACTTATGAAAAGACTTCACAGTTAGCACCCCATTTAGGTGAATTGGATAATTTGCACATTTTCTCCCACCTGCTGTTTCAGTCTCTGTGACAACAACAAATTTTCTGATAGACTGCTTCAACAAAAAGCAAATGTTAAGTATCATGTTTGCCAGTGGATTTTGAAAGCACGGTCAATGACACACAGAAGGTAAAACCCCAGGGGCTGTATGATGCTGGTGGGTGGAGTGGTGTTCAATTCACATCCGAGCTCAGACATGAAAACTGGGAGACACCCTTCTCATGGACACCGAGAAAAGAAAAGTATCCACATGTCTAGAAGATGCATGAATTCATATTTGAAGGTCCACTTGTGGATTTTTTAGGTGAAGACACTTCATTACAAAGAAGCAAATTCAAGCATTTTTTTTTGCTCCTCCTACTCCTGGCCATCCACTCCTTCAGGCCTGCCAAGACCCCCTAGCACTGCTGCTGAGTCCCAACCACCATCCACTGCCCCTTGATGTTGTGCTACCAGGTAACCCAAGTAACTCTTCACTGCATGGGCCCCTAACCCTGTGCGAGGCTACCAGGAGAGGAGAATTGCCCCAAAGAGCTTCCTGTGTATCCTGGGCATGGCAGGGGTTGGAATGGGCATATGTTTGGGGCTTTTGGCTTATGGAGGGACCAACAGCCATCCTTCGGTTGGCCAGCGGGTGTTTTCCCATTTTCTCAGGAGCACGACAGGCCACATGATGTCAAGGCACAAGTCGACGTCTGTCACGCTCCCTCCCGCAGTGAGGGTCAATGTGTTGTCGTGCCTCTGGCCTCCACCAGGGGCCAGCAAATGCTGAGCCGTAAACCCACTCTCCCTCCCAGGAGAAAGTGAGTGGTCGTTGGACACTCAAGCCTTCACCCACTAGCTGGCCCTCCAACACCCAAGTCAAGTCTGTTCCCTAACCCTGATCAGCGGTGTCACAGGCAGAAATCCAATTCAGGCAGTTAAATTATAGATAGGAAAAAACAAAGGCAGTCCACCTTAGTGGTGATGGTTCAGATTAATTCACATCTGAGTTCTAAAAAGCAAAAAGACCAAGTCATTTGTAACTTGTGCATGTGGGGTGTGGGTGTTGAAGAAAGGGGATCATAGTGCTGTCACTACTGCTATCACCCCAGAGGGATGTGGACTGCATTCTTGCTACTGCCATCACACCAGAGGGATGGGGCCGTAGTGCTGCTTCCATCACACCTTAGGGATGGGGGTTGTAGTGCTGTTGGTGCTGCCATCGTACCTGAGGGGTGGGGGCCGTAGCGCTGCTTCCATCACACCTTAGGGATGGGGGCTGTAGTGTTGCTGCTGCCATCACATCTTATACCTAAAATAACTTTAAATTGGTACAAGGATGGAAGGATGTGTAATAGTGGAGATCAAAATTGCTAAAATGCATATTAGCAGAGTTAAAAATTGTTAAATAAAGTACACAAAACCAAACACCGTTAAAACTGGATTTTGGCTTAGCAGACACCAGTGACAATACCGTTTTTTACAATGTGCAAAACAGAATATGCCCTCTCTCAATCCCAGTATACCAGTGTCCCTTGTGTTACCCCCCACCTCCTGGACATGGCAGGTGTCATTTTTCAAATCCCTTCCGAAACTTGTTTTCACAATCGCACATCAAAATCACCTTTTGGATGGGATTTTAAATATTTCACCTGTCTGGATCATAATGTCAGGCCATAAAAAGACTGTTGGACATTTGGGGTCAAAATGTGGGAAACCACTTAAAAATAGATATTGCCTCTCAACTGCCCTATCCTGGGTAATTACAATTAAACATTGTGTCAAAGCAGGACACCACTGAAAATGAGACATTGCATCTCATTTGCTCTATTCCGGGTAAATATATAGTAAAAATGTGCACAAGTAAGACCCAGTACAATAGCAATACCAGCAGCGAACATTCAACATTGACAAATAGTTTTTAGTTTAGCATCAAGTGGAAGATAATGTAGCACAACCTTGCTGCTGTGTCTGCTGGCTTTGCTAGCTTTGAAGATAGGGCTCGATGGACTGACTCTTTTAATGACAAATAAAAAATCTTGTGGCAGTTCTAAAGCAGAACAGTCAGTAGCAAGAGTCCCACACTCAAGTGTGGGGCTGGTCCCAATCTGCACTTTGTGTGCAAAACATTTTGATTTACTTACTGTTTACTGTCGTATGGTAGATTGTATCAGACTAATTTTGCTTTGTTTTAGGCTGACATCTTCTGTTCCTACAGATCCCAGAATCCCCTGCAGCTGACATCAGAGCAGGGGAGATTCAATTGCCTGCAGTATATGTATGGGCCAAGGAGACAATCTGCAAAACGCCGGAGCACTTGACAGCCAATTTTTGGGTACGCCTCCTGAAATAATGCAGTATGTTAAGAGTATACATAAGCTCTAATTTTTTGTTTTCTTATCCTGCTGTCCCCCCTGGGCTAAGTACGGTCACAGAGTACTGTACTTAGCCCCTGGAGAAAAGCAGACCTGGAAGACATCTGAGCAGAGATTTTAAAAGCTCTAACACTCATTGCTGACTATTGAATCTCCCACTGCTGCCTACTGCTCTGATGTCAGCTGCAAGGGGTTCTGGGACAGAAGATGTCAGCCTAGATCTAATCAAAATTAGTCAGATACAAATGAATCTACTATAGCACAGTAAACACTAAGTAAACCAAAATGTTTTTGCACACAAAGGCTCACACATTCAAAGGAGATTGTACGGCCAAAATGGAGATACAGTGCATCTCAGAAAATGTATAGAGAAGGCAATAGAAGGGAGAGATGTATCCGCGCATTTCGAATCGCAGCGATCATACTAGACATAATGTATCTTTGACTCAAAAATAGAGTGCGGGCACCTGACTATGCCACACAAGTGTATATTCAGCCCAAATGTGCGGCGCATGTGTCGCACATCACAAAACTGTGCCGCGCAAAGTTAGGTATGACGGGATGGCCTAATTCGGCCGGCCACCCACAGGCAGGCTGCAGAACTGCAGACAGGTGACCCTGAGACAGACCTTGGAGGTGCACCAGGATGTGCTCCAGGCACCCACACACAGCAGTCATGCCAGGACAGTAGTACCCAAAGCCACAGCTGTGCTGTGCCTGCTCATAGGGCTCCTGCCAAGTGCCACTGGGTGACTCCACCGGCATCGCCCAGGAAGCCACCCCCTCACCACACCCAGGTCAGAAATGCCCAGCTGCCACATGCTAGTCAGGCATCCCCCTAGCACCCCAGCAGAGCAGACAGCTAAAATGCCACACATGTACCAGGTGCCATGGCCTGCACCCATGTGGCTATCAGAGTACCAGCTGGTAGAGGCATGTGCCCACGGCGGCATCTGGCGCAACGGTAAGCAGGATGCATGGCGGTAATGGTGGCAGCATGGCATGTGTCAGGGACAGCTCAGTGACACACAACCATGGTGGAACACCAGAGGTGCATACAGCATGCCTGTGCCAGACCCACACCACCAGGAACCACATACATGTCACTGATGCCATCCCTGCAGTAAGACAATGCCACAGGGGCCATGGGTTCAGGACACTGTGGTGTACTGGTGGTGGACAGTGCACAACTGTGAGCAGAGTGGGGCAAGGGTGGCACCACCTGCCGCCTGGAGGTGGCAGGGGCATGTCCCAAGGACACTGGACCCTTCCAGTGTTGTGCGTGTGGCCACATTGGGCATGAACATGGTCACGGGTAGTAGTAGTACTGCAAACCTCTCAGCTGTCACACACTATGGGGTACAGCACTCATGTTATCACTCAGACACCCTCTGACCCACGTACAGTGGGTGACATTATACACTGACCACCGAGACTGTTGTGCAGAATTGTATGATGATATGGGATGCTAGGTGCCAGCACACTGTAGCAACATTGGTGCACTTATTTCCACTGTCTTCCAAGCTCGCACTGTCATGTGTGGTGCTGTGTCACACATTCCGACCAGATGTCACACACCTTGGCTCACATTTGGGTACTAAAAGGTTGGGGGTATGTAGCACTGTACCCAGGCCACTGCACTGCAGTCCACTCACACACAGCCATGCCTTCTCACCCACCTGCTAGGCTGCAGTACCTCCTGAGCACCTCTGTGGTGTGGTAGTGTGGCCCTGCAATGCTGGAACTGTGCATACCACTGGTATGCAAATGTCCTGAATACATTCCAGTAATGAGATGCAAATGTGCTGTTTGGGCGTTGACTGTGCAATGAGGCCATTTGCATATCCTGGCTGAATATTGCATATCTGTGTGCCCCGCAAGTGACTTTGCATCGTGCAGTTCCGTATGCTCAACACTGGGCTCTGGGCACCTGCCACACATCTCCCACTGCGCAATCGTTCATGTTTGGGATATTCAGCCGCACATGCATGGTCGCGTACTATGGCACATCTTCTGAATATACTTGTACAATGCAGCCTGCCACTTTTGAATATGGGGCCCCTAGTGCACACTGGGCCCAGCCCCACACTTGAGTGGGGGCCCTTTGTGCTGAGTGTTCCCCTGTAACAATAAGAGTATGTGTTTATGTAAGAACTTAACCAAGGAGGGACCATCTCAGCCCCCAGATACCCTGCATTGGTGAATATTGTTCCCTTCAGGCTCCAAGTCTTATTTATTTATTTAGGAAATTAGAATTACAACATTTTGAGTCATAGACTCGTTTCCATAGGCTTCACGTCAGAATAAAACATAGACATTCATACATGTAACCCCCAGGTGGCGCTATCCCAAGGGCTACTACCCCTGCCTGACTGACTACTGACAGGTTGAGGGGCCTAGATCCAATGGCGGGTGCCTCCACCCAGAAGTCAGGGTTGGTACTGTTTATTCTGACTTGGTCACAGCCCTCTGAGACACTGTAACCCCCCTTTCTTCCCACTAGTGGCCCACGCAATGCATTAAGAGTATCTTCACAATGTACACTTACCCCCAGGACTGGCTCTGTCGACTGGACTCTGAGGACCCCCTGTAAAACAAGATAATACAGTGCGATAGCCACAGTACAATACTTTAACATAAACGAATACTGCAGTCAGTGTAACTTTGCTGAAACAAACAGATCAGATATATTTAAGGGGCTGTAACAAGGACGGGGAAATCGGGTTAATTAGGTTAAACACATTAATAATCACAGTACTGTGCACATATTCAGAGTCCCAAAATGTCACTTTCACTGGGTACCCAGGATGGGGGCTAGCCAGGATCGGTACAGCCGGTTGGGACCCTGTGATGGAAAAAACACTTGCACAATACCCAATTGTAATCCGGAGCCGGATGGCTCAGTTCATGAAGAAATGAAACAGCAACAATTAGATGACACACTTGCAATTTGATAAACAGATGGCAGGGAGCTACCCTGCTTGTACTTACTAACTGAATGCTGAAAACTAGATGGAAGGCAGATTGTCCTGGATTGCCAGGAGGAGCAGACCGTGTGGACAAGGTCCTTGTGACTGGACCCCACTGCAGTTTAGAGCAGATAGATGTAGTCTGGATTAAGCTGGGGTTTACTTCCAGCTTCATGTACTCAATTCATTGCAGAAGGGGATTTGAAGCACGATTCCCCCCAAGCACTACACACATTTATATGTCAAAGGAAAGTACTATACCAGGCAGGCTGCTTCTCAATCCAGACCTCAATTACCACATGATACCCGGGAGAACACACAGCAGCTTCAGTTCCTGACAGACCAATCGCGATTCAAAAATTTCTCCAGTCTTCTAGAGGGTGAGCCTGGTTTCTACTTTTCAGATCTCCTTGATTCTCCTCACAGGTCGGATTCAGTCTGAATGGGCGCTTGCACAGGCTGCAGACCGAATCTCAGGGTCTTACACACGCTTCCCACGCTAAAACTATACACTGCTGAAGCACTGAGCTCCTTGTCTCTGCACTGCCAAAACTGATCTAACTTCTCCAGTCCCAGAGCAGTGCATTTCCTTTAGCTCCACACTATTCTGTTGGCTGGTCCGGCTGTCACTCACAGTAAACTCCCCCTGTTAGTGGAAAAAGGCGCCAAGGTCAAAACTACATTTCCCAGAGTCACTGCCCTTACAATCCCCTTACAGCAGGCTCCAGAGGAGAGTCCAAGTTCTGATTTGCCCAGAGCAGGCTCCATTTTAAAGGATCCCCACCATGATTGGTCCAATTTGGCAGTTCAGAACCAACATGAGGGAGCTCCTAGGCACTGTCCTTGCTACAAGAAAGCAGGTTAAATCAAACTGCATTTTCATTATTACTCTAACAGGTTACAAGCAAACAATTACATATTTGAAGAGTGCTCCTTCTGCCCACTTAACGACGGCAGAAACGGAGCGATTTGGCAGTAGCTCAAGTGGGACTCAAGCAGGGAAACACACTGACCCCCATCCAAATGAATTATGTCTGCAGGCAGACAGCTCTTAAAGAGACAGTACCAGAGGCTCTAAAAGCACTCATAGATAAATGGCTTAAATGCCAAACACCATTCAGGCCTGGAGCATTCAAGCAAGCTCCTGGAAGACTTTTTGGGAACCCCCATTTGCAGGGGGGTTACATACAGTACATATATAGAATAAATGTGGGTGAGCTATCATACAGAGTATAAGTACAGTGAGCACGGGTTAATGCCTATACATTTGGTAGCTAAAACAGGGCAGAGCTATCAACATATTTACCTAATGAGTGGTTAAGACCTATACAATTGGTAGCTAAAGCTATGCATGACATGAGTTGGTAGTGAGCTGCCTCAGGGAGGCCTTGTCTTATACATAATACAATGCATTCATAGTCCAGTGTAACTATATGGTAACCAAGGGAGGAGAGGAGCCTGTAGGCTAGAAATAGTGAAGGCTCTAGTAGCCAGACAGGACGAAGGCTTTCATTTTCAGGACCTGAACTTCCACTTTACCCAGATGAGCAAGGAACTCCTGTTGAAATGATCAGGCCTGTGACTGTGTCCAATCTTGGGTCAGATGCAGTTGAGGGAGAGGTTATTTGAGTGAGAGGTTGTGAGGGAGAGGTTACGGCAGTTATGAGCAGCACGTTGGAGGACTGGGAATCTTCTCTATCACAGGTCCCATCCAGTGAGAACCCTGGGTATGGCCTCACAGTTTCTGGGTGCACCCTCTGGGACCAGGGTCCTGTATACTCTTTGTACACAAGTCATGCACCTTCTTGCTACAGCCTAAGTTTGCAGCTGAGTCTAAATGTCTTTCCCCTTCTCTCCCTGAAATATTTATTCTACACAATTCTGCATTTTGTGGTGCTGGGCCGGGGGGAGGGGGTGTTGAGAAAAGACCCACAGCAAGAGAAAGAAGGATCATGGTGGCGCATACTTTGGCTCTGCCGCAGCCCCTACCCCCGCTCCCAGGGTTGTTTCTCCTGCGCAGTTTTGCACGGTGTTTTGGTGCTAGTGACAGAAGGAGATTTGCTTAACACTGATGATACTACAAACATGGCTAACAAATGTTAGACGGTCTGAAAGGCACCATTTTTTTATTTAAAATTTTATTACCCATGTAAATAGCATCACACTGGGCCACTTGGCCCTTCTACAGGCTAGAACCAGGTTGTGAGAGGGCCAAGTTTCTCAATGCTATTGACCTGGTTAACAAAAGTTTAGACAAACAAATTGTGACGTTCAGACCCCTAAGTATGTCTTAGCTATTAATTGAGACTTTCGGACCCCTGGGTATTCTTGGCTATTTTTGTGGTATCAACAGTGTTAACAGTTGCCTCCTGTGAAGCTAAAAAATGTTTTTGGCTCTCTTCTAGTAGATTTCCTGTTCTTCCAGAGTGCTGTTTTTGTTATCTCAGTTAAATTTAACCCATGTCCTGGCTTGTACTTAAAAAAACACTCTGAAAGATCATTAAAATGGCAAAAAAAACAACAAATGAACACAAAACAAAACAAAAAAAACCTTAAAATTCCAGGGTCATTGGTGGCCACCAGTCCCCTTGCTGTTTGTAAAAGATTTTTGGCCCCACCCTTACATTAATCACTTGCTCTGCTCCTGGGGCAAGCCTTGTATTGAATCAAGGTAGCAGTCACTCTATGGAACCTTGACAGTGAGAATAAGATGTCAGATCTGAGAGCACTGTGTCTTGAGACACCTGGTTTGCCCAACTGTGACAGCACTTTTATAAAAGAATGCGGGGTGCTTGTGAAGCATGTTGCTGTACGTCGAATCTGGGAGTGACAGAGTTAAAGCTGGAGTTGGAGTTGCCGTGTACTTTAGAGAGAGAAAAAGAAACTGGGTGAGGGTACAGTTGGTGTTCCCCTGCAAGTCTCTGCAGTTACTAAACCTGAGCTGCTGACAAGAGACAGATGAGTTCAGACACGTTGCCCCAGCACATTCCTATGTCAAAAAGCGGCAGAATGGCTCAGTATGTCAAAAATACTTGGCAGGTGGTAAGATAGAAACGTGCAGGCCCTGCTTCTCCCTCGGGCGCATGACAGGCCCAAACTTGGAAACTTTGCAAGAAGGTATTGGATAGCTGATGGGGTTACTAGAGTCAGGAACAGGAATGTCCTGAACTGCTGTTTACAGCCTGATTTTGGGTGGGGGGGGGGCAACATAGTAAAGGGCTCTGCATGTTTCCCCCATGTTCCAAGCTGGGCTGGAAAAGGGACCTGCAGTTCACATTCCTTTAGATCTGGACTCCAAGCTGTTTTAATGCCTGTCTTCTGAATATCTGCATAGAACTGTAGGCTCCAAAGCTGCGTCGAAGGAACTTTTGCTTAATATGGATAGCTGCGCTATACAGTAATCCGAAACACATTAGGCTGTTCCAGCTCATGACGAAAGGCATTTTAGGATCAATTTATTTTTGCAGAAATGGTTCCCCCTATATGTAGTAGTTTTACAGATGAATGTATGATCCTGTGCTGCAAAACTACTGAAGACATATGGAATACGTACCGTCCTATTTATGGCATTCTCTGTAAATACAACAAAATTAATTAACACATCATTGAAAAAACATTATTTATTTTGCAAGAAACTGTCGCTATACGTTCCCTAGCACAATAATAATTAATGAATAGCACCAACCGTGCACTTACAAAAGATCTGTCCAAACATTTTAATCATGGTACACTTGAGGGGAATTACAATTGCGTTCTGAGGGTAAGTAATTAGCAGTCAGCTAAGAACTTAAAGAGGAAAGGAAAAAATGTATAATTGGCAGCTGTTTATAAAGTTGTTATTCTCAGAAATGATATGCATTCCCCTATGTTATCCATACACAACTGTACCTGAATAAAAAGTGATATGAAAAACTGGATTTTGCACGGTTTTGTTTTTATTGGCAGCCTTCTGTTAACAGTTCTCCTCTTGGAACAGCATGTCATGATTTGTGCACAGATCTTCCAGCACAGTTCTGATAGATCAGCAGCTCATAATTAGCATTCTGTACACAAACTGTGGCATAGCAAAATTCCAAATTATTGGTTGCATGAGCAGACTAGATAGGCCGTGTGGTCCTTTCCTGCCGGCAAATTTCTGTGTAATCTGTGTGTAAAAAACTGTAACAGAATGCGGCCCATTAACACAAAACAATGCAAAAGACAGTTTTTCTTTCCACTTTTTGTTCAGGCACAGTTAAATAAGGATAATATAGGGGAATGCATACCATTTCGAGAATAAGAACTTTATAAACAGCTGCCAATTGGCACAAATTTTCTGCCCCTTGAAAGAAACTAGATTTCAGGATATGAAACACTGTTTACCTTTTAGCATAGCAACCAATTAAAGGCACATTAGCTCCCATTGAGTAACTTGCTCAGACGTAGAAAAACGAAGCCCAAAAAAAAGCCTAGCTACTCCGGGAACTTGGATCTAATCCTGAATTTTAACACGACACAGAACAGATATTGCAACTCCGTAACCAAACCTCAAAGCAGCAGTGCATGTTAGTGAGGAAACAGGTTGACCTATACTTTTTAATTACATGTTGGATTGCTCTTATCTCCTGTCTTTTATGATTACCTTCTGTCCCCATTCTAAGTCTGGTTTGACACTTACTGCTTGGAGCAGGTTTTCATCGGAATTCTCTGCTGTTTTTGTACACCTATTCTCCTGTAAGGTCAGGGAGCAGTGTTTGCAACATGCTAGTTCATTTTAGTCACAATCAAAGTGACGTCAAACAGTGGGTGTTCAAAAACATAGAAGCATAGACAATGATAGCAGAAAAAGACCAATGGTCCATCCAGTCTGTCTGAGTTCCCTGTTTAGCCCTCGGACCAACTGTCCCTCCAGGATCCTGGCCCCCTCCATCCTCTTCCCAGTTTCTGCTGCCCCAAGCACCCACTATACCTTTCATTCTGCCCCAACCATGCTTGAAACTATCAACAGTTCTAGTACCCACCACTTCAGCTGGAAGACTGTTCCACAGTTCCACCACCCTTTCTGTAAGATAATACTTCCTCATGTCCCTCCTGAACCTCCTTCCTGTCAGTTTCCACTCACATCCACAAGACTGCAAAATAGTATTCAAGCTAAATATTTCCTCAGAGTTAACCCTATTAATTCCTTATAGGAACTTGAAGGTCTGTATTACATCTCCCCTCTCCCTTCTTGTCTCCAGAGGGTACATGTTCAGTGCCTTGAGGCTCTACTCATAGGACCTGCCCTGTTGGCCCCCAATTAATTTTATTACCCCACGCTGCACCGTCTCCAGTCTATCCCTATCCTTTCTGAGGTGAGGGATCCAGAACCTGGCACAGTATTTCAGGTGTGGACTCACCAAGGAACTCTATAGGAAAGTATTACCTCTTCCCTTCTGCTATCAATACCCCTCCCAATGCATCCCAGCATCCTATTCACTTTGTTACATGCCTTATTGCACTGACATGACTGTTTGCAGGAGTCACTGATGATAGTTCCAAGGTCCCGTTCCTCAGTCATAGTGCTAAGTCTCACCCCACCCATCCAGTACTCTGTCCGGGGGTTCTTGTTCTCTAGGTGCATTGCCTTGCCCTTTCTGCTACTGAATTTCAACTGACAAACCTTAGACCACCCCTTTAGGTTTTGTAAGTCACTCTGCATTTCCCTGATTTCCTCATCACTACCCATCCTTCCACAGAGTTTAGTGTCATCTGCGAAGAGACATAAATAGCCCCGGATTCCCTCACCAATGTCACTGATGAATATATTGAAGAGGATCAAACCCAAGGCAGATCCCTGTGGTACCCCACTCATGACCTCTCTCTTTTTTCTGATTTGACCCTGTTGACCACGAATGCCTGTCTCTTCCCTTTAGCCAGTTACCTACTGAGTTTACTATGACCTTGACTGCACCCAGATTCTTCATCTTCTTCAGCAAGCATCTGTGAGGCACTGAGTCAAAAGTCTTGCTGAAGTTGAAGTAGGGCAACCTTACTCCAAAAAGCCCAGCACTCACAGTAGCCATTGTTGAAAGAAACCGAGGGGGTGCTTCTGTTCCCTATGTTACAGGCTCTTCCCTGATTTTTCAACATCTTTAGTCTTTGCCGAGGAAGCTGATTTTCTTTTATGAGTTTGACAACTGTATCATTTGCTTGGATGGAAGACCTTCTGCTTTCGGTACTGTCTGTTTAGAAACATTCATTCTGGACTCCACCATGCTTACCCATGGAGTAAAGCTGTCATGTCTGTTGCCCATATATTGGACAGTGTGAATAAGCTGGGATAAAGTTATATTAAGTGTTGGGATGACCTCACCCAAGGGTGCCGAGCACGGCCCAGAAGGGGACATGTGTTGAGGTTGCTTCCTCTCCTGAATTGCTGTCTTTGGTTTGAAAAAGTCATCCGATTTTATTCCACTTCTCAGCCTTCCCAAATTTAAAGCCTCTGTAGTTCCTGCAGATGAAATCCAGTTATTTGGCATCACGATCGAGAGTTTAACTTTATAGTTGATCAGTTCCTGAAGCCTTCTCTCAAGAGCTCTGCCAGTGTATATCTCTTCTATTCAGCTAGGACCCCCAAGAATCTGGGTTCTGAATCCTGGTCCAGAACTCGAATTCAGCTAGGTTTTTTTTTCAATACAGTAAAAAGAAATCTGATTAGGGAACACCGCTAAGCAGCATCGTCTTACAGGAAGAGCTCTCAGATGCTATATTAGAGAGGAACTCCTGCCACCTGTCAGAAAATAAATCACAGCCCATATCATCAGAGCTTAAATACAAAATATTCCATGCAGTTCAGAATTTTGAGCAATTGCATTCTGTATTAATAGTGGTGACTGTCTAGATTGGCTAAACCATTAAGTCATTCTATGAGATGAAGGCCCTCAATTTCGTCTACGAGGACATGGAAACATAGATGTTGTTGGCAGAAAAGGACCTTTAGGTCCATCCAGTCTGCCCCCCTGTCCCTGTCTATTCCATCATCACTGACCCTAGTTGAGCATAGGTGTCACTCCCTTGACCCATTCCTCTACCTAATATGCCCCTGTGCCTATCTCACGCATGCTTGATGTTGCCTCCATGGAGCTTAGTACACTTGTTCGACTGTAAGCCGCTGACATCATTACCTTACTGGATACTTTTCAGAGCTTGGACACATTGCTCTATGCCCTCACATAGATGTTGGACACCTTGGCATCACTCATATAACATGAGCAGTGCCACTGATTTCAAGTTACCATAGTTGCCATTTCTAGGACAAGTACCAGTACCAGGCCTGGCAATGATGCCTTAGTCAACAGCACCACTGCCTCCTGCCCCCAAACTGGTCCTTGTACCCCTTCAGAACTGACTCCTCTGAAGAGGAGGAGGAAGAGGAGGACTACAACCCTGAAGCCATTGAGAAGAACTGCTGTGGAGAGAAGGAAGAGGTACTTCAGACACTCTTCAGGGTCTTCGTTTTCCTCTAGCAGTGAGGACACAGTGTATTACGTGCCTAGGCCTCCTCCTGGGGACTCTTCCTTTCAGACCATGATATGGCTGGTCCAGGAGACTTTGCAGTTCTCCACAGAAGTGATTTTTCTGGAGACCCCAGTCACCTCTTCTGTGCTGATTCCACCAATTTTTCCAGCACTAGAAGAAGCCAGTATGGCACTGTGTGACTGGCCTAGTACTGTATCTTGCCAGCCATCCCCAGGAAGCAGGCAAACAGTATCTGGCCCCTAGGGACAAGAAGCGTTACTTTAAACAGCCTGAAATGGACTCTAATTATGGCAGCCTATGGCATGTCTAAGGTGTGACAGCACATGAGCACTTAACCCAAGATAGAGAGTCCAGACAACTAGATGTTATCAGGAAAAGGACTTTTGCTTACACCACACTCAGGTCTCCAATTGCAAATCACCAGACATATCTGGTGAAAGACCAAAATTACCTGTGAAAACCTAAATCCAGAATTGTACATAATCTACCTGAGGGCTTGGCCAAAGCTGAGGCTAAACAATGTAAAGTCCAGGGTCTAGATGCTGGCAGGCATTTGCTGCATTCCTCTTACAAATGCCTCTGGTGCTTCTGCCAGGGCTGCTGCTGCTGCTGGAATCTGCAAGTGCGGACATTCTTGGCTCAAATACTGACTGTGCCCTGATTGGCAACAATCTGTGCTAAACTCCTCTTTTGTTGGGGACAAACTGTTTGGCCCCACAGTGAAGGCCACTTAGAATCAATTTAGGGCCTCCTGTCCATCGGGTCCCTTGGACCCCAACAGCATTGGGACAAGGGAAGGCTGGCTCCTTTTATAGGGGTGCTCACTACTTTCATTTCACTTTATTAAATCCAGTACATCTGCAGTCCTGTAGAGCCTTTTCAACAGATAAATGTGATGAGTTTAATCAATTCTTTCTGGATAAGCTGTCTTCCATTTGTGCTGAGATATCCTCAAGTGGCCCGTTATCAGAGGCAGTGTCTAGTGCTTTAAGAGCAGTGGCACTCTGTCCATGTGGGTGGAGTTTGAGTCGGTGTAGTTTGACGATGTCTTCTGGGTTGTTTTGGATCAGTGCCCAACCTACTGTTTATCGAACCCTGGGCCAAACCGGCCACCTTTAGAGTTCTGGGGAAAGCAGGGTCTAATTTTTGTGCAGATTGTTGAGTGTTTGCTTAGGAAGGGAACGTTTCCCTCTGCCTTGAAAAGGGTAGTGGTGAGGGCCCATCCTGAAGAAACCATCCTTGGACCCCGATAATCTCTCAGATTACACACCTGTCTTGAACCTTCCCTTTGTGTGGAAGTTGACTGAGAAGGTGCTGGCGGTGCAGCTGGAACAACATCTGGAGAAAAATTACATCCATCAGCCTTTCCAGACAGATCGTAGTACAGAGACGGCCTTAGTCAAGGTGCACCATGATCTCCTCCTGTCTAGGGATAGCAGGCATAATTCCATCCTTCTTCTGCTTGACCTGTCTTCAGCTTTTGATACGATGGACCATGCTGTGATATTACCAACATATGAAATTGTCAGCAGATACAGGCCATTCAGTCTGTCTAGTCTGCTCGAATGTGTAGCATGCTGTCTATTAAACTGCAGTTGCCCCCGCTTGCGACCCCTAACGT
This sequence comes from Neoceratodus forsteri, assembly GCA_016271365.2. NCBI lineage: Eukaryota > Metazoa > Chordata > Ceratodontiformes > Ceratodontidae > Neoceratodus > Neoceratodus forsteri. Next base: position 543,297,195 of record JADMNL010000023.1, read on the forward strand.
AGTGCCCCCCCACTTCCGACTTCTCTTCTCCCACCCTCCTCACAGTTTTGACCTTCCCTTTGGCCCAATCCCGTCCTTTCTTGAAGGTACCCACTGTCTGCAGTGTTACCACTTCTGGCAGCGCGTTCCAACCAACCACCACCCTCTCCGTGAAAAAGTGCCTCTTCATCTCTCTCTTGAACCTTCCTCCCTCCAATTTCACACTGTGTCCCCTGGTGTCCCTCCTCCCTTTTAAGTTAAACAAGCCCTCTGAATTAACTCTGTTTATGCCCTTTAGGTACCTGAATGTCTCAATCATCCCCTCCCTTCTCCCTTCTCTCTTCTAGGGTGTACATGTTGAGCTTCCTTAATCTCTCCTCATATGTCTTGTCCCCCATCCCAAGGATCATCTTCATCACCCTGCGCTGGACCCAATCCAGTAATTTGATGTCCGTTTTCAAATAGGGGCACCAAAACTGCACACAGTATTCCAAGTGCGACCTCACAAGTGACCTGTACAAGGACAAAATAACTTCCTCCCTTCTAGAGGTAATTCCCCTGGCGATGCATTCCAGCATTCTGTTTGGCTTTGCAGCTGCCTTCCCGCACTGTGCTGAGTGCTTTATGTCCCCTGTCAGCAACACTCCCAGATCTTTCTCCTCCTCCTAAGTGGCCAACTGCACTCCCCCCAACCAGTAGCTGTTCTTTGTTTTTTTGTGCCAAGTGCAAGACCTTGCATTTTTTGGCATTGAATCCCAGTTGCCATGTGGCTGGCCAGCGCTCAAGTGCCACCAAATCCTCGTACAGTACTTTACCCCATTCCTCACTATCCACCTCCGCACAGATCTTAGTGTCATCTGCAAAGAGGTTGATCTTGCTCCTTATCCCGTTTGATATATCTGCTATGAATATGTTAAATAGAACTGGTCCTAGCACTGACCCCTGTGGGATCTCGCTGGTTACTGCCCTGGGTGTTGAGAGCTCTCCTCCAACTACCACCCTCTGCTGCTTGCCCTGCAACCGGCTCTTGATCCATGCAACCAGCTTTCTCCCTGCTCCCAGGCTACTTATCTTGCTGGTTAGCCTTCCGTGGGGCATGGAGTCAAATGCCTTATGGAAGTCCAGGTAAAGGGCATCCACTGCATGGCCTCTATGCAGAGACCTCATCACCCAGTCAAAAAAGTCAACAAGGCTGGTCTGACATGATCTCCCAGACACAAACCGATGCTGCTTGTCATCCTGTAAGCCATCCTCCTCCAGGAAACTCACCAGCCTTTCCTTAAGGATAGTCTCCATTAGCTTTCCCACAATGGATGTAAGTCTTACTGGTCTGTAGTTCCCAGGTTCATCCCTGGGCCCACTCTTATGGATTGGCACCACATGTGCCATCCTCCAGTCCCTGGGGATGCATCCAGTACTCAGGGAAGTGTTAAACAAATCTGCCAGTGGTCCCGCCAAGACCCCTGCCAACTCCCTGAGTACCCTAGGATGCACTCCGTCCAGGTCAAGCGCCTTCTCCATCCTTAGAAACCTCAGGCCCTCCAACACTCTTTCAACTGGGATGTCCACATCCGTCACCTCCTCTCTCCTTTGCCCTCCACCTTCCCCTGAGGTATCACGGACTTCCCTCTCCCTGGTAAACACTGAGCAGAAGTACTCATTTAGTACTTCTGCCTACTCTGCCCCTGCTCTACCCACCTTTCCTCCTTCATAATCCTTACAATCTGGTCCTTGCCATTCCTCCTCCTCCTCCTCCTCCTCCTCCTCCTCTCTACCTAAAGAAATCTTTTCCCCTTCCTTGATCCCCTGCACCAGCCATAGTTCTTTTGAAGCCTTGGCTGCCCTCTCTACTGTGCTCACCTCCCTGGATTTCTTCACATATTCCTCTCTATCCTCATCCTGGCAGGATCTCATACTTTCTAAAGGCTGCTCTCTTTTCCCTCACCCTTTCCGCTACCTTTCCATTCACCCAGCTATGTCTCTTATTCCTGGTCTTCTTGCTTTGGCATTTGATGCTCTGTTGACCAGTCTGGGGCACTGTTTAGGACTCACAGAGATGGTGCTGTGATGGTTTCGAGTGCTACTTATCCGGCAGGGTGCAGCAGGTGGCACTTGTTTCTTCCATCTTGAGCTGTGCTGCCCTCCGCTGTGGTGTGCCTCAGGGGTTGATCTTGGCTCCCTCCTTGTTCGCCGTGTACATGCTGCCATTGGGAGAGATCATTAGATGCTATGGTTTGGGTTTTCATTGCTATGCTGATGATAAACAGCTATATGTGACTTGTGTGCCTGATGATGATACAGCTGTCCTGGAGTTGGCAGAGGGCCTAAGGAAAGTTCAGGATTGAATGGTAGCTGGCTGGCATGGACTGAACTCATTGAAGACAGATGTGTTACTAGTAGAGCTGAGTCAATCTGGTTCAGCAATGATGAGTGGTGGTGCCACCCGTACCCGACGGTATGACACATGGAGCTGTAGACAGAGCAAGGAATCTGAGGTTGTTTAAGACTCCAAGCTAACTTTAGAATATCAGGTGTCAGCTGTTGTCCACAAATGGCTTTTACCATCTCCAGAACATCTCCTGGATCAACCATTCCTAGAATCGGCTGATCTGGTGACTCTGGAGCACACGCTGGTTATGTCTAGAGTGGATTACTGTAAAGCGCTATACCTGGGGTTATCCATGAGATTGTTGCATTGCTTGCTGCTGGTCCACAATGCAGCAGCCAGGCTGGTTGCTGGGACCTCTTGGTTTGAGCATATCACACTGGTTCTTTGTGTTCTGCACTAGTTGCTGGCGTGGTGGTACATCAACTTTGGTAACTGGGTAAGGCCCAATAGGCACAAGTGCCTGTTTTCAGGGGTGACCTGGGAGCACTGGATGATTAAGTGACTTGCTCAGAGTCACACAGTATGCAAGTGGAGGTTGTGAGACTCAAACCCAGGTCAGATCTGCTGGATGTACCAAACTCATTCACAGCTCATTACTCTAACCTCTAGGCTATACAGCCAACCCAAACTTCAAGATGTGCTTGTCAGCCTACAAGGCTGTGCATGGTCTGGGTCTGGGCTACCTGAAAGATCTTTTGACCCCTTATGCTCCTGGATGTCTTCTCTTGTCAGTGGATGCGAATCTCCTCCTAATTCCCAGATCCTGCTTGAAGTCCTCAGGCGATAGGGCACTGGGCGTGCCTGCGCCGAGCGCCTGGAACACCATCCCTAGGAAGTGATAAATTCACCATCCCTGATCGTATTTAAATCTCACCTGAAGACCCATCTAGTTCTGCTGAGTTTAGGATCTGGCACTGCTGTGTAATTTTAGTGTTTTTATTATTTTATTTTTGCAAGTTATTTTTCTGCTCCTCTGGATGGCTGGGGCAGGCTTAGCCCCATTTCTGCCGTGCAGGTGGGAGCTTAACTTCCACTCAGCAGCCAGCCTCTGCCTCGGGAGCAGAGTCGGGGAAGACCATGGCTTACCCCCCATGGAGGGCGGGCCCCCCCAAGTTTGGCCAGCCAGGAGACAAACCGCATCACCCTGGGACCCCCACTCTGACTTATCCAGATCTATGTGATAACGGCGATTGCCATCAGGGTGATGTCACATTGGCAAAAAAATATTTCAGCAATGTACTCCCAGCAGCATGAATAAAATCACTAATCATTTTTACAGTTAAAATAATAAAAACGAGCTGTCCCCGTGGCGCAGAGCTCATTCACAGCTCATTACTCTAACCTTCAGGCTATACTGCCAACCCAAACTTCAAGATGTGGTTGTCAGCCTACAAGGCCATGCATGACAGGGAGATGGGTCGGAAATGGTCCACTCAAGCTATGCACTGGAGTTTGTTTCTTCAGCTTCACAGACATCCCCAGGCCTCGACTGTAATTATCCACAGAAACACCTGCCCATCTTTAGAGATGCTCATACTCCCAAATATTTCGGCAATGCACAGCTTAACCCCCCACACCCCTCTACTTAAAGATTATCAACTCCAAGGTGGTGTATGTTGGGGGGGTTGTAAACTCAGAAAAAATAAAATTTCGGGCCAGGCGCAACAAATGTTACCTATTCCTGGACCCGAACCCAGCACCATTCCCGCCACAGCCCTGAACCCACCCACCATGTCATGGAAGCAGCTCGGCAGCTCACCACGGCACCACCCCCTATAACCCTCCATCCCCTCCCACCCCACGCGTGGCGTGCTCGCCCCCCTCCGCGTCCGTAGGCATGTAGCGACAGGATGTCGTTATTTCACACACCCCCATCCAGTCGCCCACCTTCCCCAGTTGCCCCAATGACAGGCATCGCGATTGAGTCACCCTTTCAGTAGGTGCCCAATCACGGTCACCAAAGTCATGGGATACTAACTTACCCTGGGCTTTGTTTGGCCGTAGGGGAGGTCCCCCGTCATTGGCATCACTGTTGCTCATCCAAGGGAATTTTCTCATGTAGGTTCCCCATCGGGACGTGATGTGCAATTTCTTCCTGCGCAGTGTATCCTCTCTGCTTCAGTGTGCTGGAGCCTACCATCGTCCCGCCCCCGTCGACATCCCGAACGCTTGCGCCACCCCTGTTCTCCGCCAGAGGCCACTACAGTGTTGGGAAACCCCTGTAACCCACCCTGGGATAGGAGAGCAGCCCTACAGGTGCTCAATCCTCTCATACCCCTGCCAACCCCTGGCAGCCCCGGCTCATTCCCGAACCGGGGTTGCCGGCATGGCGTGAGGTGTGGTGTCCAGTGCCTCAACCCTCAGCATCACGGGGACAGCTCGTTTTTATTATTTTAACTGTAAAAATGATTAGTGATTTTATTCAATTTATCTGTTTTACTCTGAGCCACCCAGAGCCCCAGGAAAGGCCACCATATTTATTTATTTATTTGCTTTTGGTAACCGGGTGAGTGCGCTAGGCATAGCAATGCCTATTTTCAGGCACAACATGGGAGAAGACAGTTTAAACATACAAAATGAGCATAAATGTGACACAGCACATGAGATTGGTGAACACAGTGAGGATGTAGGCAACAACATACAAATGAACAGTCAATTCAAAGAGTAGGTCACATTGGAATATTAGAGGTAATGTTACAGTAGAGGCAAAACAGGAAAACACCTTAGGTAAAATACACAACTAAAGTTACAACAGCAAGTGAGATAGGCATTTGCAAAATAATAAAGGTTACTACAGAGCAAAGTACAGTAAGAACCAAACTGAGGATGTATAAATAGAAGTGCCTTGCCTTCCTGTAGTGGAGGCCGAGGCAACCAGTAGCAGCAGTACATAGGTGACCCTATAAGGCCCTAAAGGATTATGGTAAAGGTGGGCAGCAGCAATCCAGACCCTTCAAATACTTCTGATACAGTACCTCCTCCTCCTTCTGCTCCACAACCACAGATCCAAGAAGGAAGCAGAATTTCAGTGTTCCTGTCCAAGTGACAGAACATCTGTAACCCCTAGATGGCGCTATCCCAGGGGCTACTACCCCTGCCTGATTTGCCACTAACAGGTTGAGGGGCCTGGATCCAATGGCGGGTGCCTCCACCCAGAGGTCAGGGTTTGCAATAGTTAAACTAACTTGGTCACAGCCCTCTGGGACACTGCAACCCCCCTTTCTTCCCACTAGTGGCCCACACAATATATCAGAATTACCTTCACGGTATACACTTACCCCCAGGTCTGGTTCCGCACTGGGACCTCCTGTGAAATGAGATACAGTGCAACAATCACAGTACAGTACTTTAACATAGACAAATACCTCAGGCAGTATAACTTTGCTGAAACAAGCAGCTCTGATTTATTTAGGGGATATAACAAGTACAGGGGAAATCAGGTTAATTAGCTTATCACTCTAATAATCTACCTATGGCTCTGTGCACAGGCCTATCCCTATCAGTTACTGTCCCTGGGTACCCAAGCCCTAGTGGCTAGTCCAAACCGTGGCAGCTGGTAGGGGCCCTTTCACACAGAGAAAAGGAGAATTAAACAGTCAGCAGTACAGTAATTCCATTTGGATTTAATGTGGCAATTCAACAGGGAGCAACCCTGAATTAGTACTCACGACCTCCAAATAAGATAGGGTCCTTCAATGTCAGCAGGGCTCACTTGAGGTACACAAACCTCTTCACACATCCATATAAAAGAAAGTACTATACCAGGCAGGCTGCATCTGTATCCCGATGCAATTACTGCACAATACCGGAGAACACACAGCAGATTCAGTTCCTGACAGACCGAGTGTAATTTTCAGCAATTCCTCCAGTCTTCTACAGGGTGAGCCTGGTTTCTACTCTTCAGAGATCCTTTGATTCTTTTCACAGGACGGATTCAGTCCTAACAAGTTGCAGACCGAACTCTGGGCCTTACACACGTTTTTGACTAAACTGCACACTGAAAAGCACAGGGCTCCTTCCTTCTTCACTGCCAAAGCTCAACTGACTCTCCAACTGACAAAACCGGCACTTCCTTTGAGTTACTCCCAGTTCTTGACTGGATTGGCTGTCACTACAATAGACTGCTGCTGTTGGTCCAAAAGGCACTGAAGTCTAAACTACATCTCCCAGAGTCACTGCCCATAAATCCTCTTGTGGCTGGCTCAGACTATGAGTCCAAGTTCTGATTCGTCCAAGGCACCATTTTAGAGCTAGCTTACCCCACACTGATTGGTCCAGTTCAGCAGTTCAAAACTAGAATGGGGAACTAGCAGACACAGTTCTGACTGCAAAGAAAGCAGGTTAGACAAACTGTAATTTCATTATTACTCTAAATAATTTCTGGCAAACAGTTACATCTTTCAGATAGGTTCCCTTTGCACTCCTAGTGACTGCAAAAATGAAGTGAATTGGCAGCAGCTTGAGTGGTACTCAATCAAAGAAACACACAGTCCCCCATACAAACTAATTATGTCTGCAAGCAGACAGCTCTTAAAGAGACAGTACCAGAGGTTCTAAAACACTCACTGATAAATGGCTTAAATGCCAAACACCATTCAGGCTTGGAGCATTCAAGCAAGCTCCTGGAAGTCTTTTGGGAACCCCCATTTGCAGGGGGTTACACCCTTCCTGGCCTGGGAAAGCTGCGTCCAGCTCAAGCAAGTACCCATAAGTTTCAACTGCAACCATATACATTTGCATTAGGCTCGCACATGTAATCATCAGTCAATATATCATTTTACCAAGAACACATTTCTGAAACATTGCAGTACGTCACTCTTTACACAGTATTACATACACATTGTACCATAACTCAAGTTATTACCTATTGTACATGAAACCTGAAGAGAGGGGGCCCTTCCCTATCAGTTACCTTGGGGCTGGATGGGGCAAGGGCACCATACTTAGAGGGCAACACAAGTAACTTGGAGTTAGCACTGATGCTCAGTTTGGGCAATGAGCTGCGGACACATACACTCCTTTATGGACAACATTGAGAGGCAAGTCCACAGGCCTCCCAAGTGAATCATAACTGAGGTGCACCACAGGCTTTACAGCTCGACCAGTCTTTCTAGGGGAACTGTTATAGTCTCTGCACTCTGAGCCTCATTTTCAGCATTGTCCTCACTTGTCAGGGAGTCTCCATGGGGGTAGAGGGCTAGAACTTGGGGCACTTTCAGCTCCAGGAGTTACAGTTTCTGAGTCCACAACATTTGGCTCGCATGGAGAGCTTTCGGACACTGGCAGTGGACTGTCAGGGCACTCAAAATACTCTTCTTGTTCGGTGTATCACCAGTCTGCCCCAATCTATCATTTTCCTCCCCTGAAAGCTCAAACAGTTCAACCATGCACAATGATTCCATTTCATCTGATCTGATGCTTTGCACTTCACTTTCTGGGAGCATTGGCTCCAGGGATGAAGCTGGGGGCTTAGACAGTCCAGAAGACCCAGCTTTGTCTCCACTATTGACTAGGGGATTGCCCCGAAACAATTGACTCAGTTCGTAAGAAGGATAGTATTCAAAGTCACTCTCACTTTCTTCCGATATGGACTGACAGTCATGCTCAACTGGGACTTGTGGAGGGGAACACTTTAACTTTGCTTCTGTAGGTGCAGACTTTCTTGATCTTTTCTTAGCAGCAGCTCTAGTCACTGGTCCAGAGGGGCATCTTCTAGGGCTCAGACTCAATTAAGATTTGTCCAATGGGCAGTAAATGATTTCTATGCATTGTTTTTACATCTTTTGAATTATTCTCAGGCCTTACTTTGTACACTGGCAGATCATCTAGTTTGCCCACTACAATGTGAGGGAGATGGTGCCATCTGTCAGCAATCTTGTGCTTGCCATGCAGTCCCAGATTTCTTAGCATACCGATCTCCCTCCTGGAGTTCCTGTCTTTCACCTTTTATCATACCTTTCTTTGTTGGCCAGATTTCTTTTGGCAGCCATGGTTTGAGCCAGTTGGTACGCATGAGTTAGCTGGGCCTTTAACTTTGCACATACTGTAAATAGTTGTCAGCTTGAACCCCATCAGGAGAGACCCCAAAACACACATCTACTGGTAGTCGAGCTTCTCTTCCAAACATCAGGCGGTGAGGAATCCAGTGGCATCACTTTTGGTGCAGTTATAAGCATGTACCAGGTGCTAATTTGTTGGCTCCATCTAGGCTTGTCCTTTGGGTGCAGGGTGCCTAGCATATCTAGCAAAGTCACGGTTGAAACATTCAGGCTGTGGTCCCCCTGGGAGTGGTGAGTGGTTCTGGACTTTGCACTCCCCACAGAGAAAGCATCTCTTTGATCAGACGACTCTCAAAGTCTCTCCTTGATCAGAATGGATTCTTTGTGGAGCCCCATAGTGAACAAAAGTTTTCTACAAGTACTTTGGCCACAGTGGATGCTTTCTGGTCTTTGGTGGGAAAGCTTGGGCATATCTCGTGAAATGGTCAGTGACCACCAGCACATTACTGATATTTCTTTGATCTGACTCCAAACTCAGAAAATCAATACAGACCAGCTCCATGGGTGCACTGGTGGTGATGTTAACAGGGGGCAGCCCTCTGGGGCAAAAGCTTTCCTCTGTAAGCAGCGACTACAAGTTCGAATGTGTTGCTCATCAGCCCCCATCTTAGGCCAATAGAATCTGGATCTCACCAAGTCAAGTGTTCTGTCTATACCAAGGTGCCCCATGTGGTTGTGCAAGGACCTCAGTACTGAGTCTCGAAGGCAGTGGGCAGCACTAGTTGTTGTTTGTCTACTTGTCCCCTCTGTCTACTGTTTCTCTGTATAACAGTTTATTGATCAGTTTCAACTTAGGACCTTCTTTGTATAACAGTGCAGTTCTCAAATCAGTGGAGCGTAATTTGGACACATCTTTTCCTGCATAGAGGGCTTCTAAAGCTGCTTTGATCATGGGATCGCTGGATTGAGCCCGCCGAATACTGTCATTGTCCAGCTGAGGCAGTGCACCAATGTCTATTGCAGAAAAGTGGCAATAAGCAGCAGGTATGCAATTCTCAGAGGCTCCCAAGCAATCCACCATGCAGTCCACTGCGTCCCTGGGACATTTGTTCCTCCCTGTCAAACTCTCCGCAGAGTGCCCGAATGTCAGGTTCTCGCCAATCGGACCCAATCATTCTGGGGAACAGGCCTCCGGGAGAGAGCATCAGCATCTATGTGGTTCAGACCTGCTCGGTATTCGAGAGCATAGTCATATGTAGATAATGCAGAAAGCCACCTATGGCCAGTGGCATCCAACTTAGCTGAGGTCTGCACATAGGTCAAAGGATTATTGTCAGTTTTACTAGTATTTTAGCCCCATACAAGTACTCATGGAATTGGTCAACAATAGCCCACTTCAAAGCTAGAACTCTAACTTATGTACAGGATAGTTCTTTTCGGATGGGGTCAGGCTTCTACTGGCAAAGGCCACTGGTCTCAGGCCATTCTCGTGCTCTTGGTCAACACAGCCCCAACCCTTGCAAGCTAGCATCAGTGTGCAGGACGTAAGGTTTTCTTGGATCGCATAGGCCAGCACTGGAGCATGGGTAAGTTGATATATGATCTCATGAAAGCAGTCTCACAATCAGGGAGTCCAGCGGGGCCCAAATACTTCACTCGGATGAAAATACACTCTTTCAGTCTTGAGGGACGCGACTTTTGGTATTTTTTGTGGGTTGGGGGATACCCTTGAGTAAGGTTAAGTAAAGGGCGGATCACTCTTGAATAGTCCTTGATGAAACGCCGATAATAACCACAGAATCCCAGGAATCTTTGCAGTTCTTTTAGATTTTTGGGTTGTGGCCAGGTGGTCAAGGCCTCAACTTTACTTGGGTCGGTCTCTATTCCCTCGGTGGATACTATGTGTCCCACATACTTTACTGATGTTTGAAAGAATTGACACTTATCAATGGACAGTTTAAGGCCAAAGTCCTCCAGTCGGTCCAATACCTTAAATAATCTGCTCTCATGTTCCTCCAGTGAGCTGCCAAACACAATAACATCATCTAGGTATACCAGGCACTCTAGTAAGTTCATGTCCCCACTGCACGCTCCATCAATCGTTGAAAAGTGGCTGGGGCACCTGAAATCCCTTGAGGCATCCCTCATGAATTCATAGAAGCCAGCGGACAGATAAAGGCCGTCTTCTCACGGTCCTCTGGGGCCATCGGGATCTGGTAGTACCCATCATGGAGATCCAGCACAGAGAACCACTTGCTCCCGCTTAGGCAGTCCAAAGCATCCTGAATCGCGGGCATTGTGTACTGATCAGGGATAGTCCGCTCGTTTAGGTGCGATAATCCACATACATCCTTACTGTTCCATTCTTTTTCCTCACTACCACAATGGGGAAGCATAAGGCTTCTGGATTCTTGTATTACACCAGCAGCTAACATCTTTGCAGATGCCGTCTCACATCATCTATGTCAGCAGGTGCCAGGCGTCGAGACCTCTCACGAAATGGTCTTTTCATTCATGCAGCCGGATATTGTGCTCAGCTCTGCACGCATCCTACATCCCATTCCTTTAAAGAAAACACCTGGTCTCTCTGGGCAAGCTTCTCACTGATCCTCACTTTCCATTCAGCTGGCAGCGGGAGTCGCCAAATCAAACAAGTCAGTCGTTACTCTGTCATTCTTCCTTGAACTCTGCTGCTGGGTAGCACTGCAGTGTCTGCACAATGCACATTAGCCAGGATGCAACCTCTGTTTACTCGAATGTCTTTTCAGACACATTATGAACTTGGACCATTACCCTTCTGGCATAAGCATGGCTCTAGCAGGCAAAATACTAGGCTTGACCAGCAGTCCCTCTGGCAATTTTCCATCGCCTGTGCATCCAACATTAATATTTTATTCTTAACATCCTTTCTGATACGGACCTCTCCCTGTAAGGCACACTGGGCATTTGGCGCCAGGATCAGAGACTCAGGATCCTTCTTCCATACAATTCCGACCGGTTCCTCTGGTTCTGTTTTTTCAGCATCTCTGTGCCTCATAGGCCTTCTTAATTAAAGCCGGAACTCTTAAAGCTCTACTAGTCTTTGACCCCTGTTTTTCATACAACTGTGCCAGCCTTCCGAACATATGAGCATTTGTTCCAATCAACAAAGGGACACCATCATACAGTCAGTGGGGGACACTAAGGCTAGGGTCTTACTTGTTCGGCCACTCCAGCACGGAGGTGGGGAAAGACAGCCAAATTCGATATACCCGAATAGGGTAGGCCTTCTCACTTAACCCCCATACATGCAGTCCTTTCTAATGGTTGTAAGGGATGCCTGACAAATGCTTCTATACCAATCCTGGAACATAATTGTCACTTGGGAGCCACTGTCTAATAAAGCTCTTGTAGACACTCCATTCACCTTACAGTGGTCTCCATGGAGGGACCCACTATTCTGGACCAGTCTGGAGAGGCGGTAGTGGGGGCCTGGGCAACTGACCTTGCCACAAAGGACGTGAATTAGCATTTTGGTGCCCTCACTGGATCATGTCGTGCACCTCTTAACCACTGATTTCTTCTCCGAAGCTCTCCTTGTAGCCTATAGCAACTTTGTCAGTGTCTTTGGGACTTGCATTCCCTTTCATGTGCCCATCTTTTCCCACAATTATAGCAAAACATACTTTCTGGAGTTTGAGTGGCCGAGGCGCCACACACTGGGAGCCAGGCGGGGGTATTACTAACTGGAAACCTGGGTGCCATCTCTGTCTGCGCGTGATAAGCATTTGGAGACATCTGCTCAGTTTCTCCACTTCCATGTTCAAGGAATTGAGTTTGGAGCTGTTATCAGTAGGAGATATGGTGGGTACCCCACCCCATAGCAGATGCAGTCGGATATAGGTCAGGGCCTGACTTGCAAGGCGTGGCCTTCATAAAGGACTGTTTTTGAATTCCGGATCTCTCTCAACAGTTCACCCCCCATTGTGGCATATCTTTTTCCTTGTCAGAGCACTCATTGACTGTCAACCCTGCCCCTGAACTTCACTGATGGGTCACCCCTCAGTCACTCGGTCGTAGCCAGCTGTTGGTGCAGGTACCTCCCGAGGTCGCCTTTCTCAACTCCTCGATTTCTCATTAACTCATCATAGGAGGGTGGGGATTCCAGTCGATTTGCCGGTAGTAACTGGAAGCAACAGCAGTTCTGAGAAGGGGCAGACTTAGATTCTGTCCAGTCTGGTTCGGTCCAGTTCAATCGCTGGCAACTACCCTTTCTGAGGCATTCTTGCAACAATTTTTCCAGCGAGAGACATACACGAGACAACAACTCCCTTGGTACTGTTGTGCATTTCTTACTTCCACCATGGGTCCTCATCAGAATCTGGGCTCCCATACACATTCTCCAAGGCCTCAAGATAGGCCTGTGCAGTCCTCAGGGTTACTGGCCCGCTTAGCACGGATGGTAGCCAGGGCAGGGACCGGAGGCTCTCACTAACCCTCTTTCGCCGCCTTCCCGAGCATTGCCATTCTAGCACTTGGGGGCAACATAGTCTATCCAGGTCTCCCAGTCATCCTCCCCTTGGGGGGTGGGAGGTGCCAGAGAAGATCCTCAACCTTCGTAAGAGTCGTGACTAATGGCAGGTGCAGAAATAGAGTCTGCATTGGTTCAGCCACCATTCGGGCACTGGAGCAGGAGAGGGTGTTGGGGAGGAACACCCCCGGTGGCAAGAATAGTTTCTTCAAGTCCTCCACAGTTTTCCCCTCTCCCAGCAACCATTCAGCAAATTTCTCCTCAAAAGTTTCAGATAGTGGTGGGGCTGATTCCCCCGGTCTTTACTGTCCTTAGTTATCACCTCCAGCAGTGAGGGCTCCCTCTGGGGTAATGGTCTGTGGCACTTTGGAGCTATCTATGGGATCCTTAACTCTACTAGGGCCAGGAAAGTGTGGGTGACAGATTAGCATGCCGACCCCACCACCACAGGGTTTTGTAAACCTTCCACCTTGGAAGTACTCCCTGCACAGTGTCCGTATTGATACCCAGGGGATGTCCAGGATAAGCATAGCATTTTGGGGTCGATCTCCTCCCAGTACACCACTCCACCAGCGGTGCACAGCCACTTCTGTCGGTACCATTTTTCTTAACAGTGGTTCGTAAATATGGCCACTAGAGGACACACAATCCCAGCGGTGAGCCTCCAAGATGTAACCCCTAGATGCGCTATCCCAGGGGCTACTACCCTGCCTGATTTGCCACTAACAGGTTGAGGGCCTGGATCCAATGGCGGTGCCTCCACCCAGAGGTCAGGGTTTGCAATAGTTAAACTAATCTATCGTACAGCCCTCTGGGACACTGCAACCCCTTTCTTCCCACTAGTGGCCCACACAATATATCAGAATTACCTTCACGGTATACACTTACCCCCAGGTCTGGTTCCGCACTGGGACCTCCTGTGAAATGAGATACAGTGCAACAATCACAGTACAGTACTTTAACATAGACACAACACTCAGGCAGTATAACTTTGCTGAAAACAAGCAGCTCTGATTTATTTAGGGGATATAACAAGGACAGGGGAAATCAGGTTAATTAGCTTATCACCTAATATCTATTTATGGTTTGTGCACAGGCCTATCCCCTATCAGTTACTGTCCTGGGTACCCAAGCCCTAGTGGCTAGTCCAAACTGCAGCAGCTGGTAGGCCCTTTCACACAGAGAAAAAGGAGAATTAAACAGTCAGCAGTACAGTAATTCCATTTGGATTTAATGTGGCAACTAACAGGGAGCAAACCTGAATTAGTACTCACTACCTCCAAATAAGATAGGGTCCTTCAATGTCAGCAGGGCTCACTTGAGGTACAATAAAAACCCTTCACACATCCATATAAAGAAAGTACTATACCAGGCAGGCTGCATCTGTATCCCGATCGCAATTACTGCACAATACCCGGAGAACACACAGCAGATTCAGTTCCTGACAGACCGAGTGTAATTTTCAGCATCCTCCAGTCTTCTACAGGGTGAGCCTGGTTTCACTCTTCAGAGATCCTTTGATTCTTTTTACAGGACTGATTCAGTCCTAACAAGTTGCAGACCGGAACTCTGGGCCTTAACACGTTTTTTTGACTAAAACTGCACACTGAAAAGCACAGGGCTCCTTCCTTCTTCACTGCAAAGCTCAACTGACTCTCCAACTGACAAAACCGGGCACTTCCTTTGAGTTACCCCAGTTCTTGACTGATTGGCTGTCACTCACAATAGACTGCTGCTGTTGGTCCAAAAAGGCACTGAAGTCTAAACTACATCTCCCAGAGTCACTGCCCATACAATCCTCTTGTGGCTGGCTCAGACTATGAGTCCAAGTTCTGATTCGTCCAAGGCACCATTTTAGAGCTAGCTTACCCCACACTGATTGGTCCAGTTCAGCAGTTCAAAACTAGAATGGGGAACTAGCAGACACAGTTCTGACTGCAAAGAAAGCAGGTTAGACAAACTGTAATTTCATTATGTAACCCCTAGATGGCGCTATCCCAGGGGCTACTACCCCTGCCTGATTTGCCACTAACAGGTTGAGGGGCCTGGATCCAATGGTGGGTGCCTCCACCCAGAGGTCAGGGTTTGCAATAGTTAAACTAACTTGGTCACAGCCCTCTGGGACACTGCAACCCCTTCTTCCCACTAGTGGCCCACACAATATATCAGAATTACCTCACACAGTACACCTTACCCCCCTGTCTGGTTCCGCACTGGGACCTCCTCATAAAATGAGATACAGTGCAACAATCACAGTACAGTACTTAACATAGACAAATACCCCAGGCAGTATAACTCTGGTTGAAACAAGCAGCTCTGATTTATTTAGGGATATAACAAGGACAGGGGAAATCAGGTTAATTAGCTTATCACTCTAATAATCTATTTATGGCTCTGTGCACAGGCTCTATCCCTATCAGTTACTGTCCCTGGGTACCCAAGCCCTAGTGGCTAGTCCAAACCGTGGCAGCTGGTAGGGCCCTTTCACACAGAGAAAAGGAGAATTAAACAGTCAGCAGTACAGTAATTCCATTTGATTTAATGTGGCAATTCAACAGGGAGCAACCCTGAATTAGTACTCACGACCTCCAATAAGATAGGGTCCTTCAATGTCAGCAGGGCTCACTTGATGTACACACAACCCTTCACACATCCATATAAAAAAGTACTATACCAGGCAGGCTGCATCTGTATCCCGATCGCAATTACTGCAAATACCGGAGAACACACACAGCAGAATTCAGTTCCTGACGGCAACCGGTGCAATTTTCAGCAATTCTTCCAGTCTTCTACAGGGTGAGCCTGGTTTCTACCTTCAGAGATCCTTTGATTCTTTTCACAGGACGGATTCAGTCCTAACAAGCTGTTACACAAGCTGCAGACGGAACTCTGGGCCTTACACACGTTTTTGACTAAAACTGCACACTGAAAAGCACTAGGCTCCTTCCTTCTTCACTGCCAAAAGCTCAACTGAACTCCAATCGACGAAACCGGGCACTTCCTTTGAGTTCCTCCCAGTTCTTGACTGATTGCTGTCACTACAATAGACTGCTGCTGTTGGTCCAAAAAGGCACTGAAGTCTAAACTACATCTCCCAGAGTCACTGCCCATACAATCCTCTTGTGGCTGGCTCAGATTATGAGTCCAAGTTCTGATTCGTCCAAGGCATCATCCCAGAGCTAGCCTACCCCACACTGATTGGTCCAGTTCAGCAGTTCAAAAACCAGAATGGGAAGTAGACAGACACAGTTCTGACTTCAAAGCAAAAGCAGGTTAGACAAACTGTAATTTCATTATTACCTAATAATTTCTGGCAAACAGTTACATCTTTCAGATAGGTTCCCTTGCACCCTAGTGACTGCAAAAATGAAGTGAATTGGCAGCAGCTTGAGTGGTACTCAATCAAAGAAACACAGTCCCCATACAACTAATTATGTCTGCAAGCAGACAGCTCTTAAAGAGACAGTACCAGAGGTTCTAAAACACTCACTGATAAATGGCTTAAATGCCAAACACCATTCAGGCTTGAGCATTCAAGCAAGCTCCTGGAAGTCTTTGGGAACCTCCATTTGCAGGTTACACCCTTCCTGGCCTGGGAAAGTTTGATGTCCGCCGCTAAGCAAATACCCCATAAGTTTCAACTGCAACCATATACATTTGCATTAGGCTCACATGTAATCATCAGTCAATATATCATTTTACCAAGAACACATTTCTGAAACATTGCAGTACGTCATTCTTACACAGTATTACACACATTGTACCATAACTCAAGTTATTACCTCTTGTACATGAAACCTGAAGAGAGGGGCCTTCCTATCAGTTACCTTGGGGCTGGATGGGGCAAGGGCACCATACTTAGAGGCAACACAAGTAACTTGGAGTTACACTGATGCTCAGTTTGGCAGTGAGCTCGGGGACACATACACTCCTTTATGGACAACATTGAGAGGCAAATCCACAGGCCTCCCAAGTGAATCATAACTGAGGTGCACCACAGGCTTTACAGCTCGACCAGTCTTTCTAGGGGAACTGTTATAGTCTCTGCACTCTGAGCCTCATTTTCAGCATTGTCCTCACTTGTCAGGAGTCTCCATGGGGTAGAGAGGCTAGAACTTGGGGCACTTCTGTACCCAGGAGTTACAGTTTCTGAGTCCACAACATTTGGCTCACATGAGAGCTTTTCGGACACTGGCAGTGACCGTCAGGGCACTCAAAATACTCTTCTCTGTTCGGGTGTATCACCAGTCTGCCCCAATCTATCATTTTCTCCTGAAAGTTCAAACAGTTCAACCATGCACAATGATTCCATTTCATCTGATCTGATGCTTTGCACTTCACTTTCTGGGAGCATTGGCTCCAGGGATGAAGCTGGGGGCTTAGACAGTCCAGAAGGCCCAGCTTCATCTCCAGTATTGACTAGGGATTGCCTCTAAACAATTGACTCAGTTCGTAAGAAGGATAGTATTCAAAGTCACTCTCACTTTCTTCCGATATGGACTGACAGTCATGCTCAACTGGGACTTGTGGAGGGGAACACTTTAACTTTGCTTCTGTAGGTGCAGACTTTCTTGATCTTTTCATGCAGCAGCTCTAGTCACTGGTCCAGAGGGCATCTTCTAGGGCTCAGACTCAATTAAGATTTGTCCAATGGCAGTAAATGATTTCTATGCATTGTTTTACATCTTTGAATTATTCTCAGGCCTTACTTTGTACACTGGCAGATCATCTAGTTTGCCCACTACAATGTGAGGGAGATGGTGCCATCTGTCAGCAATCTTGTGCTTGCCATGCAGTCCCAGATTTCTTAGCAATACCCGATCTCCTGGTTTCCTGTGCTTTCACCTTTATCATACCTTTCTTTGTTGGCCAGATTTCTTTTGGCAGCCATGGTTTGAGCCAGTTGGTACGCATGAGTTAGCTGGGCCTTTAACTTTTGCACATACTGTAAATAGTTGTCAGCTTGAACCCCATCAGGAGAGACCCCAAAACACATCTACTGGTAGTCGAGCTTCTCTTCCAAACATCAGGCGGTAGGGGAGAATCCAGTGGCATCACTTTGGTGCAGTTATAAGCATGTACCAGGGTGCTAATTTGTTGGCTCCATCTAGGCTTGTCCTTTGGGTGCAGGGTGCCTAGCATATCTAGCAACAAGTACGGTTGAAACGTTCAGGCTGTGGGCCCCTGGGGGTGGTAAGGAGTGGTTCTGACTTTCGCACTCTCACATAGAAAGCATCTCTTTGATCAGACGACTCTCAAAGTCTCTCCTTGATCAGAATGGATTCTTTGTGAGCCCCATAGTGAACAAAAGTTTCTACAAGTACTTTGGCCACAGTGATGCTTTCTGGTCTTTGGTGGGGAAAGCTTGGGCATATCTCGTGAAATGGTCAGTGACCACCAGCATTACTGATATTTCTTTGATCTGACTCCAAACTCAGAAAATCAATACAGACCAGCTCCATGGGTGCACTGGTGGTGATGTTAACAAGGGGCAGCCCTCTGGGCAAAGCTTTCCTCTGTAGCTAGCGACTACAAGTTCGAATGTGTTGCTCCACATCAGCCCCCATCTTAGGCCAATAGAATCTGGATCTCACCAAGTCAAGTGTTCTGTCTATACCAAGGTGCCCCATGTGGTTGTGCAAGGACCTCAGTACTGAGTCTCGAAGGCAGTGGGCAGCACTAGTTGTTGTTTGTCTACTTGTCCCCTCTGTCTACTGTTTCTCTGTATAACAGTTTATTGATCAGTTTCAACTTAGGACCTTCTTTGTATAACAGTGCAGTTCTCAAATCAGTGGAGCGTACTTTGACACATCTTTTCCTGCATAGAGGGCTTCTAAAGCTGCTTTGATCATGGGATCGCAGATTGAGCCGCGCAATACTGTCATTGTCCAGCTGAGGCAGTGCACCAATGTCTATTGCAGAAAAGTGGCACAAGCAGCAGGTATGCAATTCTCAGAGGCTCCCAAGCAATCCACCATGCAGTCCACTGCGTCTGTGGACATTTGTTCCTCCCTGTCAAACTTCTTGCAGAGTGCCCGAATGTCAGGTTCTGCCAATCGGACCCAATCATTCTGGGGAACAGGCCTCCGGAGAGAGCATCAGCATCTATGTGGTTCAGACCTGCTCGGTATTCGAGAGCATAGTCATATGTAGATAATGCAGAAAGCCACCTATGGCCAGTGGCATCCAACTTAGCTGAGGTCTGCACATAGGTCAAAGGATTATTGCTGTTTTAATAGTATTTTAGCCCCATACAAGTAATACTATGGAATTGGTCAATAGCCCACTTCAAAGCTAGGAACTTAACTTATGTACACAGGATAGTTCTTTTCGGATGGGGTCAGGCTTCTACTGGCAAAGGCCACTGGTCTCAGGCCATTCTCGTGTCTTGGTACAACACAGCCCCCAACCCTTGCAAGCTAGCATCAGTGTGCAGGGACGAAGGTTTTCTTGGATCGTATAGCCAGCACTGGAGCATGGGTAAGTTGATATATGATCTCATGAAAAGCAGTCTCATTAATCAGGAGTCCAGCGGCTCTCAAATACTTCACCGGATGAAAATACACTCTTCAGTCTTGAGGGACGCTGACTTTTGGTATTTTTGTGGGTTGGGGATACCCTTGAGTAAGGTTAAGTAAAGGCGGATCACTCTTGAATAGTCCTGATGAAGCTCGATAATAACCACAGAATCCCAGGAATTTCAGTTCTTTTTAGATTTTTGGCCAGGCCAGGTGGTCAAGGTCTCAACTTACTTGGGTCGGTCTCTATTCCTCGGTGGATACTATGTGTCCCACATACTTTACTGATGTTTGAAAGAATTGACACTTATCAATGGACAGTTTAAGGCAAAGTCCTCCAGTCGGTCCAATACCTTAAATAATCTGCTCTCATGTTCCTCCAGTGAGCTGCCAAACACAATAACATCATCTAGGTATACCAGGCACTCTAGTAAGTTCATGTCCCCCACTGCACGCCCATCAATCGTTGAAAAGTGGCTGGGCACCTGAAATCCCTTGAGGCATCCTCATGAATTCATAGCTCAGCGACAGATAAAGGCCGCCTTCTCAATCGTCTGGGGCCATTGGGATCTGGTAGTACCCACTGCGGAGATCCAGCACAGAGAACCACTTGCTCCCGCTTAGGCAGTCCAAAGCATCCTGAATGCGGGGTATTGTGTACTGATCAGGGATAGTCCGCGGTTTAAGATGCGATAATCCACACACATCCTTACTGTTCCATTCTTTTCCTCACTACCACAATGGGGAAGCATAAGGGCTTCTGGATTCTTGTATTACACCAGCAGCTAACATCTCTTGTAGATGCAGCTCACATCATCTATATCAGCAGGTGCCAGGCGTCGAGACCTCTCACGAAATGGTCTTTTGTCATGCAGCCGGATATTGTGCTCAGCTCCTTGCACGCATCCTACATCCCATTCCTTTAAAGAAAACACCTGGTCTCTCTGGGCAAGCTTCTCACTGATCCTCACTTTCCATTCAGCTGGCAGCGGAGTCCGAAATCAAACAAGTCAGCTGCTACTCTGTCATTCTTCCTTGAACTCTTGCTGCTGGTAGCACTGCGAGTGTTCGCACAATGCACATTAGCCAGGATGCAACCTCTGTTTACTCGAATGTCTCTTTCAGACACATTATGAACTTGGACCATTACCCTTCTGGCATAAGTATGGGCTTTCCAGCGGCAAAATACTAGGCTTGACCAGCAGTCCTCTGGCAATTTTCATACGCTTGTGCATCCAACATTAATATTTTATTCTTAACATCCTTTCTGATACGGACCTCCCCTGTAAGGTACACTGGGCATTTGCGCCAGGATCAGAGACTCAGGATCCTTCTTCCATACAATTCTGACCGGTTCTCTGGTTCTGTTTTTTCAGCATCTCTCTGTGCCTCATAGGCCTTCTTAATTAAAGCCGAACTCTTAAAGCTCTACTAGTCTTGACCCCTGTTTTCATAACACAACTGTGCCAGCCTTCCCAACATATGAGCATTTGTTCCAATCAACAAAGGACACCATCATACAGTCCAGTGGGGGACACACTAAGGCTAGGGTCTCTACTTGTTCGGCTACCCAGCCACGGAGGTGGGGAAAGACAGCCAAATTCGATATACCCGGAATAGGTAGGCCTTCTACTCAACCCCATACATGCAGTCCTTCTAATGGTTGTAAGGGTACGTCTGACAAATGCTTCTGATACCAGTCCTGGAACATAATTGTCACTTGGGAGCCACTGTCTATCACAGCTCTTGTAGACACTCCATTCACTTTACAGTGGTCTCCATGGAGGGACCCACTATTCTGGACCAGTCTGGAGAGGCGTAGTGGGAGCCTGGGCAACCGACCTTGCCACAAAAGGACGTGAATTAGCATTTTTGTGCCCTCACTGGGATCATGTCGGCACCTCTTAACCACTGATTTCTTCTCCAAGCTCTCCTTGTAGCCTATATGCAACTTTTGTCAGTGTCTTTTGGGACTGGCATTCTCTTTCATGTGCCCATCTTTCCCACAATTATAGCAAAACATACTTTCTGGAGTTTGAGCTGGCCGAGGCGCCACACTGGGAGCCAGGAGGGGTATTACTAACTGGAAACCTGGTGCCATCTCTGTCTCGGCGTGATAAGCATTTGGAGACATCTCGTCAGTTTCTCCACTTCATGGTCAAGGAATTGAGTTTGGAGCTGTTATCAGCAGGAGATACATGGGTGGGTACCCCCACCCCCATAGCAGATGCAGTCGGATATAGGTCAGGGCCTGTATTTGCAGGCGTGGCCTTCATAAAGGGACTGTTTTTGAATTCTCGGATCTCTCTCAACAGTTCGCCCATTGTGGCATATCTTTTTCTTGTCAGAGCACTCATTGACTGTCAACCTCTGCCCCTGAACTTCACTTGATGGGTCACCCTCAGTCACTCGGTCGAAGCCACAGCTGTTGGTGCAGGTACCTCCCGAGGTCGCCTTTCTCAACTCCTCGAATTTCTCTCATTAACTCATCATAGAGGGTGGGGATTCCAGTCGATTTGCCAGGCGACTGAAGCAACAGCAGTTCTGAGAAGTGGGCAGACTTAAGGATTCTGTCCAGTCTGGTTCGGTCCAGTTCAATCGCTGGCAAACTACCCTTTCTGAGGCATTCTTGCAACAATTTTTCCAGCCGAGACATACACAGACAACAACTCCCTTGGTACTGTTGTGCATTTCTTACTCTCCACCATAGGTCCTCATCAGAATCTGGGCTCCATACACATTCTCCAAGGCCTCAAGATAGCCTGTGCAGTCGCTTCAGGGTTACTGGCCCGCTTAGCGCGGATGGTAGCCAGGGCAGGACCTCGGAGGCTCTCACTAACCCTCTTCGCTTCGCCTGAGCATTGCCATTCTAGCACTTGGGGGCAACATAGTTCATCCAGGTCTCCCAGTCATCCTCCCCTTGGGGGGGGGGAGGGTGCCAGAGAAGATTCTCAACCTTCGTAAGAGTCGTGATAATGGCAGGTGCAGAAATAGGAGTCTGCATTGGTTCAGCCACCATTACGGGCACTGGAGCAGGAGAGGTGTTGGGGAGGAACACCCAGGTGGCAAGAATAGTTTCTTCAAGTCCTCCACAGTTTTCCCTCTCCCAGCAAACCATTCAGCAAATTTCTCCTCAAAAGTTTCAGATAGTGGTGGGGGCTGATTCCCCCGGTCTTACTGTCCTTAGTTATCACCTCCAAGCAGTGAGGGCCCCTCTGGGGTAATGGTCTGTGGCACTTTGGAGCTATCTATGGGATCCTTAACTCTACTAGGCCAGGAAAGTGGGTGAGCAGATTAGCATGCCGACCCACCACCACAGGGTTTTGTAAACCTTCCACCTTGGAAAGTACTCCCTGCACAGTGTCCGTGATTGATACCCAGGGGATGTCCAGGATAAGCATAGCATTTGGGGGTCGATCTCCTCCCAGTACACCACTCCACCAGCCGGTGCACAGCCACTTCTGTCGGGTACCCATTTTTTCTTAACAGTGTTCAGAATATGGCCACTAGAGGACACACAATCCCAGCGGTGAGCCTCCAAGATGTAACCCCTAGATGGCGCCCAGGGGCTACTACCCCGCCTGATTTGCCACTAACAGGTTGAGGGGCCTGGATCCAATGGTGGGTGCCTCCACCCAGAGGTCAGGGTTTGCAATAGTTAAACTAACTTGGTCACAGCCCTCTGGGACACTGCAACCCCTTTCTTCCCACTAGTGGCCCACACAATATATCAGAATTACCTTCACAGTATACACTTACCCCCAGGTCTGGTTCTCGCACTGGGACCTCCTAAATGAGAATACAGTGCAACAATCACAGTACAGTACTTTAACATAGACAAAATTTCAGGCAGTATAACTTTGCTGAAACAAGCAGCTCTGATTTATTTAGGGGATATAACAAGGACAGGGGAAATCAGGTTAATTAGCTTATCACTCTAATAATCTACTTATGGCTCTGTGCACAGGCCTATCCCTATCAGTTACTGTCCCTGGGTACCAAGCCCCAGTGGCTAGTCCAAACCGTGGCAGCTGGTAGGGCCCTTTCACAGAGAAAAGGAGAATTAAACAGTCAGCAGTACAGTAATTCCATTTGGATTTAATGTGGCAATTCAACAGGAGCAACCCTGAATTAAGTACTCACGACCTCCAAATAAGATAGGGTCCTTCAATGTCAGGCAGGCTCACTTGAGGTACACAAACCCTCTTCACACATCCATATAAAAGAAAGTATTATACCAGGCAGGCTGCATCTGTATCCCGATCGCAATTACTGCACAATACCCGGAGAACACACAGCAGATTCAGTTCCTGACAGACCGAGTGCAATTTTCAGCAATTCTTCCAGTCTTCTACAGGGTGAGCCTGGTTTCTACTCTTCAGAGATCCTTTGATTCTTTTCACAGGACGGATTCAGTCCTAACAAGCTGTTACAAACTGCAGACCGAACTCTGGGCCTTACACACGCTTTTTGACCAAAACTGCACACTGAAAAGCACAGGGCTCCTTCCTTCTTCACTGCCAAAGCTCAACTGAACTCCAACTGACTAAACCGGCACTTCCTTGAGTTCCTCCCAGTTCTTGACTGGATTGGCTGTCACCACAATAGACTGCTGCTGTTGGTCCAAAAGGCACTGAAGTCTAAACTACATCTCCCAGAGTCACTGCCCATACAATCCTCTTGTGGCTGGCTCAGATTATGAGTCCAAGTTCTGATTCGTCCAAGGCATCATCCCAGAGCTAGCCTACCCCACACTGATTGGTCCAGTTCAGCAGTTCAAACCAGAATGGGAGACAGACACAGTTCTGACTGCAAAGAAAGCAGGTTAGACAAACTGTAATTTCATTATTACTCTAAATAATTTCTGGCAAACAGTTACATCTTTCAGATAGGTTCCTTTGCACTCCTAGTGACTGCAAAATGAAGTGAATTGGCAGCAGCTTGAGTGGTACTCAATCAAAGAAACACACAGTCCCCCATACAACTAATTATGTCTGCAAGCAGACAGCTCTTAAAGAGACAGTACCAGAGGTTCTAAAACACTCACTGATAAATGGCTTAAATGCCAAACACTATTCAGGCTTGGAGCATTCAAGCAAGCTCCTGAAGTTTTGGGAACCCCATTTGCAGGGGGTTAAATTATTACTCTAAATAATTTCTGGCAAACAGTTACATCTTTTCAGATAGGTTCCTTTGCACTCCTAGTGACTGCAAAATGAAGTGAATTGGCAGCAGCTTGAGTGGTACTCAATCAAAGAAACACACAGTCCCCCATACAAACTAATTATGTCTGCAAGCAGACAGCTCTTAAAGAGACAGTACCAGAGGTTCTAAAAACACTCACTGATAAATGGCTTAAATGCCAAACACCATTCAGGCTTGGAGCATTCAAGCAAGCTCCTGGAAGTCTTTTGGGAACCCCCATTTGCAGGGGGGGTTACACATCATTTCTGAGAGATGGGTCAGAAATGGTCCACTCAAGCTATGCACTGGAGTTCATTTCTCTAGCTTCACAGACATCCCGAGGCCTCGACTGCAACTGTTCACAGAAACACCTGTCCATCTTAGAGAGGAAGTCAAGGCTCTACTAGACAGGAGATTGATGTAGTCGTTGCCCCGTCCCCTCCGGAACAGAATCTGTGGTTTTACTCCACTGGCTGATTGGCGAACAGTACATAGGAGTGATTCTCCACAGCAGCTGTCAATCATTAAGGAAGGGAAACTCCCCAGCAGCAGTACTGGTGAGAGTTTGGCTTCCCTTGCTAATTTTTTTTTTTTTTTTATGATACATTTTTTTTTGTAACCCAAAACATAACAGTGATATCGTTCACTACTTTTTGCCCCTTCCCCCTCCGCCTTCCATTTATTTTAACATGAGACAGAATTATGCCTTTCAGGTTTATGGTCTAGGGGTACTGTGTGTTACGTGAAGAACAATGTACCAGTTAGAAAGACTGGAGAAGTTAGCCTGGTGGCGCTGAGGGCTGAGGTGTTAGATGCCTTACCTCACGCTACACTGGAGACCCGGGTTCAGGAATGAACTCGGATTGTCGGGGTGGCAGCGGGGGGGGGGGTGGTAGGACTGAGCAGCCGGAAGGCAGCTATTCTCTCCTGGGAGTGGTTGCTGCCCCCCCCCCATAGTCCCGCTACCACCAGGCGGAAGTCCGGTGGCTAGCAGAGGGGATAACACATAGGGATGGTGCCTTGACACACAGCGTGCTCATGTCTCCACATGCGCACGAGTCCGAGGCAAGGGATTAGGACAAGGGAGAATGACGCGACACAATGTAATAAAATGTATAGAAAGAAAGACCGGAGGAATGCAAAATCAAAGAACCTGAAAAAATGTGGTAAACAATCTGTGCAACTAGCGCCCCACATGGATATATAACCCGCATATATCTGGGTTCATAAATCACCCGCCAGTGGAAAATAAGAAGTACTCTTCAGATCTCATCAAGTCCCAACATCCCACCTCTGATATATTTTGACTGGGGATTTTAACAGGTTACCAGAGAGCACACCTAAATCTTCTCACGATTGTAAGAGAGCCAGCCAGAGGTGAGGCGCTGCTGAATTTTCTGCTCATCAATATTTATCAGTACTATCCGGAACCCTTCATCGCCCTTCACAGTGCTGTTCAACCATAATGGGGGCTTTGTGATCCTCTTCCATCTACTATCAGAAAGAAAATGGGTTACGGAAGATGGGAATAATGTGCTGCAGCTGACAACACTGCCCTCTCCAAAATCCAACTCTCCATCAATAAGGCCTGTAGGCTCCTGACCGGTGCCCCCAGCCGTACTCACACCTGCCTCCTCTATACTACCACCAATCTTCTCAGCTTTGAGGAGTGACTGCTCAACCAGACCTGCCTTCTCGTTAAGAAATCACTGCTAGGACTCTCCCCCCCGGGGGTCTCCACCTCCCTACAGCAGTCATCGTCATCCGTCACCACCCATAGCTCTGTTAAGGCCACTTTCCAGGTGCCCAGAACCAAGACCTCTCTTGCTCAGAGATTCTTCCTCTACCGAGCCCCCACCTGGTTCAACTCCTTCCCTCGCTGCATCTCCAACTTGCCAAAAATTGGCTCCTTCAGAACAGCCCTTCGGAACCATATCTTTAATACCCACAGTTGTAGGTGCAACTACCCCTTGTTGTAACCTGTGGTACCCACCTGCCTTGCCCCCTGACTCGACAACGTCCACTGGACAGCATCTCCGTCCCCCAGACCCACTCCTTCCCTACTAGGTCCAAATAGGGATGTAACCCGCTGTCTTCTCTGAGGACCTACTACTGTACATCCATTATTGTAACTCACAATTTTGTAACATTATGTAACCTAAGTGTATCTATGTTAAATGATCCTTCTACTGCACCTGTAATGGTATCCTCTGTTTTAATCTGCACTGTAATAACTGTCTTGATGTCTGCCCTCCCTGTGACAAGGTGTCTTTGTAAATGAGTCTCTGACTCAAAGGTTGTAAACCCGATTTTTAATGAATAAAGAATAAAGGATGTACAGGGGCAAGTTATTGAATGAAATGCTGCTACAGTGCAGCTAACAAAAGTAGCTTCAGAGACGAGAAGAGTCACAAAAGAGATTAAGACAGTTCATAAAGGCAAAAAGCTTTACACAATAATACTATACAGTTGTTTGAGTGGTGGTATAATATTCCTTCATACTACCTCCGAGGGGTATCTCTTGTTGAATAAGAGACTTCAAGTGTGAGGTTTGGGACAAAGGTCTACAAAGTGAAGCTGAGCCGTTCTGGCTCTCCAACTCTCGTGCATGGAGTCTCTTTTACGATACGAGATACTCATATGAGGCAGACATAAGTCATTAATACATTATTTGAGTTAATAAGAGTGATTTGCAATAATGTTATTGTCTTTAAATATAAAAAGTTAATGCAGCTATCTGGCACTGCCTTGATCAGGTTCACGAATACCACCCTAAGGGGATTTGAAAATGGTCTCATGACTGGGGTGGTTTTCATGGCCCTGACCAAGGCATTCCATCTAATAGATCATTCTTTGTTATGCTTTAAATTAGGCCAATTGGGTTTTCAGACAAAGTGGTTGGATGATGTAGTGATTATTTGAGAAATCAGTCACAATTTGTTAGTATTGACACTGCAGTATCTTCTGTTTTTCAAAGAATGTTGAAGTGCCCCAAAGGGTCCATTTTGGGCCCTTTATTATATTAATTATTCATTAATCAATTACCTTTTCTCTGTAGTTCTTCAGAATGTCTTCTGTATGCAGATGATCTGATTTTGTTTTATCGGTCTAACTCTATTCAAGTGTGGAAACTGTACGGCTGACCAAATACCCAAATTCTGTGGTATGATCAGCCGCTTTAACTCTTAAAGGGATTTTACTATCTCACTGGAAATCTCTACCTGATTATAAGGAACAGGGCAATAACATGAGTGAGGTGATTAACAGTGAAGACTGGCATTCCAAGTTATGGGTAAAAATGACTTGTTTGAAAGAATCTGGGCCCCCTTCTTATATTATTTGAATGCTTCTTGATTCTTCTGTGTGTTTTGATAATTACTTTGTTTGTATAAGGAACTTTGATTTAGTCCTAAACCAGTATCTAATGTTTTTAGTATTTTTATTTTTGTTTTCTCCCTTATTAAGGTAATGGCTAAATTACTTAAGTTCTGCAGTGAATTTATTAGTTTTAAATATTTTTGATGTATTGTAGTACCATATACGATACAGAAAGAAATTATGTATCTCAATGTCTTTTTGTTGCTTTAAATATGCTGAATGTGATCTATTTACTGCTTTAAATTCTGGACTTAAACCTCAACCATTGCCTGAGGTGTCACTTGAGTCCTCCCTTCTGTCATTGTCCAAATCAAGGTCCCCACATCACGATCTGTCTTTGCTTCAAATATTGGACTTAAACCAAGTATAAGGGAGGCAGTATAGTGCAGTGGTTTAAGGCTCTGAGCTGCAAATCTGGTGACATCCAGCAGACCAGACCTGAGCTTGAATCCCACAGCTTCCACTTACATACTGTGTGACACTGAGCAAGTCACTTAACTTCTCTGTGCTTCCAGGTCGCGCCTGTAAAAAAGCTTTCAGCTTAAGTGTGCTACTCCTGGTTAAAAAACTAAAAAAAAAAACAAAAAAAAACCATTGTCTGTAGCATCTGTCTTGTTCTCCCTTCAAACAGCCCTTCCTCCCTAGGCCATTATTGTCCAACCCTCTCATATCTCATCTGACCTTCCTTCCCCACTCCCTATACCCACCCCACTTGCCAGACCATGCCTACAGTACTTATCAAAGGACTCTTACGTCTCAATCTTCTTCGCACGTTGACACTAGAGGAACTGCCACTCCTGCTCACTATGACTCCTCCGATGATGTTTACTGTATAAACTTTAGCTCATTACCTTACGTCCATATATCTGTATCTATGCAATTGTATTTAAATGGCACTACCTCCTGTTGAACCTATTGCTGTGTTCTGGTGGAAGTATCTTGTTACATGTGATGGTTATATGTCATTATGTTGTTATTATTACTATGTAATTGTTTTGTACGCTCACTCAACCTGTTATGTCTTTACCCTATTGGCAATTGTTTTGCCCCAGGTCCATCTTGTAAATGAGCTTGTCTCAATGATGTTCCACCTGGCAAAATAAAGACTCATACAAACATACGAACATACAAAGAAGCCAGCGAAAGAAGGCCATTTGGTCTATCAAGTCTGCTTGTATTGCAGGGTCTAATTGATTGATATTTAATGTATCCTGTTTTGTTTAAAACTCAATAAAAAAACTTTTAAAGCAAAAAAAAAAAAGTCTAACTCTGTTCTACAATTGACCTCTGTTTTAGAGCAGGAATTTTTAGATGTTTGTAATTGGTTTATCGATAAGTGTTTGATTTTGAATGTCAAAAAAACAAAATCCATTTTTGTTTGGTTCACCTTATATGCTGCAAGCTAAGCCAGGTTTCTTGATACATGACAGCAAGGGATCTGCTTAAACAAGTTCTGGAATGCAAGTATCTAGGAGTTTTGCTAGACCCTAGTTTGATTTTTTTCCTTAGGTCAAAGCTGTAAGCAGGGTTGTAAATCAGAAGATAGGCTTATTGTATAAATTTAAAAGGTATTTTTCATTTGAAACTAGTTGTTCAAATGCCATGGGGTCATTATTACCTCAGCTTGATTATGCAGCTAGTTTGTATTTTAAATTGGGCATTAGAGAAAGTAATATATTGATTATTGCTTATAATAAAGTTTGTTGATTTGTGTCAGATTCTCCTTGTCGAACACATCATTTTTTGTATTCTTCTCACTTGTCTCCTAAATCTAAGTTTGTTTATTTTTTGGGATGTTTAACATTTAAATCTATTTTTGCTAGATTAATATTCCTGCTTTCAGATTTAGTAACTATCCACAATACCCCTGTTAATATTGTGGTCTTCACATGGTACTTCAGTTTATTGTACATAAGTCTAATTCGGGTTCTAGATCGTTTTCATTTGCAGCTCCTTTGTTTTA
Organism: Neoceratodus forsteri; assembly: GCA_016271365.2. Taxonomy (NCBI): domain Eukaryota; kingdom Metazoa; phylum Chordata; order Ceratodontiformes; family Ceratodontidae; genus Neoceratodus; species Neoceratodus forsteri. The sequence continues at coordinate 543,327,115 of JADMNL010000023.1, forward strand.
GAATAATTTACCTGAAAATCTGCATATGACCTCCTCCTTACAAAGTTTTAAAAGTAATGTTAAGCATTATTTACAGGCACAGGATGTTTGTACTTGTTTACTTGATTTGTTTTGTCTGTTTAATGAGTTGCTTTGTAATTGATTGCATTTGTGTCAGTCGGACCTGCAAAAGGACTTGTCCAGTGTCCTATCCTGGTTAACAAAATTTAAATTAAAAAAAATCTTACCACTGGATGTGAAGTAGATCGCTTCATTCTCAACTTTCCTGCTCAAGAAACCAGTGTACTGTGGATAAGAGGTACAGTGGTTCCGAGTGCTGATTGGCTGAAATCACGTAAATGGTTTCTATTGAGATCAATAAGTTCAACAGAACATTGTAAAAATAGATTTTATAATCGCAAAGTAAAGTTGCCTGGATCACCCAAAGCACTACTCGCTCCCACACCAGACACTCGGGTATGTGAGAGGACTGGTTGGGGGAGCATTTGGGACATGTGGCTGAGAATTGGATGGTGCTGCTATGTAGCTGTGATCCCAGCCAAGGAGGGAGTCACACTGACTCCAGTGTCATAGCGATCCAGGGAAAGGGAACATTGTTTAACCAGAAGTAGCACACTAAGCCGAAGCTCGTTTCCAGATGCGACCTGGGAGCACAAGGAACTTAAGTGACTTGCTCAGGATCACACAGTATGCACCTAGGCAGGATGTGGGATTCAAACCCAGGTCTCCAGATCTGCAGCTCAGAGCCTTAACCCACTGCGCTATACTGCCTGCTGGATCCATGCAGTGGGATGAAGGAGCTTGTCTCTTCCACAGGGACATCACCCAGGCCTGTCAGTGGGGCTACTGCCAGGCATATGGGGAGAAGAAAGGGAAGAAAATGTGCCAAAAAACTGCCACCGGCAGAATAATCCACCAACCCACCTCTGACCCCACACCATCAACTTGGGCTGCTCCATACATCCGGATACTCCCAACCCACCTCCGACCCCACACCATCAACTTGGGCTGCTCCATACATCCGGATACTCCCAACCCACCTCCGACCCCACACCACTGACTGGGTCTGCTGCAGACATCTGGATATTCCCAACCCACTACTGGCCCCACACCACTGACTGGGCCCACTCCAGACATCCAAATGTAAGCACCACCCACTTCCCTGTCTAGGTGTATTTGAAATGGTAACATTCATGGGAAAGGAGGAGCATTGTACAGCCAAGAAAACACTGCCCAGAAAATAAGACAGGAAAAACAGTACCTGATCCTCCACGGGTGATGACGGTGATGGATGGACTCCATCGGGGTGCACTGGACCCTCAAGTTGCTGAGTTGGTACACAGGAGGGGTTATGCAGATCTTCACCTGCCTTGCTGTGCCCACTTCACCCGGAGGCCTTTGTAGACAGCCTTCACCAGGCAGACCTCTCAACTCTTCAGTGGTTCTCTGGTCCCTGCTGTTCTGGATGCCGCCCTGGAACACACTGGATGCAAGGCTGCAGAGGCAACTTCTTTTAGGAGCAGCAAAACAGTTTCTTTAAAACACAAGAGGCAAACAGCAAAATTGCAAACCAGGGGATCCCATTTAATGAGCAGTCAATAGAATAAATAGTCACCCCATGGAGCAGTAAAGCACAAGGTACCTCAGGACGGAAGGGGGTCACATTAGTAGCTGAACGGTAGAAAGCAAACTGTACTTTGGACCCAGGGATCCCAATTGCATAAGATATGTAGGCAAGCAGACAGTCCAAACAGTCAGTAGCTTGAAGTCAGAAAAGACTGCACACACAGGCAGCATTACACTTCTGACTCCCAGCTTCACACTATCTTACCAGGAGCTCAGACCTCCAAGGGGTGCACAGTGCACTTATGGTTCCCCTCACCTTCTACTCCTCCTGCATAAGCTTTAAATCAGATGCTGCATCTTTGAGCAAGTGGGATTCCCTTCATAAACTGGAGCAGATAAAGCCACAAATGACAAGGCAGGAGCGAGCCCCTTCAAATACAGTCCGGCACCCGATCACGGATGCTATGCCAATGCTCCGAGCATCCCAAGAGTATTTTCCCTGGTGACTCCGCAGGTTTGGGAAAATCTCTCCTGCAGTGATTCCAGTCCAGAATGGGCTCATTTGTGGGGCTCAGTCAAATTGCCACGGGACTTTAGAACACAGCCTGCCACTCTAGCCGGCCCAGTGGCGCTGAGCGTTGAGGCGCTGGGTGCCACACCTCGCGTCATGCCAGCGACCCTGGTTTGGGAATGAGCCCGGGTGCTGGGGGTCGGCGGGGAGGGAGTAGGATTGAGCGTCTGTAGGACAGCTCTCCTCTGCCTGGGGGCCAGGGCATCCGGCGCAGGAGTGACCCCAGTGGAGACCGAGGGGGTGCCCCACTTCGCTGGGAGCACAAGCTCAGCCAGGAGGCAGGCGCCTGGCCAGAGCATGAGGCGGACGCGCGCACGCTCATGGCCATTGGCATCAGTGCACGCCTGCCGGCTTTGGGAAGGAAAGTGGAAAAAGGAGGGCACTGGTTGCGGCGGCATGATGGCCGTCTCCACGCGGACTCTCCTGGTACCTGGGTGCACGGCAATACTGGATCTGGAATGCATGGGTTGAGCTCTGGAGGGAGTGCTCCCCACCCTCCCACCACGGGGGGCAAGCCTCGGGGGTAGCCGCGTGGCCTAATTAGGTGGCCGGGGGGTGGTCCAAGGGGACGGCGGCCGGACAGACCTGTGGGGGATGCCAGGATGTGGCAGGTAAGCAGATTAGTGGCCCTGGGGGGACAAAAATAAAAGCAGCCTGCCACTCTGCCTCCTTCCCCAATGACCAGCCCATAGGTCTCCTCCTGCCTCCTATGGACTCCAACCTCCTGGAGCTCCTCAGCATACAGCGGCATTTCACGTCCAGGTAATCCTGGGACCAACTGTCACCTAGGTCCCACACCATTTGGTCCTGCCACCACCAGAATGGCACACCTGGATCCCTTTAGCCAAGACAGGCCCAGCCACACATCTCCAAACTAGCTCCAATCTGCATTCCTCCCAGTATAAGGCTTTTCCCCGGGTTTTCCCTCACCCCATGTCAACAGCCACCACTGTCCTTGTTGCCTTCATCTTTCTGCAGCACAATTATTTAAAAAACAAAAATAACAAACCACGTGGGCATAAGGCCACATGGCCAAGTGGACAGATGCCCCGCTCCGACCTGCTTCTGCACTCTCTCACAAATTAATCTCTTTTCTCTCTCATCCACTCCCTTTTATATCCCTCGGATGGCTTGGAGCCTAAAACTCTGGTCCAATCAAGGACCGATTCTCACAGGCACCAAACCTGCTGCTCTCCCCTAGTGCCCCATGGGACTTGTAGTCCCATTTCAATATTGATTCTGTGCCCCCAAAGATACCAGCTGGCACAGAAAAAATACTCTAACTTGAAGGAGCCAGTGCTCCTTTAAATTCCTACCTCAGCGGTAGTGGCACATGTATATTGTGTGAAGGACCACCATCTTAAAAATAAAATAATTATTTATTTACAAAGGGGCAGGCCAGAGCCCAGCAACCTGGACAGCCGTACCCAGAATCACCACCTTGGCACCAGAGGTGCCCACAGACACTGCCACTTGGCCCAACCCCAAAAACAGTCAAGCAGCAGGGAAGAACGGCCGCAGCCGCAAGCCGCACCAAACGGGAGGGTTACAAGGCGCTACTCCCTCCTGGAGCCACAGGAACACCAGCGCTGGGGGGAACATAGGAGCCACGGGGGCTCCACAATAGGTGAGCCCTCTTCAGCAGGCTTGCACAAATATCCCCAACTCAACTGCTGGCCCCACACCACTGACTGGGCCTGTTCCAGACATCTTGATACCCCAACCCACCAGTCCCACACCATCGGCTGGGTCTGCTCCAGACATCCAAATAGCCCCAACCCACTGCAGGCCCCACACCACTGACTGGGCTCACTCAAAACATCAAAATATCCCCAACCCACCACAATCCCCACACCCTCGACTGGGCCCACTCTGGACATTGAGACACCCTTAACCCACCACCAACCCCACACCACTGACTGGGCCTACTCTGGACATGGAGATACCTCCAACACACTGCAGTTCCCAGACCTTTGACTGGACTCAGTCTGGACATGGAGATACCCCCAACACACTGCAGGCTCCACACCATCAGCTGGGCCCCCTGTAGACATGGAGATACCTCCAACATACTGCAGGCTCCACACCGTCAACTGGGCCCTCTCTGGACATGGAGATACCCCCAACACATTGCAGGCTCCACACCATCGACTGGGCCCACTCTGGACATGGAGATACCCCCAACACACTGCAGGCTCCACACCATTGACTGGGCCCACTCTGGACATGGAGATACCTCCAACACATTGCAGGCTCCACACCATTGACTGGGCCCACTCTGGACATGGAGATACCCCCAACACACTGCAGGCTCCACACCATCGACTGGGCCCACTCTGGACATGGAGATACCTCCAACACATTGCAGGCTCCACACCATTGACTGGGCCTCCTCTGGACATGGAGATACCCCAACACCTTGCAGACCCTACACCAATCGACTGGGCCTGCTCCAGACATGGAGATATCCCCATCACACTGCAGGCCCCACACCACTGACTGGGCCCGCTCTGGACATGAAGATATTCCTATCATACTGCAGGCCCCACACCATCGTCTGGGCCCATTCCGGACATGGAGATACCCCCAACATACTGCAGGCTCCACACCATCAACTGGGCCCACTCCAGACATTAAGATACCCCCAACTCACTGCAGGCCCTACACCAATCGACTGGACCTGCTCCAGACCTGGAGATACCTCCACCACACTGCAGACCCCACACCATTGACTGAGCCCGCCCAAGACATGGAGATATCCCCATCACACTACAGGCCCCACACCATCGACTTAGCCCGCTCCGGACACAGAGATACCCCTGTTACACTGCAGGCACCACATCATCAACTGGACCCACTCCAGACATGAAGATATCCCCATTACGCTGCAGTCCCCACACCATCGACTGGGCCCACTCCAGACATGGAGATACCCCCAACACACTGCTGGCTCCACACCATCAACTGGGCCCCCTCTAGACATGAAGATACTCCCAACACACTGCAGGCCCCACACCATCAGCTGGGCCCACTCCGGACAGGGAGATACCCCTAACACACTGCAGGCACCACACCATCAACTGATATCCCTCTGGACATGGAGATACCCCCAACACACTGTAGGCTCCACACCATCAACTGGGCCCACTCTGGACATGGAGATACCCCCAACACACTGCAGGCTCCACACCATTGACTGGGCCCCCTTTGGACATGGAGATACCCTCAACACACAGCAGTCTCCACACCATCGACTGGGCACCCTCTGGACATGGAGATACCCCCAACACACTGCAGGCTCCACACCATTGACTGGACCTCCTCTGGACATGGAGATACCCCAACACCTTGCAGGCCCTACACCAATCGACCTGGCCTGCTCCAGTCATGGAGATATCCCCATCACACTGCAGGCCCCACACCATTGACTGGGCCTGCTCCGGACATGAAGATATTCCTATCAAACTGTAGGCCCCACACCATCGTCTGGGCCCATTCCGGACATGGAGATACCCCTAACATACTGCAGGCTCCACACCATCAACTGGGCCCACTCCAGACATTAAGATACCCCCAACTCACTGCAGGCCCTACACCAATAGACTGGACCTGCTCCAGACCTGGAGATACCCCCAACACACTGCAGACCCCACACCATTGACTGAGCCCGCTCCAGATATGGAGATATCCCCATCACACTACAGGCCCCACACCATCGACTTGGCCCGCTCTGGACACAGAGATACCCCTGTTACACTGCAGGCACACATAATCAACTGGACCCACTCCAGACATGAAGATATCCCTATCACACTGCAGTCCCCACACCATCGACTGGGCCCACTCCAGACATGGAGATACCCTCAACACACTGCAGGCACCACACCGTCAACTGTGACCACTCCGGACATGAAGATATTCCTATCATACTGCAGGCACCACATCATCAACTGGGCCTACTCCAGACATTAAGATACCCCCACCACACTGCAGACCCCACACCATCGACTTGGCCCGCTCCGGACACAGAGATACCCCCGTCACACTGCAGGTACCACATCATCAACTGGGTCCACTCCAGACATGAAGATATCTCCATCACGCTGCAGTCCCCACACCATCGACTGGGCCCACTCCAGACATGGAGATACCCCCAACACACTGCTGGCTCCACACCATCAACTGGGCCCCCTCTAGACATGAAGATACTCCCAACACACTGCAGGCCCCACATCATCAACTGGGCCCACTCCGGATAGGGAGATACCCCTAACACACTGCAGGCACCACACCATCAACTGATATCCCTCTGGACATAGAGATACCCCCAACACACTGCAGGCTCCACACCATCAACTGGGCCCACTCTGGACATGGAGATACCCCCAACACACTGCCGGTTCCACACCATCAACTGGGCCCCCTGTAGACATGGAGATACCCCCAACACACTGCAGGCACCACACCATCGACTGGGCACCCTCTGGACATGGAGATACCCCCAACACACTGCAGGCTCCACACCATCGACTGGGCACCCTCTGGACATGGAGATACCCTCAACACACAGCAGTCTCCACACCATCGACTGGGCCTCCTCTGAACATGGAGATACCCCAACACCTTGCAGGCCCTACACCAATTGACTGGGCCTGCTCCAGTCATGGAGATATCCCCATCATACTGCAGGCCCCACACCATCGTCTGGGCCCATTCCGGACATGGAGATACCTCCAACATACTGCAGGCTCCACACCATCAACTGGGCCCACTCCAGACATTAAGATACCCCCAACTCACTGCAGGCCCTACACCAATCGACTGGACCTGCTCCAGACCTGGAGATACCCCCAACACACTGCTGGCTCCACACCATCAACTGGGCCCCCTCTAGACATGAAGATACTCCCAACACACTGCAGGCCCCACATCATCAACTGGGCACACTCCGGATAGGGAGATACCCCTAACACACTGCAGGCACTACACCATCGACTGAGCCCACTCTGGACATGGAGATACCCCCAACACACTGCCGGTTCCACACCATCAACTGGGCCCCCTGTAGACATGGAGATACCCCCAACACACTGCAGGCACCACACCATCGACTGGGCTCCCTCTGGACATGGAGATACCTCCAACACACTGCAGGCTTCACACCATCAACTGGGCCCCCTCTGAACATGGAGATACCCAAAACACACCGTAGGCACCACACCATCGATTGGGCCCGTTCTGGATATGGAGATACTCCCAACACACTGCAGTCCCCACACCATCAACTGGGTCCCTTCTGGACATGGAGATACATCCACCACACTGCACGGCCTACACCAATTGACTGGGCCCTCTCTGGACATGGAGATACCCCAACACACTGCAGGCTCCACACCATCAACTGGGCCCCCTCTGGACATGGAGATACCCCCAACACACTGCAGGCTCCACACCATCGACTGGGCCCACTCTGGACATGGAGATACCCCCAACACACTGCAGGCTCCACACCATTGACTGGGCCTACTCTGGACATGGAGATACCTCCAACACATTGCAGGCTCCACACCATTGACTGGGCCACCTCTGGACATGGAGATACCCCCAACACACTGCAGGCTCCACACCATCGACTGGGCCCACTCTGGACATGGAGATACCTCCAACACATTGCAGGCTCCACGCCATTGACTGGGCCTCCTCTGGACATGGAGATACCCCAACACCTTGCAGGCCCTACACCAATCGACTAGGCCTGCTCCAGACATGGAGATATCCTCATCACACTGCAGGCCCCACACCATTGACTGGGCCTGCTCTGGACATGAAGATATTCCTATCATACTGCAGGCCCCACACCATCGTCTGGGCCCATTCCGGACATGGAGATACCCTCAACACACTGCAGGCACCACACCATCAACTGTGACCACTCCGGACATGAAGATATTCCTATCATACTGCAGGCACCACATCATCAACTGGGACCACTCCAGACATTAAGATACCCCCACCACACTGCAGACCCCACACCATTGACTGAGCCCGCTCCAGACATGGAGATATCCCCATCACACTACAGGCCCCACACCATTGACTTGGCCCGCTCCGGACACAGAGAGACCCCTGTTACACTGCAGGCACCACATCATCAACTGGGCCCATTCCAGACATGAAGATATCCCCATCACGCTGCAGTCCCCACACCATCGACTGGGCCCACTCCAGACATGGAGATACCCCCAACACACTGCTGGCTCCACACCATCAACTGGGCCCCTTCTAGACATGAAGATACTCCCAACACACTGCAGGCCCCACACCATCAGCTGGGCCCACTCCGGACAGGGAGATACCCCTAACACACTGCAGGCACCACACCATCAACGGATATCCCTCTGGACATGGAGATACCCCCAACACACTGCAGGCTCCACACCATCAACTGGGCCCACTCTGGACATGGAGATACCCCCAACACACTGCAGGCTCCACACCATTGACTGGGCCCCCTCTGGACATGGAGATACCCCCAACACACAGCAGTCTCCACACCATCGACTGGGCACCCTCTGGACATGGAGATACCCCCAACACACTGCAGGCTCCACACCATTGACTGGGCCTCCTCTGGACATGGAGATACCCCAACACCTTGCAGGTCCTACACCAATTGACTGGGCCTGCTCCAGTCATGGAGATATCCCCATCACACTGCAGGCCCCACACCATTGACTGGGCCCGCTCTGGACATGAAGATATTCCTATCATACTGCAGGCCCCACACCATTGTCTGGGCCCATTCCGGACATGGAGATACCTCCAACATACTGCAGGCTCCACACCATCAACTGAGCCCACTCCAGACATTAAGATACCCCCAACTCACTGCAGGCCCTACACCAATCGACTGGACCTGCTCCAGACCTGGAGATACCCCCAACACACTGCAGACCCCACACCATTGACTGAGCCCGCTCCAGACATGGAGATATCCCCATCACACTACAGGTCCCACACCATCGACTTGGCCCACTCCGGACACAGAGATACCCCTGTTACACTGCAGGCACACATCATCAACTGGGCCCACTCCAGACATGAAGATATCCCTATCACACTGCAGTCCCCACACCATCGACTGGGCCCACTCCAGACATGGAGATACCCTCAACACACTGCAGGCACCACACCGTCAACTGTGACCACTCCGGACATGAAGATATTCCTATCATACTGCAGGCACCACATCATCAACTGGGCCCACTCCAGACATTAAGATACCCCCACCACACTGCAGACCCCACACCATTGACTGAGCCCGCTCCAGACATGGAGATATCCCCATCACACTACAGGCCCCACACCATCAACTGGGTCCACTCCAGACATGAAGATATCTCCATCACACTGCAGTCCCCACACCATCGACTGGGCCCACTCCAGACATGGAGATACCCTCAACACACTGCTGGCTCCACACCATCAACTGGGCCCCCCTAGACATGAAGATACTCCCAACACACTGCAGGCCCCGCACCATCAACTGGGCCCACTCCGGACAGGGAGATACCCCTAACACACTGCAGGCTCCACACCATCAACTGGGCCCACTCTGGACATGGAGATACCCCCAACACACTGCAGGCACTACACTATCGACTGAGCCCACTCTGGACATGGAGATACCCCCAACACACTGCCGGTTCCACACCATCAACTGGGCCCCCTGTAGACAAGGAGATACCCCCAACACACTGCAGGCACCACACCATCGACTGGGCTCCCTCTGGACATGGAGATACCTCCAACACACTGCAGGCTTCACACCATCAACTGGGCACCCTCTGAACATGGAGATACCCAAAACACACTGTAGGCACCACACCATCGATTGGGCCCATTCTGGATATGGAGATACTCCCAACACACTGCAGTCCCCACACCATCAACTGGGTCCCTTCTGGACATGGAGATACATCCAACACACTGCACGGCCTACACCAATTGACTGGGCCCTCTCTGGACATGGAGATACCCCAACAAACTGCAGGCTCCACACCATCAACTGGGCCCACTCCGGACATGGAAATAACCTAACACACTGCAGGACCCCCACCACTGACTGGGCCCATTATGGACATCTGCCTTTGGACACTGGTGGGGGGAAGGATGGTCCTGCTCCTGCAGGCCCCGCTAAAGGGGTTAAATCCATGAGGAATGCTCCCAAAGTATAAAACAAAGAGAAGGTGTGTGATGGAACTGGTTGGTTTGTGGGTGATGGGGGCTTGAGGCCTGTGGGGAGTAAAAAATACTAATTAAAAAAAAAATAAACTACTTGCCTTGTATCCAGCAATTGATGGCGAGGTCTACTTGCCTTGGATCTGTCAGCTGATGGTGAGAGGTCAAGACCTTTTTACGCTGGTGGTCCTCTGATGATACTTGGATTACTGGTAGCAGAAAAGTGAGTGACAGGAATTGGTTGAACTGTGCAATAAACACAGAGATGTGTGATGGGTCTGGATGGGTTGTGAGTGATAGGTGCACACCCTTGCCACTGGCGTTCTGTGGGTCTGGGGATCAGAACAATGGAAGCAGCCCCACCAGGCAGGATGAAATCCAGCATCCTGCAGTTCTGCACTGGGATGGGGGAGGGGTTGAGGGGGTGAAAGGACAGGAGGGATGGAGGAAGGAAGGAGGGAGGGAGGCTGGGAGGGATGACACCCACTGGTGCCATGCTACACTCACTCGCATGGGTGCATGTTCACAGCCTTGCCTCTGGTGTCCTGTGAATCTGGGGATCAGAACAGTAGACACATGCCAATCAGGCAGGATGAAATCCAGCATCCTGCAGGTCCACATTAGGAGGGGAAGGGATAGAGGGACAAAGGGTGGGAGGGAGGTAGGGAGGAAGGGAGAAAAGGAGGGGGAGGTAGGCAGGGAGGGAGGAGGGAGGGGCCGGGAGACCACCCATTGGTACCATGCTACCCTCGTTTGTGTGGCCATGCATCCACAGCCTTGCCACTGGCATCCTGTGGGTCTGGGGATCAGAGCAATGAAGACACCCTGACCAGGCAGAATGAAATCCAGCATCCTGCATGCACGGCGAGGGGGAAAGGGTCAAAGGGGGAGGAAGGGCGAAGGGAGTTTGGGAGAAAGGGAGGAGGGACAGAGGGAGGAGAGAGGGAGGGAGGAAGGGAGGAAGGAAGAAAAGGGGAGGGCGGGACAGAGGAAGGAAGGAAGGAAGTGGGAGGGGGGATGGAGGGGAGCATGAGTGGGGAGGGTGGGAGGACACCCGTTGGCACCATGCTACACTCGCTCACGTGTCTGCACACCCACACTTTTGCCCTGTTATCCTGTGAGTCTGGGGATCAGAACAATGGAAACAGCCCAATCAGGTAAGAGAGAGAATCCAGCATCCTGCAGGCCCACACTGTTGAAACTGGCACCTTCTCCAACTGGATCAGGACCATGGTTGCAGCTTGGAAGCCCTACCATCCTCACCATAGGGGGTGTAAGCTTTGGAGGAACCAAGCAGCAGGGCAGGTCTGGAAGCAACCAGCTGGTGGGGATGGGGCGAATGGCAACAGTGGTGGATCTAGGGGGAGGCAGTGGGTGCGGCCGCACCCCCTATTGCGGACCTTCATGGCAACCCGTGATTTCAGCTGCCCTCTGTGATTTTGACGGTTTCTCTTTAGTATGGGCTTTAGGCTGTGAGTTTCAGTTTTGTACTGGCCACCAGAAGTTTTCTGCACTCTACCAATCTCTGCCCCTGCTGGAAGGGCCAGCCCGCCCCACAGCTTCTGTATGTGACATTTACAAAAAGGGTGGAACTGGCTGCTCTACTAGCCAATCTTGATTATTCTACGACCAATGAAAAAGTGTGCAGTTTTTAAGGGTATCATCTCCCCTCACATCCACTTAATCTACAAAAATAAAGTGCGGGTTAGGACGGAGGAGGACATACATGCTGGTGTCCATAGTGCTGGAGAAGAAGGAGATTCATTACCGTCACCACCACTGCTGCTTTGGAGCCCACTGAGTCACCAAGAACCTGCTTGCTGTAGCTCACTTTCATTTTCTGTGGCAGCTCATGGCGTGGCAGTGGCTCAATCTGCTGTTGTTGCATTGAGAGAGAGAGAGAGGGAGTCAAGAGAGAGTGAAAAGCTAGGAGAGAGTGCTGTGTTGCTGGGAAGACTGAAACACCAAAACTTCCCTGCCTTGCCTGACTGTCCTTCATGCTGCTATCTACTGCCTGCCTACTGCCAAACTATTCTAGGCGCCCGATTCCTGCATTCGCTGCCCTACCCTGCCTATCCTGCCTGCTTGCTGCTGACTCTGCTACCAAAGTTGGAGGAGAATGACTTGAGGACTGCCCTGCCACCATGACTGAGTGCTGCTGGGGTCAGGTAAGCTGGCTTTGCAGGATATAAAGCTGAGTTTGTTGGGGGCTGTCTGAGTATTTTATATATCACAGAGGAACGAGTAAGGGAGGGAGTCAGGGACAACTCATGGAAGGAGGAGAGATGCAAAAAGGGGAGAAGTAAGGGTGCATGCTGAAGTTGTAAAAGCATATCAGTGAGGGTTGGAGGGATGGTATTTTTAAATGACTATGTTAATGAGGGGTAACAATTGGTTAATGCAGGAGGTGTCAGTGGACTAAGTCTAGTGGCACTGAACAATTTGTTTTAAACATGTTTAATACGATTTAGCTAGGTCTGTTCCTGGTTCCTATGGTCAGTTGCTGATGTGCTGGTGGAGAGGCAGTCTGAGCCAGCTGGCTGATATGTTTAAAAACAACTGTTCTGGCCTCTGGGTGATACGAGGGAAGGGCGATCGAACAGCGTGGCACAGAACCATTTTTTTTTAAACATGTATACCAGTCAGCTGGGTCCATCCCTGACTCCCATGGTCACTTGTTGATGTGCTGGTGGAGAGGCAGTCTGAGCCAACTGGCTGATATGTCTAAAAACAATTGCTCTGGCCTCTGGGTGATACGAGGGAGGCGCGGTTGAACAGCGTGGCACACAGCCATTTTTTTAAACATGTATACCAGTCAGCTGGGTCCATCCCTGACTCCTGTCATTTGTTGTTGAAGTGCTGGTGGAGAGGCAGTCCAGGCTGACTGACAGACATGTTTAAAAAAAATTGTTCTGGCCCCTGGTTGATATAAGGGATGGGTGGATGAACAGAGTAACACACAACAAGCTTTTGAAACATGTGTACCAGTTGGTTGGGTTTGTTCCTGGCTCCTGTCATCGATTGTTGATGGAGAAGTGAGGGTGGGCCAAGTCAACTGGCAAACTTGTTGATCAAAATTGTTCTGGCCTCTGGTGGTGAAGGAGGGAGGGGAGACAGAGCAGACTGGATCAAAACCATTTTTTCCAACATGTACTGTGCAGTATACCAGTCAGCTGTGTCTGTCCCTGGCCCCTGTGATCAGCTGTTGATGTGTCGGTGGTGAGGCAGTCCTGGCTGACTTGAAGACATGTTTAAAAAATTGTTCTGCCCTCTGGTTGATGTGAGGGAGTGGCAGGTGAATAGAGTGGCAAAGGACAATTGTTTTTAAACACGTATACCAGTCAGCTGGTTCCATCCCTGGCTCCTATGGTGAGCTGTCGAATGGAGGAGGGAAGGGTGGGTCTAGCCAACTGACAAACGTGGCACTGATAAACTTTTTCTGGCCTCTGGTGGAGGAGGAAGGAGGGGCAGTCGAGCAGAGTGGCGCAGAACCATACCTTGTGCTGATATGCTTTGAGACAGCCAGTTATTTGTAATTATTGTTTCTGTACATAGTGTGTTAATTCATGGTCTTCTACTGAGTTTGTTGTATTGTCTGCCTATATAAACCAACAAATGGGTAATATACAGCAACAGGTCAAGTCGTGTGTGTCCACAGGGGCATGGATCTGCAGGAGTGTATAGATGCAGGAATGTGCACTTCTTCAAACAACAAAACCTGAAGATTCCCAAAAGTCAAGCTGTTTAGTTTTTGGGCTCCAAGTTTTGTCAGGACTCATAGTAGTTTAAGGTCAGAAGTGACATAAGGTCATGTCTGACCCTCCCTGCTTTATAAGCAGGGATGAAGAAAACTACTCTGTTTGTTAATACTGCTGCTGAGACATAGAAGACTGGTCTCACATGCATTCTTAGGATATGAGATCCATGAATCGAAGGTGATCGGTTCTGATACCCTAAGAATGTAAGTGAGACCACTCTTTCAACCTTATGAGTGTTCTTGGCAGTGGTATTAATATATTGGTGATCAAGCCTGGCAGAGGACACCAGGAGGAAGGAGTACTGTGTGACTGGACTTCTCTACTGGGAGTAAAAAAGTAGAACTCTTCTACTGGGACCTTAAATTTAGGTTAAAAAAAACATACAAAAAAAACAGTGTGTTTGTCTGAGTTAGCTGTAGTGAATGATTGTCTGAACAGTTATCTAGGTGTAAATCTCAGGTGGCTGAAGGGGCTTGATAGCTGTGCAATTTAATTACTTGTAGAAAGATCTAATAAGTAGGGGGAGTGGCTTAGCTAGAAGGAAGCTAGATGTAAACACTGCCTTAGAAAGATCCTGCCAGAAGCTTGGCAGAGGATACCAGGAGGAAGGAGTGCTGTGTGACTGGACTTCTCTATTGGGACTATATTGCCCTCCTTACCACCCAAAGCTAGTTCTACTTTTATAGTCACAGGATTTGACTGACAACAGGAACTTCCTGTTTGGGAGCAGGAAGTGAGTGATCACAGAGCCACCAAAGACGCACCATCCTAGAAGGGCAAGAGTAGCTCTCCGGCCCCCTCTAGCTGCTGGGGTCTGCCTCTGAGCAAGTAAGGGGTCTACTGAGAAATATAGGATCTTCTTGTCTCAGAACTGGACAATCGGAGCTTAAAGGGCACAGTAGCAGTAAAGGAGAGAGAAGGAAGGAAAAACAAACAAAAAAAAACAGAGGAAAGAGTAAGGATTCCAAACAATAGTGAAGGGGCCAGAAATAAGACATGATGGGAGTGGTGCAGTGCAGTGGCTGTGGAGCAGCAGTCTTCCAGGAGACATTCTGGAGGATGCGGTGTTGTCCCATCTGCAGGCACCTCTCTGGGCTGAGGGGGGAGGTTGCTCATATCCAGGCTGATTTGGCCAGGATTTGTGGGACTTCCTCTTCCATCCAGGGACCACCAGAGCCACTGCCATTGCCTCAGAGGTTGCCAAGAAAGAGGAGCGGTTGGAACACAGTGGGCTCAGGGAGGGTGAGGGTGGTGGAACAGAGGCACATCCCTCCAGTTGTACCTCTCCACAATTCCTATACCATTCTGGCAAAGTGTGGTTCCTCTATGGAGGCACCCGCAGTAGAGACCAAGGAGGATGCTGGGAACCTCCACAAAGGAGACCCACAGGAGGGTGGCATGGGACCCCACAGGGGAAGGAAACAACTCTTGGTGGGGGACTCCATTGTTAGGAAGGTAGAACTTGGGGAGGAAGGAGAGAGGGAGGTAAGATGCCTGCCTGGCGCCATGGCTTGGAGGGACAGGGAGAGAATCCTCAGGATTGCCAGAGCAGCTGCACAGGGGAGGTAGCTGGATGTCATTGTCCACCTAGGGACAAATGACATGGCTAAGAAATGAATCAGAGCAGTACAGAAAGAGTTTGTGGAATTGGGGAGGGGCCTTAGACAAGTAGCACACACGGTAACCTTCTCGGAGGTGCTACTTGTCTATGGCGTAGGAGAGGCTAGGGTGCTCCACACCATGGGATTCAATCAGTGGTTGAAAAACTGGTGCAGAGCTCAGGGATTTGGCTTCATTGGGGACTGGGGGTCCACCTGGAGTGATGCAAGCCTATACTAGCATGATGGGCTGCATCTGTCCAGGAGAGGAACCAGGATCCTAGGTGATAGGTTTAAATGCTTCATTGGCAAGCAATTAAACTAGCCAAGGGGGGAGGCACTGGAAAGGAGCAGGGAAATCCTAGCCCCCCCAAAAAAGTCATGGTAGTAAGTACAGTAAACACCAATGTAGAAATGTCGATAGGGAGAAGGGAAGGGGTAAATGGAGAAAGTGACAAAGGCAAGAAGGACAGGGATGGGGCAGAAAGGAGTAAGGCCATCAAGAAATGGAGGGTAATGAGTACCAATGCCCGTAGTCTGGGCAACAAGCTCCCTGAACTGGTGGCCTTGATGGAAGAGGGATGCCGGGATATTGTAGCAGTCACAGAAACATGGTACACAGAGAACCATGACTGGGATGTTAACATACCAGGGTACATAACCTACAGGAGAGACAGGGAGGGGAGAAGAGGGGGAGGAGTAGCTCTCTATGTAAAGGAAGGGATAAAAGCAACTGAACAAAAGAGTAAACATGGAGGAGAGAGAGCACTGTGGGTCACCTTGGAGACTGGAAATGGCACCACAATCCGCACAGGTGTTGTGTACAGACCCCCATGTCAGGGGTAGGGAATGGACAAGGATATGATAGAAGGCATTCTTAGGATGGCAGAGAAAGGGGAGATACTGTTAATGGGAGACCTGAATATGCCAGATGTTAACTGGAGCACATTTGCTGCAGCCACATCCAAGAGCAGGGCCATTTTTGATGCCCTACAAGTGGCAGGCCTCAGACAGCTAGTTTCAGAACCCACTCGTGAGGGAGCAATCTTAGACATTGTACTCTCAAATGGGGACAGTGAGAGGATCTCAGATCTAGAAGTGGGTTGCCATCTGTGAACAAGTGACTATCAAACAGTGTGGTTCACGTTAAACTCGGCTACAGAGTCAGGCCATACAAAAGTGAGGGTACTGGACTTCAGAAGGGCTGACTTTGGCAAGATGGGAGAGTGCCTCAGAAAAGCACTAGCAGACAGGCTAGAAGGAGGGGTGGAGCAACAATGGGGAATCATCAAAACTGCCATCACAGAGGCAACAAGCCTTTGTGTGAAGCAAATAAACTAATCAAAATGAAAGAAAAAGCCACTATGGTTCTCAAAAGAGGTGGCAGGAAAGTCAGGGAGAAAAAGATAGCATTCAGGAAGTATAAGGAAACACAGAAGGAGCAGGACAGAGAGCTGTACCAGTTAAGGCAGAAGGAAGCAGGGAGGGAAGTCAGAATAGCAAAGGCCCAAACTGAGGAAAAGATAGCCAACTCGGATAAGAAGGGGGATAAAACCTTTTATAGGTACATCAGGGAGCGTAGAAAGACAAAGGAAGGGATAGTGAGACTGAATAGAATGAATGGTGGGTGGGCGGAGGGGGACAGTGAAAAAGCAGGGATACTGAACGAATATTTCTGCTCAGTATTCACAAAAGAGGAGGGGGAGGTGCCAAATCCAATTAACAGAAGCATGCTTGATAGGGGGGTCGATCCCAGTCCTTTCACAGAAGAAAGGGTTCTGAAAGAACTCCTAAAACTGAAGGTGGACAAAGCAATGGGGCCTGATGGAATTCACCCCAGAATTCTAAAAGAATTAAGGGGAGAACTAGTAGCATCACTGACTACCCTTTTTAACAAATCATGGGAGGATGGTGTGGTACCTGAGGACTGGAGGAAGGTGGATGTGATTCCTCTTCACAAAAGTGGGACCAAAACAGAGGCAGGAAACTATAGACCTGTCAGTTTGACCTCTGTGGTAGGGAAAGTGATGGAATCACTTCTGAAGGAAAGAACTATTGAGTACCTAGAGGCCAGTGAGGCACAGGACCCAAGGCAGCATGAGTTCACAGCGGGAAGGTCATGTCAGATGAATCTAATTGATTTCTTTGGCTTGGTGACCAAAGCAGTAGACCAGGGAGGGGCTGTGGACATGGTCTACCTAGACTTTAGCAAGGCATTTGACACAGTCCCACACAAAAGATTAATAGTCAAATTAACCAGCCTGGGAGTGGGTCCCAGGGTGGTAGCCTGGGTAAAACATTGGCTGGACAACAGGACACAGAAGGTAATTGTGAATGGAGTCCACTCTGAAGAAAGAGGGGTTACTAGTGTCGTACCGCAGGGTTCAGTACTGGGTCCAGTCCTTTTTAATGTCTTTGTAAGTGACATTGCAGAGGGACTGGAAGGAAAAGTATGCCTCTTTGCAGATGACACAAAGATCTGCAATGGGGTTGATACACAGGGAGGCGTGGAAAGGATAAGAAATGACTTGGCAAGGTTGGAGGAATGGTCGGAAGTATGGCAGCTAGGATTCAATGCAAAGAAGTGCAAAATAATGCACCTGGGAAACAAGACCCCAGGGGAAGATTACACAATTGGGAGGGAGGTAGTAACAACGACAAAAAAGGAAAGGGACCTGGGGGTAATCATATCAGATGACCTTAAGGTTAGCAAGCAATGTGAGAAGGCAGTAGGGAGGGCTGGGGGTATACTGGGATGCATAGGGAGAGGCATCAGCAGCAGAAAACAGGAAGTTGTTATCCCTCTGTACAGACAGTTGGTGAGACCCCATCTGGAGTACTGTGTCCAGTTCAGGAGACCCCATCTCCCCAAGGACATAGACAGGATAGAGTCAGTTCAGAAGAGGACAACTAAAATGGTGCAGGGTCTGCAAGAGAAGCCATACGAGGAGAGACTAAAGGAGCTTAATATGTATACCCTTGAGGAAAGGAGGGAGAGGGGGGACATGATAGAAACTTTTAACTACCTCAGTGGAATCAACAAAGTCCAAGAGGGTAGCATCTTTCAGAAAAAGAGGCGTGCAAGAACAAAGGGACACAATTTAAAGATAGAGGAGAGGGCAGTTCAGGGCAATGTAAGGAAGTATTTTTTCACAGAGGGGTAGTGGATGCATGGAACAGCCTTCCTGAGGAGGTTGTGGGGTCTAAAACTGTGGGAGAATTCAAGAATGATGGGACAGACATAAGGCAATTCTTGTGTGGGGTAGGAAGAAATAGGCTGTTGGTTAACTAGGATCTGCGGCTTCTCGTGTAGGTAGGGAAATGGGCAGACTAGGTGGGCCAAGTGGTCCTTATCTGCTGTCAAAGTCTATGTTTCTAAGCTTGATCCGTAATATATTAATTTATTTTTTAAATTACCAGAACATGTCCATTTCCAGGGCAACTGCACATTAGACAGCCTTCACAGAATAAGAGTACAGTATCTCACACGTAGAGGAAAGGAGCACTCTGATTGGTCATGAGCGCTCCCTCGATCTATAATATGCAAACACGTACTACTGTAATTCACAGGGATTCGCTAACCACTATACCATGAGAGGACTCATTGATTTCCTCAGTAAGCAGACATTTTCTAAGCTTACTTTGAAAGCCTGTACTGTCTTCATATCCACCATCTCTACCGGTAGACTGTTTCAGAGGTTCACTACCCTCTGGGAGACAAAGTACCTCCTAATGTTACCCGGAAATTAGCACCTCTGTGCTTCAGGGCCTGTCCCGCATACTGCTGGAGGACACTAGATCAAACATCTCTCTGTTTTTCATCTTGTTGATTCATTTGCATATGCAGAAGACTGAGATCATGCAGGCAGTCTGGCACACACCTATGTTTGTGCATGTTATCCATGTGCAGTAGTTTCTGCAGCTGTGCTGCAGATTGTGTTTCAGGTAGTTTGGGAGTGGAAAGTCCAGATATGATCATCCTTACCTCCAAACTCAAACACACCATTCCAAGCCTGCCTGTTGACAAAACAGCAGAGGTCACGGAGCTAAGCACACCTGGAAAAAACCCTGGGAGGTTCGAAAGCTTGGATGCCTACATTTTTTGTTGGCCTAACAAAAGTTTTATCACTACTGAACAAAAGTATTTTGTTAGTGTCTGTGTTTTTTGTTGGCTAACACAGCACCCCTATAAAGTTACACTGTATTCCTTAATTAGCCACTTGCCCTTCTTTCAACGTAGATATATAGGAACCAGCTCGTGAGATATAGATAACCGTGGCATCAATGCACGATGATTAACCAGACATTTATAATGAGCTGTGATTGTTATTCTAAAGAAAGAAATGAGGCATGCAATAAATGAATAATTAATTTTCTAGGAGAGGAAAAAAGTACATACTTAATTGGATCTTACCCTCCCCCTCACCAAATAAAAATGCAGGGTATACCTTACTCTACCTCCTGTTAACTTACGAGAGAAATTGTTAAGCAATGATTTTGTGCTATGTTTTTAAAGCCACTTATAGTAGGTGACTTAGTGGAAGCACTCTCTCCATGGTACGAGGGTAACTGTGATGCTTACACCCAGCACCGATGAGTCTGAGCCTCTACTCTTAGTGAGCAGGCCCACATGCTAGCAGACAGTCGAAGAGGCAGGGCCTCAGTGTGAGATCCCTTATATACAGAATACTGGATGGGCAACCATGCAGAACCACTGTGTTCTGCCACAGAGGGGTCTGATTTCATGTGACCTCGAGAGCAAAGCTCGAGCGGTCCATTGAAATCAGACCCCGAGGTGGCAGAAAACACTGGTTCGGCACTGAGTTGATCATCCAGTATTTTTATAGTGTATGGTTTCCCCCATGTTAATTTTGTATAATTTTAAGTACTTTTGCATATATTTTTTTAGTCCAGAAAATAAACTTGTTGCTGCTGTGCCTTATTCAGAGGGTTGGGGCTGATTGCCTGGATAAGTTGCTAGGGACCGGATGTCCCAGCGTCTCAAGCTCACACTGTCATTGGTTGTCAAGTGGGTTTAGGAGGTTTTTTAAGAAAGCAAAACATGGCAGATATGTGCCTCACTTTGCGAGCGGAGGTGGATGCCCAGAATGATATTTCTGTAAGTGCTTTTAAAATATATCTGGTTGATCCTGCTTATTTTACCTTATCTGGTTGATTCTGCATCTGCCAGGGAGGTTACGCGAGTGGGTTAATCATGTCGTGATGTTATCTGGTTGATCCTGCGGTTTCCGTTAATGTGGCTCCAACGCATGTCAACTGGGCTGGAAGGCTATTCTGCCACAGAAGGGTTGAACAGCATTCTATGCCCTTTGAACTGTGGTAGAACAGCTATTCAGTGCAGATGAAAATCGAGGTAGAACAACGTTCTACCATACACTATTGTAGTTTTATAGGCACACCTTGAGAGTTCTAAAATGGTATGAGCGTCATCTTGGACAATTTGTGTTAGAGGTTATTATTAAATATTGACAATGTAGTACAAAAACATGCTAGAGAATTATACAAGGGAGAGTTCAAAAATTCCAAAACATATGCATACCACACCCTGCTCCAAGACCCACACACTGCACCCCTCATTCTAAAATCCTAGATCTACTACTGGATGGCAAGAAGCAGGCATCAGGAGAGAAAGAGAGTAGCTACCCAGAAAAGCCCACTCCTCTGTTTCTGTACTGCACACAGCAAGAGTAATACATTCCGACATTGTTGGAGATGAGGTGTTGCTCGACTCCTGGGGCATCCACGGATATTGACACACCCCTCCCCCCGCTTACAAGTTACAGGCCAACAGTAGGGAGCAGACAAGATGGACCAAGAGCCCCTTCTGACCATAAACTACAGTGTTACTATGTTGCATACAGTGACTAATTAGCAGACAAAGGAAAAAATATATCAAGCGACAGAACCCAGGACCACGTATCAATATCAAGTGACAGACCCCAGAATCATGTATCAATTATCAAGTGACAGACCACAGAATCATGTATCAATAGCAAATGACAGACCCCAGAATCATGTATCAAAAGCAAGTGACAGACCCCAGAATCATGTATCAATAGCAAACAACAGACCCCAGGATCACATATCAATATCAAACAACAGACCCCAGGATCACATATCAATACCAAGCGACAGACCCCAGAATCATGAATCACTATCAAGCAACAGACCCCAGGATCATGTATCAATAGCAAGCAACAGACCCAAGAATCATGTATCAATATCAAACGACAGACCCCAGGATCATGTATCAATATCAAGCGACAGACCCCAGAATCACGTATCAATATCAAGTGACAGACCCCAGGATCATGTATCAATATCAAGTGACAGACCCCAGAGATCATGTATCAATATCAAGTGACAGACCCCAGAATCATGTATCAATAGCAAGTGACAGACCCAGGATTAAGTATCAATAGCAAGTGACAGACCCCAGAATCATGTATCAATAGCAAGTGACACACCCCAGGATCACATATCAATATCAAGTGACAGACCCCAGGATCAGGTATCAATAGCAAGCAACAGACCCCAGAATCATGTATCAATATCAAATAACAGATCCCCCAGAATCATGTATCAATATCAAACAACAGACCCCAGAACCATGTATCAATACCAAACAACAGACACCAGAACCATGTATCAATACAATGACAGACACCAGAATCATGTATCAATATCAAGTGACAGACCCCAGAATCACGTATCAATATCAAGAGACAGACCCCAGAATCATGTATCACTATCAAGTGACAGACCCCAGAATCATGTATCAATACCAAACAACAGACCCCAGAATCATGTATCAATATCAAGTGACAGACCCCAGAATCATGTAACAATACCAAACAACAGACCCCAGAATCATGTATCAATATCAAACGACAGACCCCAGGATCATGAATCAATAGCATGTGACAGACCCCAGAATCATGTATCAATACCAAACAACAGATCCCAGAATCATGTATCACTATCAAGTGACAGACCCCAGAATCATGTATCAATATCAAGTGACAGACCACAGAATCATGTATCAATATCAAGTGACAGACCCCAGAATCATGTATCAATACCAAACAACAGACCCCAGAATCATGTATCACTATCAAGTGACAGACCCCAGAATCATGTATCAATATCAAGTGACAGACCCCAGAATCATGTATCAATATCAAGTGACAGACCCCAGAATCATGTATCAAAATCAAGCGACAGACCCCAGGATCATGTATCAATATCAAGTGACAGACCCCAGAATGATGTATCAATATCAAGTGACAGACCCCAGAATCATGTATCAATATCAAGTGACAGACCCCCCAGAATCATGTATCAATATCCAGTGACAGACCCCAGAATCATGTATCAATATCAAGTGACAGACCTAAGAATCATGAATCAATATCAAGTGACAGACCACAGAATCACGTATCAATATCAAGTGACAGACCCCAGAATCACGTATCAATATCAAGTGACAGACCCCAGAATCATGTATCACTATCAAGTGACAGACCCCAGAATCATGTATCAATATCAAGCAACAGAACCCAGAATCATGTATCAATATCAAACAACAGACCCCAGAAACATGTATCAATATTAAGTGACAGACCCCAGAATCATGTATCAATAGCAAATGACAGACCCCAGGATCATGTATCAATATAAGAATGACAGACCCAGGATCATGTATCAATATCAAGTGACAGACCCAGGATCATGTATCAATAGCAAGCAACAGACCCCAGAATCATGTATCAATAGCAAGCAACAGACCCCAGAATCATGTATCAATATCAAACAACAGACCCCAGAATCATGTATCAATATCAAACAACAGACCACAGAATCATGTATCAATATCAAACAACAGACCCCAGAATCATGAATCACTATCAAGCTACAGACCCCAGGATCATGTATCAATAGCAAGTGACAGACTCCAGAATCATGTATCAATATCAAGTGACAGACCCCAGAATGATGTATCAATATCAAGTGACAGACCCCAGAATAATGTATCACTAACAAGTGACAGACCCCAGAATCATGTACTGTATCACTATCAAGTGACAGACCCCAGGATCATGTATCACTATCAAGTGACAGACCCCAGAATCATATATCACTATCAAGTGACAGACCCCAGAATCATGTACTGTATCACTATCAAGTGACAGACCCCAGGATCATGTATCACTATCAAGCGACAGACCCCAGAATCATGTATCAATATCAAGTGACAGACTCAAGAATCATGCATCAGTATCAAGCGACAGACCCCAGAATCACATACTAATATCAAGTCACAGACCTCAGAATCATGCATCAATATCAAACAACAGACCCCCAGAATCACATATTAATATCAAGTGACAGACCCCAGAATCATGCATCAATATCAAACAACAGACCCCAGAATCACATATTAATATCAAGTGACAGACCCCAGGATCAGGTATCACTATCAAGCAACAGACTCCAGGATCATGTATCACAATCAGGTGACAGACCCCAGAATCATGTACTGTATCACTATCAAGCAAAAGACCCCAGGATCATGTATCACTATCAAGCAACAGACCCCAGGATCATGTATCAATATCACATGACAGACCGCAGGATCATGTATCTATATCAAGCAACAGACCCCAGGATCATGTATCAATATTACGCGACAAACCCCAGAATCATGTATCAATATCAAGCGACAGACCCCAGAATCAGGTATCAATATCAAGAGACAGACCCCAGGATCATGTATCAATATCAAGCGACAGACCCCAGAATCACGTATCAATAGCAAGTGACAGACCCCAGGATCATGTATCAATAGCAAGTGACAGACCCCAGAATCATGTATCAATAGCAAGTGACAGACCCCAGGATCACGTATCAATATCAAGTGACAGACCCCAGGATCATGTATCAATAGCAAGCAACAGACCTCAGAATCATGTATCAATATCAAATAACACACCCCCCAGAATCATGTATCAATATCAAACAACAGACCCCAGAATCATGAATCAATACCAAACAACAGACCCCAGAATCATGTATCAATATCAAGTGACAGACCCTAGAATCATGTATCAATACCAAGCAACAGACCCCAGAATAATGTATCACTATCAAGTGACAGACCCCAGAATCATGTATCAATACCAAACAACAGACCATAGAATCATGTATCACTATCAAGTGACAGACCCCAGAATCATGTATCAATATCAAGTGACAGACCCCAGAATCATGTATCAATACCAAACAACAGACCCCAGAATCATGTATCAATATCAAGTGACAGACCCCAGAATCATGTATCAATATCAAGCAACAGACCCCAGAATCATGTATTACTATCAAGTGACAGACCCCAGAATCATGTATCAATATCAAGTGACAGACCCCAGAATCATGTATCAATATCAAGCAACAGACCCCAGAATCATGTATCAATATCAAACAGACCCCAGAATCATGTATCAATATCAAGTGACAGACCCCAGAATCATGTATCAATAGCAAATGACAGACCACAGGATCATGTATCAATATGAAGCGACAGACCCCAAGATCATGTATCAGTAACTGTAAGCAACAGAAGAATCGTATCAATATATCAAGACGAGAGACAGAAGCCTAATCATCAATCAATGCTATCAAGCTATGAATTTAGAATCATGTATCAATACAGTCACAGACCCAGAATAATGTATCACTATCAAATGACAGACCCCAGAATCATGTATCAATACCAAACAACAGACCCCAGAATCAAGTATCAATATCAAGTGACAGACCCCAGAATCATGTATCAATATCAAGTGACAGACCTCAGAATCATGTATCAATATCAAGTGACAGACCCCAGAATCATGTATAAAAATCAAACGACAGACCCCAGGATCATGTATCACTATCAAGTGACAGACCCCAGAATGATGTATCAATATCAAGTGACAGACCCCAGAATCATGTATCAATATCAAGTGACAGACCCCCCAGAATCATGTATCAATATCAAACACAGACCCCCAGAATCATAAATCAATATCAAGTGACAGACAAAGAATCATGAATCAATATCAAGTGACAGACCACAGAATCACGTATCAATATCAAGTGACAGACCCCAGAATCACGTATCAATATCAAGTGACAGACCCCAGAATCATGTATCACTATCAAGTGACAGACCCCAGAATCATGTATCAATATCAAGCAACAGAACCCAGAATCATGTATCAATATCAAACAACAGACCCCAGAAACATGTATCAATATTAAGTGACAGACCCCAGAATCATGTATCAATAGCAAATGACAGACCCCAGGATCATGTATCAATATGAAGCGACAGACCCCAGGATCATGTATCAATATCAAGTGACAGACCCCAGGATCATGTATCAATAGCAAGCAACAGACCCCAGAATCATCTATCAATAGCAAGCAACAGACCCCAGAATCATGTATCAATATCAAACAACAGACCCCAGAATCATGTATCAATATCAAACAACAGACCACAGAATCATGTATCAATATCAAACAACAGACCCCAGAATCATGAATCACTATCAAGCTACAGACCCAGGATCATGTATCAACCAAGTGACAGACTCCAGAATCATGTATCAATATCAAGTGGCAGACACCAGAATGATGTATCAATATCAAGTGACAGACCGCAGAACAATGTATCACTAACAAGTGACAGACCCCAGAATCATGTACTGTATCACTATCAAGTGACAGACCCCAGGATCATGTATCACTATCAAGTGACAGACCCCAGAATCATATATCACTATCAAGTGACAGACCCCAGAATCATGTACTGTATCACTATCAAGTGACAGACCCCAGGATCATGTATCACTATCAAGCGACAGACCCCAGAATCATGTATCAATATCAAGTGACAGACTCAAGAATCATGCATCAGTATCAAGCGACAGACCCCAGAATCACATACTAATTTCAAGTCACAGACCGCAGAATCATGCATCAATATCAAACAACAGACCCCCAGAATCACATATTAATATCAAGTGACAGACCCCAGAATCATGCATCAATATCAAACAACAGACCCCAGAATCACATATTAATATCAAGTGACAGACCCCAGGATCAGGTATCACTATCAAGCGACAGACTCCAGGATCATGTATCACTATCAGGTGAAAGACCCCAGAATCATGTACTGTATCACTATCAAGCGAAAGACCCCAGGATCATGTATCACTATCAAGCAACAGACCCCAGGATCATGTATCAATATCACATGACAGACCGCAGGATCATGTATCTATATCAAGCAACAGACCCCAGGATCATGTATCAATATGACGACAAACCCCAGAATCATGTATCAACATCAGCGACAGACCCCAGAATCAGGTATCAATATCAAGGACAGACCCCAGAGATCATGTATCAATATCAAGCGACAGACCCCAGAATCCGTATCAATAGCAAGTAGACCCAGGATCATGTATCAATAACAAGTGACAGACCCCAGAATCATGTATCAATAGCAAGCAGCAGACCCCAGGATCACGTATCAATATCAAGTGACAGACCCAGGATCATGTATCAATAGCAAGCAACAGACCTCAGAATCATGTATCAATATCAAATAACACACCCCAGAATCATGTATCAATATCAAACAACAGAACCCCAGAATCATGAATCAATAACAAACAACAGACCCCAGAATCATGTATCAATATCAAGTGACAGAACCCCAGAATCGTATCAATATAACAACAGACCCCCAGAATAATGTATCACTATCAAGTGACAGACCCCAGAATCATGTATCAATACCAAACAACAGACAATAGAATCATGTATCACTATCAAGTGACAGACCCCAGAATCATGTATCAATATCAAGTGACAGACCACAGAATCCTGTATCAATACCAAACAACAGACCCCAGAATCATGTATCAATATCAGTGACAGACCCCAGAATCGTATATCAGCCCTCAAACAACGAACCCCAGAATCATGTATCAATATCAAGTGACAGACCCCAGAATCATGTATCAATATCAAGTGACAGACCCCAGAATCATGTATCAATATCAAGCAACAGACCCCAGAATCATGTATCAATATCAAACAGACCCCAGAATCATGTATCAATATCAAGTGACAGACCCCAGAATCATGTATCAATAGCAAATGACAGACCACAGGATCATGTATCAATATGAAGCGACAGACCCCAAGATCATGTATCAGTAGCAAGCAACAGACCCCAGAATCATGTATCAATATCAAGGGACAGAGCCCAGAATCACGAATCACTATCAAGCTACAGACCCCAGAATCATGTATCAATATCAAGTCACAGACCCCAGAATAATGTATCACTATCAAGTGACAGACCCCAGAATCATGTATCACTATCAAGTGACAGACCCCAGAATCACGTACTGTATCACTATCAAGTGACAGACCCCAGGATCATGTATCACTATCAAGTAACAGACCCCAGAATCATGTATCAATATCAAGTGACAGACCCCAGAATCATGCATCAGTATCAAGTGACAGACCCCGGAATCATGTATTAATATCAAATGACAGACCCCAGAATCATGCATCAATATCAAACAACAGACCCCAGAATCACATATAATAATATCAGTGACAGACCCCAGAATCATGCATCAATATCAAAACAACAGACCCTAGAATCACATATTAATATCAAGTGACAGACCACAGGATCATGTATCTCTATCAAGCAACAGACCCCAGGATCATGTATCACTATCAAGCAACAGACCCCAGAATCATGTATCAATATCAAGCGACAGACCCCAGGATCATGTATCAATATCAAGTGACAGACCCCAGAATCATGTATCAATATCAAGCAACAGACCCCAGAATCATGTATTACTATCAAGTGACAGACCCCAGAATCATGTATCAATATCAAGTGACAGACCCCAGAATCATGTATCAATATCAAGCAACAGACCCCAGAATCATGTATCAATATCAAACAGACCCCAGAATCATGTATCAATATCAAGTGACAGACCCCAGAATCATGTATCAATAGCAAATGACAGACCACAGGATCATGTATCAATATGAAGCGACAGACCCCAAGATCATGTATCAGTAGCAAGCAACAGACCCCAGAATCATGTATCAATATCAAGGGACAGAGCCCAGAATCATGAATCACTATCAAGCTACAGACCCCAGAATCATGTATCAATATCAAGTCACAGACCCCAGAATAATGTATCAGTATCAAGTGACAGACCCCAGAATCATATATCACTATCAAGTGACAGACCCCAGGATCATGTATCACTATCAAGTAACAGACCCCAGAATCATGTATCAATATCAAGTGACAGACCCCAGAATCATGCATCAGTATCAAGTGACAGACCCCGGAATCATGTATTAATATCAAGTGACAGACCTCAGAATCATGCATCAATATCAAACAACAGACCCCAGAATCACATCTTAATATCAAGTGACAGACCCCAGAATCATGCATCAATATCAAACAACAGACCCCAGAATCACATATTAATATCAAGTGACAGACCACAGGATCATGTATTTCTATCAAGCAACAGACCCCAGGATCATGTATCACTATCAAGCGACAGACCCCAGAATCATGTATCAATATCAAGCGACAGACCCCAGGATCATGTATCAATATCAAGTGACAGACCCCAGAATCATGTATCAATATCAAACGACAGACCCCAGGATCATGTATCAATATCAAGTGACAGACCCCAGAATCATGTATCAGTATCAAGTGAAAGAGCCCAGAATCATGTATCACTATCAAGCGACAGACCCCAGAATCATGTATTAATATCAAATGACAGACCCCAGAATCATGTATCACTATCAAGCAACAGACCCAGAATCATATATCGCTATCAAAAACAGACCCCAGAATCATATCAATATCAAATAAAAGTAGACCCCAAGAATCATGTATCACTATCAAACGACAGACCCCAGAATCATGTATCAATATCAAGGAACAGGAGCAATATCATGTATCAATGCTTAAGTAACAGACCCCAAATCATATATCAATATCAAGTAAGACCCACACAGAAATCATGTATCAATATCAAGTGACAGACCCCAGAATCATGTATCAATATCAAAGCGACAGACCTCGAATCAATGACATTATCATGACAAAAAAACCCAGAACTTTGCAGCAATATCAAACAACAGGACCCCAGAATCATATAAATATCAAAGTAACAAGACCCAGAATCATGCATCAAGGTATCATTATCAAACCAGAGACACTAGAACATGTATCACTATCAAGCTAGACCCCAGGATCATGTATCAATAGCAAGGACAGACCCCAGAATCATACCAATTTCAAGGACAGACCCCTGTGAACTGTGTATCAATATCAAGTGGACAGACCAGAATCATGTATCACTTTCAAGACAGACCCCAGAATCATGTATCACTACATCGTTACAGACCCCAGAATCAAGTATTAATATCAAACGACAGACCCTGAATAATGTATCTATCAACAAACCCCGAATCGTACTGTATATCACTATCAAGTGACGAACCCCCAGATCATGTATCACTATCAAGTGACAGACCCCAGAATCATGTATCAATATCAAGTGACAGACCCCAAGGGTATGCATCAGTATCAAGCAACAGACCCCCGATCACATATTAATATCATGACAGACCCCAGAATCGGGCATCAATATCAAACAACAGACCCCAGAATATATTAATATCATGACAGACCCCAGAATCATGCATCAATATCAAGTAACAGAATCCCTAGAATACGTATAATATCAAGACAGACCAGGATCATTATATATCACTATCAAGCGATAGACCCCAGGATCGTGTATCACTATCAAGTGACAGACCCCAGAGAATCATGTACTGTATCACTATCAGCGACAAACCCCAGGATCATGTATCACTATCAGCGATAGACCCAGAATCATGTATCATTATCAAATGACAGACTGGATCATGTATCACTATCAAGATGATTCTAGAATCATGTATCAATATCATACGGACTTGGAATCATGTATCACTATCAGCGACAGACTAGAATCATGTAATATCATGACAGACCTAGAATCTTGTATCAATACCGCTCAACAGACCCCAGAATCATGTATCACTGTCAAGTGACAGACCCCAGAATCATGTATCACTATCAAGTGACAGACCCCGTGAATCATGTATCAATATCAGTGACAGACCCCAGAATCATGTTATCAATATCAAGTGACAGACCCCAGAATCATGTATCAATACCAAGCGAACAGACCCCAGAATCATGTATCACTATCAAGTGACAGACCCCAGAAACATGTATCACTATCAGTGATCGGACCCAGAATCGTATGGTATCAAGTGACAGACCCTCAGAATCATATCAATATCAAACAACAGACCCCAGAATCATGTATCAATGTCATGAAGCCCTGAATCATGTATCAATACCAAACAACAGACCCCAGAATCATGTATCAATATCAATAATGCATTCTGGGATCATATCAATAGCAAGTGACATTCCCGGATCATGTATCAATATCAAGTGACAGAACCCTGGGAATCATGTATCAAAATCAAGTGACAGTGCCAAGAATCATGTATCAATATCAAGTGACATTTACCGAATCGTTATGAATACCAGTACAACAGACCCCAGAATCGTGTATCACTATCAAGTGACAGACCCCAGAATCATGTATGAATATCAAGTAGCAGACCCCAGAATCATGTATCAATAGCAAATGACAGACCCCAGGATCATGTATCAATAACAGCGACAGACCCCAGGATCATGTTTCAATAGCAAATGTTAGACCCCAGGATCGTGATCAATCTGTAGCGAGCAGTCTCAGGATCATGTATCACTATCGATCTACAGACCCCAGGATCATGTATCAATAGCAAGTGACAGGTTTGAATCATATATCATTATCAAGTTGCAGACTCAGAATCGCCTGTATCAATATCAAGTGACAGATCCAGGATCATGTATCACTATCAGTGACAGACCCAGAATCATGTATCAATATCAAGTGACAGATCCAGGATCATATGTCACTATCAGAGAGACAGACCCCAGAATCATTATATCAATATCAAGTGACAGACCTCAGGATCATGTATCACTATCAAGCGACAGACCCCAGAATCATGTATCAATATCAAGTGACAGACTCCAGAATCATGCATCAGTATCAAGCGACAGACCCCAGAATCACATATTAATATCAAGTGACAGACCCCAGAATCATGCATCAATATCAAACAACAGACCCCAGAATCACATATTAATATCAAGTGACAGACCCCAGGATCATGTATCAATATCAAACGACAGACCGTAGGATCATGTATCAATATCAAGCAACAGACCCCAGGATCATGTATCAATATTAAGCGACAGACCCCAGAATCACGTATCAATATCAAGTGACAGACCCCAGAATCAGGTATCAATATCAAGAGACAGACCCCAGGATCATGTATCAATATCAAGCGACAGACCCCAGAATCACGTATCAATAGCAAGTGACAGACTCCAGGATCATGTATCAACAGCAAGTGACAGACCCCAGAATCATGTATCAATAGCAAGTGACAGACCCCAGAATCATGTATCAATAGCAAATGACAGACCCCAGGATCACGTATCAATATCAAGCGACAGACCCCTGGATCATGTATCAATAGCAAGCAACAGACCTCAGAATCATGTATCAATATCAAATAACAGACCCCCCAGAATCATGTATCAATATCAAACAACAGACCCCAGAATCATGTATCAATATCAGGCAACAGACCCCAGAATCATGTATCAATATCAAATAAGAGACCCCCCAGAATCATGTATCAATATCAAACAACAGACCCCAGAATCATGTATCAATACCAAACAACAGACCCCAGAATCATGTATCAATTTCAAGTGACAGACCCCAGAATCATGTATCAATACCAAGCAACAGACCCCAGAATCATGTATCACTATCAAGTGACAGACCCCAGAATCATGTATCACTATCAAGTGACAGACCCCAGAATCATGTATCAATATCAAGTGACAGACCCCAGAATCATGTATCAATACCAAACAACAGACCCCAGAATCATGTATCAATATCAAGTGACAGACCCCAGAATCATGTATCAATACCAAACAACAGACCCCAGAATCATGTATCAATATCAAACAACAGACCCCAAGATCATGTATTATCAATAGCAGTGACAGACCCCCCAAGTCATGTATCAATATCAAGTGACAGACCCCAGAATCATGTATCAATACCAAACAACAGACCCCAGAATCATGTATCAATATCAAACACAGACCCCAGGATCATGTATCAATAGCAAGTGACAGACCCCAGAATCATGTATCAATATCAAGCAACAGACCCCAGAATCATGTATCAATATCAAGTGACAGACCCCAGAATCATGTATCAATATCAAGCAACAGACCCCAGAATCTTATTTCACTATCCAAGTGACAGACCCCAGAATCTTGTATCAATATCAAACAACAGACCCCAGAATCATGTATCAATATCAAACGTGACACCCCAGAATCATGTATCAATATCAAGTGACAGACCCCAGAATCATGTATCAATAGCAAATGACAGACCCCAGGATCATGTATCAATATGAAGCGACAGACCCCAGGATCATGTATCAATATCAAGTGACAGACCCCAGGATCATGTATCAATATCAAGCAACAGACCCCAGAATCATGTATCAATAGCAAACAACAGACCCCAGAATCATGTATCAATATCAAACAACAGACCCCAGAATCATGTATCAATATCAAACAACAGACCCCAGAATAAGGTATCAATATCAAACAACAGACCCCAGAATCATGTATCACTATCAAGCTACAGACCCCAGGATCATGTATCAATAGCAAGTGACAGACCCCAGAATCATGTATCAATTTCAAGTGACAGACCCCAGAATCATGTATCAATATCAAGTGACAGACCCCAGAATCATGTATCACTATCAAGTGACAGACCCCAGAATCATGTATCACTATCAAGCGACAGACCCCAGAATCATGTATTAATATCAAATGACAGACCCCAGAATCATGTATCACTATCAAGTGACAAACCCCAGAATCACGTACTGTATCACTATCAAGTGACAGACCCCAGGATCATGTATCACTATCAAGTGACAGACCCCAGGATCATGTATCACTATCAAGTGACAGACCCAGAATCATGTATCAATATCAAGTGACAGACCCCAGAATCATGCATCAGTATCAAGCGACAGACCCCAGAATCACATATTAATATCAAGTGACAGACCCCAGAATCATGCATCAATATCAAACAACAGACCCCAGAATCACATATTAATATCAAGTGACAGACCCCAGAATCATGCATCAATATCAAACAACAGACCCCAGAATCACATATTAATATCAAGTGACAGACCCCAGGATCATGTATCACTATCAAGCGATAGGACCCCAGGATCATGTATCACTATCAAGTGACAGACCCCAGAATCATGTACTGTATCACTATCAAGCGACAGACCCCAGGATCATGTATCACTATCAAGTGACAGACCCCAGAATCATGTATCAATATCAAACGACAGACCCCTGGATCATGTATCACTATCAAGTGACAGACCCCAGAATCATGTATTAATATCAAACGACAGACCCCAGAATCATGTATCACTATCAAGCAACAGACCCCAGAATCATGTATCGCTATCAAGTGACAGACCCCAGAATCATGTATCAATATCAAATGACAGACCCCAGAATCATGTATCACTATCAAGTGACAGACCCCAGAATCATGTATCAATATCAAATGACAGACCCCAATATCATGTATCAATAGCAAGTGACAGACCCCAGAATCATGTATCAATATCAAGCAAGAGACCCCAGAATCACGTATCAATATCAAGTGACAGACCCCAGAATCATGTATCACTATCAAGTGACAGACTCCAGAATCACGTATCAATATCAAGTGACAGACCCCAGAATCATGTATCAATATTAAGTGACAGACCCCAGAATCATGTATCACTATCAAGCGACAGACCCCAGAATCATGTATCACTATCAAGTGACAGACCCCAGAATCATGTATCAATATCAAGCGACAGACCCCAGAATCATGAATCAATATCAAGTGACAGACCCTAGAATCATGTATCAATATCAACGACAGATCCCAGGATCATGTATCACTATCAAGTGACAGACGTCAGAATCATGTATCAATATCAAGTGACAGACCCCAGAATCATGTATCAATATCAAGCGACAGACCCCAGAATCATGTATCAATATCAAGCGACAGACCCCAGAATCATGTATCAATATCAAGCAACAGACCCCAGAATCATGTATCACTATCAAGCTACAGAACCTAGAATCATGTATCACTATCAAGCGACAGACCCCAGAATCATGTATCAATACCAAACAACAGACCCCAGAATCATGTATCAATATCAAATGACAGACCCCAGGATCATGTATCAATATCAAACGACAGACCCCAGGATCATGTATCACTATCAAGTGACAGACCCCAGAATCATGTATCAATATCAAGTGACAGACCCCAGAATCATGTATCAATATCAAGCGACAGACCCCAGAATCATGTATCAATATGAAACAACAGACCCCAGAATCATGTATCACTATCAAGCTACTGACCCCAGAATCTTGTATCAATATCAAGCAACAG
Organism: Neoceratodus forsteri; assembly: GCA_016271365.2. Classification (NCBI taxonomy): domain Eukaryota; kingdom Metazoa; phylum Chordata; order Ceratodontiformes; family Ceratodontidae; genus Neoceratodus; species Neoceratodus forsteri. Next base: position 543,362,729 of record JADMNL010000023.1, read on the forward strand.
ATTCCAGGATCATGTATCAATATCAAACAACAGACCCCAGAATCATGTATCAATATCAAGCAACAGACCCCAGAATCATGTATCAATGTCAAGTGACAGACCCCAGAATCAGGTATCAATATCAAGCAACAGACCCCAGAATCATGTATCACTATCAAGTGACAGACCCCAGAATCATGTATCACTATCAAGTGACAGACCCCAGAATCATGTATCAATATCAAGTGACAGACCCCAGAATCATGTATCAATACCAAACAACAGACCCCAGAATCATGTATCAATATCAAGTGACAGACCCCAGAATCATGTATCAATACCAAACAACAGACCCCAGAATCATGTATCAATATCAAACAACAGACCCCAAGATCATGTATCAATAGCAAGTGACAGACCCCAGAATCATGTATCAATATCAAGTGACAGACCCCAGAATCATGTATCAATACCAAACAACAGACCCCAGAATCATGTATCAATATCAAACAACAGACCCCAGGATCATGTATCAATAGCAAGTGACAGACCCCAGAATCATGTATCAATATCAAGCAACAGACCCCAGAATCATGTATCAATATCAAGTGACAGATCCCAGAATCATGTATCAATATCAAGCAATAGACCCCAGAATCATGTATCACTATCAAGTGACAGACCCCAGAATCATGTATCAATATCAAGCAACAGACCTCAGAATCATGTATCAATATCAAACGACAGACCCCAGAATCATTTATCAATATCAAGTGACAGACCCAGGAATCATGTATCAATAGCAAATGACAGACCCCAGAATCATGTATCAATATGAAGTGACAGACCCCAGGATCATGTATCAATATGAAGTGACAGACCCCAGGATTATGTATCAATAGCAAGCAACAGACCCCAGAATCATGTATCAATAGCGAGCAACAGACCCCAGAATCATGTATCAATATCAAACAACAGACCCCAGAATCATGTATCAATATCAAACAACAGACCCCAGAATAAGGTATCAATATCAAACAACAGACACCAGAATCATGTATCACTATCAAGCTACAGACCCCAGGATCATGTATCAATAGCAAGTGACAGACCCCAGAATCATGTATCAATTTCAAGTGACAGACCCCAGAATCATGTATCAATATCAAGTGACAGACCCCAGAATCATGTATCACTTTCAAGTGACAGACCCCAGAATCATGTATCACTATCAAGCGACAGACCCCAGAATCAAGTATTAATATCAAACGACAGACCCCAGAATAATGTATCACTATCAATTGACAAACCCCAGAATCACGTACTGTATCACTATCAAGTGACAGACCCCAGGATCATGTATCACTATCAAGTGACAGACCCCAGAATCATGTATCAATATCAAGTGACAGACCCCAGAATTATGCATCAGTATCAAGCAACAGACCCCAGAATCACATATTAATATCAAGTGACAGACCCCAGAATCATGCATCAATATCAAACAACAGACCTCAGAATCACATATTAATATCAAGTGACAGACCCCAGAATCATGCATCAATATCAAACAACAGACCCCAGAATCACATATTAATATCAAGTGACAGACCCCAGGATCATGTATCACTATCAAGCGATAGACCCCAGGATCGTGTATCACTATCAAGTGACAGACCCCAGAATCATGTACTGTATCACTATCAAGCGACAAACCCCAGGATCATGTATCACTATCAAGCGACAGACCCCAGAATCATGTATCAATATCAAATGACAGACCCCTGGATCATGTATCACTATCAAGTGACAGATTCCCAGAATCATGTATCAATATCAAGTGACAGACCCCAGAATCATGTATCACTATCAAGCGACAGACCCCAGAATCATGTATTAATATCAAGTGACAGACCGCAGAATCATGTATCAATACCAAGCAACAGACCCCAGAATCATGTATCACTGTCAAGTGACAGACCCCAGAATCATGTATCACTATCAAGTGACAGACCCCAGAATCATGTATCAATATCAAGTGACAGACCCCAGAATCATGTATCAATATCAAGTGACAGACCCCAGAATCATGTATCAATACCAAGCAACAGACCCCAGAATCATGTATCACTATCAAGTGACAGACCCCAGAAACATGTATCACTATCAAGTGACAGACCCCAGAATCATGTATCAAGTGACAGACCCCAGAATCATGTATCAATACCAAACAACAGACCCCAGAATCATGTATCAATGTCAAGTGACAGACCCCAGAATCATGTATCAATACCAAACAACAGACCCCAGAATCATGTATCAATATCAAACGACAGACCCCAGGATCATGTATCAATAGCAAGTGACATTCCCCAGGATCATGTATCAATATCAAGTGACAGACCCCAGAATCATGTATCAAAATCAAGTGACAGTACCAAGAATCATGTATCAATATCAAGTGACAGACCCCAGAATCATGTGTCAATACCAAACAACAGACCCCAGAATCATGTATCACTATCAAGTGACAGACCCCAGAATCATGTATGAATATCAAGTGACAGACCCCAGAATCATGTATCAATAGCAAATGACAGACCCCAGGATCATGTATCAATATGAAGCGACAGACCCCAGGATCATGTTTCAATATCAAGCGACAGACCCCAGGATCATGTATCAGTACCAAGCAACAGACCCCAGAATCATGTATCACTATCAAGCTACAGACCCCAGGATCATGTATCAATAGCAAGTGACAGACGCCAGAATCATATATCATTATCAAGTTGCAGACCCCAGAATCATGTATCAATATCAAGTGACAGATCCCAGGATCATGTATCACTATCAAGTGACAGACCCCAGAATCATGTATCAATATCAAGTGACAGACCTCAGGATCATGTATCACTATCAAGCGACAGACCCCAGAATTATGTATCAATATCAAGTGACAGACTCCAGAATCATGCATCAGTATCAAGCGACAGACCCCAGAATCACATATTAATATCAAGTGACAGACCCCAGAATCATGCATCAATATCAAACAACAGACCCCAGAATCACATATTAATATCAAGTGACAGACCCCAGAATCATGCATCAATATCAAACAACAGACCCCAGAATCACATATTAATATCAAGTGACAGACCCCAGGATCATGTATCAATATCAAACGACAGACCGTAGGATCATGTATCAATATCAAGCAACAGACCCCAGGATCATGTATCAATATTAAGCGACAGACCCCAGAATCACGTATCAATATCAAGCGACAGACCCCAGAATCAGGTATCAATATCAAAGACAGACCCCAGGATCATGTATCAATATCAAGCGACAGACCCCAGAATCACGTATCAATAGCAAGTGACAGACCCCAGGATCATGTATCAATAGCAAGTGACAGACCCCAGAATCATGTATCAATAGCAAGTGACAGACCCCAGAATCATGTATCAATAGCAAATGACAGACCCCAGGATCACGTATCAATATCAAGCGACAGACCCCTGGATCATGTATCAATAGCAAGCAACAGACCTCAGAATCATGTATCAATATCAAATAACAGACCCCCCAGAATCATGTATCAATATCAAACAACAGACCCCAGAATCATGTATCAATATCAGGCAACAGACCCCAGAATCATGTATCAATATCAAATAACAGACCCCCCAGAATCATGTATCAATATCAAACAACAGACCCCAGAATCATGTATCAATACCAAACAACAGACCCCAGAATCATGTATCAATTTCAAGTGACAGACCCCAGAATCATGTATCAATACCAAGCAACAGACCCCAGAATCATGTATCACTATCAAGTGACAGACCCCAGAATCATGTATCACTATCAAGTGACAGACCCCAGAATCATGTATCAATATCAAGTGACAGACCCCAGAATCATGTATCAATACCAAACAACAGACCCCAGAATCATGTATCAATATCAAGTGACAGACCCCAGAATCATGTATCAATACCAAACAACAGACCCCAGAATCATGTATCAATATCAAACAACAGACCCCAAGATCATGTATCAATAGCAAGTGACAGACCCCAGAATCATGTATCAATATCAAGTGACAGACCCCAGAATCATGTATCACTACCAAACAACAGACCCCAGAATCATGTATCAATATCAAACAACAGACCCCAGGATCATGTATCAATAGCAAGTGACAGACCCCAGAATCATGTATCAATATCAAGCAACAGACCCCAGAATCATGTATCAATATCAAGTGACAGACCCCAGAATCATGTATCAATATCAAGCAACAGACCCCAGAATCATGTATCACTATCAAGTGACAGACCCCAGAATCTTGTATCAATATCAAGCAACAGACCCCAGAATCATGTATCAATATCAAATGACAGACCCCAGAATCATGTATCAATATCAAGTGACAGACCCCAGAATCATGTATCAATAGCAAATGACAGACCCCAGAATCATGTATCAATATGAAGCGACAGACCCCAGGATCATGTATCAATATCAAGTGACAGACCCCAGGATCATGTATCAATAGCAAGCAACAGACCCCAGAATCATGTATCAATAGCAAGCAACAGACCCCAGAATCATGTATCAATATCAAACAACAGACCCCAGAATCATGTATCAATATCAAACAACAGACCCCAGAATAAGGTATCAATATCAAACAACAGACCCCAGAATCATGTATCACTATCAAGCTACAGACCCCAGGATCATGTATCAATAGCAAGTGACAGACCCCAGAATCATGTATCAATATCAAGTGACAGACCCCAGAATCATGTATCAATATCAAGTGACAGACCCCAGAATCATGTATCACTATCAAGTGACAGACCCAGAATCATGTATCACTATCAAGCGACAGACCCCAGAATCATGTATTAATATCAAATGACAGACCCCAGAATCATGTATCACTATCAAGTGACAAACCCCAGAATCACGTACTGTATCACTATCAAGTGACAGACCCCAGGATCATGTATCACTATCAAGTGACAGACCCCAGGATCATGTATCACTATCAAGTGACAGACCCCAGAATCATGTATCAATATCAAGTGACAGACCCCAGAATCATGCATCAGTATCAAGCGACAGACCCCAGAATCACATATTAATATCAAGTGACAGACCCCAGAATCATGCATCAATATCAAACAACAGACCCCAGAATCACATATTAATATCAAGTGACAGACCCCAGAATCATGCATCAATATCAAACAACAGACCCCAGAATCACATATTAATATCAAGTGACAGACCCCAGGATCATGTATCACTATCAAGCGATAGACCCCAGGATCATGTATCACTATCAAGTGACAGACCCCAGAATCATGTACTGTATCACTATCAAGCGACAGACCCCAGGATCATGTATCACTATCAAGCGACAGACCCCAGAATCATGTATCAATATCAAGCGACAGACCCCTGGATCATGTATCACTATCAAGTGACAGACCCCAGAATCATGTATTAATATCAAACGACAGACCCCAGAATCATGTATCACTATCAAGCAACAGACCCCAGAATCATGTATCGCTATCAAGTGACAGACCCCAGAATCATGTATCAATATCAAATGACAGACCCCAGAATCATGTATCACTATCAAGTGACAGACCCCAGAATCATGTATCAATATCAAATGACAGACCCCAATATCATGTATCAATAGCAAGTGACAGACCCCAGAATCATGTATCAATATCAAGCAAGAGACCCCAGAATCACGTATCAATATCAAGTGACAGACCCCAGAATCATGTATCACTATCAAGTGACAGACTCCAGAATCACGTATCAATATCAAGTGACAGACCCCAGAATCATGTATCAATATTAAGTGACAGACCCCAGAATCATGTATCACTATCAAGCGACAGACCCCAGAATCATGTATCACTATCATGACAGACCCCAGAATCATGTATCAATATCAAGCGACAGACCCCAGAATCATGAATCAATATCAAGTGACAGACCCCAGAATCATGTATCAATATCAAACGACAGACCCCAGGATCATGTATCACTATCAAGTGACAGACGTAAGAATCATGTATCAATATCAAGTGACAGACCCCAGAATCATGTATCACTATCAAGCGACAGACCCCAGAATCATGTATCAATATCAAGCGACAGACCCCAGAATCATGTATCAATATCAAGCAACAGACCCCAGAATCATGTATCACTATCAAGCTACAGAACCTAGAATCATGTATCACTATCAAGCGACAGACCCCAGAATCTTGTATCAATACCAAACAACAGACCCCAGAATCATGTATCAATATCAAACGACAGACCCCAGGATCATGTATCAATATCAAACGACAGACCCCAGGATCATGTATCACTATCAAGTGACAGACCCAAGAATCATGTATCAATATCAAGTGACAGACCCCAGAATCATGTATCATTATCAAGCGACAGACCCCAGAATCTTGTATCAATGCCAAACAACAGACCCCAGAATCATGTATCACTATCAAGCTACTGACCCCAGAATCTTGTATCAATATCAAGCAACAGATTCCAGGATCATGTATCAATATCAAACAACAGACCCCAGAATCATGTATCAATATCAAGCAACAGACCCCAGAATCATGTATCAATGTCAAGTGACAGACCCCAGAATCAGGTATCAATATCAAGCAACTGACCCCAGGATCATGTATCAATAGCAAGCAACAGACCCTAGAATCATGTATCAATGTCAAATAACAGACCCCAGAATCAGGTATCACTATCAAGCAACAGACCCCAGAATCATGCATAAATATTAAGTGACAGACCCCAGAATCACATATCAATATCAAGCAACGGACCCCAGAATCATTTATCAAAATCAAGTGACAGACCCCAGGACCATGTATCAACAGCAAGTGTTAGATCCCAGGACCATGTTATTATGTAAGTTTGATATCTTTGCAAAATATTTAAACTAGCATATGGGGAGAGGGGTGCAGCACCCGATACATGGAACGGGAAGAACATCCCTCTCCCCTCAGCTCGTGATCAAACAGGAGCTCAGCATGTTTGTAGTTCATTTGCATCACCAGGTATGGAAAAAGGTCCAGCTCCCCATATGACGCAGAGGGAAAAGCCAGACCTTGCTCAACAACTAACACATTGAAATCTGGCCAATGGAAAATCATGTACACAAATGCCCGCAGTCTGGGAAACAAGATCCAAGACCTTCAGGCAACAATGACAAAGGCTAAACTGGATATAGTAGCCATTAGCGAGACATGGTTCACCAGTAGCCACCCTTGAGAGACTTCCTTACCCGGGTATGTACTGTTCAGAAGAGACTGAGGTGCAAAACATGGGGGTGGAGTGGCCCTTTATGTCAATGAAAATATCAAAGCTACAGAAATTCAGAATACACATAAGGAGCCAGAAGAACTGTGGGTCACCCTGGAAATAGGAAGTAGAAACTGGGGTTGTCTACAGGCCTCCAGACCAGAGGGAGGACATAGACACATTACTGTTAGAAGATATACAAAACATGATAGCTAAAGGGGAGGTTCTGCTAATAGGAGACTTCAACATGCTGGATACAGATTGGTCAATACCAGCAGGAACATCCACCAGAACTAGACACATAGTGGATTCTCTGCAGGAGGAGGGCCTCAAACATTTGGTGCAACAATGCACAAGAGACAGGGCTATCCTGGATCTAGTACTGACTAATGGGGAAAGGATCACAGATCTCCAGGTATAAGGTCACCTGGGGGCCAGTGACCATCACATGGTGTGGTTCAATTTGACCACTAGAACTAAATCATCCCATTCCAAGGCAAAAATATGGGACTTCAGAGGAGCCGACTTTGATAAGATGGCCAACGGAGTTAAGCTAGCCTGGTGAGATGAAATACAGGTGAGAGGATACAGGCAAAGTGGGCAAGCATTAAGGATGCAATACTTGAAGCAACATCCCATTGTGTTAGGGAGAAAAGCAAGAGCAAAAGAAGGAGGAAACCACTTTGGTTCTCAAAAACAGTAGCAGAAAGGATCAGAGTCAAAAGGCTGGCCTTCAGGAAATATAAGGAAACGCAGTGGGACGAAGATAAGAAGGCTTACCAAACTTCCCTAAGGGAAGCAGGGAAGGCATTAAGGAAGACAAAGGCCCAAACCGAGGAAACACTAGCACGGACAGTAAAAAGAAGGGGACAACACTTTCTGTAGATAATTTAGTGAAAGGAGAAAGTCCAGAGTGGGGTGTTGCTAAGATCAAAGGGGATAAGGGGGAGTGTGTGGAGGAGGACCAAGGAAAAACATCTATCCTAAATAGATACTTCTGCTCAGTATTTACTGAGGAGAAGGTAGGGCAGGGCTCACAGCTCAGCACCATGGACACAGGAGAGGTCCCAGAAGACTGAAGAAGAGCTCATGTGATCCCGCTTCACAAGAGTGGCAGCAGGGAGGAGGCAGGGGACTACAGACCAGTCAATTTTACCTCAGTAGTGGGCAAGATTATGGAGGCACTCCTTAAGGAAAGGATAGTGCAACACCTGGAATCCGTAGGAGCACAGGATCCAAGATAGCATGGGTTTACAACAGGAAGGTCCTGTCAAACTAATCTCATAGATTTCTTTGACTGGGTAACCAGAGTGGTGGACCAGGGGTGCAGTTTATGTCACCTACCTTGACTTCAGCAAAGCTTTCAGTACTGTTCCACATAGAAGATTGATTAATAAGCTGGGTAGACTTGGGGTGGGTCAGAGGTTGGTCAACTGGGTGGCAAACTGGTTGGCGGGGAAGAAAACAGAGAGTGGTGGTAAATGGTATACAGTCAGAAGAGATGCAAGTCACAAATGGGGTACCTCAGGGATCAGTTCTGGTGCCAGTCCTCTTCAATATCTTCATCAGTGACATTGCAGATGGACTGTTGGATAAGGTTTGCCTGTTTGAAGATGACACCAAGATCTGCAACAGAGTAGATATCCAGATGGGTGGGCAGAATGAGAAGAGATCTGGAAAAACTGGCAAAAAGGTCGGAAGAGTGGCAACTGGGGCTTCAATCAATCAATCAATCAATCAATCAATCAAAATCTTTATTTAACCAGGTGAACATCATTGAGCAAAGCTCATTTGTGAGATGGACCTGGACAGGATACAAGAACAATACACAGCACATTGAACACAATAAAATCACACAATATTTAAATAACTAACTAACCTAGTCAGAGCTAAATATAATACACAGGATAATGACCGTGGTAGTGCATGAGTACTATATACACACATGAGCAGCTAAATACAGGTTATAGTCAAGATTGGACACTATGGTGTGATGAAGGCAGAAGAACAAACATGAGTGAGAGGGGGCAACAAGGGAAATTAGGAAGCTGATAAGAAAAGGAAGGGACTTGTGAAGGTTAAAGAGGGAGGGGGAGGGTAGGCAGGGGAACCCATAAGTGTCATAGCAGCAAATAGTGATACCAGAGCCACTGGTAAGGACAGACTCCTGATAAGGGGAGTGAGAAGAGGTAGAAGGTAAGGTGAATGCCCCAGAGTCAGGGAGGTAGGGGGCATGTGAACAAGAGGTATGCTACTTTAAGACAGTTGAAACCTATGCAAGGGAGAAGGCTACACAAGGAAAAGCAAAAAAGGAATGCTATGAAAAGGTTAAAGAGGGAGGGGAAGGGGTCAATGAGATGGGGTAGTAAATGGATTGTAATTAATGTAAAGAAGTGCAAGATCATGCACAAAGGGAAGAGAACCCCTGAAGCTACCTATAGGTTGGGAGGGGAGTTGCTGGAAATCACAAGGGAAGAAAGAGACTTGGGCATCATCATCACTGATTTTATTTTATTTTATTGAAAACAATCAGAATTAATACCTTTGAGTCAGAGACTCCTTTACAAAGGCTCCACATCATAGAGAACAATACAAGGCGCACAGTGTCAGACATTACAGTACAAACAGCAGCATGGGAAATAGCCACCTTACAATTGATACAGAGTATAGTACAACAGACAGATGTGATACAGGAATAATTACAACAGTCATATACAAGGCAATACCTAGGCAAAATACATTATACAGTATCTACGGAGGTGATCATACAGTACAGCAGTTGTTGTAGATGAGTATTTATGACAGGAAAATGCCTGCAGCGCAGTCCAATGAGTGTCAGCTAGTCTGAGGCCAGGGTCAGACCGAGACCAGGGGCAGGCATTCTAGAGGCAGGACCAAGAGGGTCCATTGTCATAGCACAGTTTTTTGGTCATCGGTAGGTCAGGTACAGTCACAAGTGGAGTCTTGCGAGATGTTGCTACAGAGAAAGGATTTGAACAGTACCATGGTAGGAGCCGAGAGGATTGGTTTTGGCAGTGAATTCATCCAACTGGGGGCGCAGTACCTGAAAGTTCTTTGCCCCATGGAGGTTTTCAGTGGGGGACCTGGTAGGTCATTCTCTCAGTGTGACGCGTGCGTCTGGTGCTGATGGGGGGCAGCGCCACAAGGGCAGAGGGCGTGAGGCCGGCTGTGATTTTCTTGGCAAGAAGACAGGTTTGGTACTTTAGGCGATCATCGAAGTTAAGCCAATTTGTACCGGTATAAAGCGTACAGGTGTGCGTGAGCCAGTCACATCCTGTGGCTGATCTACAGGCTTTATTCAGGGAAACTCTAGTTTTGTTGAGGGAGGTGTTGTCAGCAGCACCATAGAGAATAATCCCGTAATCAATGAGTGACAGCACAGAGGGGGGGATGGCTAGCTGTAGGGCTTCTGAGCGGAGACAGTGCTTGTAGCGGTGTAGCAGACCAATGTGCACATTTACAGCCACACTAAGCCAGCACATATGTTCGTGGTAGGTGAGCCCAGAGTCTAGGGTAACCCCTAAGTATTTAAAAGTAGAAACTTGTTCCAGTGTTTCGTTTTGGGAGTTATGGATGAGCAGGGGCCGGTTACTGAACTTGTTCTGGGCATGGGCAGACAGCATGGACTTTGTTTTTTTTATAGTTTAGAACAAGCCTATGGTCAGCAAACCAGGATTCAGCCTCACTAAACGACCTTTGGAGGGTTACCTGGAGGGTGGCAGGGTTGGTGTGGGTACTGAATAAAACCGCATCATCTGCGTATAGTAAGAGACTCCCAAAACAGGTCTTGGGCTGACTTGAAATCATCCAAGCAGACCACTAAAGCAGTAGGTAAGGCTAGAGGGATGTTGGGGTGTATTAGTCGAGGTATCAAGTCGTAAGAGGGAGGTAATAATTCCTCTTTACAAGACACTGGTTAGGCCCCATCTGGAGTACTGCATACAGTACTGGAGGCCACACCTTGACAAGGACATTAGTAAAATGGAGGCAGTCCTGAGAAGGGCAACCAAAATGGTGCAGGGACTGCATCAGAAAACATATAAGGACAGATTAACGGAGCTCAATATGTATACCCTAGAGCAAAGGAGGGAGAGAGGTGATGTGATCGAAACATTCAAACATCTTAAGGGCATTAACAAGGTGAAAGAGTCTAATATGTTTCGATATAAGAAAAATAGCAGGACAAGAGGACACAGCGTGAGATTTGAGGGGTAATGTGAGGAAGTTATTTTTCACAGAAAGGGTGGTGGATGCATGGAACGGCCTACCTCAGGAAGTAGTGGATATGAATACAGTGCAGGGCTTCAAACAGGCATGGGATAGGCATAAGGGAGCAATACAGATGAGTATGAATAGATAGGCCATTGACAGAGTGCAGGCCAATGGCACATTCATAAGGTAGAAAAAGAACTGGGCAGACTGGATGGGCCTTGCGGTCCTTATCTGCCGTCAACTTCTATGTTTCTATGTAATATCAAGCAACAGACCCCAGGACACATATAAATATCAAATGACAGACCTCAGGACCATGTATAACTATCGAGCGACAGACCCCAGAACTATGTATAACTGTCAAGCAACAGACCCCATGACACGTATAAATATCAAATGACAGATCTCAGGACCATGTATAACTATCAAGCGACTGACCCCAGGACACGCATAAATATAAAATGACAGACCCCAGGACCATGTATAACTGTCAGGCAACAGACCCCAGGACCATGTATAACTGTCAGGCAACAGACCCCAGGATCATGTATCAATAGCAAGTGACAGATCCCAGGACCATGTATCAATAGCAAGTGACAGACCTCAGGACCATGTATAACTATCAAGCGACAGACCCCAGGACACGCATAAATATAAAATGACAGACCCCAGGACTATGTATAACTGTCAGGCAACAGACCCCAGAACCATGTATAACTGTCAGGCAACAGACCCCAGGATCATGTATCAATAGCAAGTGACAGATCCCAGGACCATGTATCAATAGCAAGTGACAGACCTCAGGACCATGTATAACTATCAAGCGACAGACCCCAGGACACGTATCAATATCAAATGACAGACCTCGGGACCATGTATGACTATCAAGTGACAGACTTCATGAGTACGTATAACTGTCAAGTAACAGACACCATGACTACAAGTAACTGTCAAACAACAGACCCCAGGACCACATGTCGATATCAAGCAACAGATTCCAGGACCACATGTCGATATCAAGCAACAGATTCCAGGACCACATGTAAATATTAAGCAACAGACCCCAGGACCATGTGTAAATATCAAGCAACAGACCCCAGGATTACATGTAACTATCAAGCGACAGACTCCAGGGCCACGTGTGGAAGATGGAAGGATTGAAAGATGTAAAGAGCAGCTGACACCTTCAAGAGAACTTTAGCAAAACAAAATATTTAGACACAGTTCGGCTTGTATTTCACGTTAGTGCTGTATTCCTCCTCCCCGTTATTTATTACTGGTGTAATCTGCATGAAAATAGGATCTTTGTTCCTGAAGAGCTCATCTATTCCTGTTGCCTTCTCCCTACCTGATGTTATAATGCACTCCTGCACAGGATTATGACTCGACGTAGGGAGTAAGCTGCAGAGGCAGAGGAACTCAAGGGGTTAAAGATCATGTATTCATGCAAATTTCCTCAGAAATAATGGGGAGGAGTATTATATAGAATATATATGGAATGCAGGCTGAATTGTATCTAAATATCATGTTTTTCAAAGTTTTCTTTGAGGCATCAGCAGTTCCTAAAAACCAAAAGGAATAAAATCAGAAGGAAACTAGACATGGGCAGAAAAAGTGGAAGTGCGTGCAGTCCGATATTGTGTAGTCCCTGTGGAACTGAAAAAGGCTTGTCCTATACCCCTGTGTCAGAAAGTGCTGCTTAGCTGGCATGCTGAGTAAAACAAGCGTTGAACACCCCTTAACCCTGAACCTTCATTCTGCACCGACATTGCTGGGAACTGTGTCATTCACCACCACGTTGCTGTGTCATTGCTGTCATCATGTGGTTTCATTAGTTTCACCAGCCTTGCCACTGACCACATTGAGAAGGAAAGGGGCTTAAAGTTCTGCTTGAGTATTTTTTGTGGTTGCCAACGAGCCCTGGCAGCATCTAACTTTTTACAACTGATTGAGTTTTCAGGTGGAGTACAGCAAACAATTCTTTAACTTGAGATCCACTAAGGATCGCCTGTGTCTCATGGGAGAGCATGCAGCATGCGTGTACGACTAGCAGTTGATATATTTATGGTTATGGAGAAGCTGGGCTATTTTTAAATTCTTTTTATCCTCCTGTGATCTTAACTGGGTTGGACCTTCCACCAGACCAATGCTTTTTCTTGTCTGGAGGAGTATCTGTACAACCACAGCCACACACCATGCAGACCCCAAAATCTTGCATCACAGCCCACTGCTGTGTTCCCCAGAGTGACAGCTGGATGCAGCACCACAACCCACGGCTACATTACCCTGTCCTTCCAGAGACCTCAGGATTTTACACCATAGTCTGTAGCTGTGTTACTCCCTCCCTCTGGAGACCCCCGGATCCTGCTCCGCAGGCTGCAGCTGTATTACCCCTTCCCTCCAGAGACATCAGGTTGCTGCACCACAGACCATGGCTATATTACTGCCAAGTGACCCAGGATGCTTCACTGCGGCATTACCCCTCTCCCCATAGAACCTAGGACGCTGCACCACAGCCCACCAAAGCATCACCACCCTCAGCCCCAGGATAAACAACACAGCCAACAGGCAGCATTACCACTGCAGACTCCAGAAAGCAATACCACAGCCCACCACTGCATTGCCACTCCCAACCCCATGGTACAACACCACAGCCCACCACTACATTGCCACTCCCAACCCCAGGGTACAACACCACAACCCACCACTACATTGCCACTCCCAACCCCAGGGTACAACACCACAGCCCACCACTACATTGCCACTCCCAACCCCAGGGTACAACACCACAGCCCACCACTACATTGCCACTCCCAACCCCATGGTACAACACCACAGCCCACCACTACATTGCCACTCCCAACCCCAGGGTGCAACACCACAGCCCACCACTGCATTACCTCTCCCCACCCTGGGATGCAACACCACAGTCCACCCCTGCATTACCTCTCCCCACCCCAGGATGCAACACCACAGCCCACCACTACACTGCCACTCCCAACCCCAGGGGACAACACCACAGCCCACCAATGCATTACCTCTCCCCACCCCAGGGTACAACACCACAAACCACTGCAACATAACCCCACCCCCACACCCTGGATGCCACACTATAGCTCATTGCTGCATCCCTCCCTCTGGGACCCCAGCATGGCACACCACTGCCCACTGCTGCATTACCCCCCTCAGGACCCCAGCATACCACACCACAGCCCACTGCTGCCTCACCCCCCCCTCCCCAGACCCTGGATGTCACACCGCTGCTCACAACAGCATTACCCTCCATGGGACTAGAGGTGGGCAAAGTTAGAAGACTGTGCTCCACAGAGAAATTCAAGAAATTTACCAAATTTGGGAAATTCTTCTTTAAGGCAAAATTTTATTTCGCCTTAAAGGAGAACTTCACAAATGGTGAAATTGTGAACTTTGCCTGCAAATTTTGACTCTAAGGCAAAGTTTGCGAGGATCCATGGGATAGGAGATCACATGGTGCTGCCATGAGTTGTATTGCCATGCATAGACTGAATTCAGTGCGGTGTGAGGAAGAGTCAATTAACCAATAAAGCATGACCAGGGGTTATGTTATTGGTCTATTAATCACCCTCTAGGGATGTAATGTGGCACGAGGCATAGCCGAGTGCCACATGCCCCTGGAGGGTGAGTAGCTGACCATTAACATAACCACTGGGAGTGTCTTATTGCTATTTTACATAGCATACAATTAAGCCCTACATGTATGTTGATTGGTGTTAAAGGAGAACAGTGATGAATCTAGAACTTAGTTTTCCCAGAAGAAGCTGTTTTTAATACTGGTTCAAATTCTATTTTTGCTCTAGCTATCTAAGCTTTTTAGTTATCTTAGTGGGTGCTTCTGATTTACATGCTGCTGGTAAGAACCATTTTAGAACTGTATGATGTAGTTTAGGTCCCTATTCTGCACTTCTATTGTTCACGCAATGCATTTATGTTCTCCTGTAGAACTCTGAGGTTGTTTGGGACATGAACTACATCACACAGTTCTAAAATGGCGCTTCCCACCAGAACATGAAGCAGAAACTCCCAATGCGGTTACTAAAATGCCTGCATAGATTAAACAATAGCAACATTTTAACCAACACTTAAAAATGCTTCTATTGGGAAAAACAACTTACAGATTCAGCGCAATTCTCCTTTAAAGAACAGCTGACGCCTTCAGAAGAACTTTAACAAAACTTAATATTTATGTAAGGCTTGTATTTCACATTAGTTCCATATTTCTCCTGCCCATTTATTTTTACTGAGGTCATTTCCATGAAAACAGGATATTTGCTCCTGAAGAGTTCATCCATTCCTGCTGCTTTCTCCCTACCTGATATCATAATGCACTGCGTGTGACATCACAGTTACTTCCATGGCAACAAACTGTGATGTCACAACACAGGATCATGACTTGAAGTATGGGAGTAAGCTACAGAGGCAGATGAACTCTAAGGGGTAAAGACCATGTATTAATGCAGATTTCCTCTGTAATAAATAATTGGAGGAAAAATCTACATAATATATACAGAATGCAAGCTGAATTGTACCTAATTATTATATTTTTCAAAGTTTTCTTTGAGGCGGCAGCAGCTCTTTAAGTGTGCTCTTCATCTTTGTGCCTAAAACCTTTGGAAAGCTTTTAAAACACACAGTCTTTCCAACAAATCACTCCATTAAGTGTCTGCTGTGCCTCTAGATCACCAATTATTTGTGATATTGTTTGCGATTTAGTTAGTTTGAAGTTCTAGTTTCGTCTTTTATATTGTGAAGTGAGGCATTGTTTCGGGGAAGAAGGAGAGCTTAGCTGAAGTAACTCCCAGCACGAACAAGCATTTGTCAATGCCAAATGTTGTCTTGCTGGCATTGGCATTGGTAGTGCAGGAGTTAGAGAGATGCATAATAGGAATGGCAGTGAAGTATTGAACTGATGCCAACCCCACTCCACCCTGCAGAGACTGACAGGCATTGAGGTGTGCCTTTGGGTTGTCACCCATAGCGCTCATGCCATTTCACCTCACCCTACCCTGCAGACTCCGACAAGTGTAGAGTTGTGCCTTGGCATTATCAGGCCTTACGCTCACCCCATTCCATAAGGAAATACATTGAGATGTGTGCAGTATAGGAGAATGGGGTGAACTTTGGGTCTGAAGAGTCCAAGACATACCTTGATGCCTGTCACTGGCTGCTGGGTGGAGGTGGGGGTGGAATGGCATAAGCATTACAGTCGACAGTCCAAAGTCACACCCCTGACACCTGTCAGTCTCTACAGGGTGGGACATTTTGGTTAGAAACCCTAACACCCGGGTTTTTGTTGGTATTTGCACTCCAAATTTTCAACATGGGCTTTTTGTGACCCCACCTCATGAAAGCATTTGGGACTTCTGCTGTGATTTTGTTAATCTGTCCTGAATGTTGATTTCCCACAGCGACTGCGCTGTTCTGCGTCAGATGTGCGAAAACACATTTTGGGCAAGATGTAAAAAATGACAGCTGTACCATTCATAAGGAGGTATGAAAAACTGGACTGAAAATATTAAAAATTCTCGAAGTTATTTAGCGGTATGTGAAACTGCGAACACACACTCGTAACACAGTCATTTTGTGAAATTTTGTCACCAAATGTTCAACATAGGCATTTTGGGACCTCCACTCATGAACAGTGTCACTGTGAATTTCTTAATCTGTCCCGAACATTGATTTCCCACAGCAGCTGCACCATTGTGCACCACATGTACGGAAACATATTTCAGGCAGGATGTGAAAAATGACAGCCATACTGTTCATAAGGAGGTATGAAAAACTGGCAATGTTGAAAATCTGGAGTGAAAATATTAAAAATTCACAGACTTACGAGTGTGCATGGAAACTGTGCAATGCACACTCATAACACAGTCATTCTTTGGAATTTTTCACCAGATTTGCAACATAGGCATTTTGGTAGCCCACCTCATGAACAGTGGCACTGTCATTTCGTTACTCAATCCCAAAAGGTAATTCTGCACACTGACCGCAAAATCAACTTTCAGGACCAAATAACAAAATGACAGTGACTGAGTTCATGAGGTGGGGTCTCAAGAACCCCATGTTGAAAATTTGGAGCCAAAAGTCACAAAAATGGCCGAGATATCCACCTAAGTTGACCCCCCCCCATTGATGCCATTATACAGCTTACTGTGATTTTCTTCAGTTCACAGTTGGCTTTGAAGCGTGCAGACATGTTCCCACTCCACCGAAGAGCATCGTGCTGGGCTCCGGATGTAAGTATGGGGTGAGGGGGATGCGAGTGCATAGAGGGTGGGTGCGGGTTGGGGGAGGGGCTGTCGTGACCACGGGGACTGTTTCTGTTTTACAGGGTAAAAAAAAAAAACTTTGCAGGAAAGTTTTTCTTTCCAGGTGTGACAAGGACATTTTGACACACTGGGGTGGCTCCCAGTGTGCCACCTGTGTTTTTTGGGGACAGGGGACTGAAGCCGATGGGGATTGGGCCTCCTGTCGGCAAAGAAGGCATGTCTGTGTTTGGGGGTGAATGATGCCGAAGGGGTCTGAGCACCCCCCTCGGCAGACAAAACAAGGGGGAACATTATGCCGATGGGGACTGGGCTCCCCCTTTGGCAAACGAACTAGGGAGGGGGCATGCTGACAGGGGGATTGGGCACCCCTGATGTCGGCTTTCACGGGACTGTGAGAGGCAGATGTGACAGCTGCTGCCACGTTTAATGAAATGTTTCAGCAAGCAAGGCACACCCTGCAATGACGGGGCACTCCCTCATTGCAGTGGCGAAATTCTTTTAAGTTGGTGGCACGCTTCTGAACTGCTGTCATGGACAGCGTGCTCATTCACTGGTGCCACAGAGACCAGCCCAGAAAAGCAGTGGTGCCATTGGCCACCACACAGCCGCACCTCCACAATCTGCTACTCCAGCAAGCTGTCACAAAATGTTGCTTGCACTGCATCCACAAGACAACATAAAAAGGACGTCAGGCAGCCTTTTCTGCTTTAGCAGTATTAATGCTGTTGTAGTCAGTGATTAGTGTTAATTTTTTTTAGTGTTTTCTCTGGTTTGTAATTTTAGTTCTGTAGAACAGTTAGGAGTGTTTTACTGAATTATTTTTGTCACTAGTTTCACTATAGCAATTTCATTTTTATTGATTGAAGTTAACAGTTTTTCAAGTACACAGTAATGTTATTATAATTACCTGAGTTGTTGCGTCTTACGTGTGTCCACTTAACCCTGAAATCCCTGTTATGTATTGTTTGTGTAAAAAAGAAAAAGAAAAAAATGGTGGCAGTGTAGGTGCTGCTGCTGATGCTGGTTCAGGAAGAACCTGAACTTCAACAAAGGGTGCTGCTGCTTCCACAGGGGGTGCCTGCCGCCCCGTCCTGATGTGGAAACTTCCCTTATGTCCCCCCACAAATCACTGCCCGGCGAGGACAGGCCACCACCTGCACCACCCCCACTCACCACATCCTCTGCTTTTTCTCCTACTTGACCCGGTGATTTCCCGTGAGATGGGTCCTCTGGCCCTCAGCGCCCATGTGGGTCCCCTGCTTGCCTCAGGGGACAGGTTTATTGCATGGGTTGCAAGTGACCACACTAAGCTTAACCTTAACTCTAATATCCAATAGGATAACACTACAACTTTAACAAGCCACAACTCTACCGGTCTATGCAGTCAAGGGACAATCTATATATCCAAATTAAGGTCTCAATAAGTACTATAATAGTAGCACATGATAACCCAGAAAAATTAATGGAGTGTGCACAGCACCCCAAAATTACCTCCCAACTTCATCATGGCACCAAATCCACAATTTAAGTCTGATAATCATCAAAATGCCTCAGTAACCACCTCCTCTTGGACTACAACCATACCAAGTTTCAGACAAATTCTACAAAAATCTACTAGGTTATACCTATAAAAACCTAAAAGGAGTAGTTGGTGGAGTGGGGTGGTGGCATTCGTGTTGCCAAATTATTCTCTGCCACATCTGTGGCATCCATGCAGGTGGGTGCAGGGGGAGATGGCAACAGGAGGATCAGTCCTGGAGGTAGTAAAATCTCTGGCGCAGGAGCAGTGGTCAGGAAGGGGGTTGTTAATGTGTCCCCTTGACTGTTGGTGGCATGGTGGCACTAAGCCTGATCTGGATAATAGGTCCCCATGGATATATGGACCTGTGACCAAACAGCTAATAGCTCCTTTCTGAGCATTACAACACATCGGGCACACGCAATTGAGGTAGTATTCCACTCTGGCCAGAGGACAAACTGTACTAAGCAGAACTGCAGTAGTAGCAATCCTCTGGGTATTTGCCAGCGTGTCACACTGGCAGTGAAGAGTGTAACTGGATCACAGACACAGGTCAGAAAATGTTAGAATTGCTCCTGACTGAAACTGATGAGCAGATGCAGCCGGTGGTGGTAGTACCACGGGGTGGGGGTGGGGTGGCATGGGGTTTCATTCTTCAGAGTGGGAGGGACAGGGGACTGCTGACCTTGAGATTTTTGTGCATCAGTAGTTTCATTTTGACCCAGCTTTGCCTTGGTGTTCCCCACGGAGAAGTTACAGGTGAAGTTGCAAGGCGAAGTAACCAATGGTAAATTTCCTATTAAACAGAAAAACATCACAACATTATCCATGGAAATGAATTTGCCAACTTCACCTTAACTTCACCTGTGAATTAAAACTTCACAACATCTCTGCCTCGGACCCCAGCATGCCACACCACAAGCCTACTGCTGTATAATCCTCCCTTGCACCTTGGTACAGTATGTGGCTCTACAGTTTATTTCTGTGTTACCCCCACAGATTGCTCCCCCTCAAGGGTGGGTCCTGCCTTTCAGAGCATAAGCAGTGCTCCCAAAATCCAGTCACCGGTGGCAGAGGGCCAGAGGCACCTGAGGCATCCTTAGGAGGTGGACTCAGACAGCCTTTCACTGAACGTGAGGAGTGGGCCCCCTACAGCGGATGCAGATGCATTCCTGGTGCTGGCATGCCTGATGCGTAAATGCTTGTGTCCTTCCAACAATAAGTTCTCCCAGCTGCACCTCCAGCTTGATGTTGGTACGACAGCAGAAGACACAGCCCTCAGCCCAGAGGAGTAATATGTCCCCTGAAACACCCAACCCTCCTCCCCCGATCTGCAGCAACTGGGCAGAGAAGCAGTTTAGGTTTAAAGTTATCAGTGATACTTAAATATAATTACAATAAACACCCCACTGTTTGACTAAAGGCATAATTTTTAAATATCAACATTTAAGCTGTTCAAACATTTCGAGGTGAACATCTGTGTGTTGTAAATCTTCATATACTGCTCCAACTCCCATTTCCTGCTTTGGTCTTGTATTTGTCATGTATCTGTTTGATCCTGCTGTACCCCCATTCCACCAGTGCAGGCAGACTGCTTCCCAGAATCCTCCTGGGCAGATCCGCTCAATGGCAGTCAGTCACAGGAGATTCATTTATCCGCATTGCTATATCAGAACTAGTTACAGCTCAGATCAGTTGGTTGCTGGTCCGGCCTCCCTTCCGAGACTAAGTATAAGTTGTGAGTATATTTTAGGGGAATTTTATCAACAGACTTCTGATTACTCCAACTGGGAATTTTTGCTGGAAACTGGAAAACATCTTTAAGGGAAAGGCATTCCGTAACACTGGTGTGACCACTGTAAAACCTCCACACAGTCACTAGTATATTTCAGTCTCAGACTACCCACACATCTAGAACAGTCTAGAACACAGCTTAAAAGAGTCCAGACATCAACTCTGCTTGGCCTCTCTTTGCTTCGGAATCAAAGGTTTGTGCAACAATCTAGTTAACACAAAGCTCACCAGGGTTAGTGGCGTGGCCGTACAGACGGATTAATCCACAACTACTTAACTGCTTCCCAGAGTGGAACAAAGCTTGGTCTTGGCTTTTCTTATGAAGACCATAAGACTGGGAAGCCTACAGATGCCTTAGAAATCTAGCTGTTATACTGACACAAAAAGCAAAGGCAGAGTACTACACCAGAAATTTAGAGACTCAATGAATCCCATGAAACTAATGAGGAGTTGCAGTTGCAGATATGGATCAGAGGTCATTTTGGAAGGCTTTTTAGAGTAGAGTAAAGGGAGAGGCAACGGAGTGAACAGCAGGAGCAAAGTTGCACCTGAGAAGGGAGACTCGGAAAGTGAAGGTAGATCAACCCACAGATGATTTTATGTGTGCGGAGGAGGGGGGTGAGAAACAGTAAGTGTCAGAGTTGTGGAGGAAGTAAATAGGAGGAGAAGGACAGGTGAAAAGGGAGCAAAGACAAGAGGGAGAAATCCAAACCAGAATTTTGAGATAAAAGAGGTGCAGTGGGAGAAGCACCTAGCTGCAACAGAGGGGCGTAAAAGGGAGATGCAGAGGGAGCATTAGTGAGTGCAAGGAGGACTGTCGAGGGCAAAGTGGAAGAGGAAGTGAAAAAGGGGGGCCAGTCTGGCAAAGGTGGATTTTGGTGTCACACTTTAAACATCATTGTAGTCAAAGATCAAGAGGCTCACCTTCCCGTCAGTCTCTCTACATGTGGGGAGTGGGATTCCCGTCAGTCTCTCTACATGTGGGGAGTGGGATTCCTGGCAGTCTTTCTACATGTGGGGAGTGGGATTACTGGCAGTCTCTGTACACGTGGGGAGAGGGACTACTGGCAGTCTCTCTCTAGAGGTGGGGAGAGGGATTCTTGGCAGTCTCTCTAGACATGGGGAGTGGGATTCCTGGCAGTCTCTCTACACTTGGGGAGAGGGATTACTAGCAGTCTCTCTACATGTGGGGAGTGGGATTCCTGGTAGTCTCTCTACACGTGGGGAGAGTGATTACTGGCAGTCTCTCTACACGTAGGGAGTGGGATTCCTGGCAGTCTCTCTACATGTGGGGAGAGGGATTACTGGCAGTCTCTCTACAGGTGGGGAGAGGGATTACTGGCAGTTTCTCTACACGTAGGGAGTGGGATTCCTGGCAGTCTCTCTACACGTGGGAAGTGGGGTTCCTGGCAGTCTCTCTACACGTGGGGAGAGGGATTACTAACAGTCTCTCTACATGTGGGGAGTGGGATTCCTGGCAGTCTGTCTACACGTGGGGAGAGGGATTACTGGCAGTCTCTCTACACGTAGGGAGTGGGATTCCTGGCAGTCTCTCTACATGTGGGGAGAGGGATTACTGACAGTCTCTCTACAGGTGGGGAGAGGGATTACTGGTAGTCTCTCTACATGTGGGGAGAGGGATTCTAGGCAGTCTCTCTACACATGAGGAGAGGGATTACTGGCAGTCTCTCTACACGTGGGGAGAGGGATTACTGGCAGTCTCTCTACACGTGGGGAGAGGGATTCTAGGCAGTCTCTCTACACATGAGGAGAGGGATTACTGACAGTCTCTCTACAGGTGGGGAGAGGGATTACTGGCAGTCTCTCTACACGTAGGGAGTGGGATTCCTGGAAGTCTCTCTACACCTGGGGAGTGGGATTACTGGCAGTCTCTCTACAGGTGGGAAGAAGGATTACTGGCAGTCTCTCTCTACAGGTGAGGAGGTGGATACACACTTTGTTCCTGTAGAGTGCATCTAGCATAGGGTGGAGTTTTTGATGGATGTCATCCACATGGCAGGGAATGTTGAGGTGGCAGTCCAGCCAAACACAAAAGGATATGTGAATGAAGGGTATACTGCCCCGATAACGACACGTCGACATCGGCAGGTCGCTGTAGTGTCAGCGCTGGACCCTGGCACTGTTTTCTGGGGGTCTTGTATCCCTTCCCCTAATCAGCTCTGACTCAGAGTTGATTATATTTAGTAGGGAGGGTGCTGGGGCACAGCTCTCTGCTTGGGATTAGAAGCGAAGCCCCATGCTTATGGTAGGCAGTGGAAAACTTTATGCTGACCACAAGTAGCAGTCAACATAAAGGTTTCATTGTACTGTCGCTCGACAAGATTTTTGTCGACGACTAGTCGCAGATCCAGAAGGAAGCAGCCTCATCAAGTCTGGCACCGTCCAGGTTCTTGAAAACAGAGTGGGACTGAGTTCCAGCCAGATGCTGCCTGGGGCCAAAGGTCATTAGGACAGTTTCCTTGGGACTGAGAGTGAGATGACTGGAGAGGAATCAGAACCGAATGTTAGTAACATTCTGCTGGAGGTGAGCAGCGGATCACAAGCAGGGGGGCAGGGCTATGTGATTCGCACACTGAGGATAGTCTGACAGTATTACAGTGGATGAGTGGTTGTACAGGGATTGATGAGATCCACATTTTAATACAGACTGAGAGTCTTTAGGCCTCCCAGCAAAAGAGAAATGAGACTCTACCAGGGTTTCTATGCAGTTGGATAATAAGAGGGTGTTATGGGGCTGGCGCTATAGCTTAGAGGTTAGAGTAACGAGCTATAAATGGGCTCAGTACATCCATCAGACCTGGGTTTGATTCTATGACCTTCACTTGCACACTGTGGGACTCTGAGTAAGTCACTTAATCTCCTCAGAGCTCCTGGGTTGCCCCTGAAAACAGGCACTTGTGCTCAGTAGGCCTTACCTGCTTACCAGAAAAAATATTATGGTCTGTTCATCAGTCTTTAGGAAGGAGGAATGTATGTGAACCATTTAGACTCCCTATTCTCTGGTTCTCTCTTTAGTCAGGGCTCACTTGCATGTATATACAGCACCTGAACCAACCAGTGTAACTTGTTAGACAACTCTGCATGTGACAACACTGCGGAGAGGATAGGAATTGCCAGCTTGCAGGAACGGTGGATAAGATATAGCAAATAAGAGTTAGCCTCTGTCAGTCAGGGCTGGAAGGATAATAATGTGAGTTTCCCTGGGGGGGGGGAGGCGGTGCAGACACTCACGAATACTGCGTCAGAGATTCTACAGTATACAGCATGTGAGAATGGTTTAGAGAAATACTGCACCTAGAAACCAAATCATTTATAAATATGTTCTCCCCATGCAGTTTTTAATAAAACCTACATACTGCTGTACATGTATCAGCTAAAGATGAAGGAGGCCAAGAAGGAAATCAGGGACGCAAAAACAGACAGAGCTACGTACTGCAGAAGGGGTTAAGGGAAGGGAAAAACATTTCTTCAGGTACATTAGGAAAAAAAGGAAGACAAGAGGGGGAATTGTTTGGCTGATGGAGGGCAGGGTAGTAGAGGGGATGTGCAAAAAGCAGCCATTCTAAATGACGACTTCATCTCAGTATTCACAATGGAAGATAGTTGGGCTGCTGAAGGGGGTCCCATATATGGGGCAGGTGATGATTACAGGAGAAAGGGTTAGAAAAGGTCTTGCAGCCCTGAAAATAGACAAGGATCCAGAGCTGGATGTGATGCACCCAAGGGCACTCAGGGAATTGGCATTGGAATGGGTTAAACTCTTGACAGGGCTTTTCAGTAGCTCACTGAAGTCAGAGGTGGTTCTGAGAGATTGGAGGATAGTGGACATAATACTGCTCCACAAAGGAGGGGAAAGGGAGGAACTTGGAAATTGCAGACCCATCGGTCTCACCTCAATTGTAGGTCAACTAATGGAGACACCAGACAAAGAGGACTTAATGGACTACCAGTTCTGTATAATCAGGGCGAAAACAAAGAATGCGCGGTGAAAAAGGGTGCAACAAAAAGAGCACCCATCAAAAAGGGTGACAAGCAAAAAGAACGCAATCCCCAAATGCCACCAGAAACCCGACCCCTAAACCATGGCACCACAGACAATGTGCCACTGTAATGCTGTGTGGGGTACCGCCCCTTGCACCCCCCCTTGACATTTATATAATCATCTCCATGCCAGGACGCATCAGGGAGGGGGAGGCAGAGTGATGCCCTGAGAGCAGCATGATCACAAGTCTCGGACACCCACGTGAGATGTGCCCCCATTATGGCGCCATTGTTCCTGTGCCCTTTTGGCAGCATACCAGACTACCTGGAGAGAAATGGGCTTCAGGACAGTAAGCAGCATGGGTTCATGGCAGGGAGGTCTCGTTAGACCAACTAATAGTATTCAGTGAATGGGTATCAAGGACAGTGGATAAGAGACAAGCAGCAGATTTGCTGTACTTTGATTTCAGCAAGGCATTTGACCTGGTGCCACATAGAAGGTTGTTGAAGAGATCAGGAGATCTGGAAGCAGTGAAGAACCTAGTTAGATTGGTAGAAAATTGGCTGGGGGAGAAAACAGCAGAGTGGTGGTAAATAGAGTCCAATCAGGGGACAGGGAAGTCCTGAGTGGAGCATCGCAGGTCAGATGACACTAAGCTCTGTGGCAGGGTAGACAGTGAGGAGGGGGATAAGGGAGTTGCAGAGGGACCTGCAGAGATTAGGGAGGCGGCCGAAGGGCACAAAACCATTAATAGGTTCAAGCACGGCTGGGACACAGCAACGGTCTCACTAATGACTCAGGGGGTAGCAGCACTACAAGGAGCGAGGAAGGGACCAAGTGCGAAAACTCCATCTACACAATAGGTCACGGGGTAGAGTAGGGTAAAACTGGGCTGACTGGATTGCTCCTTTTCTGCTGATGTCTATGTTTCTATGCTTTTGAACCTCACCGGCTCCATATACTCCTTACCACCCCTTGCATTAAAGATTGAACACGACACAGTTATTTTTTATCAAATGGCCACAGCACGCTTCACTTAACTGTTTAAAATGATTTATCATGGAAAAACACAAATGGAAAAGCATTCAATGTGACCAGGACATTCCATTTTTCAGGATAACAATAACCCATCCCCAAAATTCAATCTTGTGCAAAAGCAGTCAGGAAATATAACGATAAAGATGAATGTTCAACTCTGCTGTTCTCAACATGAGAAGCCAAAAATCCACAACCATGGGGATAACACTTGAAATGAGCAAACTGAACATTAAACTACAATCCCAGAAAGAACAAACATTTCGCAGTCTGAAAGTTAAATAGAGAATAATGGTGACATTGTGCGACAAAAAACTCTCAAATACAACCAACAAGTTCTCTGAGATCCGTTTAGAATATTAAACTTATGGGACAAACATGATGAATCATTTCAAAGAAATCATGTGGGTTAAGCCTGGACAGCCTCCGACGTGGCCAGATGTTAAAGTATCTCTAGAACTGGTTGCAAATATGTGTCAGCCAGTGGGTTGGTCTATGGATGAAAATTAAAAATTACCGTAGTAATGCTGTTCCTTCTTAAGGGATCCAGCAGTAGTAGTCACAAAACGGTATCACACATTGCTCATGTGCTTCTTAAATTTATTCCAGGCCTCAATATGCATTTGCATGAGTTCACTTCTTGCTTTCGTAAGCTGAAGTGCCCTTAGCCCCCCCACCCGCGTAATTTAAATATGCCATCATGGAGTGTGGGGCTCCCCTCCTTTCAAAAGACGCCCAGGTAGCCCCACGTTCTCCTTTAACCCACTCTGGGAGGAGCCTGGCCAGTGCTGCCAGGTGATAACAAGCAAAATCTACGAATCTAAGACCCCCTTGTTTGATTCGTCCATTCAGCCTTACCAGACTCACTCTTGGCCTCCTCCGTGACCAAAAAAGCACGTTTTTTTCAAGTGCCTGCAAGTTCTGCTTTCTCAGCCCCATTGGCAATACCTCAAGCAGGTATAAAATCCTAGGCAGAACGTTCATTTTATTTTTAACTCCATTTTATTCAAGTATGAAGAATTTAAACTACAAATACAGAACACAACTGCCAAAGAATTGAGACATGCAGTATAGATGGCCTAAGGAACATCGGTGTATAAATGTGTTTTACATAGATACATAGACAGTGTCGGCAGATAAGGGCCTATGGCCCACCTAGTCTGCCCATTTGAGCCTGTAAGTTCAGTTTGTTTTCCTAGAAGTCTATTTCCCCTTACCCCTGACCTCTAGAATTCCTTTATGTCTATCCCATGCATTCTTAAATCCCGTGATTGTTTCAGCCCCACCACTTCCTCTGGCAGGGTGTTCCACTTGTCCACCACCCGTTCTGTGAAGAAATTCTTTCTCATGTTTCCTCTGAATCGTCCTCCCTCCAACTTCATCCCATGCCCTCTAGTCCTGAAATATCTTTTTCGCTTAAAAATAGTGTTTTCCTGCACCCTGTTCCTCCCTGTAAGATACTTGTATGTCTCTATCATATCCCCTCTCTCCCTCCTCTCCTCCAGGGAGTACATGTTCAGTTCCTTCAACCTGTCTTCATAGGATTTGTGATGTTTTGAAAAAATAAATCACATATTGTACTGTGTAAAAATCCAAGATTCAATGCCATCTGAGGAAATGTTGTCAGTCAGTGTTCTTAATCCTGTGAACAAGAGTCGATACCCAATTCTACATACATCAGTCTGAATCACAATCAGACGATTATGTAATTGATAAAGCAGATATACAGTAAAATGTGCATTAAAAACCAAAAATAAACCTATCAACTCTGCACCTATGTATCCATTTCATTATTGAATCTAAACATAGAAGTTGACATAGAAGATGATGGCAGATAAGGACCGCAAGGCCCATCCAGTCTGCCCATATTTGTGTTATAGAGCCCTTGAGACCATCAAGGGGCATTATAAGATACGTGAGCAGTAAATGGCATAAAATTCTGTATATATGGGGCTAGGAAGTCACAGGTTTCCCTTATCTAGGGTTTATTTCTGTCTGGGCCCCAGTGTCCCATTGTTGCCAGGGTAACCATCTCATATGGTGTTTATCTTCTCTCAGGTATAATTTCGCTGTCATGAGTTCCATGTCCTGGAGTTGAAGCACTTTGTTGCACCATTCTTCCAGAGTGGGTGGATCTACCTGCAGTCAATGTGCTATAATACATTCGTGGGCTGCAACCAGTAAGATCAGAGTCAATTGTCTCTGGCCAGCCCGGAGATGTACCCTTGTGAGGAACGCCAAGACCCAGTCTGGGAAAGTATCAGGAATCTGCTTATGTAAAATATGCTTACAGCAGCCCCAAACGATATGCCAATGAGATCTCCCTCCCCTTACACACACACACACACACACACACACACACACACACACACACACACACACACAGCTCCCACAATGTTAGTGGTGTTACAAAGTAGTGTGATCAAAGGGCTCTAAAAAATCTAACTAGGACCCTCCACGAGTACTCCCTCCACATTGGGGAGGCTCTTACTTGGCCATCCTTTTTTAATCCTCATCAGTTATACTACAGGCAGCTTCTGCTTCCCAATTCATTCTGACCTCATTGAGATTGTCCTCCTTTTAGGCCTGTAGTACTTTAAAAACACCCCTGAGATGTACCGCTGTTTTCCTTTTAGCATTACTACCCTGTATTAAAAAATCCTCCCATGGGTTCGTTGGTCTCGTTAGCTGTGTTTTGTGTGCCACACTTTCCAGTACCAAGGTGGTTAACAAATAAAATTAGGAAACATATTAAAAAGTAAAAAGAACGTGCTTATGCAAATTTTAGGAAGGGCCCTTGTGACCTAACAAAGTCGAAGTATAGGACGGAGGATAAAAATCTAAACTTCTGATAAGGAAAGAAAGGAATAAAGTAGAAATAAAGACTACCCACATTAAGGAGAACCAGAACTCATTTTTTTCATGCGTCAACAATAACAAGAGCTAGGATAGATCTGTGGGACCTTTGGTCAATAACAGTGAAACTGTACGAGAGCCTATAGAAATAGCTAATGCACTAAATTATTTCTGTTCAGTTTCAGTGACAAGAATCAAGAAAAGGTAATACATGAGCCATTCCCTATTGGATTAAACAGTTTTTCTGAAGATGAAGTCTTGCTAGCCTTAAATTCCATGAAATCTAATACATCCCTTGGCCCTGATGAGATACATCTCATGTTTATTAAAGAACTTTCGACATTACCGAGTCCACTCCTAACACTATTATTTAATAAATCCTGTGAACAGAGAGATCCTCGGATCAGCCAGACTGAGTGCTGCATGGCTCAGGAGGGGCCCTCCCCCTGCCCAGACAACCACAAGCAACAGCCACTAGCTAAAAGATCCTCCGGTCAGCCAGACTGAGTGCTGCATGGCTCAGGAGGGGCCCTACCCCCACCCAGACAACCGTAAGCAACAGTCACCGACTAAAAGGTCATTTGGATGCTCTACCAGCTCTCCAGCATCCAGCACCATCTTGCCCGACTGTGCCACACCATGTGACCCTCCTATGGGTTGGAGGACAGCAACTGATAGGTTTTACAGCCAGGCTCTACTGTTTCTATCCAACATTGTTGTAGTTGACAATGGGGTGTACTTTAAGGGAATTACCCTCTGGTCAAACTTGTTATTGCTTGCCACTGCTCCCTAGCTAGGTCAGGAATTCTGTGTGCAGTTACAGATGATAGCCCTGTATTTGCCTGCTCTGTTACAGTGCTCTCCCTGTGTTGCTGTGCTCCCGTAACCTGAGGCCTCTCCCCCTCCCCTGGGACACAGGTCACTTTTCCCACCCCCTCTCCCTCTCATTTAACTCCCTGCATCTCTCTGTTTTCCCCCAGATCCTCCGGTCGGCCAGACTGAGTGCTACCCCTCCCCCGCCCAGACAAAAGCAAGCAATAGCCGCTGGCTAGTGCTGTTATGCACCCAGCCTCCCCAGCCACCCACCACCCCAGGATTGGTGCTAGTTTTATAGTCTATTGGACCAATCAGGTCTGTTCTCCAGTAGCTCCTTATACAGATCACCCACCAGGGTGGCACTGTTTATGCCAGATCAACTTGCCCCTCTTTTACTATACTTTGTTTCTCACGTTCCACTTGTCTACCACAGTTAGCACGCCTTGCTCTCTGAACTTTTTAACTCCATCTCTTTTAAGTAACATCCCCACGGAGTCACGTGATGCAGTGCACCTAGTAGCAGCCTAATTTAGAGCTCCTGCCCACCGACCGGCTAAACTCCATTTTTCTGCCCATCTGGTATCTGAAGAAGCGACCTGAACTTCCTGCTATCTTGTTTTACCTGCCAGGATCGTGGTAGTGATCAAATTTGGACCTGTAACAGTCTATTTTGGGTTTGTAAGAAGCATGGAGGCAGAGATGAAACAGGCCGGCACCAAGCATACCCCTCCGGCTTCCCCTGAGAAAGCAGCTAAGAAGTCCAAAACTCAAAGCTCGGGGCACACTGCTAAACCAAATCCTCCTGGTTCCTCTGCAAACCCTCTAACAGAGGATCGCTTTCTTCAAGAGTTGATCCCATTACGGGAAACACTACAGGACATCTCTAAAGAGCTGAAATCCATCAGATGTGACCTCAATTCACTAACCCTAAGAGTAGAGGATTCCGAAGCAAGAACCTTTTCACTGGAAAGCTGGAAAGAGAAAGCTGACCCAGAGATTACCTGACTCAGACAACAGATTACCAAGCTCCAACTTAAAACGGAAGACCTAGAAGGACGAAGTAGGAGAAACAACATACTGATTTTGGGCCTGCCTGAAGCCGAAGAAGGAACAGATACCATTGCATTCATTCAAAAGTTGCTTAACAAGATCATGGGTCCTTCTCCCTTGAACCTGCAGTACCACATTGAACGTGCACATCACTCCTTAAAGCCAAGGCCCCCATCTGGAGCTCCTCCGCGGCCCATAATAATCAAATTTCTCTGTTTTCTCGAGAAACAGCATGTCCTGTCCAAATCCAAGGAGCTGCAAACAATTTTCTGGGGCAACTCTAAGTTGAGACTTGCGCAGGACTTACCCAGCGGAATTCATCAGAAAAGAGCTGCTTTTCATCTGATTGTAAGCAAGCTTATTGCTGCGGGCATTCGTTTCCGCATGGGCTATCCGGCTAAGCTACAGGTGGCGTTGGAAGGTGTCTGGCACTCCTCCGAAAAACTGGATCAGGCCACGACGGATCTCACCCTGAAGCTACCTAATCTCTTCAAATCTGGCTGAACTTTATATTTCTAGTGTTATCCACCAGTTCTCTTTTGCGATGTGATGGTGTTATGTTTTTTTTCCTTTTTTTACCTGGTGGGTTGAGCTGTTCATCTCCTCCTTTTCTCGGTTCTTTGAAGGCCGGGGCCGTAGTCCGGTTGCGGCCTATCAGGCCTAAGCTGGCATTAATCGACCTGACGATTCACTCCGAGGAGGATGGGGGTGGGGGCGGAACCAAGTTTTTGAATGTGGTTCCTTCTGGCTTTTGAAAGTGACGGACCATTTGGTCCCTTATGTTATGACTCCCCCGGTTACTTCCCATATCTCGGGGTTAGCTCAAACCCATAACAGGAGTTATTTTAGTTGCTCAATTGGGCTTGCAGTGTGGGGTATCAGATGGTGAATAGTTGAATCCCTGCATGCTTTGTTCAAACGTCTATTTCTGGCGTGAAACAGTTCGTGAATGCACCTGAGTTTTCTCACGATCTGCAGTTCCTGGTATGGTCCCTATTTCTTACATGTCTTCCTATAAGTTTAATAGTGGAGATGTCGTTTATGGGGCATGAAGTATAACTTTCCTTATGTTCTTACTCGGGTCTGGTGAGGGGTGGGCTCAAAGATAGAGCAAGCACTGGGAGACCTGCCTCGCGACCTAGTATGGGGAGGGAAGGTTGCAGCACCCGGGAGACCAGGTTGTCATCGCTTGTCCCGAAACACTACAACGTGTTTTTTCAAACTGGTCCAGTTCTCTTCAATCCAGCTTGGCTTTTTACTGTTCCTTGTTCCTTTCAGTTGCAAGCCTTAGGGGTCGGTCCTCGCTTGATCTATTCAATCAGCCTAAATTTGGCTTTTCATCTCTACGAGGATCGTCTGTACATAGTTTAAGGGAGGTGGAGAGAGTTTGGGATGTTATGGTAAGGGGATGGGAGGGGGGATTGCGGGTCATCTCCTCATTTGGATTAAATATCCATAGGCTATTGTTAACTACAATCTCTGCTCTCAGCTCACAATCTGACTTTCCAAAGATCGAGGAATGTCTGTACATGTATCTCTGTTCTTTAGGGAGGTGGGGGGGGGACCTGGAGGGTGCTACATGTTTCTGTACCTGGTGGAAGTACTACTGATTTCTGGCTTTCTCATTTATGATATCAAACCATATGGCTATGAGGCCAATTAAAATTGCTACCTGGAATGTCAGAGGCGTCAGGGATCCTACCAAAAGGCATCAGGTTCTCCAAAACTGCTCCCTATTAAATGTTGATATTCTTTTCATGCAGGAAGCACATTTGTCAGCTTCGGAATCTAGTGGGCTACGAAGGTTGGGATTTTCTCAGGTTTTTGTATCCAGTGGATTACAGGCTAGTAGGGGAGTTGCTATACTGATTAAACAATACATTACATTTGTAGTGGAAGATAGTTCTATAGACCAATAGGGTAGATTTGTCTTAGTTAAAGGACTGCTTAACAATATCAATGTGGTACTAGGCGCAATCTATGGCCCAGTGGGAGGAGATCCCAAATTTCTCGTGCACCTAGCGGATAGACTGAGCGGGTTCCTGTCCTCCCTATTTATACTGGGTAGCGACTGGAATATTGCCCCAACTCGAGAGTTTGACAAAACCTACAGGCCCTTAAAACCTCCTTCCCTGTCCCAAAATGCCTCAGCGACTTTATGAATCTGCTAGGTCTATGTGACCCATGGCGCCTGCTTAACCCTTCTGGCCGACTTTTCTCTTTCTACTCCCAAGTCCATCAAACATGGTCAGGAATTGATTACATTCTAATCAGTTCCACCCTTCTGGGTAGCATTCACCAAGGAGGTATAGAGCCAATAGTCATATCTGATCACTCCCTGGCATGGGTCATGGTTTTCCCAGGACCACACGGTCAAAGGGATACCTCATGGAAGTTAAACACACAACTCCTAAAAGAAGATCGAACAATCTCCCATATTAAATCTCTGATTTCATCCTTTTTAGAACTCAACCAGGGCTCTGTTACCAGAGAAGACATATTTTGGTGTTCTCTCAAATGTTTCATTAGAGGCGAGTTCATAAAACTAGCCTCCAGAAGGAAAAAACTAAGAGAAGCTAAATTAATTTCACTGTCCAATCAAATTAGGATAACTGAAAATGACTTCCTTCTCTCCGGCTCTCAAACTGACTTGGTAACTTTACTTAAGCTCAGGAACGAGTATGATGACTTACTAAGAGAAAAAGCAGAATATGCTAGCCTTAAAACTAAAACTCGCTACCTGGACCAAGGGGAGAAACCTGGCAGACTGCTAGCCCTTAGACTGAGGGAGACAGAAAGCTCAAGGTTAATCCCTGCACTGAACTCTCCTGATGGTTCCATTAAAACCTCACCAAGAGAAATTGCATACATTTTTGAATCCTTCTACAGGGAGATTTATGGTAGAGGTACCTCTCAATCACCTCATCCCAATGTAGAACATTTCCTAGAGGGTGTTAATCTTCCTTCCCTACAGGAACACCAATGTGACAGGTTGTCCTCTCCCATTACCCTAGCTGAGATAGAGGAAGCAATAAAAGGGCTACCCCTGGACAAATCTCCAGGTCCCGATGGCTTCCCTCCCAACTTCTATAAAGTCTTTTGCAAGGAAATCTCTCCTCTCCTCCTGAAATTGTATGAATACATGTTCACCTCAGATTCCCTTGATCCTTCTCTGTTAGAGGCCACAATAATCTTAATCCCGAAACCAGATAAACCTGTGTCAGATCCAGCCAGTTACTGCCCAATCTCACTATTAAATTACGATATCAAAATCCTAACCAAGATCCTCTCTCTCAGAATTAAACAGATCTGGCAGCATTTGCTGAGTCCCGAACAGGTGGGATTTGTTCAGGGCAGATCTGCGGCAGATCATCTGAGAACCCTTTCTCATATCTTTCAAACCGCCCAAGATTCTCATTCCCCCATGGCACTAATTGCACTAGATGCAGAAAAAGCCTTCGACAGGGTGAACTGGGATTTTCTGTGGTCCACTCTTAAGAGAATGGGCTTTCCCGAAATTTTTATCCAGTGGATTAAAATGGTTTATAAATCGCCTTCTGCCAAAATCTACTGCAATGGGGTTTTCTCATCTCGATTCCCTTGTACTTGGGCACACGGCAGGCTGCCCTCTGTCCCCTATCTATTTAATCTGTACTTAGAACCCTTGATAATTAGCATTAAGGCCTCATCCCGGTCACAGGCTGTGTTATCTCCCAGAAACCCTGACTCTTTCGGGTCTTTGCAGACTACATCCTACTGCACCTTACTAACCCAGAACCCACTTTAGCACAGGCACTACAAATCATTGACCAATTTGGACAAGTATCCAACTATAGATTAAACTTATCTAAATCAGTTATCTTCCCGCTAAATTCTTTCACACTCCATGCTAACTTTGCCCAGTTTGGCATGAAATGGTCCCCAGTTTTGCTTAAGTACCTAGGCATACATCTCGCCCGAGAACCGGAGGTTGTCAAGAAGCTTAACCTGGATGACTTGCTGATAAGAGTCCAGAGATATCTTTGTAGATGGGACAGCCTGCCGATATCTCTATGGGGCCGTATTAGCATCATCAAAATGAATGTCCTGCCCCGTATTTTCTACACCTTAAATTTATTAAACATGTGGCTTCCAAGATCCAATTTTCAGCAGATCCATTCTGCCCTCTCCAGATTCATTTGGAAGGGAAAACAACCTAGACAGGCCTTTTTAAAGCTTAACTTACCTAGGGACAAAGGAGGTCTTCGCCTTCCTAACTTCTTGCTATACTACTGGGCTAGCCAGTTATCCAAATTAGGAAGATGGCTAGGCATCCAGCCCAACCTACCCCAACCCACTTGGTTGCAGTTAGAGCTTAATCTTTTGGACCAATATAATCTTCGACCTCCCCGTATTTTCTACTACACTTTTTCTACACTACCAGAGGCTATACAAAATTCAGTTATAGGCCTCTCCATTAAAATATTATCCCAATGCTGGAGCTTCTTTAACATACCATACACAAAAGATTTGGCGCAACTCCTCATTTCAAATCCCAACATCAAAATAGGGGGCACCCCGTTGACCTCCGACTGGCTTCCACAAATTCAGGACCTACCAGTGGAAATCCTGTATTCTCAAGGCTCTCTTCTTTCCTCCACTGATATGTTAGCCTCTCTAAACATTTCCCAGAAACACATATTCAAGGTTTTCCAATTGAGACACCTACTAGTTAACTCATTTGGGACTGTATTTACTCCGTCTCAAACGAGGCCCTTTTTGGAAAAGATTCAAGTGTGTGTAACCAAGCCCCATGGAATTGCCAGAATATATGCTTACCTATTGGACACCAAATTTCCCAATGCCCTTGCTGGCTCTAAAATTTGGGCTTCCCTCTTACCTGATTCTCCTTTACCCTGGAGCCTGATTTGGAATGACACACACAGGTACTTTACCCAGGATAGACACAAGTTAATTCAGTTCCATATTTTAAATAATCTGTACTACACACACCAATCAGGTTGGCCAAATTTGGTAAACTAGCATCAACTAATTGTACTCGGTGGGAGTAGCTGAAGGAACCTGCTGCATATACTTTGGTATTGTGATAAGGTGGCATCTTTATGGAATACAATTCAAACTAATTTAGACCCCTTCTAGGATTGGGGGGAGCTATTTACAGTAGAAATATGTATACTAGGGATGTATTCTAATATTGATGTTAGGGAGACGTAGGTATCATATGGCTTTAATTTCCATAGCAGTTAAAGGCTGGTCCTTAACACTGGATGGATCAGAATACCATCTCATACACTGAATGGCTTAAAGAAATTTCCCTTTGTTTCAAAACAGAAAGGTTAATAGCTAGCTCCCGGAACCGTATGGCCTCCTTCAATCAGAAGTGGGGCAAACTATATGCTTTATACCTGAGTTAAAGCTCACACAATGATGACCTCTGACAAACCTAGCCTATTTTGTCTCCCTTGAAACATTCTCACTACCAGAGTACTTCTCACTAATTTATCTCTTCACTCTCTGGTTTCTCGATACAGTGCTCCCAGATCTACAGGGATTCCTGTATTTTAGGGGATTTTTACTACAAACACGGGATACAGGAAGGAAATCTTTTATTTTTAAAATATCAGGGGAAATGGACAAACACTACGGGAAAATACCCACTATGAATCTTATGGCTGCCAAGATCCAGACAGAGCCCTCCAATTGGTGCTCAGTTTGCTGACTTTGCTACACTAAGCAATTCTGTTGGTCCATTTGCAGTCTGTGTTTCTCTGGGGTAGTAAGGTAATATGCTGACAGTGCATCTTTTTGAGGATGAATTCAGATCTTCTGATCAGGAACCAGTGAGCTGCTGCATGATCCAAACACCTGCCATGTGGTCCCACTCAAAACAGCAACACCGTTGAGTCAGCCGAGCTGCATCTCAACTGCTGCTGTTCTGGATTTTCAGAGAGCCTAAGCCACTGAATGTGAACTAGCCTTCTTGTGGGCAGCCTCAGGTTAGTCTATTTTAAACTCATTTTAAGTGCAAAATGAGTCAGACAAAAGACTGACCACTTGATGGTGTTAAGTTTTGGGGGGGGGGTGCAAGAAAGAGTGCTTAAGTGTTGCTTGAGGGAAGCAGCGCCCTGAACCACCAAGGCAAACAAACCTTCTGCTTTGCAAATTTGTCTATTTTAAACACATGAAGTGCAAAAAGCGAGCCAGACAAGACACTCGATGATGGTGGGCTTTAAAGGGTGACAGGGGCACAAAGAGTGCTTACGTGCTACTTGGCTTGTTTGGCGCACAGAGCAGAGTTGTGTTTTTAAAAAGATCACTAAGGCAGCACTTCTGACCAACCTAGAGGTTGAGATCATTTGAAAAAAAATTAGACAATGTTTCTATTTAATTGTGAGCCTGGGAAGGGTATGGGGTGTCTTCATCAAGATAAGCAGGAGTTATGAACTATGTGTGTGAGATCTGAAGAGACCCATAGACCCTGGTCTGGCCTAAGGTTAGTAAAATAAATGAAAAAAAAAGGGAATATTTGTTTTTACCCTAGAGTTTGGTGCACATAGCTGTGTGTGTGTATGTGTGTGTGTGTGTAGGGGGATGCTTAAGCTTGCCAGTGAAAAACACAACAATACACTGAAACAATGTTTATTAATGGAGCGCTACAGGTACACAGAGCTGCAGGCCCAATGCACGACTGGTGTGGAGTGGCTATGCACATGTATCTGGGGTGAGTAGCTACTCCACACCCCCTGTGCCCCCTGCATGGCATGCATGAATGGGGCATATGCAGACCCACTGCACCCAATCCCCCATGTCTGCAGACAGCTCTGTGATGGGGATGTTCCTGGGGCGTGCCAGCACTACGTGTATTCACTAACCCGTATAGTGCTGGCCGCATGGGCGCAGAGGGTGGTGCAGGGTAAACTAGAGAGACCCTGCCGTAACCCACAGCATGCCCCCATAAACACAGACATTCGGTCACCAAGGGACCAGGACAGGGCACATTGTGCTGCTCCCGACTGCTGGGCAGCAGGAGGCGGCAGGGGCAGATGGATGGGTGAGCACCCAGAAAGTTTGTGTGAGGCAGCACTGGAACTGGAGGGTGCCACACTGGTCCGGGTGCGTGCTATCAGCATGCACAGCCCCAGACCCATGCCACCCTATGTGTGGGATTCACTATGGGTCCCGGGCAGCATCCCATTGGATGTCTACCTGGGACAACGACTCCTCCCCCTGTCACCCTGCAGAGTCCTGTGCGTTGAGGGAGGAGCCGTGGATAGGTGGTTGGCATTGGTGAATGCCAGTATGGGAGCACCTGTCCATGGGCTGCAGGGGCGAGGGTGGGGTATGTGCATTTTTCGCATCCCTATGCCCCTTTCATGCATTGTGAGCAGAACTCAGAATGTATCAGTCTGTGATTAAGGGATAAATTTGAATTTAAGGCATTTCATATTATAAATAGAATACTGTATAAGGGACTGTATTATTACAAGGTTATAATACCTTCAGGAGGTTCTGGAGACATGTGAACCATGAGAACTGAGCTTTATACATTCCAACATTTCCCCAGAACCTCAAAATGGTATTATATTGTTACATATAAAGTTCTTATAGTTGTAGAGTAGTTATGTGATATATTGTAGGTAATTTTTTATATTTAAAATAAATATGAACACATAAAACAGCCTGAACATTTGTCCTAGTGATTTTATTGACTGGCACAATGACACCAGTTGCGTACTTACATTGATTTGTGCATACAGGAAAATCTACAGGAATTTCATCCTAGTTTTACAGGAAAAATTAGGGTGCACTACAGGAAAATGCTTTGCCCGATCTGGGAGCACTGCTCGATATGGCACTCTCCAGGGAGGGTGGGGGAGGGTAGGGAGGGGGTTAGGGATGGTTTGATATGTTTTCTCTTTTTGGTTGTGAATTTACAGACACATTTCATCTCTTACTGTGCTGGTGCCTTGCTAGTTGTATGTTATTTTTTCTCACTATAACATGCCACAATGTCTGTATACCATGCTCTTTCTGTTACTACATAATTCAATAAAGATGTTTAATTTCAAAAAAAGTAACGTCCCCACACTTTTCTACCTTCCCCCTCTCGGTCTCTAACTCCTTTTCCAGAAGCTCTGCCACACTGCAGTCACTTGCCCTACCTTCTAGGCCGCTTTACTGAGACAATTGTTCCCAGCTGATTGTTATTATTGAACCGCTACCTCTTCCCTGGTCCAGCTTGGTACATTCCTTTTCCAGCTCCGCTCCACCTCTCCTATCTGTTATAGGTTAATGGTTACCTTCTTCTTTACTGCTTTTCTCCTGGTTTTTATCTGCCTTGCTTCTCCCTTTCTGCATTGAGCCTCCACCTGTCTCTTTCTCCTTCTCCTCATTTCTGGCTGTTCTGTGTCCCTTGATCTCAGCTCCTCTGCCCATCTCCACCCCCACTACAACTTATCCCACCCCTCTTGTCCTAGGTCAACCACACTTTTATTGACTACCCAACGAGTGCTCCCATGCCCCACCATGGGCTGCCCCACCTATTTTATACCCTTAATCCTCCTCACTCTAACATCGCACCCACTGTGCTCCCATCATCCCCCATTGTCCAGTCATCCATTTCCACCTGATTACCCACATAGCATCTTTGCAACCCTACTAGACCTTGGGTGCTCTACATCCAGAGGGACACTTAACATGTTGCCACCCAAGGTGAACCGTCACCCTCGTGCACCTTGCCTTATCGGAGACCTACTCCACCCCCCATTGTCTCACTGCCTCCACCACATCTGTCTCACCTGATGTTTCCACCCCCACTCTGTCAAATGCTCCAGATGCGCAGATACCTGCTCAGGCAAATGGTCCAGTGTTCACTGGTGGCAGACTTGCCTAATCCTTCTCCATCTCCTCCTGTCTGGCTCTGTCTATCCAAATCCAGGCCCCACAGCTCCCCGTTCTGGCCCAACCTACCCCCATGGGTCATGATAAGAATTCTATTAGCATTGCCCACCTGAACATACAGAGCTTGCCTGCTAAAAAAAACTCATTGGAAGCCTGGCTCAAACTCAACCATTTCAACATCATCACCCTCTCCGAGACATGGCTGTCCCATAAAATCTCCTCACAGGAATTGTCAGTCCAAGGC
Source organism: Neoceratodus forsteri (assembly GCA_016271365.2). Lineage (NCBI taxonomy): Eukaryota > Metazoa > Chordata > Ceratodontiformes > Ceratodontidae > Neoceratodus > Neoceratodus forsteri. Next base: position 543,402,847 of record JADMNL010000023.1, read on the forward strand.
TTCTCACTGATTAGAAAAAACAGGCCTAAAAAGAGAGGAGGTGGCTGCCTTTTCTATATCTCCTATAGGCTTCCCTTCACGGAACTCCCCCTGAAAGCAGAAACCACCATGCTAGAATCCCTGTCCATCAACTGCCTCACTGAGAACAACAAAATAATTTCTAGCTCCTCAGTCAACCTTCCCCCTGGAACCCCGATCAAAGATCTTGAATCCTTCCTAGCATCTAAATCATCTTTCCCTGAAAACAGGGAATGAATAATACTAGGTGATTTTAACTATAACTGGGTTTACTGACAGTCTGACAGCACTAAAGACCTGCTTGCCAGCTATGGGCTGCACCAAATCATCACCTCACTGACCAGAACCAACTACAAAACAGGCAACAGCACCACCATTGACTGGATAGTCATTTCAAACCCATCCAGAATTGCGGCCTTTGGAGTTCTCCCTGACTCCATCAGTGACCACTGTGTGACCTTCTGTCGATGATCTGCCAGAGCCCTCAAATCGCCCCCTAATTACATCTTCACTAGGCAATTAAAAAAGGCTAACTTGGATGCACTCTCCTAGGCTTTCAAATCAGCGGACTGGTCCATCATCATCGAATTAAAGGACATTGACTCCACCATCGAAATTTTCACTGACACACTTAATGCCATCTGCGATTCCCTCATCCCCAATAAAACGATCCGAGCGCATGAAAACCAAAATGAATCGGTCACCCCGACCTCCTACGGCTCATATGCGGCAGGGACAAGGCCTGCTCCAAGCATAAGAATTCAAACTCACCCGTACTCCTCCAGGATTACAAAACACTCCGAAATAGATGTAAGTCCGCTGTCTGAATCGCAAAGGTGAACCACCTCAAAAATAGTCAACTCTACCTGAAAGCTAACTCCAAAAAACGTTGGGGTATGCCTAACTCCCTTCTGGGCAAAGACAGGGAGTCTGAGCAGATAACCCTCCTTTCGGATGGCCAATCAACTAATGGCCCAAAATGCACGGACACCTTATTTAACTCCTTATACGGTGATCTCGACAAATACAAGACTCCTCTTCCCTCGGCCCTCCCTTTGCAGCCCCCCAACACCCCCGTTAACAGGAGCCCCCACTTTCTACCTCAAAGCACTGTCCCTCTGATATGGTCAAGCTTATTAACAAGAACAATCCTAAATCCAGCATTGACCCAGACGGCCTAGACTACCGCATTCTCAAATTAGTTAGTAAGGACATCGCCATCCCCCTCACCAGCATCCTTTTTTATCACATCTCTGTTTTTCTCCCCCACAGAGCGGATCTCTGCAATCCCCTGGCCGCCGACATCCACACCCCCCCCCTGGGCCCGGTCTGGCACCCTCTCAGAGCCGGCCATTAATTGCTCACGTCGCTGTGAATGCAGGATCCTCTCAGGTACTGGGGCCGCCGGCGCTGCCATCAGTCACGAGACCGCACCCCGCCATTTTCCACCTGGTTTTCTTTGCCCCAGAGAGCCGAACATACGAACATACAAAATTTGCCAGCAGATAAAGGCCTAGAGGTCTATCAAGTCAGCTCAAATGTGCAGCTAGCACCCCTTATTCTGCAGCTGCCCCTCCCTTCCACCCTTCCCCTTCATTAACCCTCCCCCTTGTCCTGTCCCATCCCATCCTCGTTTGAAGCAGTCCACTGTTCTACTGCATACCACTTCAGCAGGTAACGATTCCACCCAGCCACCACCTCTCTGTAAAAAGTGTCTCATCTCCCTCCTGAACTTCCTCGCTCCAGTCTCATATCATGGCCCCTGGTGTCCCTCCCTCCTTACTTTGAACAGCCCTCTGTACTTGTCTTGTTTATTCCTTTCAGGTTTTAAAGGTTTCAATCATGTCACCCCTGTCTCTCCTCTCCTCTCCTCCAGTGAGTACATGTTCAACTCCTTCAACCTCCTCTCGTATGATAAGTCCCCAGCCCCTTGATCATCTTTGTCACTCTGCGCTGCACCTTCCAGTAACTTAATGTCCCTCTTCAGATATGGACGCAGTACTGCACGAGTACCCAGATGTGGTCAACTAATGACCCATACATGGCAGAATCACCTCCTCCTCCTCCCTCCTCGAGGATATACCCTTGCAATACAACCCAGCATTTTGTTGGCCTTTGCAGCTGCCTTCCTACATTGTGCCGAGTTGTTCATTGACCCTGTAATGAGCACACCCAGATCCTTCTCCTCCTCTGTCTGGGCTAGCTGCATTCCCCTAGCTGGTAACTCCTCCTTGGGTTCTTCATTCCAAAATGCAGCACCTTGCACTTTTTGGCATTAAAGCCCAGTTGCCAGGTGTCTGACCTGGTTTCAAACTTTGCCAGATCATCCTGCAACCCCTGCCATCCCCCTAGGTCATTCACCACCGCGCCTACCTTGGTATCATCAGCAAACAGACTGATCTTGCTCTTGATGTCCCATGATATGTCTGCAATGAATATCCCAAACAACACTGGTCCCAACACCGAGCCCTGTGGAACACCGCTCGTCACTGTCCTTGGATGTGAGAGCTCCCCACCCACCACCACCCTCTGTTGCCTTCCCTGCAGCCAGTTTCCTACCCATCTCACCAGTTTTGCACCCGCCCCTGTGCCTACTAACTTCCTTCCCGGCCTTCCACGTGGCACTGAGTCGAATGCCTTACTGAAGTCCAGATACAGGACATCCACTGCATGGCCCCTGTCCAGTTGCCTAGTTACCCAGTCATAGAACTCGACCAGGTTGGTTTGGCAGGATCTGCCACATATGAAGCCATGCTGTCTGCTGTCCTGTAGTCCTTTGGCCTCTAGGAGGGCCACCCCTCTCCTTCAGGATAGTCTCCATTAGCAACAGGACATGCAATGGTGTGCAAGCACTTACGTGCTGATGCCTGACGTGCTCTCCCCCTGCTCTACTGCTCGCTGCTGTAGTGATACTGGCCTCCGCCAGTCATCGCTACAGTGCACTGAAGTGCCCCAGCCTTCCCCAGAGGAAGGAGAGCAGACATGGGACACTTGAGCCTTCCTCTCCCCTGCCAACCCCCAGCGGCCCGAGTCCATTCCCGAACCTGGGTCACCGGTGTGTTGCGAGGTGTGGCGTCCAGCACCTCAACCCTCAGTGCCACCAGGCCAGCCCCCTCACTAACATCCTTAATCTCGTGCTGTGTTCTGGCTCCTTCCCAAACTCATGGAAAATTGCCTCAATTAGACCGCTACACAAGGGAGGCTCAAAACAGGAAATCGGCAACTACAGACCCATCTTCCTCCTACCCCTCACCCCCATCCAAGATCTTGGAGAAAATTGTTCATTAAATCTCTGAGTACGTACAGTAAATAAATATGAAATCCTATCAGAGGCCCAGCATTGCTTTAGGGCAAAACACAACACCGAAACTGCCCTAGTGAGGGTCACAAATGACATCTTCAGGACCATGGATGTTGAATTTTACACTGGCTCCACCTTTGTGGACTTAATCAAGGCCTTTGACCTGGTGGACCACAACCTGCTCCTAGAGACCCTCTCCCACTTAAACTTCTCTGCAAACACAGTAAACTGGATCAGAAATTTCCACCGCCCCAGATACCACACTGTTATTGAAGGACATTCCTCCCCCAACTGCCTCATCAAATACGGGGTTCCACAGGAATCAATCCTGGGGCCTCTCCTATTTTCTCTTTTCATTAATAATATCCCCTCAGTATATTCCCAAACCAAAATCATCCTCTATGCAGATGCAGCTGCCCTCTGCTGTAGTGATTGCAACCCCACCACCCTACTATCCAAACTACAAAAGGATTTCTCTGAAAAAACTCTGAGACAGTGCACAGGAAATAAAGATAGGAAAGCATTTGCCCTGCTTCTCAATGGCTTCATCACACTGTGCACTCTCGATCTCTACCTCCATGGACTGGTTTAGCCCCAAACTCTGGCCACCGGACACAGGACCTCCAAGCAGTCTGCAGCCTTCTACTCCCCTTGAGCTCCCGAGCCCCATGATCCTGGTGCAGCCAGATGGCCACCTTCTGGAAATACAACTTATGACACAAAATAAATGCAAGGGGCTTTTCATTTCATTTATCCCCTTTTTAACTTCAATAAAGGAAAATCGCCACCAGGTTTCTTCTCAAACAGCTAATTATTTTATCACCTGCACTCCAAATGATTCCAGAGGTGCAGGAGTCCCATTCTTCTCCAAATAAATGATGCAGCTCCATGGGGCCATTTACACTTTGTACAGTTCACCCATGCTGGAACTCTCGAGCAGACATGATGGCATACAGGCAGTACAAGCAGGTATCTTTTGTTTCTGAAAGCTTGGATAGTTTACCCAAGTGGATCCTTCACCTGAAGAATCACCAGACTCCTGGCTCACTGGCGCTGGTAAGCCAAACTCTTTTTTCTTTTCTGGGTCACCCTTCCCTCGTGTCCCTGTCTGGCTCTGGTTGGCTGCCCTATCTCTGTCAAGAAGAAGCGTGCTGCTCCCCGACCTGGCCCCTGGACTTTGGCCCAAATCTTGACAGGTACCAGGATTTTTCCTTTTTGACCCAGGCCCTAATCCTTATCTTTTCCTTTCAATTTGAGCCTGAAACTCACCACTGTATCAAACAACTTCTACACCAGTTCCATTACTATAGCCACTTCCATTCTCTTACATCCACTGGTGCTGAGACCCTTAAACACGGCCCAGCTCCAGTGCCAAACGGCACCTCCCGGACTGCCCTGCCACGAGAGGACCCTGAGCCCTGCCACCACTTAGGCCCCCCGAACAGCCCACACTCATCCTCAGCCCCCCATGGTGCCTTTTCTCTCTATGGTGCCCCCAGTTGACCACTTAGGATTGGCCCCCAGCCTCCTATCCACGTCCCTGCCAACACATCCTGGGCTTGGACTAAGCTCCATCTGGGAGCTGCCTTCTAAGGCCTGTCCTAAGACCTACAACCTGCTCAGCCTTAAAATGCCGGCACCCCAGGACCTGCCCCTCCAGGCAGGCCCCCTTCTTGTGGGTGAAGGACACTCCAGGTTCCCTACACACCCAGGCTGCCCTGCCACTCCAGGTACAGGAGGGGACCTCTGCCACTGTCCCCTCCTCTGTGGGAACCTTGCCACAGTCCCCCCAGTCCTGACCCCCGCCACAGTCCCCCCAGTCCTGACCCCCCAAAGCAACTTCTGCACGGGATCTACATGGGTCACCTGCCTACTCTGCCATTTCCCTACCACTTGGCCTCCCCACTGCGATGACTGAGATTCACTGGCTGGCCATCCTCCCTGTGGAGCTCCCTTCCCGGCTCCTTGACGTCATGTCACTGTAGAGGCCGTCCCTATCTACTGACATTTTGGGGGGTCCCCCACAGGCCCAACCCCGACTGATGAGCCCTCTCCTTGCCTGCCTCTCCTGCTTTTCCAGCCACCCCCTACAGCCTCAGGCCTACTGCCTGGGCTGGAAAAAGCCCTGACCTTCCTGTTCCATCTCCTTTAATACCATTCTAAACCTGCCCTCTGCTGCCACCTTTAGGCATCCAGCAGAGATCAACCCCCAGAGCACTATAAATCTCTAAGCTCTGTGGGGGGTAGGAGGTGGAAGGGGGTCCCTAGTGGGAGCATATCCCCTCTAAAAACAGGGGTCTTACACCCGTAAACCCTCAAATTTTGATTTCTCCCTCCATGACAACAATGGCATCGCCATTGAGTGAGTCCATGAATTTAAATACCTTGGCCTGATCCTTGACGAGCACCTCTCCGTTGGACTTCATACAACCCAGCTAATCAACAAAATCCATCAGAGGCTTTGGCTTCTTTACAGGATTCGTCAATTCCTCATCCCTGTGACTAGAATTTGACTTGCTTCCAGCCTACTCCTCCCTCTTTTTGACTACTGGTCTTCCATCTTCTCGACAGCATGAAGCTCCACCAATTTCACCAAGTTTAAAATGGCCTCCAACAACGTTCTCAGATTCATCTCCAGCCTTCCCCATTGCACACACAGCTGTACTCTTTATGAATTCCTAAAATGGCTCTCCCTTGAAGACAGGTTGATCTGGAAGACACTCACATTCATGCACAAAATCCTTGCAAACCACCTTCCATTCAGTGTCACTTCCCTCTTCCCTAGGTCAGATCCGACCCGCACCACCAGGAGTACCCCTTCCACCCTTTTTAAGGTTCCTTTCTGCCACACCTCGTTGGGGCAGAGAAGCGTTTCCTTTTAAGGGCCCTAAACTCTTCAACAACCTTCCACCCAACTTGGTCTTCTGCCCTTCCATCAACTCATTTAAATTTAATCTGAAAATGCACTTACTAAACAAACCCCTTTGCAACTGTTTCTGAACTACCACTCCTCCACCATCTCATAACCTGCCCCCCATGCCAATCCTCTCCCCCTACTCTCATCTCATCTTCCCCTCATCTACCTCACTCCATTAAGCCTGGGGTGACTATTTTTGCAGTTATGTACAGCTAGGTATTGTTCTCTCCCCTAGTTACCCCCCCACCTCCTACCCACCCTACTACTCTGTTTCTATACTTATGGGCAACTAGGTACTGTTCTCCCCCAGCCTACTCTCCTCCCCACCCTTCCATTCCCTCTCCCCCCCCTTTCCGTTATCCTCAGGCCGTTATGTATGCAGTAAGATGCATTTTACTAGTATTGTCTTTTGGTACTTGATGCTTACACCTGTCTGACCAGCACTTTGCACATTCTGCTTGTTACTGTTGCACGTTTGTACCCAGTGTTCTCTTTGTATGAAGATTTGTATTCCATAACTGGGTTGTGATACCCTCCAGTTTTGCTGTGTACCTCTGTTAAACATTTTTCTCTGTAAGTGTGTATATAGCTTCCCATGTATAAGTGTACCGCTGCAATTGTCATACTTTTTCCTACGTAAATATTTCTGTACTCCTGAATATATTTATGCTCTGTGTACTCCCACCGTTGTTTTTTATTTCAATTGAACGCTTGTGAAAATGGGCATTTTGCTCACATGCCTTTCCAGCATAAAATAAAAATGAAATGAAATGAGCATGGTCCCTCGGGAATGTAGCAAAGCAGTTATTACTCCTATCCACAAAAAAGGAAGTAAATCAATCACAGAAAGTTACGGCCCAACATGTCTGACAACATTACTAAGTAAAACAACGGAGAGGCCATTACAATTACAATCTGACAGTGAGGTCATTGCTAGAGGTAAACAGGACATTATACAACATGGTTTTACCCCATGGGAGTCATGCATGACAAACCTGCTATCGTTCTACAATAAGATTAGTATGAGTATAGACAATGGTACTCCAGTGGATGTGATCTTCCTTAAACTTCAAAACGTCTGTACTGTACATTACTGTTTTCAGGTAACTGATTGTAAATAACTGTATATTATGCAACTGAATGTTAATAACTTCTTTGTGCAAAATTACGGGATTGTATGTAATATTCTCATGTATCTATATATGTATACTGTTTGTAACTCCCTCCACCTCGCCCCCCACTCCGGGTCGCACCTGGAAGCAAGCCTCAGCTCAGAGTTCTTTTCTCAGTTATCAAATGTTTAAATAAAAATAAATCTTCCTGGATTTTAGGAAGGCTTTTGATACCAACCCACATTTTGAACTACTGGATAAGTCAAAAAACATGGTGCTTGATTTACATTTGGTGAAATGGGTTGAGTCTCGGTTGACCAATAGAACCCAGCTGGTAAGGATTATTGGTCACCTTTCTGAAAAGCCCTAACACGTGATGGTGCATCGGAACTCACCTGCTTCCTTACCTTTCTTAACATACACAGGGTAAGTGTCACCGAAGTATTGCTAGAGTATACCAAAATGCTGGCAGCAGCAGAGCGGCTGTGTCTGTGTGGAGCTCCCATAGCTAAGTGAACATGTTCCATAATTTATTTGTGTGTGTGCAGTTTGTGGATCGAGAAGGAAGGTATTGCCTACAGGAAGGTGTGGAATTTGTGTATTTCATGTTGGTTGGGAGCAGGAGAGTCACTACCTACCTTATCCCTCCAGTCCCCAACCCCCTCTGTTCTTGCCTGTCCCCTACTACCTTGTCCTCTCACCAACTACCTCTGGCCCTCTCAGGCACTTGTTAGATCACCTGGCAAAGCCTTGGGCAGCTCATGCGTTCTGTAATGTTTTACCTGTTACTAATTCTTTTGTCTTATCTTGACAAAGCCACTGGCAGCTCATGTACTGTAATTGTATTAACTGTTATCTACCTGCCTGTTCCTGTCTTTTCTTGTCCATTGTCCAAGACTTGGAACCTTTGTTAAAGAGCACTGTTTGCTCAAAGGTGTTATCCGAAATTGTCATAAATAAATAAATCAGTGACATTGCAGATGGACTGGAGGGCAAGGTTTGTCTGTTTGCAGAGGACACCAAGATCTGCAACAGAGTAGATGATCCAGATGGGGTGGGCAGAATGAGAAGAGATCTGGATAAACTAGCAAAATGGTCGGAAGAGTGGCAACTGGGGTTTAACTCAAACAAGTGCAGTATCATGCACATAAGGAAAAGAAACCCTGAAGCCTCCTATAGGCTGGGAGGGGAGTTGCTGGCAGTCACAAGGAAAGAAAGAGACTTGGGCATCATCATCACCGATGACCTGAAATCATTCAAGCAGACCACTAAAGCAGTAGGTAAGACTAGAGGGATGTTGGGGTGCATTAGTAGGGGTATCACAAGTCATAAATGGGAAGTAACAATTCCTGTTTACAAGACACTGGTTAGGCCCCATCTGGAGTACTGCGTGCAGTACTGGGGGCCACACCTTCACAAGGACATTAACCAAATTGAGGCAGTCCAGAGAAGGGCAACCAAAATGGTGCAGGGACTGCATCAGAAAACATATGAGAACAGATTAACGGAGCTCAATATGTACACCCTAGAGCAAAAGAGGGAGCAAGGTGATATGATCGAAACATTCAAGCACCTTAAGGGCATTAACCAGGTGAAAGAGTCTAATGTGTTTCAATATAAGAAAAATAACAGGGCACGAGGACACAGCATGAGATGAGAGGGAGGCCAATTAAGGGGTAATGTGAGGAAGTTATTTTTCACAGAAAGGGTGGTGGATGCATGGAACAGCCTACCTCAGGAAGTGGTGGATATGAATACAGTGCAGGACTTCAAACAGGCATGGGATAGGCATAAGGGAGCAATACAGATGAGTATGAATAGATAGGCCATTGACAGAGCAAAGGCTGATGGCACATTCATAAGGCAGAAAAAGAAATGGGCAGACTGGATGGGCCTTGCGGTCCTTATCTGCTGTCAACTTCTATGTTTCTGTGGTATTTTTTAAAATGCCGAGCCTGATTGTTGAGGTGGTGGACATGGAAAACAATTAATAATAAAGGATTCAGAACACTTCGGGAAAGTTTAGTATGACATGCTTATCAACCATGAAGCTATGACCAGGTGTTGGGTTACCATCCATTATAGAATGATGTCTGTAAATTAAGCATTCTGATTGGCTGACAATATTCTAACAGGGTTATATGAACAACTCAAAACACTAATGTGTAATTGAACAATTAGAAATTTTTAACTTTAACATTAATTAAAAAAGAAATAAAAACAACTGAATAATAGCATTAATGCACCCCAGGGTTGGGTGACATTTTTATTCTATTCACCTTTAATCTAACCCTGGTCAAGCCTTAATGCTTAATTTATCTAACTCTAGGGGACTCCCGAGGGAAGTATTTTATCAGAGGAAAGGGTGCTGTAGAACAAGGGGTCACGATATGAAGCTGAAGGGGGTAGGTTCAAAAGTGATGTGAGGAAACACTCATTCACAGAGAAGGTAGTGGATGCCTGGAACAGCCTTCTAGTGGCGGTAGTGTGGGCAAAAATAGTGGTGGGATTCAAAAAATCTTGAGATAAGCACAATGGAATTACAAGGGACAGGTAAGGGTGAAACAGAAAGTGCCATGGACCTGGAAGGATCTGCAGCGAAAGCAATGCAACAAAAAAAGGGCAGACTGCATGGGTCAAGCAGCTCTTACCTGCCATCAGTTTCTATGGGATGTTGCAAGATCACCTGCAGCTATTCTGTGGACTGTCGGGGACAGTCCTCAGATGGTTTCACTCTTTCCTCACAGGCAGAAGTCAGAGGGTAGTTTCAGGAATTTTTTCCTCTGCTCCCTTTGCTCTGTCCTGCGGGGTGCTGCAGGGCTCTGTGCTTTCCACCATGTTGTTCACGGTGTATATGCTGTCGTTGGGAGACATTATAAGGTGTTATGGGCTGAGCTTTCACTGCTATGCAGATGATACTCAGCTTTATATGTCCTTTGTACCCGAACTGAATGACGCATTATCGGTCTTTAATAACTGCCTCGCTGAGAGATCCAGGACTGGATGAGTGCTAACTGGTTGAAACTGAATCCGGATAAGACTGAGGTGTTGGTTGTGGACCCGGGTCATCATGCAGAGAAGTTGACTCCTGGGTCTCCCTCTGGCCTTGTATTAGGGGGTAACCAGTTGAGATCTTCTGAACAGGTGCGGAATCTGGGCATAATTCTTGACAGTGTGCTAACACTGAAGGCACAGGTGTTGGCTACTGTCAAGCCTTCCTTTTACCATCTGAGGAATATCGCTTGGATAAAACACCTTGCTCCACCCGATGACCTTCCTGTGTTGGCCCACATCTTTGTTTCCTCGCGTCTTGATTACTGTAATGCACTATATCTAGGGTTGCCGGGAGTGGATCTCCGTCGCCTGCAGTTGGTGCAGAATGCTGCAGCCAGTTTGTTGACTGGGTTACCTAAAACTTGCCACATCACACCTGTGCTGCACGAACTGCACTGGCTGCCAGTGTGGTGCAGAATCACTTCCGAGGTTGCGTTTGCTGACCTATAAGACCCTATACCCTACTTGCAAGATCTCCTTCGGCCTTACCACCCTCTTCGGCCACTCCGCTCCGCTGACGAGGGATTGCTACAGATTCCCAGGGTTTGTCTTCAGTCATCTGGGGCCAGAGCTTTCTCTTTTATGGCCCCAACCCTGTGGAATTCTCTACCTCGTCAGATTAGAGAGTGTCTGTCCACGGAGTCATTTAAGGTGTCTCTGAAAAGTTATCTGTTTGAATTAGCGTTTGAATAAGTTTACTGCTACTTTTATTGTTTTTATGCTGTTATTTATTATGTTTGATGTTATTTTGATATGTAATCGCACTTTGATATGTAGAAAATTGCATTATAAATAAATTTTGATTTGATTTGATTTGATTTATGAGGTATGAGGCTAACCGATTAAGCAAGGTAACCCAACTGATGAAGCCTTAATGCTATTGTTTATGTTTAAACCACATTGCTTTTTATTTTTAAACATTTTTTACAGCTCGAACTCTAATGAGGGTTTCCAGCTGCTAATGGAACTCTTTACAAATTATTTCACCCAGCAGGCCCCGTGGCACGGTGGTAGCGCTACTACCCACCACGCTGGTGACCTGCAGAAAGGAATAAACACAGATTACTGGGGCCAGAAAGTGGGGGAAGGGTTAAGACTCCCAAGAACTGCTCTCCTTTCCAAGGGGGGAGGGCAGGAGGCATATGTGCTCGGCCTCTGAATGTCACCGGGAGGAGATCTGGTGATAGTGCAGGCACAAGCGGTGTTATAGGGAGGGGCAAAAATTCCATAGTGCATTCGTACCACTACTCGCACATGCTCACATGTCGCAACAGCGGGGGACAGGAAAGAACAAGGAAAAATGGCCGTGCGGGATTTCAGAAGCCCTACCTATTTTTACCCAGACCCACCGCCACCACCCCTCTGCACCAAAACTCGCAGCAACCCCCAAACACTCAAGTAAACCCCTATTGATACCATATAATGTCCCCCCCAACAACACCAGCTCATGACATACCCTCCAGGACTCACAGGCATATACAGAGATGAGCTAGCACTTACAGAAGTGGCCCCCCCAACACACACTGAAAGCAGTAGCACCCCAGCTCATGACACACCCTCGATCACTGACAGGCAGAGCACAGTCCCAGCACACGATGAGCCAGCACTTACAGCAGCCACTGTCCCCCCACAGATAGTACTAGCACCCCAGCTCATGACAGACCCTCCAGCACTGACAGGCACAGCAAACTCCCAGCACACGATGAGCCAGCACTTACAGCAGCCACTGCCCCCACAGATAGTACTAGCACCCCAGCTCATGACACACCCTCGATCACTGACAGACACAGCACTTACAGCAGCCACTGCCCCCACCGAAAGTGCTAGCACCCCAGCTCATGACATCCCTCCAGCACTGACAGGCAGAGCACACTCCCAGCACACGATGAGCCAACACTTACAGCAGCCACTGCCTCCCCCCCACAGATAGTACTAGCACCCCAGCTCATGACATACCCTCCAGCACTGACGGGCACAGCAAACTCCCAGCACACGATGAGCCAACACTTACAGCAGCCACTGCCCCCCACAGAAAGTACTAGCACCCCAGCTCATGACACACCGATCACTGACAGGCACAGCACTTACAGCAGCACTGCCCCCCACAGCAGTGCTAGAACCCCAGCTCATGACATCCTCCAGCACTGACAGGCAGAGCACACTCCCAGCACACGATGAGCCAGCACTTACAGCAGCCACTGCCCCCACAGAAAGTACTAGCACCCCAGCTCATGACACACCCTCCAGCACTGACAGGCAGAACACACTCCCAGCACACGATGAGCCAACACTTACAGCAGCCACTGCCCCCCCAGATAGTACTAGCACCCCAGCTCTTGACATACCCTCCAGCATTGACGGGCACAGCAAACTCCCAGCACACGATGAGCCAACACTTACAGCAGCCACTGTCCCCCCCCCCACAGATAGTACTAGCACCCCAGCTCATGACATACCCTCCAACACTGACAGGCACAGCAAACTCCCAGCACTGATGAGTCAGCACTCCCAGCTGCCCCCACACAGAAAAAAGTAGCACCTCAACACCAGCATATGAGATACCCTTTGTTACTAAGACTTCCACATGCCAGCCACTTCAAAGCGGTGCCAGCCACAAAGATAGAAACATGGTCACTGTGGTCAGGCAAGGACCACTGGTCCATCCAGTCTGGCCCGTTTTACCCTACCCTGTCCAATGTTGCTGGAGGACTAGAGACCACTGTAGCCAGTATAACAGCTAGTCAGCACGCTACATTACTTATGCTATTTAGGATTCACGAATGGGTGTGATGAGTTTTTAAATCTGTTTGTCTGAGTTGGGGGCTCTGCCAACACCCCCAGCCTGAGTGATTTTATTTAAAGTGGAGGATTAAACAAATTGATTTAACAGAACAAAATCACAACTATACCCTAAATCAAGTGGCGTCACTATAAGCTTAACGTAGTGGCTGTGCTAGTTACGATGGTCCGTAGTTGTCTACTACCACTCCCTACCCTGTGACCTATTGTCTAGTTGGTGTTGTGCACTCAGTTTCTAACAGTGCCCATCACATAAAGTCCCCCCAACATCCGTACATATGAAACCCTCCAGCACTCATCTCACCCCAAATACACAGAAGCCCCAGCATACAACATTGAAAGTATCCCCCAAGACCGCAGCTCATGTGATACCCTCCAGCACCTGCAGTATCGCAGCACTGCAGGATTCCCCAGCACACAGTGCTGAAAGTACCCCCACCACACAAAATATCCTGTACTCACTGCACCCCCTTTCCAGCACAGAAAGTACCCCCAAACAGTACAGAAGGTACCCCCACAACGCGAGCATCCAAGCTGTCCTCCATCCCCACAGCCCCCCTCCCTCAGCGCCAGCGAACACCACCAACATATCTCCAGCAAATGCATGAGTCGCCTGTGGCTGCCCAAGCACAGCTATGCTGATCTATAATTCCACTCCATACTCTCCCCAAATAAGTGTGCAGTAATTGAGCCTAATTTATTTTGTGTGTGTATATTCTGTTTATCCCCCTTCCAACCTGGCGTCCCACTCCTTCAGGCGGCCAAGTCTCACCATCCGCCACTCCCCCGTTCTGCCATCCATTGCTCCGCTGGCCAACTATCCCGAAGTATCCCTTCATTGGGGGCCCCCCTGCCCATAGAAGGCATTTTGGAGGAGAGATTAAGGTACCCTTCGAACCCCCTCGCATCTTGGTCGGGTGGCAGGATGCAACTCGGGGGCTTCCCAGCTTCGCAGCCAGGGGAGGTGGGCCGCTGTCATCCAGCTGGCATGGGTGGTCATTTTCCTTTTTCTCTTTTTCCGCTCCTGCTAGATGCATGCCAGGCTCTTGTGCCCGGGTGGACTGCATCTCATGCCTGCTCTCTGTTACTGTGGTGAGGCCCCGCCGGCGGCTGTCGCGGCTCCCCACCCACCGCCCTTGATGAGCATCTGCATTTATAGGAGAAGTCATGTGAGCTGTAGAACCTATCAGCTCACTTTTCCTCTTCAGGTTATCACCTATACCCACTAGAGGCTGCTCTCATTATCCTATTCCCTCTGTCCTGCTTCTGCAAATGTAAAGCAACACTGCTGCTTGCTGCTAGCTGCAGCAACCTCAACTCCTATCCTCCTCACTTCCCTGTGCTCTGCAACTTTGCAAAAATCTCTATAAAATGTCCCTCTGACTCTAAGGGTACATTGCTCCCTGTAATAATTCTTTCAGAAAGGCCAAGCCTCAAAAGGGCTAAGACGCCCCTCCCAATAATGCTGTTGGCCCACCCTCAAGCCCTCACCTGCCAGAACCCCCCCCCAGCCTCGAGGGCCCTCTGCCCAGCTCTCTACTGCTACGCAGGGGGGGATATTGAAACCAACCCTGGTCCTTTCTCTCCAAACTGCACGCTCAGTGACCCTACCACCCCCTCCTGGGCAAACTCTGGGGGGCTCAGACTGGTGCACATGAACATCGGGAGCCTGAGATACAAGGTGGCTGACCTTGAGGCTTGGACCCTACTCTACAAGCCTGACATCTTAGCTGTGACTGAGACGTGGCTGAAACCCCACATCCTCCCTCATGAAGTCGAACTAACAGGATATCAAACCATACGAAAAGACAGACCTGGAAAAAAGGGAGGGGGGTCCTAATCTATCTGAAGTCCCCCCTGAATGCCACCCTGATTGACCTCCAAACATTGGATGGAACTCAGGCTGAGGTATTATTTCTCAAACTTATCCTTGGAGGTACTAAGCCTCTCTATATCGGATGCTCCTATCTCCCACCTCAATCCGCCACCCCCTCCCTTGAATCTCTTGCTAATGTCATCCTCCAACTCCCCCCCCGGGGAGAAAATCCTCCTGGGGACTTCAACCTCAACTGGCTTGCCCCTAACTCCTCCCAAACCAAGAACCTGATACTAGATGCATCCCTCACCCAAGTGATTGACATGCCAACCAGGCACAATGCTAAAACCGACAACCATTCACTTCTTGACTGGGCACTTACCTCCAACCCCACTCGGATACTGGCTGCTGGGATCATGTCAGACTCCTTGAGTGACCACTGCCCTATCTACTGTATCTGGTCCAATAAACCCCCTAGGCCGGCTGCCAGACTGATCGTTGCAAGAAATTACAAAAGATTCAAACTGGCAGGCCTCTGCGCTGACCTCCTAAAGGCGGAATGGGGTTCTATTATCTCCCTTCCCACTATAGACGCAGCCCTTGAATATTTTACCCAGACGTTCCTGGGCATAGCAAACCGACATGTCCCCTGGAAAAAATTGAGGGTTCAGGGAAAGTGCCACAAATGGCTATACCCTGAGCTAAAACACACCATGCGGCTTCGAGACAAGGCATGGGGGCTCTACAAATCCTCTGGCACCAATTCTGACTGGGAGAAATACCGGTGCCTGAGGAACAAGTGTAAACAAGCCACAAAACAGGCCAAATCAAAATACCTCTGGGACCTCCAAACGGGCAACCTAAGAGACCCAAAGAAGTTCTGGGGCCATATAAACTCCCTCCTAAAGGGTCGCACACAGAAGCCATGTGTCATGGTCATAGCTGGGAACTCACTTACCACTGACCCCTCTAAAGTGGCTGAAGCTTTCAGCACATCCTTTACAAACCCCTCAGGCTGCTCCCCTACCGTGCCAGGACCTCCTCCTCTCACCTGCTCTGACACAATGCTCTCTCGACCATCATTCCACCTGAAACTAGTGTACCCCTGCATGGTACTACCACTACTCTACAAAATTAACCCTGACTCATCTACTGGGAATGACCAGCTAGAGCCGCACCTACTGAGGGCTGCGGCACCGGCCATTGCCTACCCCGTTGCCCTACTCATTAACCGATCCCTCCTGGAAGGAACGGTCCCCAGTAAATGGAAAGTTGCCACCATAGTTCCAGTCCATAAAATAGGTACCCGGGACAGGGTGGAGAACTACAGGCCCATCTCCCTGCTCTGCCCTCTGGGAAAAATCCTGGAAAGATTAGTCTATGATCAGCTACAAGACTACCTGGAACAACACCTACTCCTCTCCAAAGTCCAGCATGGCTTTCGGAAAGGCCATGGCATGGACACTGCCCTAATCAGACTGACATCTGACATACTCAACGCCATGGACGAAGGCACCCCAATGGGGGCACTATTCATTGACCTCTCCAAGGCCTTTGACATGGTCAGTCATAAACTGCTCCTTACTAAGCTTCAAAGGCTTGGCATGGATCAGCTCTCTCTCTCCTGGACCACAAGCTACCTAACAAACAGAACTCAAACAGTCCGCTGGCAGGGCATCCAATCAACCCCTAAGCCTGTGATCTCTGGGGTGCCCCAGGGCTTCATCCTAGGCCCCCTGCTATTCTCACTGTTTGTGAATGACATAGAAGAGGAGTGTGCACCCTGCAACCTAATACTCTACGCAGATGACACTGTAATCTACCACAGTGACCCCAAACCTCTGTCATTGCAACCGAACTTCAAGCTTGCCTGGCAAAACTTGAAACATGGTTCACTGCCAACCACCTAAAGCTAAATGAGGAAAAAACAAAAGCAGTCCTTTTTGGGACCCGGTGACTGGGTAAAGACCGTAGCGGTCTTCTCCAGATATCGTCAGCCCAAGGAAAGTGTGTTGAGGTCGCTGACCAGTTTAAGTATCTTGGGATTACCCTTGACCAGGAGCTAACCTTCAAACCCCACATAGATGTCTTAACAAAATCCATCCACCTGAGACTGGGCCTACTATACCGCCTTGGAAACTCCCTCTCTGGAGAAACATGTAGAGCCATTGCCAACTGCAATCTCCTCCCCTCATTACTGTACGGCTCTCCACAACTACAGTCTCAGAGAGACTGAGCTAACCAAGCTCTCCACCCTCTACTACCGCATTGCTTGCTTTGCAACCCACTCCTCCCCTAGGAGGCACCACTGCGAGGCTCTCATGGACCTTCACTGGCCGACACTCAGGCATAAACTATCCTTTTCCCCTGCCTGCCTTACCTACAAACTTCTCTCCATTCACCACCCACTTCACCTTAGCGACCTGCTTACCCCTAAAGTCTCCCTCCGTAACCTCCGGTCTACTTCCAGTGGGCTCCTGAACATACCCCGCATCTGTACCAATCAAGGAAAATGCTCCTTCCAGTTCACTGCCCCTCATTTCTGGAACTTGCTCCCCTCTTCTCTGCTTGACAAACCTCCCTCTCCTCGTTTAAGGCTGGTCTTAAAGTCTACCTCCTGGAACTGAGCCACTGCTGCTGCAACCGCTAGATAAAACACCCTACCTCTCCTTACCGTAATTTGGCCACCGACAAACTCTTTGCTCCCTATGGACTAGCTAACCTCTATAGACTGTTTCCTCTGTAGGCTCACATGCCCCACTGGCAAGGTATGTACTCTGCTCTGGTGTTCTTACGGAACTTGCTCCTACACCAGCTTACCGTCCCCTTGCCTCCTGTACAAACTGAGTATGTATTTTGAAGACTGTGGACTAATGTACCCCACTGACAATGCATGTTCTTTGACTCTGTTACTTGCTGTATGCTCTCTGTCTCTGCCTTACTGTTACCAAGCCTCCTGTACAAACTGTATATGTATTTTGAAGCTGCATACTGTACCTAATGTAAAGTAGTTGGTGTACTCACCCCGGGTCGCCCCTGAAAAAGGGACCTCTGGTCTCAGTGGGTTTACCTGGTTAACAAAATCTAAATAAATAAATGTCCTCGTTGCCTCCGCATGCGGCGTGTGGTCACCCACACCACAAAGCAAGAGGCTGAATCCGGCCATGAGGAGCCGCGGAAGGGTG
Source organism: Neoceratodus forsteri (assembly GCA_016271365.2). Taxonomy (NCBI): domain Eukaryota; kingdom Metazoa; phylum Chordata; order Ceratodontiformes; family Ceratodontidae; genus Neoceratodus; species Neoceratodus forsteri. The sequence goes on from JADMNL010000023.1 coordinate 543,421,049, forward strand.
GTGCATCCACAACCCTCCCACCCAGGAGGAGAGCATCCAAAGGACACTCTTGAGCCCCCCCTGCCGGCCTCTGCTCCTTATGCCCAGGGCTCAGGTGCGAACCCAGGTTGCTAGCGTGCCAGGGGATCCCCTATCACCCAGCACCATGGAACCAGCGAGCCTAGATTTTACCTGTTTTGCCATCCTCTGATACTAATATTGCAGCTCCCAACCTGACTCACAGCTCGTCGACTGTTAGGACGACATGGCAGAAAATTTACATCATCCCCAGCTTCCTCCTGCGCAGCATGGAAATGGCCAGCCAAAGAGCGTTGCTGTAGGAGAGTAGCAGCATGAGATAGCATAGCAGGTGTTAACTGAAGTAAGAGGGGCTCTGGGAAGGACTTGAATTACCTAGGGCTGTTTCATAAAGATCCTTCTTCATCTCTTACTAAAGTTATGAGCCATGTAGCAACCATCTATGTGTGAACACTTCACTTCACTTCACTTCACTTCACTTCACTTCGTTTCATTTTATTGGATCAACCATAATGGGACAAACATTATGGGTATTGCAACACTTACAAACATAAAAAACTCATAAAACGTTGTTTACAGTACATATCAATTTATAGAAGATCACAGCATGACGTCACATTACAGTATTAAGAGCATTATATCATACATTTATTTATTAATTTATTTATACAATTTTAATAACCGGGTAGGCCCACTGAGCCCCAAAGGTCGCTTTTTCAGGGGCGACCTGGAGTAAGATACATGTAGTAAAAACATTTTACATATGCAGACAAAAACAATTTGCATACACAGTACATGAGAGAGCAAACCACAATTGGTTACAATCAATACATTACACGGCAGGGGATCAGACCATCCGTTATACAATCACATTAGGACTAGGTTTATAACCTGGGGTAGGATTAGTGCAGAACAATTGACAGCACACTTTCAACACTATGGCTGAAGAGCTTTCAGCAGGGCTGTTAAGGTAGGCTAAATTTTATCCTGGTCCAGTTAAGCTCAGGTGCAAAAGCATTTGCTGTTGGCCAGCAGGTGCTCACGTAGCCCGCTGCCCTTTCTGGAAAGTTCCCAGGGAGGTGGCTTCCTGTAGGTGGTGCGGGAGCTTATTCCACAGTACAGGTGCTGCACAGGTAAAGGATTTGCTATCTGCCGTAGTCTTTACTCTGGGTTCTTCCAGAAGCTTTTTCCAGTGGTGTGGAGCTGTCTGCCTGAACACTTGGGACTCAGCAGGCCAACTAGACTTGCTGGGGGGGTGGTTGCGGGTGATTCTGTGATGATTCTGTAAGTGTTACATTGTAGGGGGTACTGTAGCTGGTGGCTAAAGGATGGCCAGTGCTTCACAGTGATGGCACCTCGGGTGGGACATTGTTGCTAAACGAGCAAGTTTATCATATAGCATTTGCATTCTGCTGTGTTCCTGTTTCACAATTGCATGTGTTACTGAAGCAGCATAAGATAAGGTAAGAAGGATACTTTTTGCTATTGCAATCCTGGTTTCAGGGATCATTTGAGTGTTCAAGCGCTGAAGTAAACCTAGTTTTTGGTGTATTGTTTTAATTATTTGATCCACATGGGGTTTCAGGGTGAAACTTGGGCCGGCGTTAGGCCCAAGTTATTCGAAAGAATTCACTACCTCTATGGGTGTGCCTGATGAGGAGACCAGATGGAGCAGGGGGCTTTTATCTGTACCTAGGGTTCTCAGTCCAAACAAAATGGCTTTTTTTTTGGTGTTAAAGGGACACTGTCAACCCCCTTAGGCCTCCAAGTGTCCCAAGTTTATAAAATACATTTTATGATTGCCAACATTCTGCAAAGATTGCTGAAGTAGCCGATAGTTTGATTGTGATTCTTTTTTCTTTTAAAAATGAAACAAAAACAGACTGCCCACCATACTGCTGTTACCAAACAAACTCAGGTTTGTTTACATTCCTTGAGCAGTTCCAACTGCATCTTTCCTGGACTTGGGAATACCCCCAACATAGTCTAGCCTCTCATGATGCAATGGGAATTTAGGAGCTACTGCAGCATGAGTGACTGCACTGTTTTGAGGTTTTTCTAATGTTCAAGAAGTATTCAGTGAGATAAGTTACAGGATTGTAAACCAAACAAAGGTGTTTATAAATATACATTGCCATGCATTTCAGTTCTACTAAACAAGCAGACAGACAAATCAAACAGCAACATCAATGGATTTCAGAGAAGGCGAGCAATCATAAAATGTGGAGTTTTAACTAGAAATAATATGATAAAAACAGGTTGACAGTGTCCCTTTAAGTACCTGCCTGTTATCTAAAAGCCACCTATCTAAGGTAGTGAAATCTGACTGTAATTGGAGTCCCAGGTGTACAGTGCTATTCGAGGTTCTGTATCTCACCACATCGTCTGCATACTGGACCACAGAGCTGCCTCTGCAATGATTCTTTAGATCATTGACAAACAGTGAAAACAGGAGGGGGCCCAGTACAGAGCCCTGTGGTACCCTTTCATTGACAGGGAGTAATTCAAATGTAGCACCTCTCCACTTGACCTGTTGGGAATGGTTGGTCAGGTAATTGCTGAACCAGGTTAGCGGGTGCTGCTCAAGGCCAAATTGACAATTTGTCTACCAGAAGGTTGTGGTTCACTAATTCAAAGGCCTTCGTTAGGTCTATAAATATAGCCCCGGTTGGAGTGGCATTGTCAAGGGCACTAAAGGCATCAGAGGAGAATCTGATGAGGACTGTATTGGTCCAACGGTTTTATCTGAATCCATGCTGGGTACCAACCAGCAATTGGTTTGCCTCCAAGTAGTCTTGGAGTTGGCAGTGTACTAGCTGCTCTTGTAGTTTAGCTAGGATGCATAAGAGGGAGCTAGGCCTTTAGTTACCAGTAGGCTCCCTGGGGCCACCCTTGTGGATGGGTACCACATGGGCCATTTCCCATGTGTTAGGTACAACTCCTTCCAGCAGGGACCTGTTGATGAGCCATGTGGCAGGTAATGTTATGGCAGGTGCAGCAGCCCTGAGTAATCTCGGGTCAAGGCCATCAGGGCCCAGGTGAGTCTTTCACCTTAAAGTTCTTTAGAAGGGGGAGAACTTCCTTTGAGCGTACTATCCGTAGGTGAAATTGTGAGTGTTGAGGGTTCAGTGTCTCAGGGCTCAGCTGCTCCCGATGTCTGATGGGGAGGCTCGCCTTGTAAATTTCAAGGTCCGTAAAGAACCTGTTGAAGGCTGCGGCATATCATAAATTTCATTGGTTTCAGTCTTCAACTCTGCATAACCAGGAAGGACCACTATCCATTAAATCTTTAGTATGTGCTATTGCTCATTCTAAACCTCTTTTTGTTTATTCTAGCAACAGATGGCAAACATTTTGATATCATTTCTACAGCTTCTAGAAACTTTGGATGGAGCAATATAAAAATATAGGGTCATAATTTGTTTGCACATGTTGTAACATTTTTAATAGGTACTGAGTTTTTGATTTGGAGTACAATGGGCAAATCATACTTACAGTACATGTTGTATTGTTTCTTGTTTTTTTGTACTTGTTTATTGAATTGTTCAGAGGATTACAATGCATCAGTCTAACAAACAACCCAAACTGACATATTCCAGATATTTGAGTACAGTATACAGAACTGATTAGAGAAAATATATCTTGATCAAATAATGAGCTTAAAGTGAGAAGAGCTGGGTTACAGCAGTCCCTCTCCTCCACCCTTGTCAGGTAGTATTCGGTTTATACAGCTCCTGGTACTTTAACGAGTCTGTACACTTACAACCCTATTACAGTTAGTATAAAAATTATATAAAAACTAAAGTTAAAGGTAAGAGAGATTGACAAGCTTCATCTCATATTGACGTTCACCTTAATGCTATTTACAATCATTATCTAGTAGACATTTTTGTCTGCTATCCAGGGGAGTTACCCTTGGAGGGCATTTATACAGAGATCTTATAGGCATCTGATCAAAGGATGGGATGTGGAGAGGTAGGAGAAGGTGTGGGGGGGAGAGGGGGCATCCCTTTCTTAATGACGATGAGGAAAGTTTATTACACTTTTTCTTTATATAGTTCCCATCAAGTCCATCTGTTTATGAACCGTTCTGTTCTCTGGTTTATTTTATAGGTCAACCTGTCCATCATTTGTATTTTCCCTATAAGGTCAACCCACTCTGGAAGGGTCGGAGGGTCAGTTTGCAACCATCTGTTTGTAATTGCTTTAAGTGTGGCTATCACCATAATGGCCCATATATATTGTCCCTCCTTCCCCTGAATCCCTGTGGAATAATGTCCAGTAAGATATATTCAGGGCCTATCTTCACTTCCACTCCAAACAGAGATTTCAACTGTTGTTCTATCCTCTGCCAATATTCCCTAATCAAGGGACCCGGACCATATTTATTTATTTATCAAGTCTAGGATTACAAATACCTTTGAGCCTTGGCTCTTTTACAAAGGTTCCACATCAGAGAAATACAAATTATGAGGAACATCAAGACAGACATTACAACAATGTGGACATTGCAAACAGAGTACAGATTAATACAATTCAAGGGTAGCATTGTAACAAGGCAGCCAGTGGCATTTGTCAGAGAAAATAGACAACAGAAAAGAAGTGCCAGAGTCATAGGGAGAGGGAAGGGGGGAGAAGGAATGTAGGAAGGGTGGGGAGAGGGTGAAAAGTGCAGCATTGGGCATACCAAGATGTGAGGGTAGAATCCAGTGAGGAGGGGAGGGGGGGCACCACTAGAGCAGGCAGGGTAGTGGAGAAACAAGATTAATTTGGGCAGTCACAGGAGCTGTTGGTAGTGAGATAGTCCCGGGAGCCTAGTTTTAAACATACCAATTGTTGGGGCAGAAGAGATGGTGGGGCTGAGGCCATTGAACCAGAGTGGTGCTTGATAAGCAAAAGAGCGTTGTCCCTGTGAAGTGTGACAGTGGAGGACTTTCAGTAGCTGTAGCGTGGATCTCCTAAGGTACCATTTGTTAATTCGGTGTTGTAACAGAGTTGAGGCCCCAGAAGGTACAAGGTTAAGGTAGATTTTTTTCACCATGGGGTAGGTGAGAAACTTTATGCTGTTTGATAGTTGGAGCCAGCCGGTCTGAGTTTACAGGTCACATGTGTGGGTGAGACGGTGAGCACCAGTGATGAGCCGACATGCCTTATTTAATGCAGTTGAGAGGTGTCTAAGGGTTGTGGTTGTGGCCGAGCCGTAAATGATGAGACTATAGTCTATTACAGAGATCACAGAGCTCAGGACTGCAACCTTCAAAGCTTCTGGCGTGAGGTGTGGTCTGTGTTTGTAGAGGAGACCAAGCCGTGTATTAGCAGCTCTAGCTACATTATCTACATGAGGTCCATAGGAGAGATTAGGGTCAAGCTGTATCCTTAAGTATTTAAAGGACCCCACCTGATCGAGAGTGTTCCCCTGGATGGTGGAGATAGCCAAGTGGTGTAGCTTGTGTGGGTTATGAGAGCTGCAGAAGAGCATAGATTTGGTTTTCTTGTCATTGAGGACCAGTTTATGATTAAGAAACCATGTCTCTACAGAACTGAAACCAAGTTGAAGGTTGTGTTGAAGAGTTGCAGAATCTTTGTGAGTGGAGAATACAACAGCAACATCGGCATATAGTATGATATGCTCAGAGCAGTGGTAAGGGAGGGAGTTTAAGAAAAGGCTAAAAAGGAGGGGAGTACATGTACTATGCCTGCCTGTAAATCTCCTCACCAGCATTTTTCTTGTGTCACTATTCCCGTTTTAACTTGCCGTAAAGGGGTTAAGAAATATCTCAATTTTATTTTCCAGGAAAATTTCTGCCATGTCAGAGAGGATGTTACTCTCCAACTACTTAAGTATATTTTTTGCCAGATGACATCATGGTACTTGATTCCTGTTTCTTGGAACCACTTTTTTGGTTTGCTTGCAACGTGTGGGTCCTGTCTGCTATTAGATTCCAATAAAATTTGGTGATAGCCCCTTTTTGTATTGTTTCTTGAAAACCCCTCTTACATGGACATAAATTATTTAAAGCAACTTTTTTAGCAGATTTTTTTTTATTATAATATGTGTGTTTAGAGGTACTGAGTTCAAACTTTGCCCGTGTTCAAAGTTTTCTAGATTCAGGTTGTAGAGGAAGAAATAAGTAACCACTTCACCTTACAGGGACCAATGAGGAAACACAGCAGGAGGCCAGTCATTACAAAGCAAGTTGGAGGTGGATGTGAGTGGGGTGTACTGAACTGATTAATAGGAACAACAAAATGATTCACCACAGTGCAGATGATTTTCACTTCAAACTATAAGTTTGTCTGAATGCAAGGCATATGCTTTGGTGTGCATGGCATCTGTACTTTTAGTGAATGTAATCTTTTGACTCCTGCCCCAGCTTTGCAATGCATCTCTCCTGGTTTCTGTTTCAGCTTCCTGAGCACAGAACTCGAAAGAAAGACTAGAATGGCGACGCTCCCTTCTGAAGCATGTAAAGTGTGCTGCCATTTTTTGGATGGCAACAATGCGCTGCCTCCAGGGAGTGTTGCTGGGCTGCATGTGGTTTTCACAGCTTTGCTTGTAGCTGGCTTGTTGCAAAACTGCATGCAGCCCATATTCCTGCTCTCCTGGCCCCGCTGGAACTGGAGAGCACTCCTAGTACCGCATCATTGGTTTGGTACGGTTAAAATCAGCATTTATTTTCCACACCCGGGCTCTCTTTCGTAATGCAGAATGAGGCAGGCATAGGTGCCGACTACGGGGGGGGGGCTGGGCCCCCCCAGAAAGTTCAAATGAGGGCTCTGCCCCCCCTGGCTGGATGGACCATTTTCTTTTTTTTATTAGTGCCGAGGAGAGAGTGTCCCATCTAGAATGCCTGCAACTGCAATCTGCACTTTCTGTAGACCAGGTGCAGCAGTGACAGGCTCAGCTTTGGCGGGGTGGGCCGGTCGGGGGACCTTGCCCGCCTGCTCGGCGCTGGCTGTATGTATCTTCTTGTTGGAGGGGGTTCTCTTGGTGGGCTCATGCAAGGCTGCTGGCATGCCATGATTGGCTGGGTGTGTGACGGGCAGCTGGTGGGGGGCGTGTTCTCCCTCCTGGCATGCACCGTGTGGCGTAGCATGTCTTTGGCACCAGTTTGTCTCCCTGAGAATAGAGAAGGGCCACCATTTTGCATTCAGCCAACTCCCCTGCCAGTGCTGCGCAAGCTAGCTTTCTTGGCTTCAGCCGCTCGAACTTCGCTCTCCTGAGTCCTGACGTCTGACTCCCTCCCTCTGCCTCCACAGTGACACCACCAGTCCACAGCACTGCCAGCAGCAAGAGAGAGGGACCCACCACCCGCATGCCAGCATCGATGAGTCCGACTCGAGACAGCACAGCAGCGCAGTCAGACTCGCACTGCCACCTCTCACGCCACGCCTGGGCTGACCTGGCCCAGCCAGAGTTGGGAGTATCAGCACGCAGCCTCACCTCGCCCTCCAGTCCCCGGGGCTCCGCCGCCACCCGCTGCCACCTCCCTCTTCCCCAGGCCCAGTCCTGAGTCAACTCCCCTGCCATCTGGATGGTACTACCTGAGACAGTCAGAGAAGGGTAAGGGGCTGCCAGTGGCAGTAAGTGTTCCCAATTATGGCTGACTTAGTGATTTTCTCATGTTGTCTGATGAACATGCTTGCTCAAAACAGCACATTCCCTGAAAACCCTCCTTAGAAATACTTTATGTTGAGAAAAACAGACAAAACACATCTGTAGCATCATAACCAGAGCACTCTCAAATACTAAAGATGTCTTCTGCTTATGGGTGGTTGTGTCGGCCTTTAATTCGTTCATCTTGTTAAAGATGAGATAAAACAAATGAGTAATTATGCACGGCTTGTAGAAAACCACAGATGACAAAATCTTAACATTTTAGTAGGCTGAGAGCATCACCTGGCATGTCATTCAGTTGGGAAGGATGGAGGAAACTGGGGGGGCAGGTGAACATAAAGTAGGGCAGGAGCAGTGGGAGGGAGGGTATTGCAGGGTGGCAAAATACAGCACAGGATCAGAGACAACTGCAGTAGTAGTGAATTCAAGGAGGCGATTTGAGTGAGTGAACGGAGCAGTATGAATGGGATGGGAAGAGGGTCACAAATGCATGCATCAGTGTTGTCAGATCTCAGGAGGGGGGAATACGGGACCTCAGCCAGCTGATGCTCAGGGGCTTCACATCACAAAAATGCAAAATGTGATCCGTTTCATTTTGCCACTGTGTTGGTTGCTAATTGATTTCATCACAATGGGCCCTATTCACAAAAGCTATGCGGAACTACGCACAGCACGTACAACCCCCACAGAGGTGCATATGTGCAGACGCAGCATAAGGCAAGGCCACACGGGATGCAGAACTATGCGTAGGGACATGCAGAAATGCACAGCATGCAGCGAAGCACATGGGAGGATATGCGACCGTGCAGGGTGTGTGCAGGCATGCACCATACGAGTGGCATGCCGGATGCACATTCACGACATACAATACATCAGAATGGCATGCCGCAGACCCGCGCAGGCAGTATGCGGCCGAACAGCAGCAGTAAAGAGGCACATGTGTCCTACACACAGCAGGGCTGGCTGGTGCAGTGTACCGGAGTGCATGGTGTACAGGCCCAAGACAGCACACACAGCCAGACAGTCTCGCAGCGATGCAGGCCGCAGAGTGCATGGCCATGCATGTGCCTGGAACATGCCACAAGCACGTGTGACCACAACCTGATCGCAGGCCCAAGCATGGCATACATGCCAACCACCAAGCACAGCCAGCACTGCATGGCCAGCACAGTGTCCCCCTGCACACACGTTACTGGCAACATAGGTACTGTACACTGAAGCATATATCCAGTCCCACACACATGGCACACAAACAGCGCCGCCCCAGATACCGTGCCATGGCGAAGAACAGGGCATCACAGATAAAGGCCTTTATTGGCAAACAGAAGCACAATGCCTGCACAGGGCAGCACAACAGTAGAGCAGGGGAGTTGGGTATACAGTGAGTGAGCAGGCTGAACCCTGGCTCAGTTGGATGAGCCCTCCATGACCACCTCAGGGCTCATCGACAGGGTCACCTTCATGGGTGGGGTAGAATCAGTGAAGGCACACTCCTCAAGCACCAGGTGCCTCAGGGGTCCACGGTAACACTGCAATGACAAGAGCACACACAGGGGACATGAGTCAGTACATGCTGAACCGGCCAGGGCAGCAATGCAATGGTGCAACACTCATAGCAGATTAATACAGCTCGTGGCTCTGGGATTTTGTAGCGTGGCTGCACAGTCTGTACTTGAGTTGTTTTGCTGTTGTTTGTCCGTGTATCTGCACAGAATTATGCAGCATTTCCAGTGACCCTCGGGAGATGGCACTAGTCTGGATTCGGGGGGCTGAGTGATCAGGTTGGGAGCCGAATATGATCAGGCCACAACTTGCAAGAGAGGGTGGATAAAATCCCCCAAGTAGGGGGGACAGAGGTGAAACAAAGGTAAGAAAATGTAGCTGGACTGGCTGGCAAGATGGAGTCTTACCCTCCACCACACAGAATGGTCCGGCCAATTCTTTTGTCATCCTTCACTGTCTGAGCAGATGCTGACTAGTGTGACCACTCAATGTACTTTACTGGGATAGCCACACATCAGTTGCAATCTAGCCCCATATCAGTTGTCCCAGTATGTGTGGGAGGTGGGGTGAGGCAACGGGACAACCACAGTTACATCACGATGCTGTGTAGAGATTGGAGTGTTAGGAAATTAGTGGTTTCTTGTATGCAATAAGAGACATGGAGATGGAAGGAGACATGCAAGATCATACAACTGCAAGAAATAGTCTTTTAAAAAAGCTTGTCACCTATAGGTTGGGAGGGGAGTTGCTAGCAATCACAACAGGAAGAAAGAGACTTGGGCATTGTCACCACAGGTGACTTGAAATCATCCAAGCAGACCACTAAAGCAGTAGGTAAGGCCAGGGGGATGTTGGGGTGTATTAGTAGTGGTATCACAACTTGGATTATAGGTAGAATTTTATAAATATGCTCAAATATCTGCAAGAGATGAACCTGATGTGTACAGCGTGTCCAGACTCCCAACAATAATTGATGCGATAATGTGATGATCAGAGAGGAAACATTTGCAGTCTGAGTCAGCCACCACACCACAGCCAGTAGTAAACTCCATAGAGCAGTTTAACATTTTTTCGCCTGGGGCCTGGGCTGCCATTTTGCTTCAGGTTAAGGCAAGCAGTGGATAGTTCGGACTTCATCATACAGAGTTATTGGGTCATTTCGGTGTAATGGGTTAAACTGGGAATTTGAGGTAAGAGAGCATTGGGAACTAGACCATTCCAGCAGCAGTATGGGGCACCAGCAGAGAAGGCCTTTTGCTCCATTTAAGTGGCAACGGGGGGCTTCTCAAAATGCAGCAGGGAGGATGACCTGGGGAAGCTATGGGAGCACAGTTTTGGACTAAGAAGGTCAGTCAGTTATTCAGGAGTGCGAGGCAGCCTCTTTATACCTCAAGGATTTGTCTGTTAGAGAGCCTAACCGGTACTCACTGACTAAGCCTGTGGGGAGTGCCAGCCTAGGGATAGGTGGTATGACAGTCAGCATTTACTGTGCTCAGTTCAAAAAACACAGAATTCAGTGCACACAGGACTTCGCAGTTGGTGCTTCAATAGGGTTGACAACCCAAAATGTAAACTAAAAAGAGACAAAAGAAGCACTCACGACTTTCAGACATTTGTAGTGATAGTCACCAGTTTATTGTGGCTGACTGCCTGGACAGTAGCCTCTGTGTTCAAACTTCAGAAAGGTTATTTGCAGAAGTTTACTAGAACATTGAAGGGAATAGTGTGGCAGGGGAGCAGCCCTTACAGAAATACAAGTGCATAGTACGCATGCAGCGTGCATGCTGCTTGCCTGCTAGTACAGATGAAGCCGCTTAATGAGGACACCCTGGTGGCAGGCTTTTTGTCCCCATTAAGTGGCCATCCCATTTAACAGAAGCCATTGAAATGGCTTGTCTCACATACAGTACAGCTGCACTGGCGTTTGAACTATATAGGGTTGTGTGTCTCTCTCTCTCTCTCTCCCCTGCTCGCCTGCCCAATTGTCTTGTTACTCGAATTCTCCTCGAATTCCCCGGTAAGTCATCCCTCACCAGCACATTGTTTGGAGGTCTGTGCAGCTTTAGAGAGAGAGGAACAGTGCATCGCATTTGATTGGAGACATAAAAAAGCGAGCACACTATGTCTCCCTCTATCTCTCCCCTGCCTGCCCGAATGCCTCGTTACTCGAATCCCACAGTAAATAGTCACGCTCAGTGGAGTCTGCAATTCCCGTTCAATCTCTACTGATACATATCTCTTCCACCCACTGACGAGCGCCCTCAGTTGTACAGAGATCACTCCCATGGAACACAACGCTCGCATCTGATCGCTGATGCCTTGTTTTCAGCTGAGCACTTTCACCCGTTGCCCATCACTCTCTGTTGCACTAGAACTGTTGGACTGCTAAACATATGGAGAGACGTAGGCAAAAAGCAGATTAAAAAACAGGAAAGCTCTCTCAAATGTAATGAAAAGAAATCACTGAGGTGGAGGGGCAGGGAGGTAGAGAGCTCTGCTGTAAACTGCCTCATTTAACACCTGATTAAAGGTGTTACAGATGTTAATAGCGGTGTGGGGAATCACAGAGGAGAGGTGAGAAAAGGTAGGAAGCTCAGCTGTGTGGGGCCAAATCATCCCCATTAGGCGGCAGGGACATCCCCCTATAAGCAGTAACAAAACCCATAGGATAACATTGCCACTTAATCGGTGACTGGCAGGACGTCCTAATAAACCAAACGTCCCTATTATCCGCGTCCTGATTAAGTGGCTTGCACTGTAGTAGAGTTGCTGACATATTGGCAATTGCTAGGCTCACTGACGGAGCTCGTTGTCTAGCTGGGTCTGTTGCTCTTAACTTGTTTGGAACAGTTAAACAAAAAAAGGGGCACAAATTTGATCGTGTAGTCATGGGCTGGGCTGTCAGACTGGCATATATAAATCTAGACTATTATCTCTGTGCTGCCTTCAAGGCTGGGGTTGGGGATGGGGCTAGTCCAGAAGCAGAAATGGTGGTTTGGGTGAGTCCAGCTCCTGGGAGGGTGCTCAGGGTTGGAGGGAGGGTCTGTGGTCAGGAAAGGTATAGCTGCATGGAGGGTTGTCTGCTGGGAATGCTGGCAAGGAGCATGGGAAGGAGGTCCAGTTGCAAAATGGGAGGGGTGGTTTAGTGAATGGAAAGGTCCAGATGTAGGGTGGATGGTTGGGGTATGCAGCTGGTCCAAGGCTTAGGGTGGGGACAGGTGTGTAGATACAGTGGGTGACTGGGGTGAGTGGGAACAAGTGTGTAGATACAGTGGGTGACTGGGGTGGGTGGGAACAGGTGTGTAGATACAGTGGTTGACTGGGACGGGTGGGAACAGGTGTGTAGATACAGTGGTTGACTGGGGCGGGTGAGAACAGGTGTGTAGATACAGTGGTTGACTGGTTTGGGTGGGAACAGGTGTGTAGATACAGTGGTTGACTGGGGTGGGTGGAAACAGGTGTGTAGATACAGTGGTTGACTGGGGTGGGTGGAAACAGGTGTGTAGATACAGTGGTTGACTGGGGTGGGTGGGAACAGGTGTGTAGATACAGTGGTTGACTGGGGTGGGTGGGAACAGGTGTGTAGATACAGTGGTTGACTGGGACGGGTGGGAACAGGTGTGTAGATACAGTGGTTGACTGGGGCGGGTGAGAACAGGTGTGTAGATACAGTGGTTGACTGGTTTGGGTGGGAACAGGTGTGTAGATACAGTGGTTGACTGGGGTGGGTGGAAACAGGTGTGTAGATACAGTGGTTGACTGGGGTGGGTGGGAACAGGTGTGTAGATACATTGGTTGACTGGGGTGGGTGGAAACAGGTGTGTAGATACAGTGGTTGACTGGGGTGGGAACAGGAGTATAGATACAGTGATTGACTGGGGTGGGAACAGGTGTGTAGATACAGTGGTTGACTGGGGTAGGTGGGCACAGGTGTGTAGATACAGTGGTTGACTGGGGTGGGTGGGAACAGGTGTGTAGATACAGTGATTCACTGGGGAGGGAACAGGTGTGTAGATACAGTGGTTGACTGGGGTGGGAACAGGTGTGTAGATACAGCGGTTTACTGGGTTGGGGCAAAAGGTGTGTAGATACAGTGGTTGACTGGGAAACACATGTGTAGATACAGTGGTTGACTAGGGTGGGTGGGAACAGTTGTGTAGATACAGGTTGACTGGGGTGGGAACAGGTGTGTAGATACAGTGGTTGACAGGTGGGTGGGAAGAGGTGTGTAGATACAGTGATTGACTGGGGTGGGTGGTGGGAACAGGTGTGTAGATACAGTGGTTGACTGGGGTGGGAACAGGTGTGTAGATACAGTGGTTGACTGGGGTGGGTGGGAACAGGTGTGTAGATACAGTGGTTGACTGGGGTGGGTGGGAACAGGTGTGTAGATACAGTGGTTGACTGGTGTGGGAACAGGTGTGTAGATACAGTGGTTGACTGGGGTGGGAACAGGTGTGTAAATACAGTGGTTGACTGGGGTAGGAACAGGTGTGTAGATACAGTGGTTGACTGGGGTGGGAACAGGTGTGTAGATACAATGGTTGACTGGGGTGGGTGGGAACAAGTGTGTAGATACAGTGGTTGACTGGGGTGGTTGGGAACAGGTGTGTAGATACAGTGGTTGACTGGGGTGGGTGGGAACAGGTGTGTAGATACAGTGGTTGACTGGGGTAGGTGGAAACAGGTGTGTAGATACAGTGGTTGACTGGGGTGGGTGGGAACAGATGTGTAGATACATTGGTTGACTGGGGTAGGTGGAAACAGGTGTGTAGATACATTGGTTGACTGGGGTGGGTGGAAACAGGTGTGTAGATACAGTGGTTGACTGGGGTGGGTGGGAACAGGTGTGTAGATACAGTGGTTGACTGGTGTGGGAACAGGTGTGTAGATACAGTGGTTGACTGGGGTGGGAACAGGTGTGTAAATACAGTGGTTGACTGGGGTAGGAACAGGTGTGTAGATACAGTGGTTGACTGGGGTGGGAACAGGTGTGTAGATACAATGGTTGACTGGGGTGGGTGGGAACAAGTGTGTAGATACAGTGGTTGACTGGGGTGGTTGGGAACAGGTGTGTAGATACAGTGGTTGACTGGGGTGGGTGGGAACAGGTGTAGATACAGTGGTTGACTGGGGTAGGTGGAAACAGGTGTGTAGATACAGTGGTTGACTGGGGTGGGTGGGAACAGATGTGTAGATACATTGGTTGACTGGGGTAGGTGGAAACAGGTGTGTAGATACATTGGTTGACTGGGGTGGGTGGAAACAGGTGTGTAGATACAGTGGTTGACTGGGGTAGGTGGGCACAGGTGTGTAGATACAGCGGTTGACTGGGATGGGTGAGAACAGTTGTGTAGATACAGCGGTTGACTGGGAAACATGTGTGTAGATACAGTGGTTGACTAGGGTGGGTGGGAACAGGTGTATAGATACAGCAGTTGACTGGGATGGGTGAGAACAGTTGTGTGGATACAGCGGTTGACTGGGGGTGGGAACAGGTGTGTAGATACAGTGGTTGACGGGTGGGTGGGAAGAGGTGTGTAGATCAGTGATTGACTGGGGTGGGTGGGTGGAACAGGTGTGTAGATACAGTGGCTGACTGGGGTGGGAACAGGTGTGTAGATACAGTGGTTGACTGGGTGGGTGGGAACAGGTGTGTAGATACAGTGGTTGACTGGGGTGGGTGGGAACAGGTGTGTAGATACAGTGGTTGACTGGTGTGGGAACAGGTGTGTAGATACAGTGGTTGACTGGGGTGGGAACAGATGTGTAAATACAGTGGTTGACTGGGGTAGGAACAGGTGTGTAGATACAGTGGTTGACTGGGGTGGGAACAGGTGTGTAGATACAGTGGTTGACTGGGGTGGGTGGAAATAGGTGTGTAGATACAGTGGTTGACTGGGGTGGGTGGGAACAGGTGTGTAGATACATTGGTTGACTGGGGTGGGTGGAAACAGGTGTGTAGATACAGTGGTTGACTGGGGTGGGAACAGGAGTATAGATACAGTGGTTGACTGGGGTGGGAACAGGTGTGTAGATACAGTGGTTGACTGGGGTAGGTGGGCACAGGTGTGTAGATACAGTGGTTGACTGGGGTGGGTGGTAACAGGTGTGTAGATACAGTGGTTGACTGGGGTGGGAACAGGTGTGTAGATACAGTGGTTGACTGGGGTGGGTGGGAACAGATGTGTAGATACAGTGGTTGACTGGTGGGTGGGAACAGGTGTGTAGATACAGTGGTTGACTGGGGTGGGTGTGAACAGGTGTGTAGATACAGTGGTTGACTGGGGGTGGGAGCAGGTGTGTAGATACAGTGGTTGACTGGGGTGGGTGGGAACAGGTCTGTAGATACAGTGATTGACTGGGGTGGTGGGAACAGGTGTGTAGATACAGTGGTTGACTGGGCAGTGGAAACAGGTGTGTAGATACAGTGGTTGACTGGGGTGGGAACAGGTGTGTAGATACAGTGGTTGACTGGGGTGGGTGGGTGGGAACAGGTGTGTAGATACAGTGATTGACTGGAGGTGGGAACAAGTGTGTTGATACAGTGGTTGACCAGGGGTGGGAACAGGTGTGTAGATACAGTGGTTGACTGGGGGGTGGGAACAAGTGTGTAGATACAGTGGTTGACCAGGGTGGGAACAGGTGTGTAGATACAGTGGTTGACTGGGGGGTGGGAACAAGTGTGTAGATACAGTGGTTGACCAGGGGTGGGAACAGGTGTGTAGATACAGTGGGTGACTGGGGTCGGAACAGGTGTGTAGATACAGTGGTTGACTGGGGGTGGGAACAAGTGTGTAGATACACTGGTTGACCGGGGTGGGAACAGGTGTGTAGATACAGTGGTTGACTGGGGTGGGTGGGAACAGGTGTGTAGATACAGTGGTTGACTGGGGGGTGGGAACAAGTGTGTAGATACAGTGATTGACTGTGGTGGGAACAGGTGTGTAGATACAGTGGTTGACTGGGGTGGGAACAGGTGTGTAGATACAGTGATTGACTGGGGTGGGAACAGGTGTGTAGATACAGTGGTTGACTGGGGGGTGGGAACAAGTGTGTAGATATACTGGTTGACCGGGGGTGGGAACAGGTGTGTAGATACAGTGGTTGACTGGGGTGGGTGGGAACAGGTGTGTAGATACAGTGGTTGACTGGGTGGTGGGAACAGGTGTGTAGATACAGTGGTTGACTGGGGGTGGGAACAAGTGTGTAGATACAGTGGTTGACTGTGGTGGAACAGGTGTGTTACAGTGGTTGACTGGGGTGGAAACAGGTGTGTAGATACAGTGATTGACTGGGGTGGGAACAGGTGTGTAGATACAGTGGTTGAGGGGGTGGGAACAAGTGTGTAGATACACTGGTTGACGGGGGTGGGAACAGGTGTGTAGATACAGTGGTTGACTGGGGTGGGTGGGAACAGGTGTGTAGATACAGTGGTTGACTGGGGTGGGTGGGAACAGGTGTGTAGATACAGTGGTTGACTGGGGGGTGGGAACAAGTGTGTAGATACAGTGGTTGACTGGGGTGGGAACAGGTGTGTAGATACAGTGGTTGACTGGGGTGGGAACAGGTGTGTAGATACAGTGATTAACTGGGGTGGGAACAGGTGTGTAGATACAGTGGTTGACTGGGGGGTGGGAACAAGTGTGTAGATACACTGGTTGACCGGGGATGGGAACAGGTGTGTAGATACAGTGGTTGACTGGGGTGGGTGGGAACAGGTGTATAGATACAGTGGTTGACTGGGGTGGGTGGGAAGAGGTGTGTAGATACAGTGGTTGACTGGGGTGGGTGGGAACAGGTGTGTAGATACAGTGGTTGACTGGGGTGGGTGGGAACAGGTGTGTAGATACAGTGGTTGACTGGGGTGGGTGGGAACAGGTGTGTAGATACAGTGGTGACTGGGTGGTTGGGAACAGGTGTGTAGATACAGTGGTTGACTGGGGAGGTACTGCTACTTTGTGTGATTGGGAGGCAGCTGCATGAGTGTCGTCTCGGGAGGGAGGGAGGAGGAGGAGATAGTCTGGACTTTCGGGGGGTCCAGCTATACTGAGGTTGCATGGCATGGGGCTGGATGCTGGTCCAGATACAGGGGGGTTGGTCACCTGAATGAAAAGGCTGGGCTATAGGGTGGTGTAGCTCCAGGGAGGTTGCACAACTTGGGGAAAGATGGGTCTGGAAGGGTTTCCAGCTGCATGGAGGATGGTCGGCTGGAAAGGGAAGGGTGATCCTGTGCACGGATACTGGTACTGCTGCAGTCATCTCAGGGGAGATTGGGGATGGGGTGGAGCAAACTACCAGGGTGATGTGTACAGTACTGGCACATTTTGACTATATTTAGCACACTGCACTAAGGCTGGCTGTAGTTAGGACCGTTGCAACGACTTCGTTAATGGACTGTCAAAAGTAGGGAAGTGTGACCTTAGTAACAGGGTTTCAGGTAAGCATTAAGCCATGATGAAGGTGGCATCTAATGGGGATTTAAACCAATTAATGCATGGCTGGGACCATTGTGGCACGAGGCCAAAGGCCAAAAGCCTACAACGGGTCAACCATGCATTAATTCCCCATTAGATGCCACCTTTGAAGTGGCTTAATGTGCTTGTAACATGGTCTGCTAATAGTTATGAATGTTAGAAATATAGATTAATGCCAGCCCAGTGGCGCACGGGGCTGAGGTGCTGGATGTCTCACCTTGTGGCACGCTGGTGACCCGGCTTTGGGAGCGAGCCTGAGTCACCGGAGGTCAGCATGGAGGAAGGAGGGCGGTGCTGGATGGAGCTGCCGAAAGGCAGCTCTCCTCCCCGGGGAGGAGGATGACATCCTTGCTAACGGATGCCCCTGGTGGAGGCAAGGGCTGCGCAAGCAGGGTGCCAAGCGAGACCAATGGAGCGGGCGGAGGAGGGTCGGACTGACAAGTGCATGGCTCCACACGCATGCAACCTTCTCCTGGGGCCCCTCAGAAACAAGGGAGAAATGGAGGAAAAGGACACTGGCGGCAGGATGGCGTACTGACTTTCTCAGATACCACCCCAGACTGGGCGAGGGTAAGCCTCGGAATTCGGGGACAGAGCTGGGGGAGCCATTGATGGGGGCCATACAGGAAGAGTAGAAAGTATAAATAAAAAAAAGAAAAGAAAGAAATATAGATTAACTTTTCAAAGAGATGGTATGCACATGGTATTTCCTTTGTAAATAAATGTTTACTACACTTTGTATTTTGTATTAATTGTCATAGCCTGCTTAGGAAGACTCCAGTACAGTGCTGTTTGTGTTTCGGCATCTATCTCTAACTGATCTGCATATTATTTGACCTTGTCGTGACTGGCTGTCTCCTCTGTCCAGTTCTGGTTCCGCTTTTTGTACCGTGTACTAGTTTATTAATCCTATATGCATTGCTGCATGCAGATATTTCTTTGGCTCCATCACATTTTCCGCTCCGTTACCGTAATAATTAATGCTATTAACTTGCAATTTGATTGTCTGCGTAGTTTTCCCATTGTGCCGCTGTATTATCGCATTGCAATTGTCACGCTGAGTATTTCAATATGGTGCAACTGTTACGAGCAAGTGGGTGGGTGGGAAAGACAAGGTGTTTTCTACACTTTCAGCTTTCACTTTGGAAACACTGCTCTTTTGGGTCCGTGGCTGTCTTAGGTACTTCATATTCAACACGGCATTATTGGTTCAATAATTCCGTGTTAACTACTGTCACGTGAATTCAACGAAGCTGTGTTCTCCTTTGCCTATGTCTTACTTTAGCCATGTTACAAAGCCTAACACCCCACTCCCACTGTTCATGAAATGAACAGCTGTGATGGGTGTGCCTTGGTGTTTCAAATCCTAATGCTCACCCCATTCCAACACTAAATCAGTTAACATGGGTACAGAAGGACAAAATGGGGTGGGGTGGGCATTATGTTTGGAAATGTCAATGGTGACCCATCACAGCTGTTCCTGCATGCACACACGGTGGGGGTGGGGTAATGGTATTAGGAATGGAAGGAAGCCCGGAGGGGTTGGGAACATTTAAGTTCCCATCAAGCCTGTTCCTGCATGCACAGTGTCGGTGGGAGTGGGATGTTAGGCTTAGGAACCCTAAGGTCGTATTTCTGTACTTTAGACAGTCTGCAACCCTAATGGTGCATTAACAAAGAAGTTTTTGCAATGAATTTCCTTACTTTTTCAGATAGTTTATTTGTAGCCTTATTAGTGCAGGGTGAATTATTTTCAACATGTCCTTTTTGGAACCCCACCGCATGAACTCTGCTACTGTCATTTTGTTCATTGGTCCCAGCTTAGTGTGCCTCTCCTGGTTAATCAATTTCCCCTTTTCCTTATAAAACAGTATGCAAGCGTGCTGTGGAACACTCACCAGTAGATGCTCAGGGGTTGAAATTAAGTTTTGCAATTGCAGCCACTAGCCAGCAGGGATAGTGACTGAATGCAGTATCCCCAGTCCCCAAGACTTTTCACTGTCCTGGCCAGCTGGTGTACGTATTGGATTTTGTATCGGACTAGTAAGATTTTCATGTATTTAGCCCTGTGGGCTTGTACTGGAGAAGGCAAGACTTCAGTATGTACACCAAGTGGGTCAGTACAAATGTCTGTGGGGCTACTGCATTTCCCAATCACTAGCCCTGCTGGCTAGTGGCTGCAAAACTTCAACCCCTGCAGTTGTTTGAAACTTAACTCCCTTCCCCCATAAAACAAGTTGTGTTGAGCAGTCTGTGGGTTCTGTAGATTCGCGGGTAGCAGTTTCTTTTACAGCACCCCCTGCTGCACAGAGCTATTCCTGACTCCCAAGGAAGTTTGTCCAAGCAAGCAGTGTCTACACCCGACCGGACTGGACGATTCAAGGAGTGAATGGATGTTAGTCATCATCTTTTTCCATGGTTGCAGTCTATAAAGGTATGTCTGTGCTTGATGTTTATGATTTTGCAAAACACTTTGGGATATGATCAGAATATAACGAGAAAGTCAAAGTTGGTATTTTCAAACAAAACTTATTTTTCAATTTCGTCCAGTGTAGTACGTGCCCTGGTGGTTATATCGTACTACAATACAAAAAGGATCTCAGAAATGCTGCTGTCTGATTACTGGCTTCCAACAGCCTTTCAATAATCCATGTTACCCTGTCATCAGTGTCATGCTGTCGGCTGATGATGCTGTTATTTACAGCCTGCTCTTGGCACGGCACATAGATTGTTCCTGTCGGCATGCTGAATGACTGGAATGATGCATTCTTATTTTTGAACCACAGAAGTAGCATTTTGAAAGTGTTGGTGGTAGAACTGTTTCATCTCAAATCTCAATCTTAATAAGGGAAACATTCACAAAGCCTTGTTGGAATGCTCTTCATAATAGCAATAAGGCGCTCCCAGGAGTATGATTTAAACCAGGTGAGGATGTGCCTCATGCCACATTACACCCCCTCGGGGTGAATAACAAACTGTCAATCAGACTACTGCTCAGGCCTTATTCTGTTTTTTTGTTTTTTTTTATCGTATCCTTATTTTAGCCCCAGTAGCTAGTGGCTCACCGGCAGGGGCATTCAACCACCAACCCTGCCCGCGGGGAGAGCAGCAGGCTCACACGCATGCTGGGGGGGCCAGCATGGTCGTGGCTGATCTTCTGGAGGGCTCTCTGTCCCTTACCAGCCGGACTGGTGCCGCACTCCCCCAGTGCGATTCCACAACAGTTCTGCCCACACTGCAGGGTGCGGCCATCAAGCTGCTCGCTCACGCCCAGCCCTTTTTCTGCTTCTCTGCCCAATGGGAGCATGGATGTGGGTGCAATGACATCTGCGCACAAACAAGAAAATGTCTGCCATGCTTCCTCCCCCTAGACGCACGCATCTGCAGTGCCACCGGCGCGATGTGAGTCCCACCCTATTCCCCAGGACTAGGAGAGCTGTTGTCGGATGCTCGATCCTAGTCCTCCCCTGCCAACCCCCGATGGCCTGGGCTCATTCCCAAACCCGGGTCACCAGCATGGAGTGAGGTGTGGCATCCAACGCCTCAACCTCAGCTCCACACCTCCACCGGGCCAAGGCCTTATTGTTTAAATAATTTTTGGAAAGCGATTACATTTTCCCAGTTGTTGGCTACCCTCTAACAGATGCCTCCCTTAGCGAATTGGTGGGGGGACACAGATCTGAATTCAGACAATCTGCAGTCCATACAGCAAGGCATAGTAGTAGGAGAGCTCAGGTACACTACAAGAGGGGAATTTGCCCTTTTGTTGTCAGCCAGGTGGGTTATGGCAGGGCCAGCAGGCGGTATTTGGTCCGGTAAGAATCTCCTTCTAAGAAGTTAAACATGCTGCTTGGTGATGCTGCTGGTGTGTTTTAAGGTTTAACAAATTTGTCCAAAAACTTTACATTACCATTGCCAAATTTTGTACTAATGACAACATGACTTGATTATAGTTTGTTTCAAATTCTGCTCTTGGTTCAGCTTACTTCTTAGTATTATTAATTCGAGTGTTCTGTTATGCAGTTCTGTTTTTTCTGTGTTGCATATGGGGGCCGGGGGGTGGAAACATTCTGTATTGATACTTCCCATTTATAGTCTAGACATACAGAATGTGCTCTACTCCCCACCCCAGTTACGTGTCGGACAGTGCAAATCTTTTTCGTGCACATGCTCCATATTTTCTTTGTACTACATCATGCATGACGTGCCTCATGTCATCCAAAATTAAGAAGCCAGACACATTTTTCATTGTGAATGTAGTTCAGATAAATGTGCCCATCCACAAAGGGGGGGGCTAGAGAGGAGATGAGGTATTACAGGCCTGTTAGTCTAACGTCCATGGTAGGCAAAGTGATGGAGGGCATTATCAAGGAGAGGCTTGGGGGGGCAGCTACAACAGATGGGGCACCTGGGCGTAGGGCAGCATGGCTTTGTTTTGGGAAGATCATGCCAGACCAACCTTGTGGAGTTCTATGATTGGGTGACGAGTGCCCTGGACCGAAATAAGCCGGTGGACATCCTCTATCTGGACTTCAGCAAGGGTGTAAATCGAGCTCCCAGTAGGGGTGCTGGCTACCAAGCAGACACGAGAGACCATTAGGCCTATTCTGCTGGCTTTTAGTATGTTAGTATGTTAAATATTATGATAGTCAAATCAGAATTACTCAAGTAGACCTCACCTCTATATTTTAATGACAAGAGTTGTGTAGTCAGATTACTGTTCAGTATTAATAACAAAAAAGAATGTAGAAATAGAGCACTGTCACATTGTAGAAGTTGTTGATAATATAAAAGCAACTAATTGAGATGTTTTGTCATCTCATTTGCAGAATTAAATTACAGACTTTTCTTGCATGCCAGATCACAGTACAGTTCAGCTAGCAGGCAGTTAATAAGTTTCACAGCAGTCACTAACTGCGGAAGCATTTGTGTCATCATGGATAAATACATTATAAAACTTAATGCCCACAAGCGCAGATCAACCTCTTTTAATGCCAGTGTTGACAGTGAGAGCAATGTTAATGCCGGTGAAGGTGAAAGCAGTGCAGCAGAATGTCATTCTTCTTTCAATGTACAGTCTCTTCTAATGCCACTGTTGACAGCGAGAGCAATGTTAATGCCGGTGAAGGAGAAAGCAGTGATGCAGAATGTCATTCTTCTTTCAGCGTACAGTCAGACCAGCAGCCGCAGATAGGTA
This sequence comes from Neoceratodus forsteri, assembly GCA_016271365.2. NCBI lineage: Eukaryota > Metazoa > Chordata > Ceratodontiformes > Ceratodontidae > Neoceratodus > Neoceratodus forsteri. The sequence continues at coordinate 543,443,862 of JADMNL010000023.1, forward strand.
TGACAGTCAGGGTAACAGCAGATAGCACTACCCCATGTACATCATGTACAGATAACAGTAGTACAGATGAGTTCAGATTAGTGGGAAGGCAGGAAGCAGCAGGTCATGCATTTCAGCCACACTGGAAGAATACTTTCCCATGGATAGAGTATGACCATACAGTTAAAAAAATATTCTGTACAGTTTGTCGCAAGGCTGCAAATCTGAGTATACCACTTCCAAACACATCGCGGGACAAGGATGCACACAAGGCTTTCATCCAGGCAGGATTTGACAATTTAAAAAAAGCAATACAACGTTTCAACAGTCATCATAAATCCAATTTGCATAGGGCAGCTGTAGCTGCATTGGGTGCTGTGAACAGTGGCATTGATGTCGCCACCTCATGCTCGGAGGGAAAAATGAAGCCAATGAAAGATTCCAGACATGCTCTTTTGAAAATGTTATCTTCACTGTTATATCTGGGCTGTCAAGGTCTTGCAGTATGGGGCCACACTGATGAGGAGTCCAACTTGATTAATCTTCTTCTATTGCGTGCAGATGATGATCTGGTACTAAATTCTTGGCTTGCAAGAACAGGCTACAAATGGATTTCTCATGATGTTGTTAATGAGATGATGTCAATTATGTTGCATGAGGTACTACACTTATTAATGAAGGAGGTTCATGATGCTGGTTTCTATGCTGTAATCTTGGATGAAACTGCAGATATTTCTGTATGAGAACAGATCTCATTTTGTTTTCATATCGTCATGCAGTATCTTCAGGTTGAAGAATTGTTCTTTGGGTTTTACTCAACAACAAGCACCACTGCAGCAGCGCTGTTCTGTATATTGCAGCATGCATTAAAAAGATTCAGCTTCGGCATACAAATGTGCCGTGGGCAGTGTTGTGATGGTGCATCGAATGTTGCTGGTCATCTTCACGGATTGCAAGCTCTCGGTACAGAAACAGAGCCACGGTCATTATATGTTCACTGCCTTGCACATAATTTAAATCTGGCAGTTCAGGATACTGCTCAGAAAATTACGGTGTGTCAAAATGTTCTTTGTTTAATTCGTGAGTTAATAGTCTTCATCATAAATTCTCCTAAATGTCTTGCCTGGTTTGAAAACTTTCAAGACCATGACAGTGTTCGTTTGCAACCATTTTGCCCTACCCAGTGGACACTTCGTGCAGCTTCTTTGCAGTCAGAAAACTCTAATTATGAAGAACTACTTGAATTCCTTGAAGAACTATCACTGAATGATACCAGCGATGCTGGAGTGAAGGCCAATGGATTCCTAATTCAGCTCAGGAAGTTTGACACATTTTTCAACCTCAAACTACTTAATCGTATCTTCTCCCGAATAGAAACCATTAATACTGCTTTACAGAAAACAAACTTGCAGTTCCATCAAGCATCTCATATGATAGAATCTCTGAAAGACCGTATCAAACAACTTTGTGAGGGATTCCCCCAGTTTTACACAAGTACTACTGATTGTGCAGCACAGCTAAATTTGGAAGAGCCATTTGTTCCAAGGCCTAGAAGAATTCCACGCAGCTTGGATGATGGTTCTGCTCCACATATATTCGAGTCTCCAGAGGACCAATACCAGCAACTTTACTTTGAGGTGATAGACAACACCACCACTGCTCTTGATCGTTTCACATCTGTCATATCTGACCATATGACGAAAATAGAAAAGTTTGTGACTGGGCATGCTACTTCTGAGTATATTTCAAATTTCTATAATACAGACTTCAATGCAGCACATCTTGAACTACATCGCGACGTTTCTCGATATTGCAAGACAACGGGATTTCACGGTGGAATCATTCAAGGATGTCTTCAACATGCTTCATGGTGAAAATGCTCATGACTTATGAACACTTCTTCCAGAACTGACACGTTTCATACAGTTGGCTTTAACTATCCCAGTGTCATCTTGTACGTCAGAATGTTCATTTTCTTCACTTTGTCGAATCAAGACTTACTTAAGATCAACCATGGGACAAGCTCGACTTAACCATGTTGCCTTGTTAAACTGTCACAAGTATGTAGCTAAAAAGCTAAACCTAGAGGATGTAGCCAATTAATTCATCATGCAACATACCGTCAGATGCAATACTTTCTACATAGCAAGAGAAAAGAAGTAGTATGCAGGCAGTGTCCATATTTCTCTGTTTGTAGGACACCAAACATATCCTGGTTCCCACTGTTTCAGTTGTAATAATTTTTGGAGATGTCACAACGTTTGTGGACCAGAACTGCTGATAAAGGTTCAACAGCCACATTCTTCAGTTACCTTTTTTGAGTATCCACCAATTTTCACCTGAGCGGAATGCAAACATTGTCTGTATATGAGATGTCCTACTCGGTATATCGCGCACGTTACGTGTACTGTAGGCTTCAAGTTTGTTTGGCTTTCTTTCAGTGACTCAAGTTCTTCACCAGGCAAGTTACTACAAGATGGACTTCAAGGAGCACCATTCATGCTTATTTTGGAAACATCTGCATTATCCTCCAACATTTCAGACTAAGTGGTGGGCTGTCAAGTTTGTTTGGCTTTTCTTCACTGATTCAAGTTGTTCTTCACCAGGCAAGTTACTACATGATGGACTTCAAAGAGCATCTTTCATGCTTATTTTGGAAACCTCTGCATTATCCTCCAACATTTCAGACTCCATGGTGGGCTGTCAACTAACACTTGGGCTTTTCCTCACTGGTTCAAGTTCTTCACCAGGCAAGTTACTACATGATGGACTTCAAAGAGCACCATTCATGCTTATTTTGGAAACATCTGCATTGTCCTCCAGCATTTCAGACTCCGTGGTGGGCTGTTAAGTTTGTTTGGCTTTCCTTCAGTGATTCAAGTTGCTCTTCACCAAGCAAGGTACTACATTGTCATGGACTTGTAAGAACACCTGTGCCATCGCCATGCTCATTATCAAATATTTCAGCCTCCCCACCCACCCACCCAGCAGCACCTCATTACCTCAAAATTACTTCAGAAGTCCTCTTGTTGGAAAGGCTGTGACTTGACCCACAAGATTTGATACTAGTCTCTGTATTACAGACACTGTTATCCCAGCACTTGCTGACGCACTTCACCACACCACACTAGTGTAGTGTCCCTGCAGATGCAGATCTGTTTGGACACTTTACCTAGCATACTGAGACAGATTCTGTTTCAACAGATCCTGCTGGGACACGTCCATTCACCATACAGAGACACCTAGTTTACCAGCACAGACAGCCAGCAGCAGATGCTGTCTGAGGTGAGGTCTGCTACCACAAGTGCCATTGTCCCAGCAGATGCAAATTTTGCAATGCCTCAAGTAACAGAACCTTGGCATAGTCTGAAGCTTGGACACTAGTGCCTGTGTTGAAGAAATGGCAAGTGCACCAGCATCTGATGGAGGTGGCTGTAGGACAGTACTGTCTGTGCTAGGTAGGGTGTCACAGCAGATGCAGATATGCTTGGTCACTAGTACCTACCTGATCTAAGGTAATCTGCTACCATCAGCTGGGGGGACACTTGTACCTATAGTGAAGTGAAGGATGTTGCGCAGCATGACTGCAGTGACAGTCGTCTCTTACAGAAACTACAACCAAAGCTGCTGGCACAGCATGCTTCCTTCCTATAAATTCTTGCAGACTCAGAGATTGAAAACATCTTTGATTGGAGGAGGTGGCCACCCCATCCCTCACCTTTCCTGAGCTCCAATTTCAGCAGGCACTACTGTGGTGCTCCACAGCTTTGTGCATCCATTCATGGTCACAACCAAGCAGAGCAGAGGCTGAATGTTGCACCAGTAACAGCCATCTGACTGTCTGGGTGCAGCAGGGGTTCAGCATGTGCAACACTGTTACATCACACACCTGTAGCATCGCACAGGTGCCAGCCTAAGGGGGGAGTTTATGCACCAGTGAACTGCCTTAACAGCATACAGGAGCCCAAAGTCAGACCTCTTCCCCATGTTGATCCCCACTGGTGACACGGTGCGGGGAATGGTGGTTAGAGTTGGGCCCTAGGATGCCAGAAAGACTTGAGCTGGTGGCAACGTACTTAATGGCAAACAGGAGCCCGCAAACCTCTTCCCACACTAATCTCCACTGGTAACACAGTGGGGGGAGTGATAGCTGGAGTTGGGGCACAAGGACGCCCGAAGGCTGGAGGCTGGAGCTACTTGCAACCGCTGGGTCTTATCACCTATACGTGGGGAAGTTTGAAATTCTGCTGCTTTACCATGATAATAATGGGGCTTTTTTTGTAACCAAATATGATATTTTGTGACTCTATGCTGGAGACAGTGGTGCCTACTCTACTTGAGGACCAGGAACGGGAAGGGAACATGTGGCTGGCTCCTCCAATGAAAGCAGGATTTACAATCTCTGCGGCTATTTAAAACATCTGCTGGGGGGGGCGGCCTTAAGTAAAGCACTGAAAATTGATCTTTAATAGCCTACAAGCAACACTAATTTGACAGTCACATGAACACTCGACTGCATCTGCTGCACTGTCACTGTTTGTAACTGGACAGAGTAATGGACACCCTCAAAAAGTCAATGCTAACTACATCAGCCTAAGACTTTTATCATGATGAGATCACTTATATTACGGGATTTGACAGAAATGTCTTCACACTGGACAACAGCTGCCATAGACCACTGATGCTGAGTTGAAGTACGGAAGCTGCAGACTCATCTTGAGAAGCTGCTACCACAGCATTAATCGACATCATATCAAGGTACGTATGCATCAACTGATGCAGTCTAGAGTTAGACACATTCATTGTTTAATGACAACATTATTAATGCTATATCAACGCTCTTATTACAACAGAAGTAAGCTGAACCACAATAATACAGGCAAGTTTTGGTACCATTTCTATATTTTTATGGTGCAGTTTATACTGTGCGATCTGTTAAGTATAACCCTCAAAATGCACCACAGAACACCAAAAATGCCAAAGCTTCAAACCCCCGGGCATTAGTTGAGCCCCCGGGAAAAACAAAAGTCGGCTCCTATGGAGGCAGGGACTGGGAGAATTAAGAAAGCCTTTAATTTGACCGCCAGTGAGGGTGTCTAGCTGCTGAGCTGTGGGGGGGGGTCAGCTGCAGGAGTGGGGTCTTGCTACAAGAATGGGGGGGCTGGTCCCATATAGCCCCAATTGTCTCTGTATGAGGGATGCCCCTAATTTTACCCTCATTTAGGAGGCAGTATAGTGCTGTGGTTTAGGGCACTGAGCTGCAAAGCTGGAACTTCGAAACATAGAAAATGTCAGCAGATAAGGATGTCAGGCCCTTCCAGTCTGCCCAAAAGCCCTACACTAGTTTGTGGCCTCTGACCCTAACTGGTCAATGGCTTTTCACCCCACCTTCCCACCTCTAAGGTACCCTTATGCCTGTCCCATGCATGTTTAAAACCCTCCACTGTGCTCGCCCCCACCACCTCCTGTGGCAGTCTATTCCATGTTTCCACCACCCTCTCCATGAAGAAAAATTTCCTCACATTTTCCCTCAGCCTGCCACCTTCCAATGTCATATCATGCCCCCTTGTTCTTGTCCATCTCTTATATTGGAAGATGTCTCCCCCTGCACCTTGTTGATGCCCTTAAGGTGCTTGAATGTTTCTATCATGTTCCCTGATCCCTCCTCTCCTCCAGCAAGTTCATATTGAGGTCCTTTAATCTCTCCTCATATGTTTTGTGGTGCAATCCCTGTACCATCTTGGTCACCCTTCTCTGGACCACCTCTACCCTGTCAATGTCCTTGCGAAGGTCTGGCCTCCAGAATTGCACACAATACTCTAGGTGAGGCCTCACTAGTGTTTTATACAATGGCATCACCACCTCCCATCTTCTGCTAATGGCACCCCAGCTTGCCACTGGCCCTCGCTGCAGCCTTTGTACTCTGCATTGACACCTTTAGGTCATCTGAAATGATAACAACCCAGGTCTCTTTCTTCCTTGGCGATCGTCAACACCATCCCCTCATCCTGTAGCTCCCCCGAGGGTTCCTCCTTCCCAGGTGCATTATTTTGCATGTCTTTGAACTGAACCTCAGTTGCCACAGCTCAGGCCATTTTTCAAGCTTCCCCAGGTCCCTCCTCATTCTCTCCTCCACGTCCGGAGTATCCACCCTGTTGCAGATCTTGGTATCATCTGCAAACAGGCAGATCTTTCCCTTCAGTCCTACTGCAATGTTACTAATGAAGACATTAAACAGGACTGGCCCAAGGACTGATCCCTGCAGTACCCTGCTGGTCACCCTCTTGTCCCCTGATTGGATCCCATTTACCACCACCCTCTGCTACCTGTCCGTTAGCCAATTTCTAACCCAGTTTACCATCTTGTGCCCTATGCCCAGACTACTAATTTTGTTGAGCAGCCCTTTATGTGGGACAATGTCGAAGGCTTTGCTGAAATCGAGGTAGGTGACATCTACCCCCCCAATTTACCTCCTTTGTCACCCAGTCACAAAAGTCTATCAGATTCATCTGACACAATCTTTCTGCTGTGAATCCATGTTGCCTTGGATCCTGGGCACTGCTGGATTCCAAGTGTGCCACTATTCTTTCTTTAAGCAGTGCCTCCATGATCTTACCCACTACTGAGGTAAGGCTGACCAGCCTATAGTTTCCTGCCTCCTCCCTACTACCACTTTTGTGTATAGGGACTACATGAGTCCTCTTTCAGTCCTCTGGAACCACTCCTGTGTTGAGTGGCTTGGTGAACAGTGCTGCCAGAAGCGCTGCTAGCTCTCTTTGAAGCTCCCTTAATATCCTCGGGTGTATGCCATTTGGCCCCATTGCTTTGTTCACCTTGTTTTATGAGCTCCTCCAGGACTCTCTCCACTGTGAATGGACTTGTGTTTACCTCTGGCCCCCTTCGTGTCTGTTACCCAGCTGTAGTCCCTGACTGTCCCCCTCTTTAGTGAATACTGAACAGAAGTATTTGTTCAGTATTTCCACCTTTTCCATGTCTCCCTCCTAACACTCCCCTTTATCTCCTTTGAGCCTTACAATCCCCCCGGTTTTCCTTCTTTTGCTAATGTACCTATAGACTGCTTTGTCCCCTTCCTTCACTGTCTGTGCTAATCTTTCTTCAGTCTGCACCTTTGCTCACCTAACAGCCTTCCCTGCTTCCCTTAGATTCCTTTGTTACACCTCTCTGTCCCCCTCCCTTCAAGCCTCCTTATATTTCTTGAAACCTGCCCTTTTGCCCCTTACCTTGTCTGCCACCTCTCTCGAGAACCACTGTGGTTTCCTTCCTCTCTTGCCATTATTTACCAACCTGATGCATTGGCTCATCACCTCCTCTATGGCTCCCTTTAGTTGTTCCCACTGCTCCTCAACTACCCCTTCTGCCTCCCTTCTCATCAATACCTCTTTGATACAACTCCCCATTTTAGTTAAATCTGCCCTCCTAAAATCTAAGACCTTTGTCTTTGTGTGACTAGACTGTGTCTCTATCCCTATGCTAAACCACACCATGTGATAGTTGCTGGAACTCAGTTGACCTGCCACCTGGATGTCTGTGATTCTGCCCCCATTGGTCAGTACTAGGTCCAGAGTCCTGGTGGGATCGGTCACAAGCTTAGGCCTGCTCCCTGTAGGGAATCCAGAATGTCTCTGCTCCTGGTTGAATCAGCTGCTGGGATGGCCCAGTCCACGTCTGAGATATTGAAATCACCCAGCAGTAATGCCTCACCTTTTGCTGCCATCGCATGAATTTGATCCCCTAGATCCCTATCCAACTCCTCCCCCTGTGCTGGAGGCCTGTAGATCACCCCTGCTTGGATTGCGGTGCCGTTGCCTGGCTCAAGGGTGACCCACACTGCCTCAGCCTCACCCTGTCTACCCAGTACCTCCGTTGCCTTTATACCCTCCCTAATGTACATAGCCACCCCGTCCTTCCTGAATAGAGCATACCCCAGTACATTAACATCCCAGTCATGATTGTGGTGTACCAGGTCTCTGTTACATAGAAACATAGACTCTGTTGGCAGATTAGGACCATACAGTCTAGCCTAGTCTGCCCATTTCCCTACTTGGTTTGGCAATCCCTAATCTTATCTGGGCTGCCTTTCCCCCACTCTGCTGTATAGCAGGGTGCCTTTATGCTTATCTCATGCACTTTTGAATCCTGGTACTGTTTTTGCTTCCACCACCTCCGCTGGTAGGTTGTTCCATGGATCCATCACCCTCTCTGTGAAAAAATACTTCCTAGCATTCCCCCTAAGCCTCCCTCCCTCCCTCCAGCCTCATGTTATGTCCCCTTGTCCTTGTGCACTTTCATCTCTGAAATATGCTCCCCTCCTGTACTCGGTTTATTCCTGTAAGGTATTTGAAAGTCTCTATCATATCCCTTCTCTCCCTTCTCTCTTCCAGTGAATAGATGTTAAGTTCCCTGAGTCTTTCCACATAAGGTTTGTGGTGCAGTGCATGTATCATTTTTGTTGCTCTTCTCTGAACTGCTTCCATTCTGTCTATGTCCTTCCTGAGATGCGGTCTCCAGAACTGGACACAGTATTCCAGATGAGGCCTCACCAGTGATCTATACAGTGGCATCACCACTTCACTCCTACTGGTTATGCCCCTTCCTATGCACCCCAGCATTCTGTTTTCCTTCCCCACTGCTTTTTCACATAGTTTAGCTGACTTCAGGTCATCGGATATGATAACCCCATGTTTCTCTCCCTACTTGTTGTGGCTAGAACCTGCCCCCCATCCTGCATTCCTCTCTTGGGTTTCTGTGTCCCAGGTGCATAATCTTGCACTTCTTAGCGCTGAAACCCAACTGCCAAACCCTTGACCATTCCTCAAGTAGACTTAGGTCATTTCTCATTTTATCTAGCCCCTCCTGTGTATTGACTCCGTTACAGATCTTGGTGTCATCCGCAAACAGGCATACTTTCTCCTCTAGTCCCTCTGTAATGTCGCTTATGAAGACATTGAATAGAACTGGACCCAGCACCAATCCCTGTGGAACCCCACTGGTCACTTCCCCCTCTTCTGATTTTATGCCATTTACTACCACCCTCTGGGTCCTGCCTTTTAGCCAGTTATCAACCCATTATACCACTTTAGAGCCCACTCCCAGATTCCCCAGTTTGCTAAGCAACCTTCTATGAGGAACGGTGTCGAAGGCCTTACTGAAATCCAGGTAGGCCACATCCACCACCCCTCCCTGATCCACCACCCTGGTCACCCAGTCAAAGAAATCAATAAGATTAGTCTGACAGGAGCTACCCTCAATTAATCCATGATGCCTTGGGTCTTTTGCACTGCTTGACTCCAGGTCCTTCATTACCCTCTCCTTAAGCAGGGACTCCAATAGCTTCCCCACCACTGAGGTCAGGCTTACAGGTCTGTAATTGCCTACCTCCTCCCTACTTCCAGTCCTGTGCAGGGGAACCACCTCTGCCTTCCTCCAGTCCCCAGGTACCTCCCCCATCTCTAGCAATTGGTTGAAGAGGGTTGTCAGAGGACCTGCTAGGACTTCTCTGAGTTCCTTCAACACTCTAGGGTGAATCCCGTCTGGTCCCATTGCCTTGTCTGTCTTTACTTTTCCTAGTTCCTCCAAGACTCTATCCACTGTAAATGGTCTGGTGTCCACCCCTCCCCCCCGTACATATTTCCTCATGAGTCTTGGATCCTCCCCTGCCTCTTCCTTGGTAAATACTGAGCAAAAATATTTGTTCAGTACCTCAGCTTTTTCAAGGTCATCCTCCACCCTCCCACCCTCTCCCTTCTTTAGCCTAACAATACTATTTCTGGTCTTCTTCCTCTCGCTAATATAACAGAAGAAGGTTTCGTCCCCCTTCTTAATAGCCTGTGCTATTCTTTCCTCTGTTCTTGCCTTAGCCTCTCTGACAGCTTTCCAGCTTCTCTCTGCTTCTCCAGATATTTCAGTCTGTCTTCTTCTTTCTGTCTCTCTTTGTATTTCCTGAATGCCTTACTTTTTTCTTGCACTTTCTCGGCTACTGACTTAGAGAACCACGGTGGCCACTTCTTTCTTTTGCTTTTGCTAAGCAATCTGACACATTGACTTGTCACTCCTGCTATGGATCTCTTGAGCCTAAGCCACTGTTCTTTAACCCCTCCCACTGTATCTTCTGCTGCCAGGGCAATTCTGAGCTGTTCCCCATCTTCACGAAGTTGGCCTTCCGGAAATCTAGGACCTTAATCTTTGAATGGCTTTCTTCTGCCAACATGTTGACTCTAAGCCACACAGTTCAGTGGTCACCGGTACCAAGGAGATTGCCCACCTCAACATCCATGAGTCTGTCCCCATTTGTCAGCACTAAGTCCAATACAGCCCCTTCCCTGGTGGGCTCAATCACACACTGCCTTAGGTTTGCCCCTTACATGGCAGACATGAGGTCCTGCTCCTTGATGTACTTGCAGTCTGGGTATTCCAATTTGCATCCAGCATGTTGAAGTCACCCATTAGTAGTACTTCCCCTTTGGCTGCCATATTATGGATGGCCTCCACTAATACTAGATCTATATCCTCCCCCTGCGCGAGAGGCCTGTAAACTACTCCAGCACTGGTGGTTGTTTTGTTCCTTGACTCCAGAGTGACCCACAATGCCTCTGCTTCTTCCCTGGATCCCTGAGCCTCCATAACTTTAATCCCTTCCTTTATATACAAAGCAACCCCTCCTCCCCTTTATCCCATCCTATCCTTTCTAAAAAGTGTATATCCTGGTATGGCTGCATCCCAGTCATGGTTCCCTGCATACCATGTCTCCGTAATAGCCACAATGTCCAGGTTTGTGTCTGCTATCAGTGCTGTTTGGTCTGGGATTTAGTTTCCCAGACTGCGGGCATTTGTGCACATGACCTTCCACTCTGTGTACCCCCTTAATGTTCCTTGTTTATTGGTCTTTGCCCTGCATCACATTAGTGATGTACCGTCCATTCTCTCCCCCATTGTAACCATGGGAATTTTACGGTTAGGTATTATGCTAATTATTAGGTCCTCACTGCTTTCAGTTATGTCCTGGGGGGGGCTATAATAATCCCCTTGACTGTCTATGCCTCTCTCCTTGGTAAGTTTAAATGATCACTAAGGATGCACTTAAACTTCTGAGAGGATATCTTTGCTTCCCCTGGATAGATGCAGGCCATCTGGAGAATATAGTCCTTCATCCCTCCAGGTGAGGTTCCAGTCCCCAATGAAGCCATACCCCATCTCGCCACACCATTTCTTCAGCATTTTGTTGAATTCAGTGATGTGGATGTCCCTCCCTTCCCCCTTGCCGTTAACAGGTAGCACTTCCGAGAAGGTGACAGAGTATGCTACTTGCCCAAGACTCCTCCCCAGCTCCCTGAACTCTTCCTGTACTCTTCGTACATCTACTCCCTCTCTAGCCAGATCATTAGTCCTCAAGTGAATAATGACATCCAGCTCACCCTCCTTGCTATCACCCTTGCAATCCTAAGGATTCGCTTGCCCTCCTTCTGAACTGTGCCTCCAGGTAGGCACATTATCTCCCTCTCACCATTGTTACCTGACCTCAGCTCAATCCCTCGCACAATGGAGTCCCCAACCTGGATTTGCTTCCTCCTCCTGTGTGTTCTCCTTGTGTCTGCCCTTGGGGTTCCATCCTGGATGACCCCCCCCAGCCCCATGGTGTTCACTTCTGGAGATGCTGTGCAATCTCTATGCTCTGCCAGGATGGCATATGAGTTGTGAAGTGCCACCGACTGGGGGATGTGCCTCTGTGCTGCCTCCCGCACCCTCCCAGAGCCCACCGTAGTCCATCCTTCCCTCCTTCTTGGCAACCTCTGCGGGAGCAGAGGTGGACATGGTGGTCTCTGTATGGGGGGATGGTCACCTGTATCCTCACCAACTCTGCTCGGAGTCCAGCTACCTCTTCCCGCAACACAGAGAGCTGCCTGCAGATAGGGCAGCACCGCAGTGTCCAGAAGGTCTTTCTGAACACTGCTGCCCCACAACTGCTGCAAAGCACCACACCCATCATCTTCCTTCTTCTTTCCTTGCCCTAAATGCCCCTTATCACCCTGTACCCTCTGCTGCTCTTTTCTTCTATACCATGTCCAGTGCCCAGCTACATATATTTGTACTGTCAATACTCTTTAGTGGTATAATGTATCAAGGAATGTAGATTTATGTCAGGGTGTGGTGTGTGCTTATGTTGTGTACTGAAATAAGATGGCTAACAGTGTGTGTATGCAGGGTTATTGCTGCTATGTCCCGGTCTGCCTATACTAACAATGCTTCCAGGTCTGGGATTTTATTTCCCAGGCTGCGAGCATTTGTAACCATGGCCTTCCATCATTTGCTGCCTATCTGCTCTCTACTCATGCCTTTGCTCCTCTGCTTTCTTCCCTCCCATCAGTTTACCTTTTTATGCTACCTTCCTACCTCTGCCTTTCACTCTTTGTCTAATTTAGGCAATACTGTCCACATCTTGCCTTTCTGCTCCTCCTTTTTGGCTTATCTATCTTGTGGGGGTGAGTTGCTAGTCTCCCTGTTCACGTTGCCCCCCCCAGCTAGTTTAAACTTTCAGCAAGGAAGCAATTAAACCATTCATTTAGGATTGCCTTCCCCTTCCTGGATAGATGCAGTCCATCACTTGAGTACAGGGCCACATGTTTCCAGGTGGGTCCCCAGTCCCTAATAAAGCCATACCTTTTCTCACTGCACCAGCCCCTCAACCATGTGCTGAAGCTTCTGATACAGAGATTCCCATCCTCCCCCCTGCTGTGGACCAGCAGCACCTCCAAAAATGTCTGAGGGGCTTGCTACCTTCCCCAGCTGCCCTCCCAACTCTTTGAAATCCTCCTGCACCTGCTCCACACTTGTCCTGTCCTTGGATAAGTCTTCCGTCCCCAGATGGACAATGACCTCCACCTCCCCTCTCCTTGCCACTGCCTTAGTGATCTTCTGGATCCGCTCCCCCTCCCTCTGAGCTGTGCCTCCTGGGAGGCACTTAACCTCCCTTTCCTCCCTGCTGTCCTTGCCCAGACCCATTCCCCAGACTATTGAGTCCCCCATCAGGAGTAACTTCTTCTTCCCCTGGTGTCCTCTTCCTCGCCCCACTGGGTCTCCCTTCTGGAGGACCCTCACATCCTCCTGGTCGCAGCCTCAGGTTCCCTTGCAGGACTCTCCCACTCCTCCAAGACAGTGTAGGAGTTCTTAAGCTTGACTGGATAGGGGATGTGTCTCTGTCCCCCTCCCTGAACCTCCCTGAGCCCACCGTAGTCCATCCTGCCATCTGCCTGGGCAGCTGTTGTGGCAATGGCTGGTAACATGTGGCCTCTGGGTGGGGATGAAGGTCACCAGTACTCCTGCCAGCTCAGCCCAGAGACTGGTCACCTCCACCCTCAGCCCAAAGAGCTGCCTGCACATGGGGCAGCACCGCAGTACCCAGAACATCCTCCTGAAGACTGCTGCTCCGCATCCAGTGCACTGCACCACTCCCTGCATCATCTCCCTTTAATCTGCCTGTATTGCCTCCTTTAATACTATCTAAGCCCTCCTGCCACTCCGCATCCAGTGCACTGCACCACTCCCTGCATCATCTCCCTTTAATCTGTCTGTATTGGCTCCTTTAATACTGTCTAACCCCTCCTGCTGCTCCGCATCCAGTGCACTGCACCACTCCCTGCATCATCTCCATTTAATCTGTCTGTATTGGCTCTTTAATACTGTCTAACCCCTCCTGCTGCTCCGCATCCGGTGCACTGCACCACTCCCTGCATCATCTCCCTTTAATCTGTCTGTATTCCCCTCTTTTAATACTGTCTAACCCCTCCTGCTGCTCCGCATCCGGTGCACTGCACCACTCCCTGCATCATCTCCCTTTAATCTGTCTGTATTGCCTCCTTTGATACTGTCTAACCCCCCCGTTGCTCGTTAGCCTCTCCGTTTTATTTGCTTAGGCTGTTGTTGTTTTGTTTCTTCTCTTCTTCTTTTGCTTTCTCTTTCCTTCCTCTTCCTCCTCCCCTTCTGTGGACTAGTACTTCCTGGTTGGAGGCAGGATGATGTACCTTTACCTTATTATTTTTTTTTTAATTGAAAGGCTCGGCCTGCACTTCAAAGGACAAGCAGCCAGCCACTCCCCCTTCCTGAGCAATATAAGCAGTTTCTCCCAGCCTCCTTCCGAAGCACTTCTGTCTTTGCAGCTGGAGGCTCTGTTGGTCTGTCATTTCCTTTGCAGTCTGCTGGGGCTTGCCCCCCCCTTGCTGTGTTTTGGCCTCTGCTTGTTTTATGTTTTATTCTGGACTTATGTTTTCTGTTCTCCTGCATTTGGTTTGTATTGCTTACCTCCGGCTGTGTACTTCTTTATGTCACTTGTTCCCTGTTCTTCTGTGTTCATGTGTTTTTTGTTTTGCATTCTTTTGGCTTCTGTTTCTAGAATCCGTTGTCTTTGCTTGTATTTTGCAAATCCTGAGCTCGTGCTAATTTTCTCCCATTTACTCACAAGTGCACCTGCAATTGTTACCTGTGTTTCAGGTCAGAGCTGCCTCCCTGCTTCTGCTCCTAATGCTCTATACAACATGTGCTCACTATGAAAGGAATCTGCTTCTGTTGTCTCAGTGCTTATCCACCTTAATTGCTTTCACCTGGTTCAGGCTCACTCTGCAACCTGGTCCACAGAACTCAATCTTGCTTCCTGAACTAAAATCAAGAAAATCATTGCTGCTGTTTCAGCACGTTGGCATTGCAGCTATAGTTAATTGCCACTGGGTGCTGCTCGTTTATTTTGCACACTGCTTTATTATGCTCTGGAGGTCAGCTCGGCTACTGCTCTTGCTGTAAACTAGTTTTAAATGCTGCATGTGGGTCACAGCCTTTCCCAATGTTTCCTTTTTTTTCTTATGGTGGGGGACTGGAGGGTGTTGCTGAAGGGCCATGGCCCCGTGTGGCCTATTGCCTCATGTTCGAATCCTGCCTCCACTGCTAAAATCCTCCAAGAATGATGTCACTTTTTTTTTTATTTCTTTATGGTCCTGCACCTGGCCCCCTTCCATCTGGCCCTCCCAGCCCAGTCACCCCAGCATCCACTGGGATTACCTCTCTTGCACTAGTGAGGTGCCAGCTAGCCGAGTGTGGAGCCTGCAAGGGACCAGCTTCATCCTGCCGGCCGACGTTTTTATCCTCCATTTTCTGATTCCCCCTTCCCTGAGCAGGGTGGCGTGCAATGACACCAATGGCCGAGCCATTCATGTTTCCATATGTGGCATGATGGGCATCTGCCCTGCATCCACCCTCATGTGTGGGCCCACTGTGCCAGCCCCCAGTCACCACTAGGGATCAGGCAGGCAGTGGACTCTGTCCCCACCCCTCTCTGGGAGAGGAGAGCTGTCCTTCAGATGCTCAATCCTCTCCTTTCCCAGCCAACCCCCAGCAGCCCACTCACACTGCGAACACGGGTCACCAGCATAGCAGGAGGTAAGGCATGGTTCCTCAGCCCTCCACACCATTGGGCAAGCTATTATGTCACCTTTTAATTGGCTTCCTTAATGGGACTTGGTTGATTTGCCCCTGCTAATCCTGTATTTACTGTAATAAAGCTTCTGCAAACTAAATAACTTCAGTATACTAAATAACTGAATAAATAAATGAATGAATGCATACATAATAAATACGCACATGGATAAATAGACATGCCAACCTTATCCATTAGTTCCTTGGCACAGGGCTCATCCTGTAGCCGACGGTCTCACTCTGCACCCTGAAGTCTGCATCTTGAGCATGCGAAGCTTGGAGCAGGGTCCTTCTCACCTGGCCCATAGGTGGGAATATCCTCACTCTGGGTGGTCCTTCAGTCGTCAACCATACCAATGGCACCTCAAGTTGTAGAATTTAAGACTTCAGTGATGAAGGGGTGGGACTCTCCCTGAGGGTCCCTTTGGCTGCCCAAGTGGGTTGAGAGGCACCCTTCCAAGCTATCTCCCTACGACCACCTCTGGTTCACCTGGTTTGTTCTTAGATCTGTAGGCCGGGTGAGTGCCTCGGTGGTTGTTGCGCTCCTCCTCCTCCCAACTTGGAGGTGGCTTGTTGCAAACCAAACCAGTTCGCAACCCTTCACAGTGTTCCTGTTAGAAGGCTAGAGTGAGAGCTTCCCTCCAAACTGGAACATTTTCCACCCCCTTTCACTGGGCTTTCCAAATTGCAGTAGCAGAGGCATCACTAACTACATTATCCCACGCCTGGAGGGAAGGTGACTTAGGCCTTGCATCCCCAGAGAGTTCCTCCTCAAAGGTTTTTTTTTTCTCTCCTCACCTGTTAACATACATAGAGAATCCCAGAACAAAGGAACTTTTAACATCAACTTCTACTCCCCCCCAAACAGATAAGGGAGAGAGTAACACAAGTAACTATTTTCTATAATGTCTTTAACTTAGCTATTCAACAGACCAACAGCTATTTGGCTGAACAAAAACAATGTGTGGCTATTAGAGCAGAAATGTCAGATTTTGGGGATGTAAATTGGGGGGGTTCCTCAGGGATCGATTTTGGGCCCCCTTATGTTTAATGTTTATGTCAACAATTTGGTACAAACCACTAAGCATGGGGAAATTAGAATGTATGCAGATGATACAGTGTTATTAGTCTCAGCTAATAATATAGGAGAATTGGAACAGAAACTCAAGGGGAATTTGTATCAATAGGAAAAATGGATGAGTGATTCCAGATTGCTTTTAAGTCCTAAAAAAACCCAGTGTATGATTTTTTGCTCGGGTCAAGAAGAGAGTGGCCTACGATTGCACATCCAACTATCAAACGGTACTAAAGTGAAACAGGTTAATGGATATAGATACTTGGGTGTGCAAATGGATTCCCACTTGACTTTTAAAGAACATATTAATAGTCAAGCTAGAAAGGTAAATGAAAGGTTGGGGGCCCTAAGAAGAGTGGCGGGAGTATTCTGAAAGGAAGTTAGAGCGAAGCTCGTTAAGCAGATGTTGTTACCAGTTTTAGAATATGGAACACCCCTTTATATGAATTCTGCCCAAATACTATTAAATAAGGTAAATCAAGTATACTACAGACTGGGCAAATTTACAACTAGGGATAAAAACAGAACATATCATTGTATAGTTTATAATCAGTTACATTGGTTAAATCCAGAAGCACAAAGAATCTACATATGGCTATTTGTCATAAAATTATAAACACCAAAAATTATCATCCCCTAGCAAAATCTGTTATGTTCCATCAACTAAAGGATTTGAGATACCCAATAAGGGAATTGAATGACAAAATTCCAATGTTAAAATATCACAACAAACTTGGAGAGACAAAGTTACAAAATAAAATAGCCAGACATTGGAACAAACTACCAGTACACTTAAGGAACATAAATAATCTGCCTATTTTTAAAATTGCACTTAAGAAATACTTGCAGATTGATTGTACATGTTAAGTAAGTTGATGATTTACAATGTGTAGACTTGTTGTATGAACATTGTATGTTATAGTTTGTTTTAAGGATGTTTGTATGGTATTTGTTCTTTTTATTATATTCATTTGTATTTAAAGAACACAGGACTTTAGTTGAAAACAGGGCCTCGGTCCTAATCTATATGTTCCTGTATAAAAATAAACGTTTTATCATCATCATCAAAAGCTGATAAGATGAATCATGTTCATTTTGGTAGCTGACAGAAGGAAAATGTTCATCAACAAGAATCAAAGAGTACTGTGCAATCTTGTAAAGGTAGTTAGCTGTAACCACCATAAGCGGGCGAGAATAATCAGGTGTGGTCCTCAGCATCAGAGCCACAATCTTCATCTTGAACCGGTGGGCGACTGACCCTCTTCTGAGTCCACTTCAAAGCATCTGCAGGATCTGTAAAGATGTAGATCTTGCTCTGGTGAACAATATGAGAACACCATGCTATGCAGGATGTCTGCTTCATGCAGCAGGGACCAGACCACATCGAAACATTTTTTCTTCTGCCTCATAGCAAAGCTGAGGTCTGGGTAAATATGAATCTGTTGGCCATCCTGCAATAGAGTTTTAGTCTTCCTGGCCAAGGCTAAGATGAAATACGTCATTCCCACACCATCTGTCATGGCTACTATAGCATGTTGTGCCTCTGGGTTGTCAGGTCTCTTTCATAGAGTCACTCTTTATGCTTTCTGCAGGACAATCTGTTTGCTCTGTGCTTCCTCCCAAAGTTGTTGCTCAAGCCATTCTTTTAAGAAAAATAGAAGGTGGTCACCTTCTGACCCCTTTGGCATTCCAATGAAGCATAAATTGGCTGAGCGAGCTTGGTTTTCAAGGAAATCAAGGCGAGACTGCAAGTGGTGATTTTCTTTGATGACATTCGCCACTGCCCCATAGCTACATCAGAATGCTTATTAGCTTCAATAGTCTCTGTTTTCATCAAGTCCAATGATGTTTCTAACACCACTACTCTGTTTGTTAGGGTGACAAATTTTTCGCCAAGTCCAGTAACTATGTAGATTAATTTATTAATTTTGAGACCCAAAGTCTGGAGAGTTTCTTCTTCTTCTTCTGATGATTCCCCCACAAGTGGTAACTTGCTCCCGGCCGACTGCGTGGACAGAGGTGCTGATAAAAGTTTGCTCTTAGTTCCGTCTGTTTGAGGTTTCTCCTTCTGTGACTTTCCCATGTTGATATATAAGCTTTCTAGCACCAGACAATATCAAAAATAGACTGCAGGTCTCCCAAAAGAAAGCTTTTAAAGTTGATAAAAAGAAACAATAAGCTGTGTCCTAATTCAGTGCTGTCGTCTCACTTGGGCTCGGCAGCGCCCCCTCCCACTTTTACCTTATTTAAAGTAACGCTGCCCGTTACCTTTTTGCACAAAGTTGTTCAATATACTGTGTTGAATCTAATAACATGCGGTGCCCACCCACAAAGGTGTACACTATAAGAGGCAATTGTTCACAACATGCTTACTCCTATCAATAGACTCCCAATAGACTTTGTGAGCATACATATTATTATAACACAGATTGACTCCAGATATCTAACTGTTATCCTAGATTATGTAGCACTGCCTTTCTGCCTTCTGTGATTCACCCCATCCTGTCCCAGTTTAGAGCAGGAAGGTGTCGCACATTCTTGCGTAAGCCTATATAAGCTGGGGTGGGGGAGGAGAGGCTTGGGTTGGGCAAACCACCTGGTCCTGCACTAAGAAACAATCAGACAAAAATATATAACAGAAATATCAAGCTCTGTGACTTCCCTTGTGCTGCATTCAAAATCAAACAGTTCCAAGCTCTGTGACTTCCCTCATGCTGCTTTCAAAATCAAATAGTTCCAAACTCTGTCACTTCTCTTGTGCTGCTTTCAAAATCAATTAATTCCAAGTTCTGTGACTCACCTCATGCTGCTTTCAAAATCAAATAGTTCCAAACTCTGTCACTTACCTCAAGCTGCTTTCAAAATCAATTAATTCCAAGCTCTGTCACTTCCCTCATGATGCTTTCAAAATCAATTAATTCCAAGCTATGTGACTACCCTTGTGCTGCAGTCAAAATCAAATAGTTCCAAACTCTGCAACTTCCCTTGTGCTGCAGTCAAAATCAAACAGTTCCAAACTCCAACTGTATTTGAATCCTACAGCCCCCACTTGCATACTGTGTGACCCTGAGCAAGGCACTTAAAGGAGTAGTACACCAGAATTTGTAAAAACATATGTTGTGCAGAGTGTTTTGATTTGTGTGTGAAACCCTAGTGTGTCCTTCCCTCTCTCTGCTATCAGGAGTTTTTCCTAAATTAGCCTGCTAGCTTTATGGTATTTCTACGACCCCTGGGGAACTCCATCTCAGCTAAGTTTATTGCTTTTCTCATACCTACAATGCATCCTGTCTCATGTGATAGTGATGTAGCCGAGCCCATAGATTCAGCAACAAGCACTGCTTTACACTACAACAGCAGAGAAGCCTATAGTTTAAAAACTATACAGAGTTCAGCTTGATGACTACTCTCATTGTAAAGGTCTTTTTGTTATTAACTATTTTGACACTGGTTGTGTATGTATAGCTTGTATGGGTTTCAAGATATTTACACTTGTTTGACATGTCTACTTCAGTGTTCACACAGAGAGAAAAAAAGCATCTGCTGTTCGTAAGTGCAGCTGCACAAATGTCAAACAAATCTAAATATCTTGAAAACTATACAAACTACACAAAAACAACAAACAGCAAAGTTGTTCAGGACAAAATGATTGTTACAATGAGGGTAGTCACTAAGCTGAGCTTCTTATAGTTTTTAAAATATTTGCCATCCAATGTGGGAAATTTGGTAAAAAAAAAACATGGAAACATGGTTAATTAGATGGCTATATTCTAAAAATTATATAGAGTTCAGCTTAGTGACTGCCCTCATTGTAAAGGTATTTTTGTTGTGAACAACTTTGTTGCTGGGTGTTTTTGTGTAGCTTGTAAAGTTTTCAAGATATTTAGATTTGTTTGGAATTTGTACAAATGTTCATAGAATTCTGCACACTGTCTTTGGAATGTCATAGCAAAGCTGCCAGGAGTTCATTCTGAATACAGAATAGAGTAGAATTAAGCAGTAAGGCATGGCAAGATGTGTGTTATGTAAGCAATGAGACAGAGGGTGTGTGTATGAAACATATTTTACCGCATGCCCAGGGGTGTGGTGCGAGCCCCTGGAAGTGTGGTAAAATATATTTCATACATGGCTTATTGTGCTTAAAAAATAGGGTTCATTTTTATGTTGGCTCACTCTTGCACGCCAGCCAACATATTGCATTAGTAGCAGATTTGGAGGCGCGGTCACTGTTGGACGATTGCAGGGCATGCATCAGTAGGTGCGTCCCTCATTCCCCAATAAGCCAGCATGCAGGTGCCATACCAGGAATACATAATGTGGTGAGTACATCTAAGGAAAGGTCAGCTGCAATGACAGCCAAGCTTGCCATATGCAGCAGTACCTCCCAACGTGCCTTCCCTGGTGAAACATTACAGTAAACATGGCGGCACACTGCCTGCCACAATGCCAGCTTCGGGGTACCCAATCCCCTGTTGGAATGCCCTGACCCAGTTTATGTGCTGACCGGGGCCACTCCCGTCGGCATAATCATCCCATTTGTTATGTGCCAAGGGTGCCAATCCCCTCGGCTCTTGCCCCCCTTCAGTATGTGCTGGCAGGTGCCCAATCCCAGTCCACTTAGCCCCCAAACACTGAGCTGGCACTCTGGGAGCCCACCCCAGTGTGCCAAATGCTCCCGTAAAAAAAAAAAAAAGTCCTGCAATGTTTTTTTTTAACCTGTAAAAGAAGAAAATGGTCCCTCGTACTCTGTCCAGTTCCTGCCCCTATCCCACACCCACCCTTTGCACACCCTGCCTCCTTACACTTCTCACCCCATACTTACCTCAGAGTCTCGACGTATGAAATGATCTTTCAGTGGATCGAACTCACTCTGTACCTTCAAAGCTGACTGCGAACTGAAGAAATGCCAGTCAGCTGTATAATGTCATAAATATGTTTTTCAGCTTTGGTGCATATCTTGGGCATTTTGGGGAATTTATGCACCAAATTTTCAACATGGGGTTATTGGGGCTCCTTCTCATGAATTCAGTCACTGTCATGGCGTTATTCAGTCCCGAAAGGTAATTTTGCAGTCACTGCACCAAATCACCTTTTGGGACTGAGTAATGAAACAACAGTGCCACTGTTCATGAGATGGGCTCTCAAAAAGCCTATGTAGCAATTTTGGTGAAATAAATAAAAAAAATGGCTGTTTTACGAGCATGCGTTGCGCTGTTTCCATGCACGCTGTAATTTCATGAATTTGTAATATTTTCACTCCAGATTTTCAAAATAGGCATTTTCCCACATCTCCTTATGAACAGTACAGCTGTCATTTTACATATCCTGGCCAAAATGTGTTTTCACGCGTCGCCCAGCGCAGAATAGCGCAGTCGCTGTGTGAAATCAGTTTTCGGGACAGCTTCAGAAAATGACAGTGACACTGTTCACTAGCAGAGGTCCTAAAATGCCTATGTTGAGTATTTGGTGATGAAAGTCCATAAAATGACTGTGTTACAAATGTGTGTTGCGCAGTTTCCACACACCCTTATAACTTCTCAAATTTGCAATATTTTCAATGCCAGATTTTCAACACTGGCATTTTTTCAAACCTCCTTACAAACAGTACACCTGTCATTTTTCACAGTCTGCCCAAAATGTGTTTCCACACCTGTGGCGCACAATGGCGTGGTCGCTGTGGGAAATCAACTTTTGGGACAGACTAACAAAAATCACAACGCCACTGTTCATGAGGAGAGGTCCCAAAATGCCTATGTTGAAAATGTGGCTAAAAAAATCCCAAAAATAATTGGGTTACAGACGTGTGTTGCGCAGTTTCTATGCATGCTCATGATTTCACCAATTTTTCATATTTTCACTCCAGATTTTCAACGTTGCCATTTTTTTACACCTCCTCATGAACAATACAGTTATCATTTTCCACATCCTGCCCAAAATGTGTTTTAGTTCCTTGTGTCACCAAATGGCATAGTCACTGTGCAAAACCACCTTTCAGCTAACAAACTGATTATGCCACTCTTCATGAGGTGGGGTCACAGAAAGCTTATGTTGAAAATTTGGAGTGAAAATACCAACAAATGCCTACAACGTTAGGGTTTCCAACTGTAACACCCTACCCTGTAGAGACTGCCAGGCATCAGGGATGTGACTTGGGATCATTGGCTGTAATGCTCATGCCATTCCACCCCACCACCACCCTGCAGCCAGTGACTGGCATCGAGGTGTGCCTTGGAGTGTTCGGCCCTAAAGTTCATCCCATTCTCCTATACTGCACCCATCTCAGCGTATTTCCTTATGGAACAGGGTAATTATAAGGCCCAAAGACACCAAAGCACACCATGACACATGTCAGTGTCTACAGGGTAGGGTGAGGCCCATTCTCCTATACTGCACCCATCTCAGTGTATTTCCTTATGGAATAGGGTAAGTATAAGGACCAAAGACCCCAAAGCACACCACAACACTTGTCAGTGTCTACAGGGTAGGTTGAGGTAAAATGGCATGAACATTATAGCTGATGCCCCAAAGGCACACCCCAGCACCTGTCAGCCCCACCACACCCACCATTGCTGACAGCACTCACCCCTCCATCCTCCCTCTGCCCACTCAATACCAGGCCCAGTGCACCACCACTGCTGACTGTACTCACCCATCCTCCTCCCTCTCCCTCCTGTTGCCCACTTGTGCCCCACCACACCCACCATTGCTCTCACTGTATCACCCTTTATCCATCCTCCTCTGCCCTCCCACGCCAGGCTCACAACCCCACACACCCACCAATTACCAGCACACCACCTCCATCCTCCTCTGCCCTCCTGCCCTCGGCTCAACAGCCCCACACACCCACCACTGCTGACCGTACGACCTCATCCATCCTCCCTGCCTCCTGTCGCCAGGGCTCCACCAGCCCCACATAACCCACCCATTGCTCACTGTACTCACCCCATCCATCCTCCTCTGCCTCCGTCACCGAACATGGTGCCCAAACACCACCATTGCTCATTGGACTCACCCCTCTCCCTCCTGCCCCCCTGGCCCAGGCTCAGTGTACTTCACCACACCCACCATTGCTGACTGTACTCATCCCATCAGTCCTCCCCTGCCCTCCTGTCACCAGCCACTGTGCCCACCACCAACCATTGCTCACCGAACTCACCCCTATCCATCCACCTCTGTCCTGTCACCATGCTCACTGTGCCCCACCACCATTGCTCATACTCACCCATCCATCCTCCCTCTGCCTCTGTTACCAGGCTCCTGTGCCCACCTCACACCATTGCTCCTGTAATCACACCCATCCATCCTCCTCCCCTTCCTGTCACCAGGCTCACTGTGCCCCACCACACCACCAATTGCTGACTGTACTCACCTATCCATCCTCCTCTGCCCTCCTGTCACAGGCTCACATTTACCACTCCACCATGGCCTATGTACTCACCCCCATCCATCCTCCTCTGGCCTCTTGTCGCCAGGCTCACTGTGCCCCCCACAACGCACCACTGCTCACTGTACCTCACCCTATCCATCCTCTCTGCCCTCCTGTCGCCAGGCTCACTTCCCCCCACACCCACCATAGCTGACTGTACCCACACATCCATCCTCCCTTACCTCAAGTAACCTGGCTCACTGTGTTCCACCACAACCATTGCTGACTGTACTCATTCATCCATCCCCTGCCTCCTGTCACCAGGCCCACAGTCCCCACCACACCCACCATTGCTCCCGTACCACCCCATCCATCCTCCTCTGCCCTCCTGTCACAGCCTCCTTGCCCCCACAACCCACCATTGCACTGTACCACGCTATCCATCCTCCTCTACCTCCTGCCATGATCACTGCCCACACCACCATTGCTCACTGCACTCACCCCATCCATCCTCCTTGCCCTCCTGCAAGCCAGACTCCTGCCCACCACCACCATTGCTCACTGCACACACCCTATCCATCCTCCTCTGTCTCCTGTCAAGACCACAGGCCCCACCCACACCCAGCTCATTGCCTCACCTCACTGTAATCCTCCCTATCCATCACCCTCTGCCCTCCTGTCACCAGGCTCACGGTCCCCCACCACGCCACCATTGCTCATGTACTCACCTCCAGCCTCCTCTGCCTCCTGTCACCAGGCTCACTGCCCCACCCACCATTGCCCACTGCTCACCTGATCCCTCTCCTCTGCCCTCTCCCTGTTTGCCAGGCTCACCAGTTCCACCACACACACCAACAAGCTACTGTACTATCCCTATCCATACTCAGCCTGGCCCCCATGTCGCCAGGCTCACCGTGCCAAGCACACCCCCATTGCTCCTGTACCATCTCTATCCATCTCCTCTGCCTCCTGTCACCAGGCCCACTGTGCCCACGACACCCACCATTGCTCACTATACCTCACCCATCCACCTCCCCCTGCACTCTGCCCTGGCTCACTTCCACACCCACCACTGCCCTGTAATCACCCCATCCATCCTCCTCTTCCTCCAGCCAGCCAGGCCACTGTACCCACCACCAACCACTGCTCACTGTACTCACCCCATCCATCCTCCTCTGCCTCCTGTCCAGGCCCAGCCCCACCACTCCTGCTGACTGTACTCACCCTATCCATCCTCCCACTGCCCTCTATTGCCAGGCCCACTGTGCCCCACCACCCACCACTGCTCACTGTAATTACCCCCATCCATACCCCCTGCCCTCTTGTCAACAGACTCACTTGCCCTCCACCGCTGACTGTACCACCCCATCATCCTCCTCTGCCCACCTTGTTGCCAGGGTCAAAGTGTCTCTACCACACCCACCACTGCTCACTGTACCACCCCATCCATCCTCCTGCCCCTCCTAGGCCAATCAGCCCCACCACACCCACCACTGCCCACGCCCCCCCCATCCATACCCCCTCCGCCCCTGTCCCCAGGCTCACTGAGCCCCACCACCCACCATTGCTGACTGTACTTACCCTATCATCCTCCTCTGCCCTCCTGTCGCCAGGCTCACTGTGCCCCACCACCCACCATTGCTCCTGTACTCACCCCACCATCCTCCCCTCTCCACTCAGATCCAGGTGCACCACACCCACCGCTACTCACTGCCCACCTGATCCTCTCCTCTGCCCTCCTGTAGCCAGGCCCACTGTGCCCACCACCCAACATTTGGTGTATCAATCATATCCATCCTCCCTCTGGCCCTCCTGTCGCCAGGCTCATGGCCCCACACCCACAACTGCTCACCACCAACCAGATCCCTCCCGCTGCCTCTGTCACCGGCCCACTTGCCCACCACCACCACTGCTGACTGTACCATCATCATACACCCTCTGCCCTCCTGTCGCCAGGCTCACTGTGCCCCACACACCCACAATTGCTCACTGTACCATCCCCATCCATCCTCCTCTGCCTCCCGTCACACAGAAAATCACTGCCCCACCACATCCACCATTGCTCACTGTACTCACCCCTATCCATCCTCCTCTGCCTTCCTGCTCCCTGGATCACTGTGCCCTACACCCGCCCACTCACTCACTGTACTCTCTATCCATCCTCCTCTGCCCTCATGCCTCAGGCTCACTGTGCCCCCACCACTGCTGACTGTACCACCCCTATCCATCCTCCTTCTGCCCTCCTGTCACCAGGCTCAGTGTGCCCCACCACTGCTCACTGTACTCACCCCTATCCATCCTCCCTCTGCCCTCCTGTCGCCAGGCACACTGTGCCCCACACACCCACCATTGCTGACTGTACTCACCCATATCCATCCTCCCTCTGCCCTCCTGTCACCAGGCTCACTTTGCCCCACACCCACCATTGCTGACTGCACTCACCACCTCATCCATCCTCCTGCCCTCTCTGTCGCCAGGCTCACTGTGCCCCACCACACCCACCATTGCTGACTGTACTCACCCCTATCCATCCTCCTCTGCCCTTCTGTCACCAGGCTCACTGAAGCTCCACCACCCACCATTGCTCACTGTACCTCACCCCTATCCATCCTCCTTCTACCCCTCCTGTTGTCCGCCAGGCTCACGGGGCCCCACCCACCCACCCATTGCTCACTGCACTCAACCCTGATCCCTCCCAGTTCCTCCTGCGCCAGGCCTCACTGTATCCCCCACACCACCACTGCTGACTGTACTCATCCCTCATCCATCATCCCTCTGCCTCCTGTCGCCAGGCTCACTGTGCCCCCCACACACCCACCATTGCTGACTGTACCACCCTATCCATCCTCCTCTGCCTCCTGTCGCCCAGGCTCCACTGTGCCCCACACCCACCACATTGCTGAGACTGTACTCACCACCACTATCCATCCTCCCTCTACCCTCCTGTCACCAGGATCACTGTGCCCCACCGCCACTACTCACTGTACTCACCTCATCCATCCTCCCTCTGCCCTCCTTGTCACCCAGGCTCACTGTGCCCACCACCGCTGCTGACCTGCACTCCCCCTCATCCATCCTCCACTACCCTCACTGTCACCAGGCTCAGTGTGCCCCACCACTGCTCACTGTACCCACCCTATCCATCCCCTCCCTCTGGCCCTCCTGTCGCCAGGCTCACTGTGCCCCACACCAATCTACCCACTGCTGACTGTACTCACCCCCATCCATCCTCCTCCTGCCCTCCTGTCCCAGGCTCACTGTGCCCCACACACCCACCATTGCTGACTGTACTCACCCTCATCCATCCTCCCTCCACCCTCCTGTCAGCCAGGCCCACTGTGCCCCACCACACCCACCATTGCCACCGTAACTCCACCCCATCCATCCTCCCTGCCCTCCTGTCACCAGGCTCACTAGCTCCTTCACCACCACACCCATCACTGCTGCACTGTACTCACCCTCATCCATCCTCCTCTGCCTCCTGTCGCCAGGCTCACTGTGCCCCACACACCCACCATTGCTCACTGTACTCACGCCTATCCATCCTCCCTCTGCCCTCCTGTCGCCAGGCTCACTGTGTTCCACCACACCCACCATTGCTGACTGTACTCATCCCTATCCATACTCCCTCTGCCCTCCTGTCACCAGGCTCACTGTGCCCCACACACCCACCATTGCTCACTGTACTCATCTCTATCCATCCTCCCTCTGCCCTCCTGTCACCAGGCTCACTGTGCCCCACCACACCCACCATTGCTGACTGTACTCACCCCTATCCATCCTCCCCCTGCCCTCCTGTCGCCAGGCTCACTGTGCCCCACACCGCCCACTGCTCACTGTACCCACCCCTATCCATCCTCCCCCTGCCCTCCTGTCACCAGACTCACTGTGCCCCACCACACCCACCATTGCTGACTGTACTCACCCCTATCCATCCTCCCTCTGCCCTCCTGTCACCAGGCTCAGTGTGCCCCACCACTGCTGACTGTACTCACCCCTATCCATCCTCCCTCTGCCCTCTGTCGGCAGGCTCACTGTGCCCCACCACACCCACCACTGCTCACTGTACTCACCCCTATCCATACTCCCATCTGCCCTCTTGTCACCAGGCTCACTGTGCCCCACCACTGCTGACTGTACTCACCCCTATCCATCCTCCCTCTGCCCTCCTGTCGCCAGGCTCACTGTGCCCCACCACACCCACCATTGCTGACTGTACTCACCCCTATCCATCCTCCCTCTGCCTCCTGTCGCCAGGCTCACTGCAGCCCCACCACACCCACCATTGCTCACTGTACTCACCCCTATCCATCCTCCCTCTGCCCTCCTGTCGCCAGGCTCACGGTGCCCCACACACCCACCATTGCTCACTGTACTCACCCTGATCCCTTCTCCCTCTGCCCTCCTGTCGCCAGGCTCACTGTGCCCCACCACACCCACCATTGCTGACTGTACTCACCCCTATCCATCCTCCCTCTGCCCTCCTGTCACCAGGCTCATTTTGCCCCACCACACCCACCATTGCTCACTGTACTCACCCCTATCCATCCTCCCTCTGCCCTCCTGTCGCCAGGCTCACTGTGCCCCACCACACCCACCATTGCTGACTGTACTCATCCCTATCCATACTCCCTCTGCCCTCCTGTCGCCAGGCTCACTGTGCCCCACACACACCCACCATTGCTCACTGTACTCAATCCCTATCCATCCTCCCTCTGCCCTCCTGTCACCAGGCTCACTGTGCCCCACCACACCCACCATTGCTCACTGTACTCACCCCTATCCATCCTCCCTCTGCCCTCCTGTCACCAGGCTCACTGTGCCCCACCACACCCCACTTGCTCACTGTACTCACCCCTATCCATCCTCCCTCTGCCCTCCTGTCACCAGGCTCACTGTGCCCCACCACACCCACCATTGCTGACTGTACTCACCCCTATCCATCCTCCCTCTGCCCTCCTGTCACCAGGCTCACTGTGCCCCACCACCCCACCCATTGCTGACTGTACTCACCCCTATCCATCCTCCCTCTGCCCTCCTGTCGCCAGGCTCACTGTGCCCCACACACCCACCATTGCTCACTGTACTCACCCTGATCCATCCTCCCTCTGCCCTCCTGTCGCCAGGCTCACTGTGTTCCACCACACCCACCATTGCTGACTGTACTCATCCCTATCCATACTCCCTCTGCCCTCCTGTCGCCAGGCTCACTGTGCCCCCACACACCCACCATTGCTCACTGTACTCACCCCTATCCATCCTCCCTCTGCCCTCCTGTCACCAGGCTCACTGTGCCCCACACACCCACCATTGCTCACTGTACTCACCCCTATCCATCCTCCCTCTGCCCTCCTGTCACCAGGCTCACTGTCCCCCACCACTGCTCACTGTACTCACCCCATCCATCCTCCTCTGCCCTCCTATCACCAGGCTCACTGTGCCCCCACCACTGCTGACTGTACCCATCCCTATCCATCCTCCCTCTTCCCTCCTGTCACCAGGCTTACTGTGCCCCACCACACCCACCACTACTCACTGTACTCACCCCTATCCATACTCCCTCTGCCCTCTTGTCGCCAGGCTCACTGTGCCCCACCACTGCTGACTGTACTCACCCCTATCCATCCTCCCTCTACCCTCCTGTCGCCAGGCTCACTGTGCCCCACCACACCCTCCATTGCTGACTGTACTCACCCCTATCCATCCTCCCTCTGCCCTCCTGTCACCAGGCTCACTGTGCCCACACACCCACCATTGCTCACTGTACTCACCCCTATCCATCCTCCCTCTGCCCTCCTGTCGCCAGGCTCACAGTGCCCCACACACCCACCATTGATCACTGTACTCACCCTGATCCCTTCTCCCTCTGCCCTCCTGTCGCCAGGCTCACTGTGGCCCCCACACACCCACCATTGCTGACTGTACTCACCCCTATCCATCCTCCCTCTGCCCTCCTGTCGCCAGGCTCACTGTGCCCACCACACCCACCATTGCTGACTGTACTCATCCCTATCCATACTCCCTCTGCCCTCCTGTCCCAGGCTCACTGTGCCCCACACCCACCATTGCTCACTGTACTCACCCCTATCCATCCTCCCTCTGCCCTCCTGTCACCAGGCTCACTGTGCCCACACCCCCACTGCTCACTGTACTCACCCCTATCCATCCTCCCTCTGCCCTCCTGTCACCAGGCTCACTGTGCCCCACCAC
This sequence comes from Neoceratodus forsteri, assembly GCA_016271365.2. NCBI lineage: Eukaryota > Metazoa > Chordata > Ceratodontiformes > Ceratodontidae > Neoceratodus > Neoceratodus forsteri. The sequence goes on from JADMNL010000023.1 coordinate 543,473,966, forward strand.
ACCCACCATTGCTGACTGTACTCACCCCTATCCATCCTCCCTCTGCCCTCCTGTCGCCAGGCTCACTGTGCCCCACCACACCCACCATTGCTCACTGTACTCACCCCTATCCATCCTCCCTCTGCCCTCCTGTCACCAGGCTCAGTGTGCCCCACCACTGCTGACTGTACTCACCCCTATCCATCCTCCCTCTGCCCTCTTGTCGCCAGGCTCACTGTGCCCCACCACCGCTGGACTGTACTCACCCCTATCCATCCTCCCTCTGCCCTCTTGTCACCAGGCTCAGTGTGCCCCACCACTGCTGACTGTACTCATCCCTATCCATCCTCCCTCTGCCCTCCTGTCGCCAGGCTCACTGTGCCCCACCACACCCACCACTGCTCACTGTACTCACCCCTATCCATACTCCCTCTGCCCTCTTGTCACCAGGCTCACTGTGCCCCACCACTGCTGATTGTACTCACCCCTATCCATCCTCCCTCTCAGCCCTCCTGTCACCAGGCTCACTGTGCCCCACCACACCCATTGCTTACTGTACTCACCCCTATCCATCCTCCCTCTGCCCTCCTGTTGCCAGGCTCACTGTGCCCCACCACACCAACCATTGCTCACTGTGCTCACCCCTAACCATCCTCCCTCTGCCCTCCTGTTGCCAGGCTCACTGTGCCCCACCACACCCACCATTGCTGACTGTACTCACCTCTATCCATCCTCCCTCTGCCCTCCTGTTGCCAGGCTCACTGTGCCCCACACACCCACCAATGCTCACTGTACTCACCCCATCCATCCTCCCTCTGCCCTCTTGTCACCAGGCTCATGTACCTCCTTTGTATCCAGTTACTGGTTTGATTCCCTTCTCTCTTATCTATCTTCTCCCATCTCCCCCTGCTTCCAGTTCCCTCTGTTGCAGGGAACATCTCACTTTAGCTACTCCACATCCCTGATCCTCTACTGGGCAGTCTGTCTACTCATATCAGCTTCCTTCACTCTGGAACCGACTCCCTTCCGCCCCCGACTCTTCCCATCCCCTCTCTCCCTTAGACTCTTCTGAAGCTCCAACCACTCCTGACCATTTCCCGTTATCATCACTCACGACACAACCAAGGCTGAGCTGTTTACCACAAGAGTAAGCAGCTGGTTGGGTCCCCACCCCTGCCGTGATTATGTTTCTGTGCAACTATAATTCTCCTCCTCCATTATGAGGGTGGGCAATTTTTTCACCTCAGGTCAGTCGTTGGTTGGCTATATTGTTTCTCTCACCAGGTATGGTTGCCACCTCTAAATATACACATTTTGTACTGTGTGCTGTTTAAAGCGTTTGGTTATATATATATATCATAATGCTGTTCTTTACTACGTTGCTCCTCCCCTGGGTCGCACCTGGCAATGAGCCTTGGATCAAAGTGCCTTTTTTGGTTACCAATTTTCAAATAAACAAATAATGATTGTGAGCAGGCAATTAGATTTGTAACTGAAGCTAATACTGTTTCTCCCCAAATGGCTAATATCCTGAAAAAATACTAGCGTGTTCTACAGGGGAACGCAGCATTATCCAACTCTGCGGGGAGTCTACATTTATCACAGAGGCTAGAATCTGGGGGATTTTCTTACCAACGGCCTCTATCATTTGCCAGTCTCTGATAGCTGGAAAAATTCATGCCCTGCCCACCCCAACTTGGGCTCAAAACAGATCTTGCGTCGTTATGGAAATAGCTCAAGGTTTACTCAACAACTCCAAAACTGTACAAATCAAAATGTATTTCCTTCTTGCCCCTTTCACTGTGTATATCATCACATGCTCTTGCCCTAAACTGTACGTTGGTCATACAGTGAGACCTCTGCGGAAACCAGTCGAACAGCATGTTCATTTAGTTCATGCAGATATCCCCAACACTCCTTTAGAGATCCACTTTGAACAATGTTATACAAAAGACCCCAAGTAGTTGGCTTTTGTGGGCCTTGAACATGTACCCATCAACCCCAGAGGTGGCAGGGTTAAAGTTCTGCTCCAAAAGAAACCCAGAAGAATTTATTTACAAGATGCTGTACGCCCTCTGGGACTCAGTGAAAGTGTTACTCTTACACCAGTTTTGTGAATTGTTTTCCTGCCACTAGGAATCCTCCATGATTTACTGCACATTGGAAAACTTAAAGGGAGACAGTCACCACCAATGGCCCCGCACTCGTGGGACTGGTCCCAATCTGCACTTTGTGTGCAAAAACATTTTGGTTTACTTACTGTTTACTGTAGTGTAGTAGATGGTATCAGACTAATTTTGCTTAGTTCCAGGCTAACATCTTCCGTTCCTACAAATCCTAGAAACCCCTGCAGCTGACATCAGAGTGGTTGGCAGCAGTCTGAGATTCAACAGCATCCAGTGCATGTCAGAGTTTATACAATGTGAGAGTTTGTATAATGTCAGTTTATATAATGTCAGAGTTTATATATTGTCAGAGTTTATATAATGTGAGAGTTTATATAACGTGAGAGTTTGTATAATGTCAGAGTTTAAGTAATGTCAGAGTTTATATAATGTGAGAGTTTGTATAACGTCAGAGTTTATGTAATGTCAGAGTTTATATAATGTGAGAGTTTGTATAATGTCAGAGTTTATATAATGTCAGAGTTTATATAATGTCAGTTTATATGATGTCAGAGTTTATATAATGTCAGTTTATATAATGTCAGAGTTTATATAATGTCAGTTCATATAGTGTCAGAGTTTATATAAACTCTGGGACCAATATTCAAACATTTGCATGCGTGCTAAAGAGTCTTTGCCTGCACAAACTGGGATTTGCCTGGGATCCCCATATTCAAAAGGGGCTGTTGCATGGGCAAAGAGAATTAGCACCCATGGAAAACATAATGTAAAGGTAGGCAAGCGGAGAGGTACAACCATGAATAGCCATGCTACCCCATATTCAGCAGCATTGTGCTGTACAAAAGGGTTTTCTGTGGTCCTTCTGTGCCACGCAAATACCACTGAACAAAATCCCAACTTACTCCAGGCAACCGTAGCAGCTTCTAGAGGTAATTCAGCCACCTAGCTGGTTGGCCACTGGGGACCACAAAAGCCCCCTGTGGTCTGTGACACCCCCCCTCCAATTGCCAGCCTGTATTTCATAAAACAATCCCTGGTGCTAGTGGTCACCCCTCCCTCTGATCATCAGCCTGTACTGTACTAAACAAAATCCCTGGTGCTAGTGGTCACCCCTCCCTCTGATCATCAGCCTGTACTGTACTAAACAGAATCCCTGGTACTAGTAGTCACCCCTCCCTCTGATCGTCAGCCTGTACTGTACTAAACAGAATCCCTGGTGCTAGTGGTCACCCCTCCCTCTGATCGTCAGCCTGTACTGTACTAAACAGAATCCCTGGTGCTAGTGGTCACCCCTCCCTCTGATCATCAGCCTGTACTGTACTAAACAGAATCCCTGGTGCTAGTAGTCACCCCTCCCTCTGATCGTCAGCCTGTACTGTATTAAAAAGAATCCCTGGTGCTAGTGGTCACCCCTCCCTCTGATCGTCAGCCTGTACTGTACTAAACAGAACCCTGGTGCTAGTGCCCCTCCTCTGATCGTCAGCCTGTACTGTACTAAACAGAATCCCTGGTGCTAGTGGTCACCCTCCTCTGACCATCAGCCTGTACTGTACTAAACAGAATCCCTGTGCTAGTGGTCACCCCCTGACTCATCAGGCCTGTACTGTACTAAACAGAATCCCTGGTGCTAGTGGTCACCCCTCCCTCTGATCGTCAGCCTGTACTGTACTAAACAAAATCCCTGGTGCTAGTGGTCACCCCTCCCTCTGATCGTCAGCCTGTACTGTACTAAACAGAATCCCTGGTGCTAGTGGTCACCCTTCCCTCTGATCGTCAGCCTGTACCGTATTAACCAGAATCCCTGGTGTTAGTGGTCACCCTTCCCTCTGATTGTCAGCCTGTACTGTATTAAACAGAATCCCTGGTGCTAGTGGTCACCCCTCCCTCTGACCATCAGCCTGTACTGTACTAAACAGAATGCCTGGTGCTAGTGGTCACCCCTCCCTCTGATTGTCAGCCTGTACTGTACTAAACAGAATCCCTGGTGCTAGTGGTCACCCTCCTCTGATTGTCAGCCTGTACTGTACTAAACAGAATCCCTGGTGCTAGTGGTCACCCTCCCTCTGACCATCAGCCTGTACTGTACTAAACAGAATCCCTGGTGCTAGTGGTCACCCCCCCTCTGATCGTCAGCCTGTACTGTACTAAACAGAATCCTGGTGCTAGTGGTCACCCTCCTCTGATCGCCAGCCTGTACTGTACTAAACAAAATCCCTGGTGCTAGTGGTCACCCTCCTCTGATCGCCAGCCTGTACTGTACTAAACAAAATCCTGGTGCTAGTGGTCACCCTCCTCTGATCGTCAGCCTGTACTGTACTAAACAGAATCCCTGGTGCTAGTGGTCACCCTCCTCTGATCGTCAGCCTGTACTGTATAAACAGAACCCTGGTGCTAGTGGTCACCCCACCCTCTGATCGTCAGCCTGTACTGTACTAAACAGAATCCCTGGTGCTAGTGGTCACCCCTCCTCTGATCGTCAGCCTGTACTGTACTAAACAGAATCCCTGGTGCTAGTGGTCACCCTCCTCTGACCATCAGCCTGTACTGTACCTAAACAGAATCCCTGGTGCTAGTAGTCCCCCCCTGACCATCAGCCTGTACTGTACTAAACAGAATCCCTGGTGCTAGTGGTCACCCCTCCCTCTGATCGTCAGCCTGTACTGTACTAAACAGAATCCCTGGTGCTAGTGGTCACCTCCCTCTGATCGTCAGCCTGTACTGTACTAAACAGAATCCCTGGTGCTAGTGGTCACCCTTCCCTCTGATCGTCAGCCTGTACTGTATTAAACAGAATCCCTGGTGCTAGTGGTCACCCCTCCCTCTGATCGTCAGCCTGTACTGTACTAAACAGAATCCCTGGTGCTAGTGGTCACCCTTCCCTCTGATCGTCAGCCTGTACTGTACTAAACAGAATCCCTGGTGCTAGTGGTCACCCTCCCTCTGACCATCAGCCTGTACTGTACTAAACAGAATCCCTGGTGCTAGTAGTCCCCCTGACCATCAGGCTGTACTGTACTAAACAAAATCCCTGGTGCTAGTGGTCACCCTTCCCTCTGATCGTCAGCCTGTACTGTACTAAACAAAATCCCTGGTGCTAGTGGTCACCCCTCCCTCTGATCGTCAGCCTGTACTGTACTAAACAAAATCCCTGGTGCTAGTGGTCACCCTTCCCTCTGATCGTCAGCCTGTACCGTATTAACCAGAATCCCTGGTGTTAGTGGTCACCCTTCCCTCTGATTGTCAGCCTGTACTGTATTAAACAGAATCCCTGGTGCTAGTGGTCACCCCTCCCTCTGACCATCAGCCTGTACTGTACTAAACAGAATCCCTGGTGCTAGTGGTCACCCCTCCCTCTGATTGTCAGCCTGTACTGTACTAAACAGAATCCCTGGTGCTAGTGGTCACCCTTCCCTCTGACCATCAGCCTGTACTGTACTAAACAGAATCCCTGGTGCTAGTGGTCACCCTCCTCTGATCGTCAGCCTGTACTGTACTAAACAAAATCCCTGGTGCTAGTGGTCACCCTTCCCTCTGATCGTCAGCCTGTACTGTACTAAACAGAATCCCTGGTGCTAGTGGTCACCCCTCCCTCTGATCGTCAGCCTGTACTGTACTAAACAGAATCCCTGGTGCTAGTGGTCACCCCTCCCTCTGATCGTCAGCCTGTACTGTACTAAACAGAATCCCTGGTGCTAGTGGTCACCCCTCCCTCTGATCGTCAGCCTGTACTGTATTAAACAGAATCCCTGGTGCTAGTGGTCACCCCTCCCTCTGATCGTCAGCCTGTACTGTACTAAACAGAATCCCTGGTGCTAGTGGTCACCCTTCCCTCTGATTGTCAGCCTGTACTGTACTAAACAGAATCCCTGGTGCTAGTGGTCACCCTCCCTCTGACCATCAGCCTGTACTGTACTAAACAGAATCCCTGGTGCTAGTAGTCCCCCCCTGACCATCAGGCTGTACTGTACTAAACAAAATCCCTGGTGCTAGTGGTCACCCCTCCCTCTGATCGTCAGCCTGTACTGTACTAAACAGAATCCCTGGTGCTAGTGGTCACCCTTCCCTCTGATCGTCAGCCTGTACTGTACTAAACAGAATCCCTGGTGCTAGTGGTCACCCCTCCCTCTGATCGTCAGCCTGTACTGTATTAAACAGAATCCTGGTGCTAGTGGTCACCCTCCTCTGATCGTCAGCCTGTACTGTACTAAACAAAATCCCTGGTGCTAGTGGTCACCCCTCCTCTGATCGTCAGCCTGTACTGTATTAAACAGAATCCTGGTGCTAGTGGTCACCCTCCTCTGATCATCAGCCTGTACTGTACTAAACAGAATCCCTGGTGCTAGTGGTCACCCCTCCCTCTGATCGTCAGCCTGTACTGTACTAAACAGAATCCCTGGTGCTAGTGGTCACCCCTCCCTCTGATCGTCAGCCTGTACTGTATTAAACAGAATCCCTGGTGCTAGTGGTCACCCCTCCCTCTGATCGTCAGCCTGTACTGTATTAAACAGAATCCCTGGTGCTAGTGGTCACCCTTCCCTCTGATCGTCAGCCTGTACTGTACTAAACAGAATCCCTGGTGCTAGTGGTCACCCTCCCTCTGATCGTCAGCCTGTACTGTATTAAACAGAATCCCTGGTGCTAGTGGTCACCCTCCTCTGATCGTCAGCCTGTACTGTACTAAACAGAACCCTGGTGCTAGTGGTCACCCTCCTCTGATCGTCAGCCTGTACTGTACTAAACAGAATCCCTGGTGCTAGTGGTCACCCTCCTCTGATCGTCAGCCTGTACTGTACTAAACAGAATCCCTGGTGCTAGTGGTCACCCTCCCTCTGATCGTCAGCCTGTACTGTACTAAACAGAATCCCTGGTGCTAGTGGTCACCCTCCTCTGATCGTCAGCCTGTACTGTACTAAACAGAATCCCTGGTGCTAGTGGTCACCCTCCTCTGATCGTCAGCCTGTACTGTACTAAACAGAATCCCTGGTGCTAGTGGTCACCCTCCTCTGATCGTCAGCCTGTACTGTATTAAACAGAATCCCTGGTGCTAGTGGTCACCCTCCTCTGATCATCAGTCTGTACTGTACTAAACAGAATCCCTGGTGCTAGTGGTCACCCTCCTCTGATCGTCAGCCTGTACTGTATTAAACAGAATCCCTGGTGCTAGTGGTCACCCCTCCCTCTGATCGTCAGCCTGTACTGTACTAAACAGAATCCCTGGTGCTAGTGGTCACCCCTCCCTCTGACCGTCAGCCTGTACTGTACTAAACAGAATCCCTGGTGCTAGTGGTCACCCTCCTCTGATCGTCAGCCTGTACTGTACTAAACAGAATCCCTGGTGCTAGTGGTCACCCTTCCCTCTGATCATCAGCCTGTACTGTACTAAACAGAATCCCTGGTGCTAGTGGTCACCCCTCCCTCTGATCGTCAGCCTGTACTGTATTAAACAGAATCCCTGGTGCTAGTGGTCACCCTCCTCTGATCATCAGCCTGTACTGTATTAAACAGAATCCCTGGTGCTAGTGGTCACCCTCCTCTGATCGCCAGCCTGTACTGTACTAAAAGAATCCCTGGTGCTAGTGGTCACCCCTCCCTCTGATCGTCAGCCTGTACTGTATTAAACAGAATCCCTGGTGCTAGTGGTCACCCCTCCCTCTGATCATCAGCCTGTACTGTACTAAACAGAATCCCTGGTGCTAGTGGTCACCCTTCCCTCTGATCATCAGCCTGTACTGTACTAAACAGAATCCCTGGTGCTAGTGTCCCCCCATCTCAGCCTGTACTGTACTAAACAAAATCCCTGGTGCTAGTGGTCACCCTCCTCTGATCGTCAGCCTGTACTGTACTAAACAAAATCCCTGGTGCTAGTGGTCACCCTTCCCTCTGATCGTCAGCCTGTACTGTACTAAACAGAATCCCTGGTGCTAGTGGTCACCCCTCCCTCTGATCGTCAGCCTGTACTGTACTAAACAGAATCCCTGGTGCTAGTGGTCACCCCTCCCTCTGATCGTCAGCCTGTACTGTACTAAACAGAATCCCTGGTGCTAGTGGTCACCCCTCCCTCTGATCATCAGCCTGTACTGTACTAAACAGAATCCCTGGTGCTAGTGGTCACCCTTCCCTCTGATCGTCAGCCTGTACTGTACTAAACAGAATCCCTGGTGCTAGTGGTCACCCCTCCCTCTGATCATCAGCCTGTACTGTATTAAACAGAATCCCTGGTGCTAGTGGTCACCCCTCCCTCTGATCGTCAGCCTGTACTGTACTAAACAAAATCACTGGTGCTAGTGGTCACCCCTCCCTCTGATCGTCAGCCTGTACTGTACTAAACAGAATCCCTGGTGCTAGTGGTCACCCCTCCCTCTGATCGTCAGCCTGTACTGTACTAAACAGAATCCCTGGTGCTAGTGGTCACCCTTCCCTCTGATCGTCAGCCTGTACTGTACTAAACAGAATCCCTGGTGCTAGTGGTCACCCTCCTCTGATCGTCAGCCTGTACTGTACTAAACAGAATCCCTGGTGCTAGTGGTCACCCTCCTCTGATCATCAGCCTGTACTGTACTAAACAGAATCCCTGGTGCTAGTGGTCACCCTCCTCTGATCGTCAGCCTGTACTGTACTAAACAGAATCCCTGGTGCTAGTGGTCACCCTCCTCTGATCGTCAGCCTGTAACTGTATTAAACAAATCCCTGGTGCTAGTGGTCCCCCAATCACCAATGCCAGTCATCCCTTATCACCAGCCTGTATTTCATAAAACAATCCCCAGTGCTAACGTTCCCCCCCGGTCCCCCGCCTATAGTAAAAGTGCCAATTCTCCTGGCATCCAGTGGTCCCCCAGCACTGATCCACAGTACCACTGGTTGCAAGTCCCTACTCCCTGGCAACCAGCATCCCTCCACTGCTGCACCACCCACCCACCCACCCACCTTCCCAGTCTCCTTAGTGCCGTGAGTGCAGATGGCGACCGGCACATCCTCTCCTCACCAAGCAGACCATTTGTTCCCAGACAATATGTTGCGGACATAATATAGTGGCAATAAGGGCGAGTGGTCAAAATAATACTGAACTTTAAAGTCGCATCTCTCATATAGTTGCTGTCCGTATGTCGCCCACGCTTTTTGCGAGTATGTATGTTAGCCAGGGTTTTGGTGCTTCTAGCTTCAAACCACCAGGGCACTCGAACTGGATGCTTCACAGCTTCACACTATGTTATGTGTTCGCTCTCCCTCTCGCTTTTTGCGATTATGTATGTTAGCCAGCAGTTTTTGTAGAGCATACAGGATTTTGGTCCTTCCAGCTTCAAACCTCCAGGGCACTCGAACTGGAAGCTTGCATCATCTTGTAGCATTTCAAAGAATTTCTCTACAAACTGTTGCAGTACAAAAGCAAGTGCAAGTAAGCATAAAACTTTCAGAGCAAACTCTTCCTCCTTGATGTACCGCTGTTGCAAACCAGCACTTTGAATATGGCCCCACAGAGCTTGCCCCAGATGAAAATTGCACCTGCTGAGGTCTGCATTTGGAACAATCTTCCATAAAACATTTATGGCAGCAAGTTCAAAGTCTAGCATAACACTTTGTGCATTAAGTTTTGCAGACATTAATACCTCTAAGTGTTTAAACAACTTAAGGTAGACAGCCTTACTGCATCCTGGGAGAAGGGCGTACACACATGGATGGTTTACACCACTTGCTAATGTGTGCAAAGTATACATCTAATCGTCTCCCCGTGGTGCAACACTAAATGTACCGTCGCAAAACCAAAGACCGTTTTGTGCTAAACATTTAAGGTCATCATCACTTGCAAAAATTACAATGTCCTCATTTACCTGTAAAAATGGTTCATTGCTAATAGTATTAGCGTACTCCTGAATATCGCAGTTCTCATTAGTGCTGCACTGCTACCTCTGTCTATGAACACCTCTCAAGGTGTCCTGTGATGGTAGAAGGTGCGCATGTCGAACATCCTCCTCCTGCAATCCACGATGCGCAACATTTCGTGTTGGCTTCTCAGTCTCTCTCGCCCTGCGCTTAATGTTTGCTCTTGCTACATCTACCACAGCCTTGCCGTGTGTAGGGGCATGGTTATGCTCTGTTGGAGCTTTGCAAATAGCCTCACCAACCGTGTGTAGTCTCGCCCTGCAGCTTCGCATCTCGCATCGCCAAATTATCTCATTTTCTGCTCCATCCTTCTCTTTGGTATACAAGTAATTATCAAGTGCAAGCTTAGGCTTGCCTTTCTGACTTTGAATGAACTCCATGTCGAAAATACTGCCGCAGTGCTTTGAGACCTTAAGTAGACTAGATACAGGTGTGACTAATGATCAAATTAGATTAAAGCTAGATTAGGTCCCAGAGATAGCAGGTACTAACAGGAATGCAATTAACAATCACACTCGCTCAGGTATGGTGCTAGAAGTGAATGTAAGTGCTGTGTTAATAGGCTGTCACTGCTTTAAACAAGCTTCCAGTATGCCTGTCTAGGAGCGAAATCAAGGGGAATAATATAACTGATTTAAATCGGACTACACAACGGACAATACGTCAGACAATACATCACCGCTTGAGATCAGCTGGCCACTGTATGTCCAGGCAGAGAGCATGCCTCTTATTTATAGGACAGGCAGACGTGCCCGGCCCTATAAATAAGGGATGTGCCCCATGATTGGACATATGGCGGCTGACCGAGGAGGTGCGAGAAGGGCTGCGCCGGTTGCCATATGCACATCTGTGGCACTGAGAAGACTGGTAAGGTGACTGGAGGGGGGGCTCAGTGACACAGAAAGGGGGCCACAAGATGCCAAGGAGTAGGGACTTGTGACTGGCGATGCCGTGGATCAGTGCTGAGGGAACCACTGAGCGCCAACTGAGTGTTGGCACTTTTACTATGGGCTGGTGATCGGGGGGGTACTAGCACTGGGGATTTTGTTTAATACAGTACAGGCTGGGGATTGGAGGTAGGGGTGACCACTAGCACTGGGGATTTGTATAATACAGTAGGGACCGGCAATTGGGGGGTGCCACTAGCACCAGGGATTGTTTTATGAAATACAGACTGGCAATTGGAGGGGGGATCACTAGCACCAGAGATTTTGTTTAATATAGGATGGGCAAGCAATTGTAGGGAGGGGGGACCACTAGCACTGGGGAGTTTGTATAATACAGTAGGGGCCGGTGATTGGGGGGGCCACTAGCACCAGGGATTTTGTTTAATACAGAATGGGACCAGTGATCGGGGACCATGAACAACCCAGGGATTTTGTTTAATACATTATGGGACAGTGATTGGGGGGACCACTAGCACCAGGATTTTGTTTAATACATTATGGGACAGTGATTGGGGGAGGACCACTACACCAGGGATTTTGTTTAATAGATTATGGGACAGTGATTGGGGGACCACTAGCACCAGGGATTTTGTTTAATAGATTATGGGACAGTGATGGGGGGACCACTAGCACCAGGGATTTTGTTTAATACAGTATGGGACAGTGATCGGGGACCACTAGCACCAGGGATTTTGTTTAATAGATTATGGGACAGTGATTGGGGGAACCACTAGCACCAGGGATTTTGTTAATGCATTATGGGACAGTGATTGGGGGACCACTAGCACCAGGGATTTTGTTTAATACATTATGGGACAGTGATTGGGGACCACTAGCACCAGGGATTTTGTTTAATACAGTATGGGACAGTGATGGGGGACCACTAGCACCAGGGATTTTGTTTAATACATTATGGGACAGTGATTGGGTGGGGACCACTAGCACCAGGGATTTTGTTTAATACATTATGGGACAGTGATCGGGGGGGACCACTAGCACCAGGGATTTTGTTTAATACATTATGGGACAGTGATCGGGGGACCACTAGCACCAGGTTTTGTTTAATACATTATGGGACAGTGATGGGGACCACTAGCACCAGGGATTTTGTTTAATACATTATGGGACAGTGATGGGAGGGACCACTAGCACCAGGATTTTGTTTAATACAGTATGGGACAGTGATTGGAGGACCACTAGCACCAGGGATTTGTTTAGTACATTATGGGACAGTGATGGGGGGACCACTAGCACCAGGGATTTTGTTTAATACATTATGGGACAGTGATGGGGGACCACTAGCACCAGGGATTTTGTTTAATACAGTATGGGACAGTGATGGGAGGGACCACTAGCACCAGGATTTTGTTTAGTACATTATGGGACAGTGATTGGGGGGGACCACTAGCACCAGGGATTTTGTTTAATACAGTTATGGGACAGTGATCGGGGGACCACTAGCACCAGGGATTTTGTTTAATACAGTATGGGACAGTGATGGGGGACCACTAGCACCAGGGATTTTGTTTAATACATTATGGGACAGTGATGGGGACCACTAGCACCAGGGATTTTGTTTAAACATTATGGGACAGTGATCGGGGACCACTAGCACCAGGGATTTTGTTTAGTACAGTATGGGACAGTGATCGGGGGGGACCACTAGCACCAGGGATTTTGTTTAATACAGTATGGGACAGCGATCGGGGAGGCCACTAGCACCAGGGATTTTGTTTAAACATTATGGGACAGTGATCGGGGGACCACTAGCACCAGGATTTTGTTTAGTACAGTATGGGACAGTGATGCGAGGACCACTAGCACCAGGGATTTTGTTTAATACAGTATGGGACAGTGATCGGGGACCACTAGCACCAGGGATTTTGTTTAATACAGTATGGGACAGTGATCGGGGGACCACTAGCACCAGGGATTTTGTTTAAACATTATGGGACAGTGATGAGGGGGACCACTAGCACCAGGGATTTTGTTTAATACAGAATGGGACAGTGATTGGGGAGGGACCACTAGCACCAGGGATTTTGTTTAATACATTATGGGACAGTGATGGGGGGACCACTAGCACCAGGGATTTTGTTTAATACATTATGGGACAGTGATGGGGGGACCACTAGCACCAGGGATTTTGTTTAATACATTATGGGACAGTGATGAGGGGACCACTAGCACCAGGGATTTTGTTTAATACATTATGGGACAGTGATGGGGGGACCACTAGCACCAGGGATTTTGTTCAATACATTATGGGACAGTGATGGGGGACCACTAGCACCAGGGATTTTGTTTAAACATTATGGGACAGTGATAGGGGACCACTAGCACCAGGATTTTGTTTAATACATTATGGGACAGTGATTGGGGAGGGGGGACCACTAGCACCAGGGATTTTGTTTAATACATTATGGGACAGTGATGGGGGAGGGACCACTAGCACCAGGGATTTTGTTTAGTACAGTATGGGACAGTGATCGGGGGGGACCACTAGCACCAGGGATTTTGTTTAATACAGTATGGGACAGCGATCGGGGGGGCCACTAGCACCAGGGATTTTGTTTAAACATTATGGGACAGTGATGAGGGGGACCACTAGCACCAGGGATTTTGTTTAATACAGAATGGGACAGTGATGGGGGACCACTAGCACCAGGGATTTTGTTTAATACATTATGGGACAGTGATCGGGGGACCACTAGCACCAGGATTTTGTTTAATACATTATGGGACAGTGATGGGGGACCACTAGCACCAGGGATTTTGTTTAATACATTATGGGACAGTGATGGGGGACCACTAGCACCAGGGATTTTGTTTAAACATTATGGGACAGTGATCGGGGGACCACTAGCACCAGGGATTTTGTTTAATACATTATGGGACAGTGATGGGGGGACCACTAGCACCAGGGATTTTGTTCAATACATTATGGGACAGTGATGGGGGGGGACCACTAGCACCAGGGATTTTGTTCAATACATTATGGGACAGTGATGGGGGGACCACTAGCACCAGGATTTTGTTTAATACATTATGGGACAGTGATGGGGGGACCACTAGCACCAGGATTTTGTTCAATACATTATGGGACAGTGATGGGGGGACCACTAGCACCAGGGATTTTGTTCAATACATTATGGAACAGTGATGAGGGGGCCACTAGCACCAGGGATTTTGTTCAATACATTATGGGACAGTGATTGGGAAGGGGGGACCACTAGCACCAGGGATTTTGTTTAAACATTATGGGACAGTGATCGGGGGGGACCACTAGCACCAGGGATTTTGTTTAATACATTATGGGACAGTGATGAGGGGCCACTAGCACCAGGGATTTTGTTTAATACATTATGGGACAGTGATGAGGGGGCCACTAGCACCAGGAATTTTTGTTTAATACATTATGGGACAGTGATGAGGGGGCCACTAGCACCAGGGATTTTATTTAATACAGTGTGGGACAGCGATCGGGAGGGGCCACTAGCACCAGGGATTTTGTTTAATATAGTATGTCCCAGCGATCGGGGGGACCACTAGCACCAGGGACACTGATACATGGTTGGGACTGGGTAATTGGGGGAGGGGCGGTACCACAGTAACCTGCCTCGCTATCCAAGCAAATGAACCCAAAAAGGGCAAGCAAATAGCCCCTTAGCACCTTGTATGCCCAATGGGCTCATTTGCATAGGTCCCTTTGAATACTTCGGATAGCATTCTGGTCCTATCCATTCTGGTTGTGTACTTCGAGATCCATGTCCGGGCAGCGCTGCTTGACTTAACGCTGCGCTAACATGGCCCTATAATCAGTTGAATAGCACTGGTGCACTATTGCACTGTATACAGTATCCTCAGACTCCCAGGCAATTGAAAGGTGCAGTGCAAAGTTTTGCGCTCTGCTTTGTACTTTTTCAAATATCGTGCCCCTAGAGATGGGCAAAATTGCAAAATTTTGTTACGCAAAATATTTAGCAAAATTTGTACATTTCATGAAATTGTTTGCTGGTGCGAAATGTGAAATTTTGCATACAGAGTGTGAAATTTCACCCATGGAGTATGAAATTTTACCAGTGAAACTTCGAAGTTCACCACTCACAGGTGAAATTTTGCCATTTTCAGGCGAAATTTTACATTTTGCAGACAAACTTTCGCAGCTTCACATCTGCAAAACAATTTCACGGAACAGCAGAATTTCATAAAATATTTAGCATGGCGAAAATACTGATTTCATGGGAATTTCATTGGCAAAATGTAATTTCAATACATCTCTACGTACCCCCGATCTTTTGTTTGCTGGTCCCACTATCTGCCCATGTCTATGAACAGTCACAGAGGACTGTACTTAGCCGCTGGAGAAATGCAGACTCAGAAAACATCTGATCAGAGACTATAAAAGCTCTAACATGCATTGTGGGCTATTGAATCTTCCACTGCAGCTTACAGCTCTAATGTCAGCTGCAGGGCATTCTGGGATGTGTACATACCTCTCAACCTCTTGCCTCATGAATCAGGGACAAGGCTTAAAAAAATCAGGGACAAAGACCCACAAATCAGGGACATATCTTAAAAACTGGTACTATTCATTCAGAAAGCTGATGGAATAAAGGAATTTGTGTTAAGATGCATTTTCTGAAGAACAAAAAGTTTGTAACTTTAATGTTTGACATTATTTTGTGTTATTAATCCCCACTGTTCTGTCACAAAAACACAAATTTTATGAGGGACAGAGGAAAATTTTGAGGCTAAATCAGGGATGTCCCTGAAAATCAGGGACAGTTGAGAGGTATGGATGTGTAGTAACAAAAGATTACCTAGAACAGAGCAAACTTAGTCTGATACAATCTACTGTGCTGCAGTAAACCGTAAGTAAACCAAAATGTTTTTGCACACAAAGTGCACATTGGGACCAGCCCCACACTTGAGTGGGGGCCCTTTTTGGTAACTGTTCTTTAATTGATGTCACTATACCGATCATGCATACTGTGTATTTTCTAATCTTTTGTTCCACTGTTTCTTTCAGAAATGTGTTTCTGAAGCTCCGACAGCATCGTGCCCAGCTCGAGTGTATTTGAGACTTTCGTTCTCGGGTACACTTAATAATTTCTTCTCAGAACCCTCCTTCAGACACTTTGTGTTAGTTTCCCTTCCCTGCAGCTTGCCTCAGCCTCTACGATATAGATGTACCTAAGTTTATTGTTTACTCTGTAGTCTTACTTTTTTCACCATGTTTTGTTTTGTCTCTTTACTTTAAGCTCTGTTCTTGCCATTAATTTCATTGTTCAGTAATTTCAAACACCCTCTCTCCAACCTCTCCACCACCCACCCCCACCTCTGTTCTCCCCCTCTTGTTTGACTTTTCATTATATTCCATTTTTATTTCTAGTTTTTTGCTGTTTAGTTTCAGTACATTCCATTTTAATTTTTTCTATATACATTTTTTGCCTCTTGGCCAAGGCAGGCAGGGGTCCTCTCAGTCCTGTCCCACCCAATCCCCACTGGCTCTCACGTCTGCAGGCTTAGCTGCTCGGCTCTGGTAACTCCTATGGATTGCCCTTCATGGTGGATTCAGGAGGGGGAAGGCCAATCCCGCCCAAAAAAACAAATCCAGCATCCTGGTTGGCAGGGTCCTGGTGGTGGAGCAGGTAGGAGATCGGAGTGCAGAGCATCATGTACCCCGCCTCACTTCCATTTCCACCTATTTAACCCATGCTGGGGGACGCACACTGATGCACCCATGTGGAGGCAGATGCACACCGCGGAGTCCTACAGCTCCCACCCTTCTTGCCACTCCAGTCCTGCACTACCACCAGGCCTCCAGCTGGTGGCAGTCATGTGGCAGAAACAGCCACCCTCCCTCCCTGGGACAGAAGAGCAGTCCATCAGAAGCTCAGGCCTCTACCCACTGACCGGCCATCAGCAAACCTGCGATCCCTCCCAATCCTGGGTCATGGCATGGTGGGTGGTAGTGCTACCACCGTACCATCGGGCTGGCTCACTTTCCATTTGTTTGATTGACAGGCTGGCTGTTAATTCTAACAGGAGCCCCTTTACATTGAAGGGTTTGTCTGGATTCAAACCAGCTAGTCCCCTTTTCCCATCACCTTTTCAAGATGGACTTTATCTCTAGTGTGAGCATTATCTCTTTCTGCAGCCCCTATCAATCTCCTTTTTTCAACGTTACTCTCTTGTCATTAACCTCCCCCCCGGTTTCTCTACTGTAAGCTTTTAATGATCAATGCCTTACTTTAACTGTTTATATTACTATCACAAATTGGTTCCCTCCCAGAACTCAGCCTGCAACTTTTACCAATTTTCTCAACCCTTCAGATGCCTGCAAGGGTACCTAGATACGCTGCCAGGATGGAAAATTTTCTAGAAGGGCATCTCACCAACATCCACCCAGACATAGATGCAGACCAGAAATGATCCATTATCAAGCTGGGTCTGGCTGAGGCCACTAACTCATGTACAAAGTCCCAAAGCAAGAAGGCCAGGGCCAAAAGGCCAAGCTGCTTGTGCAAGGAGGCAGTAGAGAAAGTGAGGAAAAAAAGGGCCACCTTCGGCAGGTATAAGAGATCTAAGCAAGAGGAGAACAGAGAGGAGTGCTTGAGGAAACCCAGAGAGGTAAGTAGAGCAGTCAGGGCAGCCAAGGCTTCAAGGGAGCTAAGGCTGGCACAGAGGATCAGAAAAAAGGAAAAGGATTTCTTCAGGTACATAAGGAAGAAAAGAAGCTGTAAGGATGAGGTTGTCAGGATTAAGAAAGATGGGGGGTAGGCAGAAAAGACAAGGGGGGGAACAGGCAGAGGCACTCAATGAGTTCTTCTGCTCAGTGTTTACCAGGGAGAAGGATGGGCCTATGCCACAGGGGAGAGGTGGGGTGGGCACGGGTGGAGTGAGAGTTATGGATGGGGAAATCCCAGTGAGCAGGGCATTGGAGGGCCTTAGGTCCCTTCGGGTGGACAAGGCACCAGGACCGGACAGTGTTCATCCAAGGGTCTTGAGGGATTTGTCGGAGGTCCTGGCGGGACCTCTGGCAGACCTGTTCAGCACCTCTCTGGCAACAGAGTACATGCCCCAAGACTGGAGGAGGACACATTTGGTGCCCCTCCATAAGAGTGGGCCCAGAGACAAACCAGGGAACTACAGACCAGTCAGCCTTATCTCCATTGTTGGGTAGTTAACAGAGATCATCCTTAAATAGAGATTGGTGATCTTTCTGGAGGAGAATGGTCTCCAGAACTAAAGGCAGCATGGATTTGTCTTGGGTAGATCTTCCCAGACCAATTTGGTTGACTATTTTGATTGGGTGACAAGAGTACTAGATAAGGACCACGTGGTGGATGTCATGCATCTGGACTTCAGCAAGGTACTCCGCTCAGTGCCACATGGAAGGTTGATTAGTAAACTGAGGAAACTGGGAGCTGGGGAGAAACTTATAGGATGGGTTAGGAGCTAGCGGCAGGACAAGCAGCAGAGGGTAACTGCAGGGGGAGAACTATCATCTCCCAGAGCTGTAACCAGTGGGGTCTCACAAGGCTCAGTACTAGGACCAGTGTTATTTAACATCTTCACTGGCAACATATCAGACGGGATTAAGAGTAAAATCTGCCTTTTCGCAGACATCACAAAGATCTATGCAGAGGTGGGTACTGTAGAAGGGAGGCAAGAAATCCAAAAGGATCTGACAAAACCTGAGAGCTCGTCAGACACATGGCAGCTGGGGTTCAATGTTAAGAAGTGCAAGGTCATGCACTTGGGAGCCAGAAACCCTGGGAACAGCTACTGGCTGGGGGTGTGCAGTTATCAACTTCAGAGGAAGAGAAAGATCTGGGGTTACTAGTCTCAGGGTTCAATAATCATTTTGCACAGTGCAGGAAGGCAGCTGCCAAAGCTATTAAGATGATGGGGTGCATTGCCAGAGGAATCACCTCTAGGAGAGAAAGAGTCATCCTGCCATTGTACGGGTCACTGGTGAGACTGCACTCTGAGTGCTGTGTGCAGTTCTGGTACCCCTATTTAAAGAAAGACATCAAACTACTTGAGGGGCTGCCACGTTGGGTGACAAAGATGATCCATGGCCTGGGGGACAAACCATATGAGGAAAGACTGAGGGAGCTCAACATGTATTCCTTGGAGGAAAGAAGGGAAAGAGGTGATATGATTGAGACCTTCAAGTACTTACAGGGCATAAACAGGGTTAGTACTGGGGGCATTTTCATAATGGGGGGATACAAGGGGGCATAGTCTGAAATTGAAGGGGGAAAGATTCAAGAGGGAAATGAGGGTGCACTGTTTCATGGAAAGGGTGGTAATGAGGTGGAACAAGCTACCAGAAGAGGTGATATTGCTGAAAACAGTGGACAGTTTTAAGAGGGGATGGGATAGGTTTAAAGGTAAGGTCAAAACTAAGGGGAAGCTGGGAAGGGGGTTGATGGTAGATGGGGTGATGATTCAGATGGAAGGGTACAGAGTAGGGTGGCAGCTGCAGTAGAACAGGCTGGGAGCTGCACACTCAAGCAGACTTGATTGACTGTATGGCCTTATCTGCTGGCATTTTTGTATGTTTGTATCACTGAGTGTCACCCACACTTAATGTAGCTCTAGGTCTGAATCCCACCAAAGCCACTCTCCAGACAGTACATTGCTCCTTATCAAAGGGCAACCAACCCACCCCCTTTTGTCACAGCTGAGTATACTTTACTTTAAAGAGCAGCTGACACCTTCAGGTGAACTTTAACAAATCACAATATTTAGATGCAGTTCAGCTTGTATTTCATATTAGTTTTGTATTTCTCCTCCCCATCATTTATTACTGAGGTCATTTGCAAGAAAACAGGATCTTAGCTTCTGAAAAGTTAATCTATTCCTGTTCCCTTCTCCCTATCTGATGTCATAATGCACTGTCTGTGACATCACAGTTACTCCCATGACAACAGATTGCGATGTCACGACACAGGATATGAATTGAAGCAGGGAGTAAGCTATAGAGGCAGATAAACTCTAAGGGAACTCAGCGGGATAACCATAATGTATTCAAACAAATTTACTCTGTAATAAATAATGGGGAAGAGAAATATGTAAAATATATATATAAATGCAAGCTGAATTGCACCTAATTATTAGGTTTCTTAAAGTTTTCTCTGAGGCATCAGTAAAGATGATAACCTTAGCCTTACTCTTTGAAGAGGGAGCACAGCTTTGTCAGTTACCATGGTTATCTGTACCAGCAATGATTCAGTCACAGAAAGCCTGAAGTACATAAAAATAATATTTAATACTCCAAGATAGTTAACATATGTTAGGATAATATGCACTAAGGCTATGGGGAATACAGTATATCAATAGAGATAAAAAGAAATAAAGTTTTTCTGGAAACAGATAGGAAATCAGAATAACGTAACTCACACTTATTTACATATTAAGTAGAGTAGACTCTAACCCCAACTGGAAACTCAGTGCATTTCGGCAAACACAAACCCTTGATGTCGTTTGCTCAGAGTCTCCATCCTAACTAACTTTTCAGGTCTAACCCCAGACCACAAATGCCTTTGGCAGGCCATCCTGCCATGCCACATAATCAAATTTGTCACTCTGACATAGAAGATTCAACCATCTCTTTGTTCCTTGGGGGATCACCCCTCTAAATAACCAGTGCAAACCAAATATACAGTACGTCATTTCCCAGCTTGACTCTGTGGATTGTAATGTCCGTCCTTTGTTCTAACCTCAAATCTGCCTCTCAGAGGATGTCTGTTCCTGTCGATACCCATAACACCTCCTTTGATTTGGCTTCACACAGGCATGGGATAGGGATAAGGGAGCAATACAGATGAGTATGAATAGATAGGCCATTGATAGAGCAAAGGCCGATGGCACAGTCATAAGGCAGAAAAAGAAATGGGCAGACTGGATGGGCCTTGCGGTCCTTATCTGCCATCAGCTTCTATGTTTCTATGATATGAAAGGAGCTTGGCTACCTTTAAACAGTCCCCAAAACAGCCATCCCTTACTGGAAGGGTGTCCTGTTGTGATACAGAACAAAAGACATTTTAGATGACAGGAATTTTTGCTGTTCACATCCAACTTCTCTGAGAACCCAGAACTGTATTTTCAAAAGGGAAACCTATTTCCCCCTCTGCTGAATTACCTAGAGTACAAGCTGTTTTAATAAAAATTAAAACCAAAAAAAAGACTCACATAGTAAAAATGACATTAAAAGCTTCTGTAATTACACTTGGAGTATTTCTGCAAACTAAAATGTACTATGATTGTATTTGAAAGCTTATTGTGCTTAGACAGTAGTTTTTGACACGCACAGGTGAAGCAGCCATGCCCCCTGACAAAGGGTCACGTTGTGTTCTCATAGTGCTGGGGTAATCTGCTTGTGCCTACTCACACATCCACATGTATACATGTAATCCCCCTCTCGCTGAGGGGGGTTTATGAGTAAGTAAGGGCCCCCACCTTTGGTGTCCCCCCCACCCCAGTAAAGGTTTCAGTAGGTAGTTGGGGGGGAGACATCATTCTGGGCTATACTTCAGACTGCCACTAAAGGCAGGTTTGTAGCCCATAAAAGTGGGGGGGGGGGAGGAAGGGAGAAGGAGGAGAGGCTGGCTGGGAGATGGCAGGACAGGCAGGGAGGGAGGGAGGAGCTTGTCAGTCTGGGTTTGGGCCTTATTTAAGGAGGAGGAGAAACCCCCCTCATAAGTGAAGGTAGTGCTGGTATGACAACAATGTGGCACTGATGGACAGCGTGTGGGGGAGGGAAGTAGTTAGCCTGCTAGCATCACGTTGGTGATTGCCACTCCAGGAAGGGAGGGAGTGGTAATGAAAGTGCCCAGGGTAGGAGTTTGGTGGGTCCCAGGCCTGGTGGAAGTTCAGCCTGCACTGTCAGATCTGGAGGTTTCATGGCAGGATTCCTCCACGGGATGGGTGGTGGCAGGACCCCTCCCAGTTCCAAGTGTGGCAGCATGGTGCAGGTCTGGGTAAAAGGGGATTGTGGAGGCTTCTCACCCTTTATGGGGCCTACTTGGGGGGCAGGTCTTGGGGCCCATTTCACATGTTGTTTGGGTGGGCCGCAGCTAGTAAAGGATAGCCCTTGGGAAGCCATCCCGACCCAGTGACTTATAGCAAGAACAGGAGGTAAGGTTGTTGGGACGCAGGCCAAAAGGTATTTGGTAGAACCCCCCTCCCATTTCCAGAGTAAGGAAAACCGGTTGAAAGGGCAGACACATTAATGACAACTTAATGGCTATAAGGGACTGGTCAGGGCAGGAAAATCCTGCATCCCCGTTGGCACAGGACCAAGTGGGAGTAAGCCTCTCGCTTCTCCACAGGTGGATGTCTGACTAGGGTAAAAGGGAAAGAACAAGAGACAAAGACCAACTTACCAGTGCCAGAGGGTGGGATGGCTCTGTAGGCTGTTGAAGAATCCAGAAGAGGGACTCGGGTATGTCATCCAAGGGTTCAGTAGCTGCCTGATGGGAAATGCTGCCTAGGACATCTGTTCTCCCAGTAATGTGCCCCTTGGCTCTGTAAATAGTTTGTGCTCCGTGGAGCTGGAGGAGAAGGTGTGTAAGCAAGCAATGGGACCCGTGGGTCCTTTAAAATCATCAGGACTGTATGTGAAATAAATTGGTTTGTTGCTGATTCCAGAGTGTCGAGAGTTTTTAAATTCGTAACTTAGCTTTATGATGAATTGTAGAGGGCCTACTGAATTTCTAACCAGACTTCTGTTTTGGGGGAGCGTTTAAGTTTCAGCCCGTGTCTGTTCCTGTGCTTCCTGGGCCAGGGTGCTGGAAGGAGACTTTGTGGAGAAGGTGAAAGAAGGAAGAAGAGGTCTCCTGGTTTCAGTTGAGTATCCAGAGCAGATGCAAGGGATAGCAGTGTCACTATTCTGCAGATAGAACCCAGGCCATGGTCAGGTACCTTTTATATGTTCCTTCCAGGTTGTTAATGTTTCAGTTCTGGGTTCCTTCAGGGTAGGCCCCCTCTCCTCTCTAGTAACATTGGGTGCCCCTAGACAATCGGGGAGGTGGGGCGGCTACATGCAGATGGCGCAGTCATCTTCACCTCCAGTCCCTCCACTGCAGCTGTGGAGGGAGACCTACTCCAGTGGGACTTCAACACACTGGTTCCAATCCAACCAGCTCAGAGTCAACACTAAAAAACGATGTCCATGACCTTTGGTGCCAGTCAGAAACTGGCCAGACTCAGTGTCCCCCCCCCCCGTAAGCTTGACCCCCTCAGCCCACATCAATGTCATTCATGTAAACTCCCATCCCGAGCTAGGTGCCCTGTACCACAACAAAGGCTGCTTATATCTGCAAGTCCGCAGGGAGCTTGTTACCAAAATGGTACTTGCATACATACATAAACATAGAGACATAGAATCTGACGGCAGATAAGGACTGCTTGGCCCATCTAGTCTGCCCATTTCCCTACCTAACGGATAAGCTGCAGATCCTAGTTAACCAACAGCCTACTTCCTCCTACCCCCCCACTAGAATTGCCTTATGTCTATCCCATGCATTCTAGAATTCCCCCATTGTTTTTGACTCCACAACCTCCTCAGGAAGGCTGTTCCATGCATCTACAACCCTCTGTGTGAAAAAATACTTCCTCACATTACCTCTGAGCCGTGCCCCCCTCTATCTTCAAATTCTTCCTGTTTTTGACTTTATGGACGTGGTCTATGGCACTGTCCCTTCCACTTTCCTCACCAGACTGGACACCCTCTGCAGCTCTTGTTATTTTGCTACAAACTTCCCCCCTCGCACTCACCATTGTTCACTGTATTCTTCCTTATCCATCCTCCCTCTGCCCTCTCATTGCTAGGCTCACTGCACCCCCCTCGCACCCACCATTGTTCGATGTATTCCTCCCTATCCATCCTCCCTCTGTCCTCTCATCGCAAGGCTCACTGTACCCTCCTCACACCCATTGTTCACTGCATTCTTCCCCGTCCATCCTCCCTCTGCCCTCTCGTCACCAGGCTCACTGCACCCCCCCTCTCACTCACCATTGTTCCCTGTATTCCTCCCTATCCATCCTCACTCTGCCCTCATGTCATGAGGCTCACTGCACCTCTTTCATATCCAAATACTGGTTTGGTTCCCTTCCCTCTTAAAGTCAAAGTCAAAGTCATCTTTATTTATAAAAAGCGCCTTTCCAAATACCAAGGCGCTTACACATAAACTAGGCAAAACATAATAATTCAAATAATTAAAATTCATAAAGCTACAATACAATAAATATTAGGTTCAATAAAATCTGTCTATACCAAACTAAAATTAAGTTCAGCAACAAGGCTGAATGAATAAGTTTTTAGTGCTGTTTTACAACTCTGGATGGTCAGGCACTCTCTCACATGATGAGGCAGAGAATTCCACAGGGTTGGGGCCGCAAAAACAAATGATTGGGCCCCTGATGTCTTTAAATGGATCTGGGAATCTCTAGCAATCCCTCGTTGGTGGATCGAGGGGGGGGTTAAGGGTGAAGGAGATCTTGCAAGTAATGGGGTCCCTGGTCATGTAGGGCTTTATTGGTCAGTAACACGACCTTGAAGGTGATCCACCACTGTACTGGCAGCCAATGCAGTCTGCAGAGCACAGGTGTTATACTGTATGACTGGTCCTAGAAGTACCAGTCAACAGCCTGGCTGCCACGTTCTGCACTAGCTGCAAGCGGTGGATCTCAACCCCGATAGCCCTAGGTAAAGGACATTGCAGTAGTCAAGGCAGGAGGTTGCAAAGATATGGACCAATGTTGGAAGATCATCAGGAGGAACCAGATGCTTCATCTGAGCAACATTCCTTAGATGATAAAAAGAGGGTTTGACAACGGCCGAGACCTGAGATTTAAGGGTGAAGCTATCGTCAAAAATAATGCCCAGGTTCCACACCCAATCTGAGGTAGTCAGCTGAACACCCCCACCAGCCAAAGCCCAGAGGGTTGTCCTGCCAATAGAGCCACCTCCCGATGATCTGGGTCCACAACCAACACCTCAGTTTTAGCCTGGTTCAGCCTCAGCCAGCTGGCACTCATCCAATCCTGGATCTCGGACAGGCAGTTGTTAAATATCGAGAGGATCACATCCTGTCCGGGCACAAAGGACATGTACAGCTGAGTATCATCTGCATAGCAGTGAAAACCCAGACCATACCGCCTAATGATCTCTCTCAATGGCATCATGTACACTGCGAACAACATGGGTGACAAGATGGAGCCCTGCAGTACCCCACAGGATAGGGACAGAGGGGCTGAGGAATAAATCCAAGACACCACTCTCTGAGTCCTACCCTTGAGGAAATATCGAAACCATCTGAGGACCATTCCGGATAGTCCACAGATGAACCGCAGGTGCTCCAACAACACACCATTGTCATACGCAGAAGACAGAGCCGCACTAGGGTAGTAGGTGCTCTGACTCCTCACAAACTGAAATGTACAACAAAAGCAGCACAAACTCAGCAATCAATGATATCAATGATAAAGCCTGCATCTGGGTGAAACATAAGATCTTGCCGAGTTTGTACTGCTTTTTCCATTTTTGCTGCTAAAGTAAAGGTGCTCTATTTTGCACTTTAATGCTGCCTCCTGCCTTTTATTTGGTTCTGAGTGAGTGCTGTGACTTCTTGTACATTTCAGCACCTCAAGGTCCACGGTGTCAGACGCTGCAGAGAGATCAAGGAGGACCAAGATGGAACGAGTCCGCCGATCTCTCACCATCAGGAGATCATTTAGCACCCGAGCAAGCGCCGTTTCAGTACTGTGCCTCTTCCTAAATCCTGACTGGAGAGAATCATAGACATCGTGGGTGGACAAATGATCATCCAGCTGCAGCGCGACCACCTTCTCAATAACCTTTCCCACAACGGGCAGGTTAGAGACGGGTCTGCAGTTAGCTACAGTCTGGGTCAAGGGAAGGCTTTTTAAGGAGGGGTCAAACAATTGCCTCCTTTAGAGAGTCAGGGAAGAACCCCTCTCTAGTGACATCCAGACTATCACAACTAGGACCGGGCTGATTACATCTACGCACCCTATCTCTCCCCTCTCAACTCCCCCCTCACCGTTTCCTGTTTCCTCCATTCCAGGCACGATTGCATTTTTTCCACTCCTTGTCTCCCCCCCCCAAACTGCTGGGCAGCCTACCTTCTTCTACTGACTTCCCCCACTCTGGAACCAACTCCCCTTCTCCCTTTGTCTCTCCCCATCCCCTGGCCCCCTCAGGCACCAGATGAAACCTCAATCCCTCCCCACCTTTTCCTATTACCTTTCCTCCTGATACCTCCATGGCTGAGCCGTTACCATCTTGGTAAACAGCCGGCTGGGTCCCCGCTCCTGCATTGGTTTAACTTCCATACTTCCCCAGGTTTTTTCCCTCCATTAGGAGGCTGGGCAACAACTCACCCTACAGGTCAATCGCCAGTTGCTAATATTGTCCTTGTTCATGGAGGATCGCTGCCACTTCCTTATATACACTTGATAGGTGTTCTTACTGAGCTGTACCACACTTCATTCTCTGTACATACAATTTTTTCTATTTTATTCTAATTTTGTACAAATTTTTATTTTGGTGCACAACAACCATTTTGTTAAGATGAACAGCATTTCAGAGGAGTTTCATTGTCGTGCCAATGATGGTCAAGCTGCACTGGGCTTGTCAGTGACAGACCAATGACCAGGCAAGCAGAGTATGACACTGGTCAGTGTCTAATGGGTGGAAACCTCGTGTAGTTGAGAGGACTGAAGAGATTCTATGAGACAGCGCTTCGGTCCTTTCATTTGCATGAAACCGGGTGACAATCAGCTGAGTAGCCCATGCCCTTGGAGTATGCTCAGCAAGGGCATAGGAACCCATATGCCAGGTACACTATGCTGTACAATTCGAGCCAGCAACAGCCTCATGGCTCAGAAGCTGATTGCCCAAAAAAATTATATACATGCCACAGCCATTCAGTAATTCCCACATACAAATTTAGTGTAAAACCCCTACCAGACTAAGTTTACATGTCGCCGCCGGCCTGCCACAGTTCAGCAATTTTCCAGCTACAAATTTAGTTCAAAACCCATACTACACCCAGTCACACACATGTCCAATTTTTACTGTGGCCCAATTTGCCATTGAATGCCACCTTCCCGGTTGATCGGTCCTCCATTTCTTACGTGCGCAGTATTTGCTTTTTGTTTACTGTCTCTGACTGTTAGCTATGTCTGTGCATTTGAATGAGGGGTTGCTGTTAGTGTGTGGGCTGAGGGGGTGGAGTCAGGGACAGTAGATTAATGTACAGTGTGGCAGCAAACAACACTTGTGAGAGAGAAGGGGGGGGAGCTGAGCACTAGTGAGCTGAGGTTACACCAATGTACGGAGGTGAGCAGGCTGTGGCCATCAGCAGTAGGTAGCACAGCAGTCATTCATCATGGTCCCAGACACCTGACCTAACTCTTCTCAACCAGGTCCCTGGACTCACTTGACATAGAGCAAGCGAGGAGCGACCGCGATGCACCACGTGGAGTTCGATGGAAAAGAAAGGGAAAAACTGTCCCAGGTCCAGCCCAGTCAGACCTCAGCCCAGTTGCCACTGAACATGGTTCAGAGGTTGTCCTTTGGTCACCAGTAGGTTGCCTCATGGCAAGGGAGGCTCAACTTGGAGAGGTGTGTGGATAAGTACTGGTGGAGTCAGATGGGTTAAACAGGCAGTCCGAGGGAAGATTGAAGACTGCCTTCCTCTTAGGGTGGAAATTGTTTAACCAGGAACAGGTACATCTTGCACTCACAAATTCTCTTTTCTCTCACAGCGGACACATCACATTAATCGGGCCCCACATGGTAGGCCAGCAAGCAGGCAGATGGAATATGTGGACAGGTCCAACAGTAGGGTGAGCAGCCTTTGAACATGGGTCGGGTGGCTGGGTCTCCATGGCTGATCCAGAGAGTCCAGAGACAGTTGAATCATTGCATGTTTGGGGCCTTGGCTGCCTGCAGGTGGCAAACTGAGGGAGTCTGAGGTGGCCAGTGCAGGAGAGCAGGCATCAAGCCCAGGCCGGCAGTGAGTGTAGAACAGCAGCACTAGGGTGGTGGGCACCTATCCTATCCAGCCTAGGTAGTGCCAGCAAAGTATAAAAAAACAGGAGTCTGTGAAGAGCCTTTCTGGCAGTGTGTGTTGTCACAAGCCATCGTGTCCAGGAGGAGACAGGTCACTATTGCCTGGTGGAGTGGAGGACAAACATAAATTTCACTCCAGGACAGCAAGCAATCCAGCAACAAGAGCAGTACAGGGCAGCCAGGACAGCAAGCAATCCAGCAACAAGAACAGTACAGGGCAGCCAGAACAGCAAACAGTCCAACAACAAGAACAGTACAGGGCATTCAGGACAGCAAGCAATCCAGCAACAAGAACAGTACAGGGCAGCCAGGACAGCAAACAGTCCAGCAACAAGACCCTGGCTCCGTGGCCAATGAATTTAATGCCTACTACACTTCAAGCGCCAGGTCTCTTCTAAATTCCCTCTCCCCATTGCCACCTACTAGCTTCAGCCCTTCACCAGTGCCTACCACTCCCCCATTTTCCTTTTCTACTATCTCCTCTGATGAAGCTCTTAATGCTTTCCTATCCCTCAACCCCTCTAAAGGCTCCTCACCAGATGAGCTCGATCCTAAACTTCTCTACCTTTCTGCTCCTGCAATTGCTTATCCTATCTCCCTAATCCTTAATCTGTCCTTTATTTCTGCCCAAGTACCTTCATTCTGGAAACACACTGTAGTCCTTCCTCTCCCCAAGGGTGGTGACACATCCACTACTGGCAACTATCGCCCCATTTCACTCCTTCCTACCCTTGCCAAACTTCAGGAACATTTAGCTCTCTCAACTATCACCCTTCCTCTCTGACTCCTTCTTCTTCTCCCCCTTCCAATCTGGTTTTTGGAAGAACCACTCAACAACCACCTCCCTCCTCAGGCTTACTGACTCCATCCTTTCTGGGATGGACGATGGCCTGATCACCTCAACCATCTTTGTCGACCAAGCCAAAGCTTTCAACACTGTTTTCCATCCCCTGCTTCTTGATTCACTCTTCTCAGCTGGCCTTGCTCCATCAGCCACCAACTGGTTTAAATCCTGCCTCATTGGCAGGCCCCAGTCGGTGAGAATCCTTGATTCCATATCCCCTCCACTCCTCATCAACACTGGTGTCCCTCAGGGCTCAGTGCTTGGTCCCCTACTCTTCTCCATTTCCCTTAATGATCTTCCCACAGCCTGCTCATCCTCTTCTATCCACATGTACACTGACGATACTGCTTTGTACAGTTCCGGCAAAAACCCTGCTGCTGTGCAAACCAGCTTACAGCATGACTTCAGCAAAGCTTTCAATACTGTTCCACATAGAAGATTGATTAATAAGCTGGGTAGCTCAGGGTGGGTCAGACGTTGGTCAACTGGGTGGCAAACTGGTTGATGGGCAGAAAACAGATAGTGGTGGTAACAGTATACAGTCAGAAGAGATGCAAATCACAAGTGAGGTACCCCAGGGATCAGTTCTGGGGGCCAGTCCTCTTCAATATCTTCATCAATGACATTGCAGATGGACTGGAGGGTAAGGTTTGTCTGTTTGCAGATGACACCAACATCTGCAACAGAGTAGATGATCCAGATGGGGTGGGCAGAATGAGAAGAGATCTGGATAAACTAGCAAAATGGTCGGAAGAGTGGCAACTGGGACTTAATGCAAAGAAGTGCAAGATCATGCACATAGGGAAGAGAAACCCTGAAGCCACCTATAGGCTGGGAGGGGAGTTGCTGGCAGTCACAAGGGAAGAAAGAGACTTGGGCATCATCATCACCGATGACCTGAAATCATCCAAGCAGACCACTAAAGCAGTAGGTAAGGCTAGGGGGATGTTAAGGTGTATTAGTAGGGGTATCTCAAGTCGGAAGAGGGAGTTAATAATCCCTCTTTACAAGTTACTGATTCGGCCCCATCTGGAGTACTGCGTGCAGTACCGAAGGCCACACCTTCACAGGGACATTAACCAAATTGAGGCAGTCCAGAGAAGGGCAACCAAAATGGTACAGGGACTGCATCAGAAAACATATGAGGACAGATTAACAGAGCTCAATATGTTTACCCTAGAGCAAAGGAGGAAGAGAGGTGATATGATCGAAACATTCAAACACCTTAAGGACATTAACAAGGTGAAAGTGTCTAACATGTTTCAATATAAGAAAAATAGCAGGACAAGAGGACACAGCATGAGATTAGAGGGAGGCCAATTAAGGGGTAATGTGAGGAAGTTCTTTTTCACAGAAAGGGTGGTGGACGCATGGAACGGCCTACCTCAGGAAGTGGTGGATATGAATACAGTGCAGGGCTTCAAACAGGCATGGAATAGGCATAATGGAGCAATACAGATGAGTATGACTAGATAGGCCATTGACAAAGCAAAGGCTGATGGCACATTCATAAGGTAGAAAAAGAAATGGGCAGACTGGATGGGCCTTGTGGTCCTTATCTGCCATCAGCTTCTATGTTTCTATGTTCTATGTAACCAGGTTCAGCTCTGGTTTGCTTCTCACCAGCTTTTTCTAAATGCCAAGAAGACAGTCTCAATGACCTTTGGCACAGGGCAGAGACTCTCTAGGCTCCCGACCCTACCCACCTTCTACACCCTTGATGGGATCATCTTGGAGGACACCTCCTCATTTAGATATCTGGGTCTTTGGCTGGACCAGCACCTCAACTCCTCTGTGTATATCAATGCTATCCTAAAGAAACTGCACCCCAAGCTTGGTGCTCTGTACAGGAATCATAGTTGCATCCAGCTGACTGCGAGGCGTGAAATTGTCCAGAAGATGATACTCCCCATCTTTGACTACTGTGATGTAGTCTATGGTGCTGCTCCCAAATCTTCCCTGACCAAGTTGGACGCTCTCTTTAACTCCTTCTGCTGCTTTGCTGTCGACTCCCCTTCCTGCTCCCACCACTGTGAACTGTATCACTCTCTAACCTTCTTTCCACTATCTCACAGACGTATCTCACACTGTACCAAACTAACCTCCAAATTCTGGTTCGGAGTGCTTCCCTCCTATCTCTCATCCTCTCTCTCCACTCCACCTCCCCCCACCCACTCTCTCAGATCAAATGATGCCCGCACCTTGATGGTCCCTAGCCACTCCACCCACATTGGCCAGACTGGTTTCGCCCACCATTTCCCTAAAATTTGGAATTCCCTCCCCCAGAAATACAACACTCCTCCTTCAACTACTCCCTTACCTCTGCCCTACACAATTACCTTTCTCTCAGCTGTTCCTGCTTTAACCCATCTTAATACCTATCCCCAGTTTCTGCCTTCCTACCATGACCCCCCCAGCAGGGTTCTCAACATCCTGAAGGGGGAAATCAGGAAATGGCTACCCTTCTCCCTCATATTCAGTTCTTGCCTCTGCCTCTCTTCTCCACCTGTCCTTCTGGGTCACCAGTGTACAACCTAAACCCATCCTTTTACTCCAGCAGCACCTGTACTACCTCGAGTCTGCTCCTGGTACACTCATGCACTATTAATGGTTCTATTGCATTATTACTGTTTCGCACGCTTATATGTTCTTTAGATCGATTTTGGACATGTATTGTAATTTTCACTCCAATGTTCCACTACTGTTTATTGTACAATCATTATGCTCCAACTGTTGCACAATCTTACAATGCTGTATTGTTTGTACTACCCACATACTACTGTAACTGATCATCCTTCACAACCCTATGTAACCCCTCCCCCCAGGTTGCACCACGAGATGAGCAACTTGTTGTTCAGTGTGCCCTCCTGGTGAAACATTTTAATAAATGAATAAAAAAAAGAACAGTACAGGGCAGCCAGGCCAGCAAGCAATCCAGCAACAAGAACAGTACCGGGCAGCCAGGCCAGCAAGCAATCCAGCAACAAGAACAGTACAAGGAAGCCAGGCCAGAAAGTAGTCCAGCAACAAGAACAGTACAGGGCAGCCAGGCCAGCAAGCAATCCAGCAACAAGAACAGTACCGGGCAGCCAGGCCAGCAAGCAATCCAGCAACAAGAACAGTACAAGGAAGCCAGGCCAGAAAGTAGTCCAGCAACAAGAACAGTACAGGGCAGCCAGGACAGCAAGCAGTCCAGCAACAAGAATAGTACAGGGCAGCCAGGACAGCAAGCAGTCCAGCAACAAGTACAGTACAGGGCAGCCAGGATAGCAAGTAGTCCAGCAACAAGAACAGTACAGGGCAACAAGGACAGCAAGCAGTCCAGCAACAAGAACAGTACAGGGCAGCCAGGACAGCAAGCAGTCCAGCAACAAGAACAGTATAAGGCAGCTAGGACAGCAAGCAGTCCTGCAACAAGAACAGTACAGGGCAGCCAGGACAGCAAGCAATACAGCAACAAGAACAGTACAGGGCTGCCAGAACAAGATCTCTCTCTCAGGTGTCAGCTGGGTCTCAACAATCCCAACGGTACAACACAGGCTCAGCTCAGCACAAAAAAAGAAAGCTTATCTACTGGCCACGGTAAAAATTTACAAAAGTCCTACTTATTTTTTCTGAATTCATATATTTGTATGATTTTATTCTGGAAACTGAAACTTGCAGTATGGTTGTATGCATTGCTGCGCATGAAATTAATAACCTAGCAGATATATTTAAAACAAGTTTGATTAAAGCTATAGCTGTGACGTAACTAATTCATGTCAGCATCTATTATTTTCAGTGTGCATGCATTTGCACCCCCCCCGCCCCTGACTGCCCATCCTGTAGCTGTATATAATATTTTTGGTGGTTTCCTTGTCCCCTGCTTCGATGGTCCATCCTGTAGCTGTATCTAATAATCCTGGTGTTCTAGTTGTCCCTCGATTGCCCATGTGCTAGCAGTTATATTAATTCCTGATGGTCTTGAGGATTGCCCTTCTCTTACAAAAGGGCATCGGACCCCCCCACCCACTCAGGATCCTCCTCTCCACAGGCATATAAGGTAGACACCAGCAATAGAGATGCTGACCTGCGCAGCCCTCTGCTCATCACCTCGGCCGTCTGACTGTCAGTGAGCAATTGTGAGTACTGTAGAAATAACTATTCCTACAGCACCTACAAGCGCTCAATAGCAATCAGATGGTGATTGGAGGGCTGTGTTGGTTGCTGTCACTATTTCTGAAGTTCAGCTTAGGTGACTTGACCGGAGTGAGGGTGTGTGTGGCGAGGAGGGTCCTGAGTGGGAGGGTGAAGAGGGAGATCGTATGCCCTTTCTAGGGGGGACTGGTCCACTAGACCACGAAGTAATGATGCAATTGCTAGTAGATGGTCTGGGGGGAAAGAGACCACTAGACTACAAGGGTAGTGCATCACCTGACATGTCTAGTGATGGGGGGAACCTTGTGCGGGGATGGTAGCAGGTTTCAGCACCATTAAACAGTTCTGTGACAAAGGCTGTTTAGCATTGCCAAAACAGCTGACTATACAAGCCTTTTTGTAACTTAGTAGCAATAACTAGGTTTCAGGAAGGTGGGTGCTGGGTGGCTCAGGTGGCCATGGCCTGTCCTCCTCAGGTAGCACTCCAGCCTGTGACCCAGCCAGTTGGCCCCTGTGCCACTCCAGCCCTCAGCATCATCAGACCAGTAAGCCCACCAGTACCCCTCAACCAGACCAAACTGACTCTTTTGACTCAGCCAATGGCAGACCACCACTGCAGCCTGAGGTAGGCCAACCTGACCCGAACCCACCATCTGCTTAGCTGCGACTCTACCACCATTGTGACTCAAGACCGTGACTGAGCTAGCTGAGGTAAGAGAGAGTAGTAACTTGAGTGAGATGAGAGAGAAGAGACTACAGAAGTGGTGGAGTGTGAGGGCCACAGTTGGAGTGAGGAGAGACTAGACAGAGAGAGACAGACAGAGAGAGACAGAGCGAGACAGACAGACAGAGAGAGAGAGAGAGAGAGAGAGAGAGGGAGAGAGAGAGAGAGAGAGAGACTTAATTTAAAACAAAAACGTCAAAAATATGTCAAACAGCTGTGGAGTGGGTACTTAAAAAAAAAGAGAAGACTAAATAAAATGACGAACGTCAAGGCAGTGACTCAGCTGGCTACCTGAAATTGGATAGGAGTCTGAGGCAAGGAAGGAGTAAAGACATGGACACAGGGAGAACTTTTTTTTTAACTTTATTTCTATTCATTTTAAGAAAATGAGCAAATAAAGAGATACTGTTGCTGGTTCCAGGTAACATTTGCCATTACAGAGCGTGGCAATCATCATATGTTAGTTACAGTATACAGTATATAATACTAACAATCCGTGATGCATCATGTGGGGTACGATACAAGTACTTGTAGCTAGGGAGCACCACTCCTCCCCCCCCCGACAGGATATTCAGGAAGCTAGCTACTCTAAAACCTGTGGGACTTAAAATATCTGATCACACAAGGGAAGTTTACTAAACCATGGCCTATACAACCACTGTTCCCACATACCTATTCAACTTTCTATAGTAGATTCTATCTCCCGTCAGTTGCTCTTACTTCATATTCAGGCAAGTATAAACTCGTATTAAACAGTGCACTCTGAAAATAGTTCTTAAAAACTTTTCTAGCAAACATTGCTAGGATGTAATAACTGTATTGAGACTCAACAAAGTACTCTCTACTCAGAACACTATTTCTATGATAGCAAAAGAAAAATAGGTACTGCATGCCCTCTTATGCTAACTGCACGTGGCATGCACTACATAGTTTTAAGTACGCCATCAGTGCCATGTTTGAGCTACCCATAAAATAAATTTCAGGCCCCGTTTTAAAATGAAGATATATCTTTCAAACAACACTAACAACATGGGGCATTCCATATGGGTAATGTTATATCAGCAGAGACAACAGTTCTCCTGCATACCAAAGGTAATTCAAACAGTTACTGAATGAGAGAGAGTTCATCTCAAGAAGGCTCACAAGCACTTACTTTATGTTAGACAGTACATACAAGTTTCAGTCCTCACCCGATTGCGACTCCTGACCCAGCGGTCTTCGGGCCGGGAATTCTGCGGCAATTGCATCCACTCTTTTACGAGCTTCCGCGGGGTCATTGAATTGATAGGTACAACCTCCATATACGATGTGGAACCGGGCCGGAGCTAACAAGGAATGCGCTACTCCTAGCCCTGAAGTATTTTCCTGAGCAGATCAGTTTCCTTCGACTTCTTGTGGCATATGATCAGTCGGGGAAAATTTTAAAGTCGTGTTCTGCCACAGACAAAGGAGCATGCATTCGTGCCCAGCTGAGGATATTGTCTCAGATCTCTGAGCCGATGGTGATTAATAGTATTGTTCTGGCATTGTCCCGTCCTTCATGCGCTCTTCAGTAGTTGACTCAATAAGCCATTTTGAACCAGGCAGGCTCAAACTGCATCTCCGGTGGTAAAGAATTGGAAAACTACTGTCTGAGGTAAGATAAGAGGTCCTCCCCTTCAGTTGTCTTCAGGACCCCAACCAAACACAGATTCATGACTCTGCTGGCATTTTCCAATGTTTCTATTCTGGCTCTAAGGTGGTTGGTTTCCAGAGCCATTTTAGAAAAGGCAGCCTGTGTGGTGCAGGATCTCTCCTCTGCATGTATGAGAAAAGGCAGCCTGTGTGGTGCAGGATCTCTCCTCTGCATGTATGAGAAAAGGCAGCCTGTGTGGTGCAGGATCTATCTTCTGCATGTATGAGAAAAGGCAGCCTGTGTGGTGCAGGATCTATCCTCTGCATGTATGGCCATTTGCATAGCCTGCTCTATTTTTGTATCTTGGGCACTGAGTCAGGACAGGACCTGTTCTACTTTATGGTCCATGTCCCAAACAGCCTACAGACCTGTGTTCCAAGGTAGAGGATTCTCTGTTCCACTCGAGCTTGCAGTGTGGTCCGAAGTTCACTGTTGGGCCTTTGACTGCTGTTGCGTGTTTTTCTGACTTGAGCCTCCAGCCGTCCCTTTCTGGCGAACCATTGCGAGTTTGGTATCTGCTGAATCCGGATAAACTATTGCACTGTTCTGCACTGCTATATTTTACTTTGTACTGCTCAAACTGTAGATATTTAGGATTATTATGGAAGTTCAGACAAAGCTGATCTGAAGTGCATCCAGTCAGCAGTGTGGCTCTCTAGCACCCCCACACAGGGAGAACTTAAAGGAACAGGGAAGGGCCAGCTGTCCCCAGTTAAAGACAGCTGTTTGCTGCTGTCTCAGACCACGTTTTAGAGAGTGAAAAGAGGGCCTATGAGGAAGGAAGAGCCATTTTTTTTCCTGCCTTCCAGTGTCTGTCATCCTGGCTTGCCCGTTAGAGAAAAGACGGCCTCGGGGAAGGAAGGGCCATCTTTATGTCTGAGTGCACAGTACACATTTTGTTACAGACAACTGCATTTCAGAGGTGTGTCACTGTCGGGGCCACTGTAACTTAAGCTACAGTAGGCTTGGCAATGACAGACCAATAACCAGCCAGGTTGATCATGACACTATTCTCTGTTTGGTGTGCAGAAACTTCTCGTTGTTCAAAAGAGTGAGCCATTCCTGTTACTGCCCAGCAAGCTGAGAAGATCCCAGTACCCTGCTAAGCCAGCTCATTGCTCGCCCACTTGTCATACTGTTCTGCCTGTCCATTTCCGCTCTCCCTCCCCCCATCATGTGGTGATTCTTCAGTTATGCCATTTCTTCCTGGTCCCCTCATCTCTTCAATAAAAGGGCAATACCAATACGGCTCCTCAGAGACAAGAGAGATGATCACAGTGAAATGAAATTACTTCTGCTTTGTTACTGATTACGAACATACATACGAACATACAAAGAAGCCAGCAGAAGAAGGCCATTTGGTCTATCAAGTCTGCTCGTATACCAGGGTCCACAGTTTGAGCTAATGTAACCCCACTACAAATGGGGGTTCCTGAAAAGTCTTCCATGAGCTTGCCTAAATGCTCACTGCCAGGCTGGTGTCCTGCGTTTAGCAGTTAATCGTTATTGCCAAAGAGTGCCTGTGTAGCCTCTATGTACTGTCACTTTAACAGCTGCCTAGATTGCAGTAATAATTAATCTGGGAGGGGGCTGAGTGTTGTCATGCTCCAGTAACGCCCGGGCTGCCAGGTAATCGCTCCGTTTCTGCCATCGCTAATTGCGCAGAGGGGGCCCTGTTAATAGATGTAACTGTTTGCTGATCATTCATTAGAGTAGTAATAATAATAATGTCGTTTGTCTAACCTGCCTTCTTTGCAGCAAGGACTGTTTTGCTTATCCCCACCATTTTGGCCTGGAACGGCCGAATTGGACCCAACTGTCTGGCGGGACCTAAAATGGAGCCGGACTACAGGAGCTGTCTGGAGTCAAAATCTGTAGGAATTGTAGTTTTGGGCTTTTGGCGCCTTTTTTGCACCTGAAGGGGGAGCCTTTATTGTGACTGACAGACAGATCAGCCAACCGAATCTTTTGGATCTGGGGGAATTTCCCAGGCTGCTGCAGCTAGTTTCAGTTCTGAGCTGGGAAGTGAAACAAGAACAGCTCAAGTGATTTGGGCAAGTAGTTCTGTATAGTTTTGCATGGGAGAACTGTGAAAGGGCTGAGTTTTTGGCCTACATGTCTGCCTGCTGCCCCTGAGAGGGAGAGAAGAGAATTATTTTGGACTAAATCCAAGTTTGTGAGAACGAAGTAAGCCACTGATTTTTTACCAGGTTCATACCTGAAGAAGACCGAAGATTTTGCTGAATGAGATCGGCCTGTTAGGATTTCCATCTGCTTTTGAATCCCCGATTTGTGCTGAGACTTTGCGATTGTGACTGGAGAGTGGTTTGCCTGGTACAGTAGAATTTCCTTACATGTAAATGTGCTGCGTATTGAAAGTGGGTTGTAATTTGGTTCCCCACTGTGTGAACTGTGTTCTGTTTGCTGGAAGCTGTAACCAGCCCAAAATGGACTGTATCTGAATTTGTCTCCATTTGGCTGGGGCCTTGCCACACTGGCCCAGCCAGACTACCCGCTGCACAGAGAAAGTCATCAAAGAGAGACCTGCCTGGGAATCAGCCCCCTGCTCCACGCTTGAACAGGAATGACGCCTTGGCAATTCGTGTGGGCCCTGCTACTCCTGGCACTCCAGATTAATCACCTGCTGTCTCAATTTTCATCCAGCCTGTGTCCAGTCTTGGGTATCATGAGTAATTATCAGGGTAGCTTTCTGCAACAACAGCCTAATCTAAAAGGGTGTCATCTGATTGTCTTGTTGTTTTCTTTTCCCGAACTGAGCCCTCCGGCTCCGGATTACAAATAGTGTGGGTTGTGCATGTTGTTTTCTTCCATCACAGGGCCCCAACCAGCTGCAACGTTCCTGGCTAACCCACCATTCTCCATCTGGATACCCAGAGTGTGTGACTGTTTATGGACCCTGAAGTGCATGCATAACTGTTTGACTGATACAGCCTTTAAGCAAATTAACCTGATTACGCCCCTCCCGTGTTCAAGTCCCTTAAATAAATCAGATCTAACTCTTTTTGCATTTACCCTGACTATGGTTCCAATTTGTGCAAGAGTACTGTACTGCTGTTATTTGCTGTGTATAACCTCGTTTTACAGGAGGTCCCCATGGTCAGGCCAGAGGAAAGCCCTGGTGGTAAGTGCAAACAGTGTGTGTACTTGTGTGGTGTATCAGGGGTATTGTGAAAGTGATTATTGTGTATTGTTCTGGCCACTAGTAAGGAAAGAGGGGGGTTACAGTGTCCCGGAGGGCTGTGCCCAGGTTAGCTTGACCACTACCAACCCTGACCTCCAGGTGGAGGCACCCGTTTCAGAACTCATGCCCCTTAACCTGCTACTAGCCAAGCAGGCAGGGGTAGTAGCCCTTGGGATAGTGCCACCTAGGGGTTATACTAATGTCCCTGCCCTCCCTTCCCACTCCTCCCATCCTCCCTACACATGATCCTTACTTTCCCCCTGTGCCTATCCCAGCCTCTCTTAAAGCTGCCCACTGTCTTCAACAAGATGACCTCTTCCGGCAGTGCATTCCAAGTGTCCACCACCCTCTCTGTGAAGAAGTGCTTCCTGACCTCCCTCCTAAACCTCCCACCCTCCAGCTTAAGAATGTGCCCCCTAGTGTTATGATTGCCACTTAGCTTAAAGAGACTCTCGTTATCAACCTTATTTATCCCATTCAAGTACCTAAAGGTCCCAGTCATGTCCCCTCTCTCTCTCTCCTGTTTTCCAGGGAGTACATGTTCAGTGCCCTCAACCTTTCCTCATATGTCTTACCCTGTTGACCCACTATCATCTTTGTAGCCCTCCTCTGGACCTTCTCCAGCAGGTTAATGTCCTTTTTGAGGTGTGGGCATCAGTACTGAACTCCATGCTCTAGATGTGGCTTTACTAGTGACCAGTACAAGAGCAGTATAACCTCCTCTCTCCTACTACTGATCCCCCCTAGATATGCATCCCAGAATCTTGTTTGCCTTTGCACAGCGTGGGGTGCTTCAGGTCACTAGTGATCATCACTCCCAGGTCCTTCTCCTCCTCCTCTGATGCAGATACTCGGACTCCACCCAGTTTGTACTCTGTCTTGGGATTCTTGGCTCCAATATGCATAACTTTGCATTTCTTGGCATTGAAGCCAAGCTGCCAGATCCTGGACCACCTCCCCAGCTTTTACAGATCTTCCTGTAAGTCCTGTATGCCTTCAGCTGTGTCCACTGTCCCACAGAGCTTGGTGTCATCCATGAATAGGCACATTTTGCCCTTAATGCCATCCCCAATGTCATTGATGAATACACTGAACAACACCAGCCCCAGCACAGAACCCTGTGGGACCCCACTCATTACCTCTCTGATACCAGATAACTCTCCCCCCACAACCACCCTCTGGATTCTGTCCCTCTGCCAGTTTTCCACCCATCTAGCCATCTTTTCCCCAACCCCAAGATCCACCAACTTCCTGCTCAACTTTTTGTGGGGCACAGAGTCAAAGGCCTTGCTGAAATCAAGATAGAGGATGTCTACCGCCTGGCCCCTGTCTACTGTCTTAGTGACACAGTCAAAGAAGTCAATCAGATTCATTCGACACAATCTCCCCCCCCCCAATGAACCCATGCTGCCTCACATCCTGGAGACCGTGCTCCTCTAGATATTCCACCAATCTTTCCTTCAGTATGGTCTCCATCAGCTTGCCCACAATGGAGGTCAGACTGACTGGTCTGTAATTCCCTGGGGCATCCTTAACCTCAACCTCGCTGAACCAACCCCCAATTTTCTGAACCTCCTGATTAACCAAACTGGAGTTGTGTCCCCCCTATTTTTATCTCCAGTCAGTCGCCCGTGAAACACGGTTGAGCAAAGTGCTACACAAACATTTGGAACTTGCCAATTAAATGCAGCTGCCAAATTACAAGCTACTTAAAGGAGACAGCAAATGATTTTTGCATAGTTAACTGCCCTTCCATGCCAGTTATGTATTCTGATATGCTTTGATGATTTTTTGATAAATAAATAACCTAGATTTGGGGTGCCCTCAGATCTACATGGAGTTCCAGCTCCTCACCCGCTACTGCTCTTGATTTTCATATCTCTAAGACATTCTATGACATCACAGGCTCCCATTCCAATCCATGCCATTCATCTGAATGGCCTGGAATGGGAGTTTGTGATCTTATAGAATGTTCAGGCAGTATCAAAAGAGAGAGCAGCAACTGCTGAGGAGAGAGGGATTCAGAGTAGTTAAAAAGGCAACAAAATTAGATTATTAATTTAACAAAAAAGGCCAAAAGCAAATCAGTACACTGGGTAGCCAATGAAAGAATAACTGGAGGGCTTCTAGAGGTGTAAAAACGGTTTCCTTCCTATCACCTTTAAGGGCAGCCGTAGTCTGCCTGTTAGTTCAGTGCAGTACCTTTTTGTACCTTTAGTTGGCTGATTGCTGTGTTCTGGTTGCTGGTCACAATGTGCGACCAAAACAGGAAGCGCTGTGTTCTTGGCATCGCCCAGAAGATCAGAATTCTCGTCGGCCTAAATAAGGAAGATAAGTCGGTCGTCGTGTCTCAATGATTCAGGATTGGTAAATCTGCCATTTCAGATCTGGTGAAAGCAAAGGATAAGCTACGAGCATATGCTCTGATGATGGAGA
Organism: Neoceratodus forsteri; assembly: GCA_016271365.2. Lineage (NCBI taxonomy): Eukaryota > Metazoa > Chordata > Ceratodontiformes > Ceratodontidae > Neoceratodus > Neoceratodus forsteri. Next base: position 543,515,033 of record JADMNL010000023.1, read on the forward strand.
ATGCAGATGGTCCGCACAAGAGGAATACTATGAAAACATGCCACGATGAACAACTTGATAGGTCGCTCTTCCTATGCTTCATTCAAAATCGTCTTCATGGCACACCGATTTCTGGCCCCATTCTCAAGCATAAGGCAATGCAGTTTCATCCCGACCTAAACGATGAGGATGGCTCTTCTAGCTTCAACGCTTTAAAGCATTTCATGGCATTCACCAGCTGTTGATTGCAGGGGAACGTCTGTCTTGAGCTAATGACTCAGTCACCCCCTTCCGGCTTGCGCTCATAACTGAAAATGAAGGTCTGGTACCAGCGCAAGTCTATAATGCTGACAAGACTGGCTGCTATCTGATACTCCTTCCTGAAAAAACACTTGCCAGCCCGTGAGAAAAGTTTGCTCCATGTCATAAGAAAAAAAAAGAGCGTCTAACAATTTTTGGTTGCTGTAATGCTGCCAGAGGGCACAAGCAAAAACTACTGGTCATCGGAAATTTCATGCACCTGAGGTGCTTTAAGCACTGTAATATGGATACCCTGCCTGTTGATTACAGAGCGCAGGCAAGCGCATGGAGGAGTGCGGCCATTTTTAAATCTTATTTTTTTTTATTCTCTTTATTTTAACTCCTGGGGATCACAGGCTACACAGACATTTATATAATAAATTACATATCAAAATATAAAAAATTAGAAGTAATAGATTTTCGCATAAAGCCCTTTGAATGAAACAGAGAGCTGATTAATTAACAACTGAGTAACATGTTACCCAAAGACATAAATAAACTTTCAAAAAATGGCAAAAGTAAGTCCAGATAGTAGACAGAGGATCAAGAGGGAACCAAATTAATTAAGTACAATGTCAACAGCCAAGCAGCTGGGTAGTATTCAAACAACAGAGGTCATGGTTACTCACAACTCCGAATCTATTCTGCAGGAGCCTTCAAACCAATATACCTTTTGTACCTCCTATCCTTCATGGGGAAACAAAAAGAGTCATCTCTTTTCCCCATATAAAAAACTCATGGGGTGGGATATTCAGATATGCACCAGGCAGGGGCACAAGCCGGGCCCAGCGCAACTGGGATGCACCAGGGAGTGTGCTGGGCGATACTCTATGGTGCTGCGCCACGGCTCAGCACCACCGAATATGGCAACGAGGCCTCTCGCATTGTGCATGGCGCAGTGGCACTACACCAGCGCAAGTGGCAAGAGTGGAGCAGGGGGATGCCCCAGCGTAAGTGCAGTTGCGCTAGGCACACGAGCCACGATATTCAGTGGTGGATATGCAAATGGAGCCATAATGCATGCAGGGTACAACTGGGGCCATTAGCATGTCATTATGGTCCATTTGCATGCAGGTGCACCGATCCCCGGCGACTTGCACCTGGCGCTCTGCCAGGCTGCAGCTGTCGGGGATCGACGCCCCCTGCACATTGCGGCAACGTGCCCCAATGCCCGATCGCGGGCATAAGTATAAAATCAACATGTCCAAAATCCCTGGTGGTCCAGTGGACCACTTCCAGCACTATCACAGGCATTAATATAAAATAAATCATGTCCAATATCCCTGGTGGTCCAGTGGACCGCTTCCAGCCCAATCGAGGGCATTAGTATAAAATAAATCATGTCCAATATCCCTAGTGGTCCAGTGGACCGCTTCCAGTCCGATCGAGGGCATTAGTATAAAATAAATCATGTCCAATATCCCTGGTGGTCAGTGGATCGCTTCAACCCCATCGCGGGCATAAGTACTAAGGACAGTTTAAATTATCCCTGGTGGTCCAGCAGTACCCTCCTCCCCACCCGCCCACTGGTCCATACCCTGCTCCCCTGGTCAGCAGCGGGTGGCAGCTCCCACAAGCATGGCCGCCCCGCCAACTGACTGCGTGCCAATGCGGCTGTATGCCATTGGTTCACAGTGTGGGCCACATTCACATATCTGAACTGGTGTAGTACTGGCATAAAGTCCGCACACTCCATTGGCTCACGCTGTGGGACCATGTTGCAGTGTAGCCGATGTCACGAGTCGTCGAAGCGGCAGCCGGGTGGCTTGTGGGTGGGGAGCTGCCACCCACCGCTGACCGGGGAGCGATGGCGGGATTAGTGGGCGGTGGGAGGGGTGGTACCGCTGGACCACCAGGGATAATTTAAAATGTGTTTTAGTACACTTATGCCCGCGATCAGGCTAGAAGCAGTCCACTGGACCACCAGGATATTGGACATGATTTTTTTATACTTACGCCCACAATCGGGTGTGGGGGGCGATGCCGACAGAGCTTGGCTCGAGTCAGAAGGTTTCACAGCTGGTGGCTGCCATGTTGCGCTCCTGCAATATGGCAGCTCACCTGTGGGTGGCCAGCCCTGCTCCTATTTCTCTTTGTGGCTCAACTTTGAGCACCAGTGTGCGGCTAATAGGTTAATTCAGCATATGCACTGCACATCCCAGGCTGAATATCTGGATGCGCGGAATATGCATGGGCACGCGCCTGCACTTGGCGTCGCATACATTACTGGTGCACCCCAGTGCATCAGGATCTGCCAGCCGCACATTCCCTTTGAATATCGCTACGGGCGCATCAGTGCCAAGTACATGGCGAACACTGTTGCGCTCGGAGCAACCCTTTGAATATCCCGGCCATGGTCTCCATCATAGTTCATATTTATTTATTTATTTATTTATTTAGTTAAACATCAGTTTAGAAACCTTTGAGCCAGAGGCTCATTTACAAAGATACCTCGTCACAAAGAGGACATCAGAACAGTAGTACAAGGGACACAGTACTTACAAACAAAAAAGTTACAGTTCAATTACAATTTTGTTTCAATAGAATACAATCTCCAACGAAGCAAAAGATAACAAAAGGTGCAAAACTTATGGTCGGGGAGAGCTGGGGGGTAGAAGGAGGAGATAGAGGAGGAATTCAGAGGGAAAGGAAGGGGGGGGAGCCGCTCAGTGAGCATTGTCAAACAGAGTATATATATATATTTTTTTTTTTTTACACTAGGCTAGCGGCAGTTGCATTTGCGAGAGCTAAGCAGGAAGTTTCTGAGCCTGGGCTTAAAGCAAGCTAAGGTTAGTGAGTTTGAGACACTGGCAGGGAGGGAGTTATACCAGTGGGGCGCACGGTAGGAGAATGACCTCTGACCTTGAGAGGTCCTGGCTCTCGGAATAACTAGGGTAGCTCTTGACAAGCTGCGCGTGATCAGGGTCAGTGCAGTATGGTGAATGGAGTTGGATAGGCCTATGGGGGATAGGCCACGCAGGGCTTTAAAGGTGAGCTGGCATATCTGATACATGAGTCGCTCTGCCAGGTTGAGTAGGGTAGCCAGGGTGTACAGCTCACATGTGTGAGTGAGTCTGGGAGCACCAGTGATAAGTCTGCAGGCCTTATTAACTGTGAGGCGAACCTTGTTGAGGGCAGTCTGATCTGCTGAGCCATAGACCAGAAGGCCATAGTCAATGAGAGACATGACAGAGGAGGTGACAGCCAGGCGGCGGCATCAGGAGGGAGGCATTTCTTTTGTGCCGGTAAGAATGCCTAGCCGTGAGTTGGCAACAGAATTTAGGGCAGATATATGTCCATGGAATGAAAGTGCAGGGTCAAAGGTTATACCAAGATATTTATAGGACTGCACCTGGTCAATGACGAGATTGGTGTGGAGTGGACAGCTAAGGAAACTTGCTGTACTTATTTTGGGGTGGGAGAAGAGCATCGTTTTGTTTTCTTAAGGTTGATAACAAGTCGGTGCTCAGTGAACCAGGTAGCTGCAGAGTCAAAGACTAGTTGGAGGGAGTTCTGTAGCAGCATGGGATCATTGTGGGAGGCAACGAGAACAGCATCATCAGCATAGAGAAGCATCTTACCCGTACAACTGCTGTGTAGGGAGTTAAGAAAGAGTGAGAATAGTAGGGGTCCAAGAATTGAGCCCTGCGGCACCCCAGAGCGAATGGGGCATGTTTCAGAGAGAGTACCGTTGACTTTCACACATTGGGAGCGGGCGGAGAGATAGCTGGTGCACCAGGAAACAGGTCCTGAGGCAAAGCCTATTAGGTCGAGGGTGGAGAGCAAAAGAGGATGCGAAACGGTATCGAATGCTTTAGACAGATCAATGAATATAGCACCAGCCAGGGCACCAGAGTCCAAGGAGGCATGGAGGAAGTTGGAAAATTCCAGGAGTGCTGTATTGGTACTATGACCTGCTCTGAACCCGTGTTGTTCAGGGCAGAGAACATTGTACTTACAGAGGTAGTCAGAGACTTACTGTTCCTTACCATTTCAGTGAGCAATCAAGTGTTCCAAGTAGTACATATCTTTCTCAATTGAATACCAAAGGGCAACGTCGAGGGAAGCTCCGATGCCACATACGAGTGATGGCCTCTTTAGCTGTAAGAATATATGTGTAGAGCATAGTTTGAGGATTAAGTCTAAGATCTGGGGGAGGGATTGATAGCAAAACTAATTTACGAGTAAGAACTGCCTCTGGCCCCCACAGCTTGCATTAGGACATCTGCTACCCGAGTCCAAAAGCTAGAAAAGACTGGGCTGGACCCGAATACAGTACAAGAGAATGAGTTGCCTTAGTTTCACCAGAGCCCCTCCAACAAAATCCATATTGAGGTGGAAGGAATTGAATTAAACAGGAGGGTGTATTAAAACATCTTAAATGACATTTCCAAGCAAACTCTTTCCAGTTCCTTCCAGTACGGGGCCTGGGATACTTTCAAAGAAGGAAGGGCATATTTAGTCCAATCTGAGTCAGAAATGTTCAGTGCCAATTCCTCATTCCAGGCCGTAAGACCAGCAATGAAGAATTCACTGCAAGATCGGTTAAATCTCTATAAGCCGGCCCAATCAAATGTTGCAGAGGCAGCCCTTTCAGTGAATCAAGGAGCAGTTTCTATAACAGAGGCATGGGGTTGGGCAAACATTGTTTCTCCGGGACTTTATGTAAGAGGAACGAGCGAACCTGCAAATATCGAAAGTGCTCCCGATTTGTCAAGGGAAACATGGATTGTAACTGGGAAATGAAAGAACTCCCCAGGAATCTAGACATTGAACTGATAAGCTCATTTGGTGCCATCTAGAAAGAGTATGATCTGTTCTTGATGGGAGAAACTCCACTTCAGCTGATAGTAGGCGAGTATAATAAAATATGGAAGACAGTTGGGGGGGGGTTCTAAGCTGAAATCAAACCCGGAGTGAGCTAGCGGTACCAAAGTCAAAATAGTTTAGTTTAGGAAGGTCAGTTAAAGGGGCAAATAACATTTTGCCCACATCAAAAAGGTCATTCAAGAAAAACTCAGTCGGTTTCCGGGGGCAGTATAAACAGGGTTAAGCCAGAGTGCCACTGTTCTAAGTGTAGCCGTCCGAAAATACTCAAGCAGATTAGGGAGATTTAAACCACCTTTGGCTTGTGGTAATTGGAGAAGGGACCAACAAAGTCGAGGGCGCTGACCCACTCAAACAAAATGGGACAGCATTTAATTCCATGACGTAAAATAAGAGGGGGAGGGTACTACGGGGAGTGTCTGGAATAAACAGAGTGACCTTGGGAGGATGTTCATACAAATAGTGTCAAAACGAGAGAGAAAGGGCAGACATAGGGAAGACCACTGACTCAAATCCTGCTCAAGGACCTGCATCAGGGGCTTATAATTCACAAGTTCTAAATGTTGAAGATTCTTGGGAAGCTGGACCCCAAGGTATTTGATCTTGATATAGCCCTAGCGTAAAGGTAGATGTAATTTCAACCCAAGGGACAATTTAAAGTTAAGCAGCAACACCTCAGTTTTAGAAGTGTTTATAACATAACCAGGTAATACACCGCAGCCTCTATGAATCTCCCACACCTCAGGGAGAGACTGTTCTGGATGCAAAAGGGACAACACAATATCATCCATGTAGAGACTGATTTTAAAGATTTAGCCTCCTATAGGGATTCCCTTCACACCATCAGTCTCTCTAATTGCAATGACCAAAGGCTCAAGATAGAGAGCAAACAGCAGTGTCGAGAGGGGACATGGTTCACAGAATACAGTGCTCACATGACGGGTGGGTGCCAGCAGTGTCGAGAGGGGACGTGGTTCACAGAGCACAGTGCTCACATTACGGACGGGTGCCAGCAGTGTCGAGAGGGGACACAGTTCACAAAGCACAGTGCTCTCATTATGGGCGGGTGCCAGCCGTGTCGAGAGGGGACGCGGTTCACAGAACACAGTGCTCTCATTACGAGCGGGTGCCAGCCGTGTCGAGAGGGTATGTGGTTCACAGAACACAATGCTCACATTATGAGCGGGTGCTAGCAGTGTCGAGAGGGGACGCGGTTCATAGCACACAGTGCTCACATTACGCACGGGTGCCAGCAGTGTCGAGAGGGGACATGATTCATAGAACACAGTGCTCACATTACGAGTGGGTGCTGAAATAGATAAATAGAAAGCAAACAAGCAACAAATTCAGCACTCCAGACTCAGAACAAATTCAATGAGAGAAAAATATTTTACTGAAATAAACTCAGTTACTTACATTTCATTACAGTGATAAAATCACAAACGTGATACAAACACACAGTGTAGAGAAACTTTTAAGCTCACACACACGCTTCAAGCCTCTGCGTTTCGGGGTATGGACCCCTTCCTTAGGAGAGGGGACATCCCTGCCTCATACCCTGAGATAATGTAATAGGTGATGATAATTGGCCATTCATTTTCAAATAGGCTGTTGGGAACTGATATGTCTTGCTTTTTTAGACTTTGAGCCAGCTGTGAGAGCTCACTTACGAAGTTTAGGACTCCCACCGACAGCAATCCTGCTGATCACAACACAGGTGCACATGTAAACATCGAGAACCTTACAACTGATGAATACAGTATCCTTTGTTTATTTCTACCCCCTAACACCACTGCAAAGCTCCAACCTCTTGATCAGGGAGACATAGAAACATAGAAACTTAGAATTTGACGGCAGATAAGGACTGCTTGGCCCACCCAGTCTGCCCATTTCCCTATCTACTAGATAAGCTGCAGATCCTAGTTAACCAGCAGCCTATTTCTTCTTACCCCCACCCCCCAGAATTGCCTTATGACTGTCCCATGCATGCTTGAATTCCACCACTGATTTTGACTCCACAACTTCCTCCGGAAGGCCGTTCCATGCATCCACAACCCTCTCTGTGAAAAAATACTTCCTTAAATTACCTCTGAGCCGCACCCCCTCTATCTTCAAATTGTGCCCTCTTGTTCTTGCACACCTCTTTTTTTGAAAGATGCTACCCTCTTGGACTTTGTTGATTCCCTTGAGGTACTTGAAAGTTTCTATCATGTCCCCCCTCTCCCTTCTTTCCTCGAGGCTATACATATTAAGCTCCTTAAGTCTTTCTTCATATGTCTTCCGGTGCAGACCCTGCACCATTTTAGTTGCCCTCCTCTGGACAGCTTCCATCCTGTCTATGTCTTTGCGGAGATTGGGTCTCCAGAACTGCACACAGTACTCCAGATGGGGTCTCACCAGCTATCTGTACAGAGGAATAATAACTTCCTGTTTTCTACTATTGATGCCTCTCCCTATGCATCCCAGTATCCCCCCAGCCCTCCTTGCTGCCCTCTCACATTGCTTGCCCACCTTTAGGTCATCTGATATGACTACCCCCAGGTCCCTTTCCATTTTTGTTGTTGTTAGTATCTCCCCTCCCATTGTGTACTCTTCCCTGGGTTTTTGTTTCCCAGGTGCATTACCTTGCACTTCTTAGCATTGAATCTAAGCTGCCATACATTTGACCATTCCTCTAACCTTGCCAAGTCCCTTCTCATCCTTTCCACCCCACCCTGTGCATCAACTCTGTTGCAGATCTTAGTGTCATCTGCAGAGACATACTTTTCCTTCCAGTCCTTCCAGAATGTCGCTATAAAGACATTGAAGAGGACCGGTCCTAATACTGAACCCTGTGGTACCCCACTAGTAACCCTCCTTTCTTCTGAGTGGACTCCATTTACTATTACTCTCTGTGTCCTATTCTCCAGCCAATTCTTTACCCAGGCTGTCATCTTGGGACCCACTCCCAGGCTGGCTAACTTGTATATTAATCTTTTGTGTGGGACTGTGTCAAATGCCTTGCTAAAGTCTAGGTAGGCCATGTCCACAGCCCCTCTCTGATCTACTACTTTGGTCACCCAGTCAAAGAAATCTATCAGATTTGTCTAGCAAGACCTTCCCGCTGTGAATCCATGCTGCCTAGGGTCCTGTGCCCCTCTGGCCTCTAGATACTCGACAATTCTTTCCTTCAGAAGTGATTCCATCATTTTCCTATCACTGAGGTTAAACTAACAGGTCTATAGTTTCCTGCTTCTGCCTTGCTCCCACTTTTGTGAAGGGGAATCACATCTGCCCTCCTCCAGTCCTCGGGTACCACCCCATCCTCCCATGATTTGTTAAAAAGGGTAGTCAGTGGTGTCACTAGTTCTACCCTTAGCTCTTTTAGAATTCTGGGATGAATCCCATCAGGCCCCATTGCTTTGTCCATCTTCAGTTTTAAGAGTTCTTTCAGAACCCTTTCTTCTGTAAATGGGCTGGTATCAACTTCTGTATCCAGAGTGTTACTACTGTTTGTTTTATGTACCTCCCCCTCTTCATTTGTAAATACTGAGCAAAAATATTTGTTTAGTATCTCTGCCTTTTCACAGTCTCCCTCTGCCCACCCTCCCTCCCCTTTATTAAGCCTCACTATCCCTCCCTTGGTCTTCCTTTGCTCCCTGATGTACCTATAAAAGGTTTTATCCCCCTTCTTAACTGAGTTGGCTATCTTTTCCTCGGTTTGAGCCTTTGCTGTTCTGACTGCCTTCCCAGCCTCCTTTTGCTTTAACTGATACATTTCTCTGTCCTGCTCCTTCTGCGATTCCTTGTACTTCCTGAATGCTTTCTTTTTCTCTTGAACCTTCACTGCCACTTCCTTTGAGAACCATAGTGGTTTCTTACATCGTCTTGTTTTGTTTATTTGCTTCACACAAAGGCTCGTTCCCTCTGTGATGGCAGTTTTTATTATTCCCCATTGTTCTTCCACCCCTCCTTCCTGCCCATTTGCTAGTGCATTCCTTAGGCACTCACCCATTTTAGCAAAGTCAGCCCTCTAAAGTCCAGTACTTTTGTCTTTGTATGAGCAGCTCTATTGCTGTGTTTATTGTGAATCATACTGTTCGATGGTCGCTAGTTCCCAGATGGCTACCCACTTTCATCTGTGATCCTCTCTCCATCTCCATTTGAGAGAATCAAGTCTAATATTGCTCCCTCTCGAGTGGGCTCCAGTACTAGTTGTCTAAGGCATGCCCCCTGTAGGGCATCTAGAATAACTGCACTCTTCGAAGTGGCAGCTGCAACTGCACTCCAGTTAACATCTGGCATATTCAGATCACCCATCAGCAATATCTCCCCTTTTTCTGCCATTCTAAGTATACTTTCTATCATTTCCCTGTCCATTTCCTCCCCTGAGAGAGAAGTCTGTATCTAACCCCTGTGCGTATTGTGGTGCCATTGCCTGTCTCCAAATTTACCCACAGTGCTTCTTCTCCTCCCTGTTTACCCTTTGTTCTGTTGCTTTTATTCCTTCCCTTATGTAAAGAGCTACTCCTCCTCCTCTTTTACCCTCCCTGTCCCTCCTGTAGATAGTATATCCTGGTATGTTTACGTCCCAGTCATGGTTTTGTGTGTACCATGTTTCTGTGACTGCCACGATATCCAGATGTTCCTCCTCCATCAAGGCCACTAATTCAGGAAGCTTGTTACCCAGACTACGGGCATTGGTACTCATTGCTCTCCATTTTTTGATGGCTTTACCTTCTGTTTCAGCATCCCCCACTGACCGTTCTACCTCAGTCTTTTTCTCATTTAGTACTCTGTTTTGTAGGGAGGCTGGGATTTTCCTGCTGCTTATCAGTGCCTCCCCTTTGACTAGTTTAAAAGCTTGCCAATGAAGCATTTAAACCGATTGCCCAAAAGACTTGTTCCCTTCCTGGACAGATGCAGACCATCCTGCCAGTATAGGCTGGTGTCCCTCCAGGTGGAACCCCAGTCCCCAATGAAGCCAAACCCCTGTGCTCCACACCATTTTTTCAACCATTCATTAAACTGCATGGTGCCAATTACCCTCGCCTCCCCCATGCCTTTGACAGGCAGCACCTCTGAGAAGGATACTGTGTGTGCTATTTGTCTTAGGTCCCTCCCCAACTCTGCAGTGTCCTCCTGCACTGCTCTAATCTCATGATGAGCCAAGTCATTTGTCCCTAGGTGGACAAAGACCGGGTAGAAGCAGATGCTGAGAATGAGAGGTATGTGGAACTGACTAATCACGATATCCTGGTGATCGCAATAGAGAAACAGTCAAAAACTGAGCCAGCAAATGATGAAGATGAGCTGGATGACAGTGTGTCTGTTCTTCCATCTGCTTCTGAAGCAGCTGACGCATTTGAGAAATGCATTCTGTGGCTGGACAGTCAGCAGGAGTGTGATTATCTACACACACACTCGCACTCCTATAATTATGTGTGGTTCATAGCTCAGTGCTTGTGCTACGCACTGTAATTGGATAATGAAGGTTTGTGCTTGGCTACAGAGGCCAGATAGGTAAGTAGGATGTTGCTCGTCAGATATGTAGCAGCTTGAATTGATCAGTGCTTAGGTACTTTGAACATAGTTATACAGTTAGCGAGTATAGTACAAGTGAGCTGGATAGTCTTATACAAAGTGCTTAGATGCTTGAACTGATGAGTAACGTTTTATGACTTAGTACCGGTTTGGTCTTACTCTGTATCCCACCGTAAAGAATGTTTAGTCCAGCAGTATGAGACCCCCCTGGTGGGATAAGAGCGCCGGAGAAGGAGGAGGTGTCAGGGGAGGATGGAGGGTGAGTGCGACTCGCTCTAAGCAGAGCGGATGTAGCCTACTCGTTTAAGTAGGATGTGGGGGAGGAGCTCTTCCCCCACATAACTTCAGGCGATAGCCTTTTCATTTATGTGTGGTTCATAGCTCAGTGCTTGTGCTACATACTGTAATTGGATAATGAAGGTTTGTACTTGGATACAGAGGCCAGATAGGTAAGTAGGACGTTGCTCGTCAGATACGTAGCAGTTTGAATTGATCCGTGCTTAGGTACTTTGAAGTAGTATGAGACCCACAAAAAGAATAATAATATCAAACGATTATCTCCTCCAACTCTGAAGAGTATGACCAGTAGGACGCAGGAGAGGAAAAACTCCCTTTGGGGGAACCTCTGAGGACCCATGGCTACTGACCCACCCATCCTTCTGGGCGTACTAAGGGAGAATAATCCTAATTAACAATATTAGGCTAAAACGAGTTCCAAAGTTCGAGATTCTGATCCAGTGAAGCAAAGCTGAATAAGTACAGAATATTCTGGTTGGTGAATGTAGCAGCATCCTTTTAGCAAATCCAAGTCTGAGAATCCATGTACGGAGTGGAATGGTGGTAGACTGAAATCCATGGTCGATAATGATAATTCGAAGTGTTGAAGTTACATTGGTGAATGTTCCAGCAGGTAAGGACGGCTTCTGCAAGGAGAACCAGTAACCTAAAAGCTAAGTGTCCATGACCAGAGTAGGAGGAAGGTAGTTCGTATTCCTCTTAGTAAGCTTTTGAAATGAAGGCCTTGGTGACGAACCATAAGAATTGGACACATGCTGCGTGATCTGGAGAGGACGGAGCAGTAGGAATCTCGGATCTGGAATGGAGGCAGGTAAGTGAATTAGGTATAGACATTAGTGTGACTATGTAGCCATAAGTTAAATGTACCTCCAGATCCCGATGGGGAGTAAGTTGTAGAATAGGGAATCAGTCTTGATGAACCTCTAGGTCCTGTAAGAGCGAAGCAGGTAATATGAGTTAAGTAGTGTAAATAAGGTGAACCTGTACATAGGTCAGTTGTAGTTGTAAGCAAAGCTGCATAACGCAGACGTAGTAGCAAAGGAGTAGTATTGCATAGGTTATGTACGGTATACAGCGAGGAACATGAAGAAATGGTAATAGCACAGAAATCGAAGAGTTTTGTCTGGTGATCCAAATAGTTGCATAGTGATGAAGATAACTACGGTCCAAAAGTCAGAATGGTACAGTAACTAGAATTGACTTGGTAAGACTGATCTGACAAGTCCTGAATAGTTGAGCTTATGAGTCATAAATGATGATGATTGAAGAGGCTGAGTCGAATGAAGTAGCGTTGTCGCAAGGTTCAAAAGGCGTAAGGCATGAATCACAAGATTTAAGTCTTTTGGATAATCTCAATTAAGTCCTGGTAGGAATAGTAGTAGTAGTAGTAGTAATTCATATGAAGCGGCGAGGCAGAAGCATCTGAAGAATGGAAGACGAATGTCTAAACAAACTCCAGATGTGAGTCCATATTAAAGAAGCTCCTAAGGTTGGTAGACATGACTGCAGGTAGATGTATAGTAGAATGTGGACCTCCAAGCCCCGAGCTGGGTGAGGTAAGTGTTGAGTAGAAGTAAGTAAGCCCCCTAGGCCCGATGAGCGAGGCAGGTCACAGAAGCAGATGAATATGGCGTATGATACAAGTTCAATGGGACCTCTGGGCCCATGAGGGCCTGAGTCTTTAAAGTGCGATGTGGTGAACCTCCGGCCCTTTAGGGGGCGAGGCAGGTTGTAGAGCAGTGGTAGATAAAGTAATAGTAATGTCTAGCTGCATGCAATGCAGAAATAGTAGCAACGTAGTAAGGAATCTTCGGCCCCACTGGGCGAGGCAGGTTGTAGATGAGTAGTAGATAATGTAATAGTAATGTCGAACTGCATGCGATGCAGAATTGTAGCGAAGTAGTAAGGAATAGATGGTAAATGGTATTGTAAATAGTAGCATAACTCTGAGCCAATCCGAGCAGCGTAGAATATCCTGAGGCATACTTAGAAGAGCAAGAAAGGTGCTGTAGACTGACGTTTCCTGATAATCGAGGATGGTAAGTACGCAATGGAGACCTAGGTAAATGAGGTGGCAACTCTACCTAAGGTGATAAGCATCCTACACTGTAGTAGTAGATCCAAATCTTGAGGTTAAGCTATGATAAGGAAGGCAGCGTAGGTTCAGGTTACGATATAGAAGGCAATATGGAATAGAGCTCAGCTAAGAATCCAGAATAATGGGGTAGTAGGCTTGCATGAATTGAAGCATCCAGGTAGGTACATCCAAGGAAGTAAATGGGAGCTCGCCCATACGAGTGTAAGCTATGTGGCTGTAACTCACGCATTCAGCCGTTTAATTGAGCAGGCAACCAGTTAGACCCATGCGCGGGGTAGATAACTGCTGGACTACATTAGGAAGCGGAAGGAAGAGTAGAGAGTGGCAACTAGGCCCCACGAGGGCCAGAGAACCATGACTCACAAACATGGAAGTGAGGAGCTGTGAAGCGTGCTAGGAGAGGCCATCATGAGACTAGCGGTACAGCCCGACTCCTCGTAGGCTAGGCAGAAGGAAAGAAGCAAGTCAAGCTAGACCCCACATAGGTTAGCATGAGCAGGAGCCACCTCGGAGGGCCATCTAGCACAGCATGAATCATAAAGCCGAAGCTGAGGCTGTAGTGGATGGCAGATAAGATAGGGCAGTATAAGACCCAGGACAGTAATGCTATGAGAATGTCAGAAAAGCCTTAGCTGCTTGGGGAGTTGCGACTGGGGCAGCCAATAAGAGGCTATGGCGAGCATAATAAGTGGAATGGCAGCATGGCGCACTGGGTAGCTTTTGGAAACGAAAGGTTGTGTGTTGTGTAGCAAAGCAGGATGCACAGCAGGATGGCGCAGAATGAAACTGGTAATTGATTACTGTCTGAGTCAGAAGCCAGCCAGCAAGGCCACATTAGAATCATGATTGCAATTTCCAAGGTACCACGCTCATGTGTCAGGCATGAAAGGCTGTGAGAATATGTCCATGCACCTGCATGGCAGTCCCTAGTTGTTGTTACAGGCTATGATGAAGCCCGTCAGTCCAGCTGTGATCCTTAGTTAGGCAGGATGCAGGGGAATCAGCCAACATAGGACGCTGGTGGAGAATAATGAATTAATAATGACAGGCAGAAGTATTGCATAAGACGCTTCAGTAAATGCCTTTGGGCAAAGGGCGACTCAGACACAAACGAGCTAGTTAGGAAGAATATGATGCGCCAAGGAGCAATCCTCTGACATCCAGTGTTACTGGTCTATGGTTTAAATGAGGCAGTGTAATAAAGTAAATTAGTTCAACATAGAAACATAGAAACATAGACTTTGACGGCAGATAAGGACCACTTGGCCCACCCAGTCGGCCCAAGTTAAGTACTGCCTCTGTTTGGTATAGCCGGATGGGAACTCCAGCTGGCTTGGTGTATCCTGTGACTTCTGTAAATCGTAAGCCCAGCATGTGCAAATAACGTAGGAGTAGAAACCAGTGTGTGGCTAGAATAGATAACTGCATAAATGAGTATAGTGAGTCATGGTATGGGCAAGGTAAATGGCGAGCAGTTTGAGATCTAGGTCTGGCAGGTAGCGTTACAGCAAGATACGCCCTTGAATGTGGCAGAATGCAGAATTGAACCCAGGCATTGAAGCACTGTGGTAAAGATGTAAGGATAGCTTGAGTAATGTACTGAGTAGCAAACCAGGATCGAAACCATACCTCTTAACCTTACTTCCTCGTAATGTATATAACTATGGAGATACATGATTGAGCTATGCTTGCAGTTGCGCGCTGGTGAAAAAGAGCTAGTCCCAGTAGGCAGGTAGCTTGTAGAGTGAAGCAACAGTGGAGTAAGAGTATGAGCCCTGTCCGGCTAGGAAGCAGCCTGAAAGTGGTTCGTGTAGCGCAGTCGATCATGGCAGAGGAGGAGCGATGCAAGGAGTGGATCAGGTAACTCCGGCCAGTAAGGCAGAAATGCAGGTATGACTCAGCGGTAGCACAGCAACGACTGACCAAAATGCAGAGACAGAATTGGAAGAATATAGGAGCAGGAGGTAGTCGAGGAGAGGGCTGGAAGAGGAGGAATGAGTAGGCAAGATGGAATAGGGAATCCCCCCCAAAAAAAGACAAAGAAATACACAGGGAACAAGTGAAGGAGTAACGGGGGGGGAACAGAAACAAGCAAGGAGGCACAGTTACAAGGGGGGTTAGAAAGGAAAGAAAAAAGGGGTCAGCTGAGCACAAGCAACGCCACTAGCGAGTGTGACTCGCTCTAAGCAGACCGGATGTAGCCTGCTCGTTTAAGTAGGATGTGGGGGAGGAGCTCTTCCCCCACATAACTTCAGGCGATAGCCTTTTCATTTGAAACAAAAAGCACTTCGGAAATTAAACAAAGCCTCAAAGCAAAAATCAATTAAAGACTACGGCCCAGATATCCAAAGCTTTGCACGGTGCTCAAACCGTTTGCACGGGTTTAGCGCAGGATTAGCATGGGTCTGCTATATTCAAAAGGCCAAATAGCACGCGCAAATCACATTAGCGCCAGGCAAACCATAAGTATATGCAAAGAGCACACTGAACATGAATACAGGCACCATGGGATATTCATCCGCTAGCGCCGCACTAAGGTGTTTAGCGTGACTTAGTGCGACCCTTAGCGTGGTTCAATTACCACCCAGAAAAAGCTGGTCTTAACCCTGGGCAAACAGCTTTGCATGACATTGATACTTTGCGCGGTGTTTGCATGGGATTTGCGTGGCTTGTGTGACCCTAACATATGAGTATAACACACAGAAAATGCCAGACATGGAGGACACATGCTGCTCACTGATGGCACCACCATGATGCCAATAGCTGCCACCAGTCCCAGCCGCACCAGGCAGTAAGGGGTGATTTGGCCCACAGGGGACATCATGGTAGTGTGGTCATACAGCACACACCTGCAGACCATATGTCTGTGGTGACCCACAGATGCCAGCACACACATGCAGCACTGTGGGCATGGTGGCCATTGAGGGGAGGGTGTATGGGTGGCTAGACCTCACCACAGTCCAGGTGTGGCCACAAGGCTGGGACACATCGTGCAGTGCACGTGGGCCAGTAGTGGGAATACTCCACCACCTGTGTGCCTGTCGGATCTTACGTGCCCCCCCCAGCCACATACCACACAACTGTATAGATGCCACAGCACACACAGCCACTCATGTATATGTCACTGTGAGCATCCCATGCCTCAGGTGCAGCATCTGTGGGTCACACAACAGCGTAACAGTACTGTCCACTGTCAGTAATCACCTGCAAACTAGGCCTGTCACTGTGTACAGTGCAGTGGTCATCACTGCCCTACATATCATAGGCAGTGCCGTGTCCCTCACACTACTGGCCCCCTTGCTACTGTAGTGTCTGCTTGCACTGTAGCATGCCTACAGTGTGACGGTTGCATACAGCACCACCACCACCTGTGCCTATGCTATGTTGTCCCCTGGGGGTACGATATGCTATGCTGTACTGTACTGTTTACATGTAGCCTGCAGCTATCATCATACACTGCCTGACTGACCTACAGGCGGAGCTGCGGTCAGACCAGGCCAGACCCTATACTTCCAGACTGACCTACAGGTGGATCTGTGGGGCCCTGCAGTAACACTGGGCAAACTGCATGCAAATCAGGGCATAATGAGATGCTAATGTGGCTGTTTGCCCACAGACTACCTAAGTAGGCTCATTTGCATGTCACATTTGAATATGGCAAAGTTTAGCGCCAGGCAAACGTGTTTGCACCGGGCAAACAGCTTAGCTCTGAGCTAATCCCACGCAAACGTGTTAGCTCTACACAAATGGTTCGGGGACTATTATACTGTTTTGCACACTGTACTGTCCCATAGGCTGCTTCCTGAAGCTGTACTGGGTCCACGCATTTGCTGAAACACATGTTGGCCACATAGGTCACCCCTACCTACCTTCACATCGCTGTGCACTGTGTTGCTGTTGTGTCTGCACTTCCTGGTTGCTATATATTCAGAGCTGTCATATTACAGGGCTACGTTTGGCCTGCACTCCCAGCTCAGTTTGTCCTGTCTCATTCCCATTCTATATTCAGAGGCTGCTTGCCCTGGGCTATTCCTGTTGAATATAGCTTGCTTTATGATCCGGGCTAACTTTGCCCGCCAGGCAGTGATAATTTAGCCCCGGAGCAAAGTTTTGAATATCTGGCCTAATGTTCTTTAAAGTTGTACAGTACAATACTTGAATAAAAGTTTATTTTGTTTGTTTTTGTATAAATAAAACCATTTTTAACTTAATAAAGCATTATTCTTTGCTTGCTAAACCTAGCCATGTTTGGACTTTTTTCATCATTAATTTCAAGGGGAACTCGATTAACCAAACCACCCGTTTATCTGAACTAAACCCTTGTCTCCCGTGGAGTTTGGATAAACGAGGTGGCACTATACTTGTAATTTACAGTATTTAATTTTGAAATGAGGGGTGAATTGTTAGACTTGTTAAGTAGAAACTGCTCGTCCATGTGGCGGGCCAGGTGGGCTCACCTAAGAGTGAAGAGAAATGGAGCAGTTGTTTTTTTCACAGTACTCCAGTCCTGCAGGGTTTGGTCAGCATTGAGTAGGGTCTGTGATGCTTGGACAGCTGGTTCTGATCACTGTATGATTTTTGTAATATAAAAATGTGTTATGGAGTGTCTCTCATGAGACATGCTGTTTCAGCTAAAAGAGAACAGCCAGGAGATAATTACAGGCTAAAAGAGACTAAATTAAGGATCCCCTGTTTATCTAGCTTAATTGTAGCTTGTCAGCTGCTAGGATGGGAAATCATAAACATTTATAACATTTAGAGGAAGAGAGCAGGTTATGACGCTTTAGTGTGAAGTCATAAAAGATTCTTTGATGTGTCCTGGGAAGAAAAGCTACTTGAGATCAAAGAGGGGATGTTATTTAAAGAATGTCATAATTTGTAAAATGAGTTTTGCTGAAATGTCACTTAATTAATTTACATCCTGATTGATAAGACACCCTGGGTGTATATTTTTTTTTAAATTCTGACAGGGAGGAGCTAGGTGACCTTATGCAAAAAGGTTGACAAAGCCAGTATTAAAACAGTATTCTGTTTTTCCACTAAGACACACATGTTTGGACTCTCTTGACAACAACATCTGTCTATCAGCACTATTAGAAGAGATATATTAGATATATAAGTCTAATTGTCTGGTGGTAGGAATCTTGCACTTTTTTTAACCCTTGTTCTTTTAAATGATTGTATGTTTTGTGATATATGGTTCTGTATTTACATTTTAAATTTTTTTTATCTATTTTTAAGTAAACCTCTACTTTAGAGACTACTTGGTGTGCCTTTGAAATTATTTTTCTTGACAAGTGAAGCATACATGGTTGAAGTTGACACTGTACAAAGCTTACTGGTTTTACCAAACTGGGAAAAGGCAAGAGTTTATTCTGAGGTCTTTAATAGAGTTTAAAGGGTTCATTTTGTACGCCTGGTTAGGTGCCCGTAGGCGAAAGATATCCAGCCCTCCCCCCCAAAGAGTAGAATTATCTGAGCCTGTACATTGGGTCCGCTAGCAAGAGGTTCACAGTTTGAATCCCTCCAGAACTTGATCCCAAAGTTTGATTCGAACCCACAAAACAGACAGGAGGGTTACCCTGTTCTATTAACTGTTCACAAGACTGCACTCAGAGGTTGGCACTGTGGGAGCAGAAGGCCTGACCTGCTGAGTTGGTTTATGACAGGGTCCTGACTGTTTCGACAAATGATCGGTCACTGCAGCACTCTGGCAGGTTTCCCTTTCTTGTTGCGAGTAAGCAGCAGTCTGATTTTCACATTCCTTCTGACTTGGCTTTTCAGTCATTGCAGGACGGGCCTGCCTCCCTTGGGCAGTACCCCCCCCCCAAACTGTGATTCATACTGACAGTATTTTGCATTCAGAGCCTGGGAGAGACATGTTTTTTCTCTTTCTCTGTGTTATGCAGGAGGTATTGAGTTTGGTTTGCAATGTGCAATCCCACGGATGTTCTCTCTGAATCCTGAAGAACCCTTCTCTGTTCCCAGTTCCAGGTTGTGGAAGACCACCCCGTTCTGTAAAGGTTTTGTGGACAGAACTCTGGCACTATGCTCCCAACTCTAGACCAGACCCTTCAACCAGAGTTGTGCTCCCCGAGCCCCCCCCCCCCGGTGTTCTGGATTCTACTCCTGGGGCCCTGATTGACTCCCAAATCTTATAAGTGGCTACGATCATGAGAGCCCAAGGAAAGGACGAAGGACAAAGATTAGGGGGAAAAAGAAACTAACAGCTTTGTAAACGGAACTAACCACAGTGATACAGTCATAGAAACATAGAATCTGATGGCAGATAAGGACCGCTTGGCGCACCTAGTCTGCCCATTTCCCTACCTACTGTTACACCATAGACCCTCCTTGATCTCCGTCTTTACCCCCCCTTTCCTTACTTCCAAGGTTCCCTTATACCTATCCCATGCCTTCTTAGATTCCATTACAGTTTTTGCTCCCACCACCTCCTCAGGGAAGCTGTTCCAGGCATCCACCACCCTTTCTGTGAAGAATTGTTTCCTTACATTTCCCTGATTCTACTCCCCTCCAACTTCATCGCATGACCCCTTGTTCTTGTGCATCCTTTTCCCTGAAAAAGGCTCCTCTCTTGAACCTTATTTATACCCTTGAGGTATTTGGAGGTCTGTATCACATCCCCCCTCTCTCTCCTTTCCTCCAGTCTGTACATATTGAGGTCCGTCAGTCTCTCCTCATAGGGCTTTTGATGCAGATCCTGCATCATTTTAGTTGCCCTTCTCTGAACTCCCTGTACTCTGTCTATGTCCTTTCAGAGATGAGGACTCCAAAACGGGATACAGTACTCTAGGTGGGGTCACACCAGAGATTAATACAGAAGTGTCACCACCTCTCTCTTTCTGCTGGTGATACCCCTCACTATGCACCCTAGCATTCCACTGGCTCTCCCCGCTGCCTTGTTACACTGTTTGGCCACCTTTGGGTCATCACATATGATTACTCACAGGTCTCTTTCCTGTTTGGTGGTTGTCAGTACCACTCCCCCCATTTTGCACTCTGACCCTGGGTTTCTACACCCCAAGTGCATGATTTTGCATTTTTTTGTATGAAACTAAGTTGCCACTTTCTAGACCACTCCTCAAGCCCCTGAAGTGTCCATTCTGTTGCAGACCTTTGTGTCATCTGCAACAAGACATACATTCCCTTCTAGTCCCTCCACAATGTTACTTATAAAGATACTAAAGAGGGCTGGTAAGTAAGTAAGTAAAACTTTATTTGTATCAGGTGCCGTTCCAGAAATCAAGGCGCCTTAATCATCCATAAAACAAATCATCTCCGTTATACATTAAAACAATAAATATACATACAATATTTCAGCACCAACTCAGGGTTCAGTACTGGGTCCAGTCCTTTTTAATGTCTCTATAAGTGACATTGCAGAGGACTGGAAGGAAAAGTATGCCTCTTTGCAGATGACACAAAGATCTGCAACAGGGTTGATACACAAGGAAGTGTGGAAAGGATGAGAAGAGACTTGGGAAGGTTGGAAGAATGGTCAGAAGTATGGCAGCTAGGATTCCATGCAACAAACTGCAAAATAATGCACCTGGGAAACAAAAACACAGGGGAAGTTTGTACAATGTGGGGGGGGGGAGATTGTAACAACAACAACAAGCATTTGTCAATGCCGAATGTTTGCTTGCTGGCATTGGCAGTGGTAGTGGTAGTGTAGAAGTTACAGAGCTGCATAATAGGAATGGCAGTGAAGTATTGAACTGAAGCCAACCCCACCACCACCCTGCAGAGAGTGACAGGCATTGGGGTGTGCCTTTGGGTCGTCAGGCATAACGGCCACACCATTTCACTACACCCCACCCTGCAGACACTGACAAGTGTCACGGTGTGCCTTGGGGTCTTTGGCACTTATGCACACCCCATTCCATCAGGAAGTACGGTGAGATGGGTGCGGTGTAGGAGAATAGGGTGAACTTTGGGGCCAAAGAGTCCAAGGCATACCTCGATGCCTCTCACTGGCTGCAGGGTGTGGAATGGTATGAGCATTACAGGCAAGAATCCCAAGTCACATCCCTGATGCCAGTCATTCTCTACGGGGTTGGGCATTATGGTTGGAAACCGTAATAACTCAGGCATTCGTTGGTATTTTCCCTCCAAATTTTCAACATGTTTTTTTGTGACCTCACCTCATAAACAGTGGCAATATCAGTTTGTTAGCCAAAAGCTGCTTATACACAGCGACTACGGCATTTAGCACCACAGGTGCAAACACATTCCGAACAGGATGTAAAAAATGACAGCAGTACTGTTCATGGGGAGGTGTAAAAAATGGCAATGTTGCAAATCTAAACTGGTGAAGTCACGAGCGTGCATAGAAACTGTGCAACGCACACCCGTAATGTAATTAGTTTGGGGAATTTTTACAGCAGATTGTCAACTCAGGCATTTTGGGACCTCCGATCATGAACAGTGTCACTGTGATTTACTTTATCTGTCCTGAACAATGATTTCTCACAGTGACCATGCATCTCCGCGCTGAAAGCGTGAAAACACATTTTGGCCATGTTGTGAAAAATGACAGCTGTATTGTTCATAAGGAAGTGTGGAAAAATGCCACTGTTGAAAATCTGGACTGAAAATATTACAAAGTCATGAACTTACGAGGGTATGTGGAAACTGCGCAATGCTCACTCATAACAAAGTCATTTTATGGACTTTTGTCACCAAATTTTCAACATAGCCATTTTACGACCTCTGCTCATGAAAAGTGTAACTGTGATTTTCTTAATTTGTCCCAAACATTGCTTTCGCACACTGACTGCACCATTGTGCGCTACATGTGCGAAAACACATTTTGGGCAACATGTGAAAAATGGCAGCTGTACTGTTAAATGAGAAGTGTTATAAAATGGCAATGTTGAAAATAGGGTGAAAATATTGAAAATTCGCAAACTTACGAAAGATGAGGAACCGCTAACGATGCTCGTAAAACAGTCATTTTAGGAATTTTTTCACCAAATTTTCAACATAGCCATTTTAAGACCTCTGCTCATGAACAGTGTAACTGTGATTTTCTTAATGTGTCCCATACATTGGATTTCGCATCAATCGATCATGCCATTGTGTGCTACATGGGTGGAAACATGTTTTGGGCAAGATGTGACAAATGACAGCTGTACTGCTCATAAGGAAGTGTAATAAAATGGAAATGTGGAAAATCTGGATTGAAAATATTGAAAATTCGCAAACTTACAAGCGTGCGTAGGAACTGCGCAACGCACGCTCGTAAAACAGTCATATTTAGGGATTTTTTCATAAAATTTTCAACATAGCCATTTTAAGATGTCTGCTCATGAACAGTGTCACTGTGATTTTGTTAATGTGTCTCATACATTGATTTCGCACACCGACTGCGTCATTATGCGCTACATGGGCGGAAACACATGTTGGGCAAGATGTGAAAAATGACAGCTGTACTGCTCATAAGGAAGTGTAATAAAATGGGAATGTTGAAAATCTGGAGTGAAAATATTGAAAATTCGCGAACTTACGAGCGTGCGTAGGAACCGTGCAATGCATGCTCGTAGAACAGTCATTTTTAGGGATTTTTTCACCAAATTTTCAACATAGCCATTTTAAGACCTCTGCTCATGAACAGTGTCACTGTGATTTTCTTAATGTGTCCCATAAATTGATTTCACGCACCGACTGCGCCATTGTGCGCTACATGGGCGGAAACACATTTTGGGCGAGATGTGAAAATGACAGCTGTACTGCTCATAAGGAGGTGTGGTAAAATGGCAATGTTGAAAATCTGGAGTGAAAATATTGAAAATTTCGCGAACTTACGAACGTGCGTAAAGAACTGCCATAACACACGCCAGAAAACAGTCATTTTAGAATTTTCACCAAATTTTCAACATAGCCATTTTAAGACCTCTGCCCATGAACAGTGTCACTGTGATTTTCTTAATTTGTTCCATACATTGATTTCAAGACACTGACTGCCATTGCGCCAACATGGGCGGAAACACATTTTGGGTGAGATGTGAAAAATGGCAGCTCTACTACTCATAAGAAGGTGTGGTAAAATGGCAATGTTGAAAATCTGGAGTGAAAATATTGAAAATTCGTGAACTTACGAGCCTGCGTAGGAACTGTGAAATGCACGCTCGTAAAACAGTCATTTTTTGGAATTTTTCCACCAAATTTTCAAAATAGGCTTCTTGAGAGACCATCTTATGAATGCTGGCAGTGTCATTTTGTTAATCGGGCCCGAAAGGTGATTTTGCGCAGTGAATGCGAAATCATCCTTCGGGTCCAAATAACGCCATGACAGTGACATCATTCATGAGAAGGGGTCCCAAAACCCCCATGTTGAAAATTTGGTGCAAAAATTCCAAAAAATGCCTGAGATATGCAACAAAGTTGAAAAAACCCTATCTATCCCATTATACAGCTTACCAGCATTTCCTCAGTTCACGGTCGGTTTTGAAGAGTGCAGACGTGTTCCCGGTCCACCGATGATCGTCGCGCCAGAGTCCGGAGGTAAGTATGGGGTGAGGGGGGTGTGGAGAGGCAGGGTGCGCAGTGGGTGGGTGCGGGTTGTGGGAGGGGGGAGGGAGAAGCGCCGAGGGACAGTTTTTTATTTACAGGTTTTTTTTTAAACTGACGACGCGGGACGTTTGCCACGCTGGGGTGGGCTCCCAGCATGGCACAAGGATGACTGGTTGGGAGGCGTGGAGCCGGCGAGGATTAGGCTCCCCATCGGCCATAGCAACTTTGCCATGCTGGGGTGGGCTCCCAGCGTGGCACCCAGCTCTTTCGGGGGAGGACAGTGCAGCCGGACGGGATTGGGCACCCCGTCGGCTATACAATAACTTGCCATGCTGGGGTGGGCACCAGTGTGGCATGTGGAAGGCTTTGGGGAGCGCAGCACAACCGATGCGATTGGGCACCCCTCGGCTATACAGTGTGTGCGGGGGGGGGCAGCACGCAGTATGAGTGCATGTGTGTGTAGGGGGAGCTGCGCATGAGCAGGCGATATCTGATCACTGCTCATTGAAGCGTAGCTCCCCCTTTCAACTGTACGCCACTGCATTTTGGAGCTGTCATATACAGCTCCAGCTTGCATTGGAGGACTGGGGCCCCGCCTGCCAACACACTGACTGAATTGGAAGAGGGGGTGACACACCTCCGAAAACTTGGATGATGATACTATGTTTCTTGCACATGCGTGCAAGCAAACATAAAAATGGAAAGGGACCTGGGAGTAATCATATCAGATAACCTTAAGGTTAGCAAGCAGTGTGAGAAGGAAGTAGGGAGGGCTGGGGGGTATACTGGGATGCATAGAGAGCGGCATCACCAGCAGAAAACAGGAAGTTGTTATCCCTCTGTACAGACAGTTGGTGAGACCCCATCTGGAGTACTGTGTCCAGTTCTGGAGACCCCATCTTCGCAAGGATATAGACAGGATAGAGGCAGTCCAGAGGAGGGCAACTAAAATGGTGCAGGGTCTGCAAAAAAAGCCATACGAGGAGAGGCTAAATGAGCTTAATATGTATACCCTTGAGGAAAGAAGGGAGAGGGGGGACATGATAGAAACTTTTAAGTACCTCAGTGGAATCAACAAAGTCCAAGAGGGTAGCATCTTTCAGAAAAGAGATGTGCAAGAACAAGGGGACACAATTTAAAGATGGGGCGGTTCAGGGGCAATGTGAGGAAGTATTTTTCACAGAGAGGTGGTGGACGCATGGAACAGCCTTCCTGAGGAGGTTGTGGGTCTAAAACTGTGGGAGAATTCAAGGATGCATGGGACAGACATAAGGCAATTCTTGTGGGGGGGGTAAGAAGAAATAGGCTGTTGGTTAACTAGGATCTGCAGCTTATCCTGTAGGTAGGGAAATGAGCAGACTAGGTGGGCCAAGTGGTTCTAATCTGCCGTCAAAGTATATGTTTCTATGTCTCTATGTAACTCACTAGGTCCTTTCAAATGCCTGATGAAACAAATGTGTTTTCAAGAATTTTCTAAATCCTTCCACAGTCAGGCTATCTTGTTTCCGGTACGGTAGAGAATTCCACAGGGTAGGAGCCATAAAAGCAAACGATCTTCCTCCCGATGTTTTTAGGGATACCCTGGGAATCTCTAGCAATCCCTCGCTGGAGGATAGGAGCGAGCAGGTGGGGCAGTAAGGAGACAGGAGTTCTTTCAGGTAAAGGGGTCCCTGCTCATGTAGGGCCTTATAGGACAGCAATGTGACCTTGAAGGTGATCCACCACTGCATCGGCAGCCAGTGCAGTTCACGCAGCACAGGTGTTATGTGATTGGATCTAGGGATTCCAGTTAACAACCTGGCAGTCGCATTCTGCACTAGCTGCAAATGGCAGATATCCACCCCCAGTAGCCCTAGGTAGAGGGCATTGCAGTAATCAAAATGAGTGGTGACAAAGGCGTGGACCAAGGTAGGAAGAACTTTGGGAGGGACCAGGTGCTTCACCTAGCTATGTTCCTCAAATGATAAAAGGACGATTTGACCACGGCCAAAACCTGCGCCCTCAGGGTCAAGCCTTCATCAGATATCATGCCTAGGTTATACACTTGGCCCGAGGCAATCAGCGGAACTCCTTCAAGATGTAAACCCGAGGGTTTTCCCACCCATGCCCCAGTTGTCCTATGATCAGGGTCCACCATCAATATCTCCATTTTACCTGAATTCAACCTCAGCCAACTAGAACTTATCCAGTTCTGTATCTCCGACAGGCAGTTGTTAAACACCAAGACAGAGTCTAACTCCTGTTTGGGTACAAAAGACATGTACAGTTGAGAGTCATCTGCATAGCAGTGAAAATTCAACCTGTACCGTCTTATAATGTTCCCTAATAGCAGCATATACACTGCGAACAACATGGGGGATAGCACCGAGCCCTGCGGTAGCCAGCAGGGCAGCCAGCGAGGGACCGAGGAATGAATCCCAGACACCACTTTCTGGGATCTGCTCTCAAGGAAAGATCGAAACCAACTGAGGACCGCCCCCCTCAGTCCACAGAAAAACCACAGGTGCTCGAGCAGCACCCCATGGCCCACAGTGTCAAATGTTGCTGAGAGATCAAGGAGAACGAAGATGGAACAGGCTCCCCGATCTCTCGCCATCAGAAGGTCATTTGAAATGAAATGAAACTTTATTTATATGGCTCCTTTCTTAAACCAAGGCGCCTTGCAGTAATGTAAAACAACAACCAATAAATAATAAACACAGGTTGATAAATAATTCATACTAACGCTGAGCTCCATCACAATAAATTAATTAAAATTTATCTTTGACCATATATAGGTCTTGAGGGCCTTTTTAAACTCCTCCACGGTCGCACACTGACGAGGCGGACAGGATAGAGAATTCCAGAGGGTCGGAGCAGCAAACATAGAAGCACGAGCGTCCGATGACTTTAAAGAAACCCTCAGGATCTCTAGCAACCCCTTGTCCTCCGAGCAGAGAGATCCCCCGGGGCGGTAGGGAACCAAAAGCTCTTTCAAGTAGTCTGGACCCTGTCCAAGTAGGGCTTTGTAGGTCAGAAGACCAATTTTAAAGGTGATTCACCACTGAATCAGCAGCCAGTGCAGATCGCGTAATACCGGTGAGATATGACAGGTGCGAGATGTACCCATCAACAATCAGGCCGCAGCGTTCTGCACCAGCTGCAAATGGCGGATATCAACCCCAGGAAGCCCTAGATAAATGGAGTTGCAATAATCCAAGCATGAGGTCACAAAAGCGTGGACCAACGTAGGAAGGTCAGCTGACGGAACAAGGTGCTTAATCCTGGCGATGTTCCTAAGATGATAAAAGGAAAGTTTGACAACTGCCGACACCTGCAAACACAGTGTCAGTTCGTAGTCAAAAATCACCCTCAGGTTCCGCACCCATTCAGAAGTAGGGAGCTGGTTACCTCCCAGAAATATGCCTGAGGATAAACGAGCTCCCATCCCCTCTACCCTGCTACCTGGGTCCACAACTAATACCTCCGTCTTCTCCGAGTTCAACTTTAACCAGCTTGAACTCATCCAGCCTTGGATTTCGACGAGGCAGCTATTAATGACTGAGAGAGCTCTATCCTGGTCGGGTGCAAAAGAGAGGTAGAGCTAGGTATCATCTGCATAGCAGTGAAACTTCAGCCCATACCTTCTTACAATGTCTCCGAGGGGCAGCATGTACACTGCGAACAACATGGGGACAACACCGAGACCTGTGGTACCCCACATGACAGTGAGAGTGGGCAGGAAGAATTTAATCCAGACACCACTCTCTGAGTCCTGTCAGTGAGGAAAGATCTAAACCAACTGAGGACTGTCCCTGACAGACCACAAATAAAGTCCAGGCGTGCGAGAAGTACCCCATGGTCCACAGTGTCAAAAGCTGATGAGAGATAAAGAAGAACGAGAATGGAACGATTCTTCTGATCTCTAGCCATCAGGAGATCATTGAGTACCCGAACCAGTGCTGTCTCGGTACTATACGTCTTTCAAAAACCAGACTGGAAGGGCTCATATATGTCATGGATGGTTAAATGGTTCTCCAATTGTGCTGCCACCACTTTCTCAATAATCTTCCCAACAAAGGGGAGATTAGAGATCGGCCTTTAGTTAGCATGGCAGTCGGGGTCCAAGGTAGCTTTCTTCAAGAGGGGTGTCACCACCGCCTCCTTCAGGGAGCTAGGAAACTCACCTGTATCTAAGGAGTACCAGACTATCCGTGCTAGAACCAGGCCGATAGTCTCAAGACAACTTTTTATCAAGGAAGTCAGGCCCGGATCTAAACTACAGCACGCAGGGTGCATACTCTGGATAATCCTCATGACATCAATGAACTCAGGCTGGTCAAAGGAACTCCAAGAGAGACTGGAAGGAGCAACCAAATGCAGATCAGAAGCAGCTCCAATAGAGGGAGCAGGTCGGAGCGCTGCCCTAATATCGGCCACCTTATCTGCAAAGGAGCGAGCAAGCTCATCACACTCTAATTGTGAAAAGGCTTTCCGAACCTGGAGACAGGCTGGGTTGCACAGTCTGTCAACAGTTCGAAAAAGCTGAGCTGGTCAGTTCTGAGCAGCTGCAATCTCTCTGGACAGGAACTCTGCCTTCTTACGAGAAATTGTGGAATGATAGGATTGATAATGTTCCATCAATCTAAGATGGTCGGCATCAAGGACAGTTCTCCGCCAACAATGCTCTAATCTTCGTCCTTGTCACTGCATCTCCCTCAAGGCCTCATCAAGCCATAGAGACGGAGGTCAAACGGGGAGAGGAGGAACACAGACAGGAGCAATTTGATCCAGAGCTGAGGAGATGGCCCTATTATAGGCCAGCACCAAAGCACCAGAGTCATTGCTCACTTCAGAAAACTCTGATAGGTCAAGTGCTGCTATCAGGCCCTCAGAGCTAATATCTCGTAAAGAGCGGTACTTAACCATCTCCACAGAGGTAGGCCTACAAGGGGTGGCGTGTGTGCAAAAACTGAAACCCACAGTGTAATGATCGGACCAATTGACAGATTCCACCCCCACGTCAATAGCCTCAATCCCCAGGAGGAAAACTAAGTCCAGAGAATGACCACTCTTATGCGTGGCAGAAGAAACCATTTGTGTGAGACCCAAAGATGTCATTAACTGGAGGAAGTGTTGTCCAAACTGCGAATATTCATCATCGACCCAGGCATTGAAGTCACCCAGGACCATCAGCCTGGGAGACTCAAATGCCATGTCGATGATGAAGTCGGCTACTTCCTGTAGAAAATGCTTCTCATCTCCTGGTGAACGGTAGATGAGAACAATTCTACATCCCACATCTGCCACAGCGGTACACTCAAAGGACTCCACCTCCTCAACTGGTACACCTGTGAATCCCAGTTCAGTCTTGAAACAGACCGCAACCCCCCAACCCCCACGGTCCAACCTCGAGCGGTGTAACACCGAGTACCTGGCTGGAATTGCTGCCTCCAAAATTGGACCGGCATTACCATCCAGCCAGGTCTCGGTAATGTAAGCCAGATCCACGGACCCCACCAAGTCTGCAGTAACTGTAGTCTTGTTCCTAATGGATCTGGCATTGCACAACACCACTCGGGATGGATGGGTAACTGAAGTGGAACAGACTGCTTGCCCAATACCATTAATAGTAGAGGTACCCTTGGGTTTAGCACCCATACCAGTTTGGTCTCGGTGCTCTGCCTTTTCCTAAAGCCAGACTGGAGAGGGTCATAGATATTGTGGATGGATAAATGATCCTCCAGTTGCAGAGCGACTACCTTCTCAATAACTCTCCCTATAAAGGGTAAGTTGGAGACTGGTCTGTAGTTAGCTGGGCAGTCATGGTCAAGGGAGGGCTTTTTCAGGAGGGGCCACACTATCACCTACTTTAAGGGATCCGGAAAGATCCCTCTGTCCAATGAAACCCACACTATCCCAGAAAGGACCGGGTCAATGACCTCAACACACCCCACAAGCAGGTGGGTTGGGCCCGGGTCCAAACTACAGCAAGCTGGCCGCAGAGTCTGGATGATCCTCACTATATCCAAGACTACCGGTTGGCTGAAGGTGGACCAGGTCAACTGGGCATTAGTACCACCAGATTCATCAATGCAAGGTCCAATGGGGAGGCAATGGCTGATCTCATCCCTGATGGAGGACACCTTATCAGTGAAAAACTGCGCAAACTCCTCACACTTTTCCTGTGACAATGCTCGACCAGAGCGTAGACAGGCTGGGTTGCACAGTCTGTCCATGGTCCGAAAGAGCTGGGCTGGTCTATTTTTCGCTGCAGTGAATTTCCAGGGACAGGAACTCTGCCTTCTTATGGGAAATTGCTGATTGGTAGGTCTTATAGTGATGTAGCAATCTAAGGCTGTCCCCTTCCAGGCTAGTTTTCCGCCAGTGTCTCTCCAACCTTCGCCCTCACCTCTTCAACTCCCGAAATGCTCCATCAAACCAAGGGGCACCCGGGTGAAGGGTAAGAGGGTGAACACAAACCAGAGCAATGACATGCAGGGCCCCAGCAGCAGCCTTATTATAAGCTAATACAAGGGGCCCCGGGTCAGTGCTATCCACCAGAATTCCCGAGAGGTCCAGTGCCATCACTAGGACTTCTGAGGTAACTCCTCTCAAAGGACGATACCAAACCAACTCCTCTGGGGCAGGCCTATTACAGGGGGCTACAAAACTGAATCTCAGGGCATGATGGTCAGACCACCTGATAGGATCCACCTCCATATCGGAGATTTCCATCCCCAGGTGGAACATCAAGTCCAGCGAGTGCCCCCCCCCCGGTGAGTTGCAGTGGTAATAACCCATGTCAGGCACAATGATTCCATCAACTGAAGTTTTGTCCAAACAGCGAGAGTTCATTGTTGACCCAAGCATTTAAGTCCCCCAGAATCAACCATCTGGGAGCTTCCAATACCATCTCGGCAATGAAGTCTGCCACCTCCTTCAGGAACACCCTCCCATCACCTGATGGACAGTAAATGAGAAGGGTCCTGTAGCATGCACCCGTACCCACTATGCACTCAAAGGAGTCGGTAGTTCCAACTGGCACCTCCCTGATCCCCAGTTCTTGTCTAAAACAGACAGCAACCACACCCCTACGGTCCTCTCTCGGGTGGTGTTATCACCAAGAACCCAACAGGAACAGCAGATTTCAAAATGGAATCTGAATTCTCATCCAGCCAGGTCTCGGTGATGCAAGCCAGGTCCACAGAGGCCACAAAATTCACAACCAATGCGGTCTTATTCCTAATCGACCTGGCATTGCATAACACCGCCCGAGAGGGACGAGAATCTGAAGATTGCTCCAATTCCTGCCTGAACAAGTCAGAACCCTTAGGTATGGGCACACAGCAAGGAGGACCTCGCTCCTGTGCCCATTTCGCTTCAGGGAACCTTCTGGTTCCTACTGTCTCACTCCATCCACCCCTCTCCCTTACCCCCAGAGAGTTCCAGGATCCTCCACCCCCCCGGTCTCCTTAGTATGCCAGACACCTGGCATCTACCGTACACCTCAAACGGAAGCGGGGGACAGTCAAAAGGGTGGGGATACCTCAGTCTCAAGGGGGAGTACTGCCTGACCGTGCTCCTATGTCCAGAGCACATTACTTAGGCCTACACACACACACACACACACACAACACTAATCCAATCTCACCCCTCAGTCACTCAATCAACCCCCACCCACCCAATCAAATATATTCCTTACTTATACATACATCCCTCCCCCATTCAATATTTCCTAAGCTAACCCCCCCTTAATCAAATCTACAAAAATTCTCACTACTTCTCTTCCCACCCCAAATCAACCCACCCACTTAACAGCAAATAACTTTAAAAGGTATTGATGGTACAGAGTCTATAGTCCCCAGCTGCAGTCTTGATTTTATTTTTCCTCTGCAGTGCTCCCACCGCTGCAGGATAGAATCTTCAATACTCTTCAATCCCCTCTCACAGGGCTGAGTTGTATGAGTTCCACTATTTAACAAATTGGAAAGTCACATAAAGTTATGTCCAGTATACAGAAAATTTTCCATAACAAAGTCGCCCAATAAAGAAAAAGATTTTACTTCACCAGATTGCAGGAGTTATTATTCTTAGAGATCTTCCAGGTATCCAGCTTTCAGCTGTCTCTCTACTAGATGTTAGTCCATGCTGTGCCTTTCCTTCCAAGATATATAGGGGAAGCTCCTCCAAATTCACATAGGGCCTCTCTTCAAAATGGATCAGACTCACCCAGACCTTCTCCTCGGTGGCCCAAGGTCGACCCACCCTCCGGTGAGTTTCTTGCTCCACCTGAGGGAAACAAATCCCCTCCACCACCCTCCGGTGGTGGCCATGACCATCCCTCTGTCCTGGCTGGGGGTTCCAGTCCCACTCCAACTCCCAAAGAGGCCCCTCCGGTGCCACTCGTTATTGTGGTCACCCCTCAAAGTGCTTCCTTCAAACTAGTATAGACCGAAAACACAGTCGATGTACTTCCTTACGTTGTTCCGAGTGGGCTCTCACCTCTGCCAGAAACCACCACCGGGCAAAGCTGTTCCTCTGAGCACTCCTCTCAATGACAGTCCCAGGACTAATCCTTCAGCACTCAGTCTTCCCCGGCTCTCAGCATTCCTCTTGACACCGCTCCACTCTTGACACCACTCCACTCCACCTCTGCAAATCTGGGCAATATCTTCTTTGGGCGACAACGATATAGAAGTAAGTGTAAAACTGCTCATATCCTGCTTGACTGCTTCTGCCATGCTGCTCCTCACTGTTCAGGGCTTACAGCTACTCAGCTCCCCTAGTGCCCCACAACCTGGGCATCATTGGGACTGAACCTACAGCCCCAGTGTACACTCAAGGCGTAGCTCTGCTACTGAAGATGCTCAGGATACATAATAACTCACTGTGAGTCCCTAACTAACTAGTTTTAACTTAATTTTTACAAAAAAAGGCTGATTTCATCTAACTATAGCAATTTCAGTTAGAAAATGTCTTAAATAAATACTTCAAACACCAGCACTGACCCCTGTGGCACCCCCCTAGTCACCCTCCCTTCCTTGGAGTGAATGCCGTTTACCACTACTCTCTGTCGCCTATCCTCCAACCAATTTCTTATCCAGTTTACCATTTTAGGCTGGCTGTATTACACTGTCTGTTAGGTGCCCTGAACCCTGTCATTTATTACTGTGACATTTATTTATTTTTTATTATGACTTTGTTTACCGGGTAAGTGCAATGATCCGAGGGACTGTTTTCAGGCATGACCCGGGCTGCAAGGCACGAGTGAAGAAAATTACAATGAGTAAGTGGTACACACATTAACAGGCAATGGTATCAACAAATTACAAATAGTATATGGTACATACATTAAGTAGACAGTGATATAAACAAATACATTTGCAAGTAACAAGTAGAGAGGAATTTCACAACCCAGAGAACAAGGAGCAACACCGGAGAACCCCAGTCAAACTCCACCCACACTTATAACTGATATACCTAACCAGTCAAGTAACAAAGAGGAGCAGGTAAGAGGAGAAGGGTCAGGTCATTGCATGGGGGACAAGCGGGGGGGTGTGGGTTTGTGCTACCTAGACAGACAGTTGCAACTGTCACAGGAGAGGAGCCAGGATTTGAGGTTATGTTTAAAGGAGAGGTGCATATTACAGGATCAGAGTGTTGCTGGAAGCCTGTTCCAGAGTGAGCGGACAGCTACTGATAGGGCATTGCCGCCCATTTTAGTTGAGGTTCTGGGGGGTGTCAAGGGGAGGGACAGCCGATGATCAAAGGCATCTCGGCATGGATCAGTGCCTTTAGAGGGTAGAGAGGGGGGAAGTAGGTCTGCATTTAATGGTGAAATCGATGATGCATCCAAGGGTAAAAATCAAAGCAACCTTGCAAGGAAATCCAACTTAGAGAGTGGTGGAGGTCACAGTGATGGGTGTAATAAGGAGCGGACAGGACAAAGTGGTAGATACTATTGTAGACAGACGAAAGTCTATTTCGGTGGGTAGTAGAGACACAGGTGTAGATAGGAGAACAGCAGTCCAAAATAGGGAGAAGGCTACCTCTGGCAATGGCCAACTGGGCCTCAGCAGTTAGGTAGGATTTAATGTGGTAGGCAGCACCGAGCTTCTGGTTGATCCTACAGACCATGACGTTAATATGGTTGGTGAAGAAGAGGGTGGGGTCCAGTGTAACCCCTAAGTATTTGAAATTGGGGACAGTATCAAGGGCAGGGCCATCAGGAGGGTATATAAGGGGAGAGGAGTTAGCTTTGAGGGTCCAGGCGAGGAATGGCTTAGACCCAAACAGCATGGCCTTGGTCTTCTTGGCATTGACCAACATCAAATTATCAGTAAACCAGCAATGGGCAGTGCAGTAGTTCTGGGTAAGGATGGAGGAGAGATACGAATATACGAAAATGCCAGCAGAAACAGGCCTCACAGTCTATCGAGTCTGCTCGATTCTGCAGCTAGCCCCTCAACTTGCAGCTACCCCACCCTTTCCTCCCCCCCCCACAGTCATCCCCCCTCACTCTGTCCCATCCCCTCTTGAAGCAGCTCACCGTCCCACAGGAAACCACCTCCTCAGGTAGAGTGTTCCACTTGCCTACCACCCGTTCAGTGATTTCCCTCCTGAATTTTTCCCATCCAACGCTGTTGGTCTGGTACAAATGACACCTGAAAACACCAGGCCAAATAGAACATTTCCTGAACGTAGTACTCTCCTGGACCTTATGCTAGTAAATAAGCCCCATAACATTTCTCATGCCAGAGTATTCTTCAATGATATAAGCGACCATTGTGCTACTGCCTGCATTAGACACCCTTTACAATTAAACCAGACAGCCAAATCTGTACTGAGAAGAAGCAAGAAAAAAGTCTCCCAGAATGAATTTCTGAAAGACCTAAGCAACATCCAATGGCAGAACTTCTATCTAGCCCCCTCTATTAGCGAGGCATTTAATATCTTTCATAGCCTCTTAATGGGTCTAATCGATAAACACACCCCTCTAAGGCTGATTAGATCTAAAAAAAGACCCCCTGGGTGGTTCTCTCCCATCTTGAAGAAAGTGCTTAGGTACAGGGATTACTGGTGGAAAAGAGTGAGGAAATCGCATCTGGAGACAGACTGGTTAGCATTCCGCACCTCTAGAAACGCCTGCACTACACTAATTAGGGCTGAAAAAACTAGGTATTTCCAAGCAGAACTAGAAGCCAACAAAACCAACTAAGCCAAATTCTGGAACATCCTCAGAGAAATTGAAGGATCCCCGCTGATTCATCTATACCAGTCAATATTTTGTCCGCTGGGCACACCTATACAGACAGAGCTGGTATTCTTCAGCAGTTAAATGATCACTTTGCCACTGCAGAGCTAGCTTTTGACACTTCATCCATCAGTAAAATCAACCTACTGGGTGACCCTGCTGTCGTATTTAATAATAATCCTATACCTAAATTACCTCATCCTACTGTGTTTAACTTCCATACAGTCACATTTAAGCAAGTTGAGGACTTGCTACTTTCCCTGGATACTAAAAAGAGTGCAGGTGCAGACAGCATTGAACCATACTTCCTCAAGCTTGGCTATCCCTACCTGACAGTCCCCATTACACATTTATTCAATCTATCGCTAAAGCAAGGAGAAATCCCTCTGCTATGGAAAACCACCCATATCCTCTGTCTTCTCAAGTCGGGGGATCCATGCAATCTGAATAAGTACCGGCCTATATCTATACTCTCTGCCTTGTCAAAACTGCTAGAAAAAATTGGTAATGCCCAAATCAGAGAACATTTGGACACGCATAACCTACTAAACCCAGTACAATCTGGATTTAGAGCCAAACACAGTACGTTATCTGCATTTGCGAAAGTAACCACAGACTGGCAAATCACACTGGATACTAAGAAACACATGTTTGCCCTTTTTCTGGATCTTGGCAAGGCCTTCGATACCGTGGACCACAATATCTTGCTTACAGCTCTAAGCAGCATCGGACTGGACAGCCCTGCAATTAAATGGTTCTCCAACTACCTTACCAACAGGATACAACAAGTCAAAGCTGCAGGAGGTCTGTCATCTCAAAAAACTCTCCTTCGAGGTGTTCCCCAAGGCTGTATACTAGGCCCAATCCTATTTGCAATTTACATCAATAACCTGGACACTCACCTACGTTCAACTAATGTTCATCTATTCACAGATGACGCTGTACTTTACACCACAAATTCCTCCTTGGATATGGCACATCAGAACATACACCAAGACTTCATTACCCTCCAACACAATCTCATTAAACACAAGCTCCTCCTCAATGCCAAAAAGACTAAAGCCATGGTCCTTTCACCAAAAGCTGGCCCTGGACTAACACACACTCCCCGGATTCTAACGCTTCTGGATGAACCCCTCAAAACAGTCAAAACCTTTAAATACCTAGGATTCTGGCTGGACAATAAGCTTAACTTTCTATGCCACCTGAATGAAATTTTGAAGAAATTAAGGCAGCAGTTAGGCCTATTCTACCGAATTAAACATCTACTTACCTTAGATGCTAGGAAGAGACTAGTAAAATCTACATTCTTACCTATACTAGATTATGCTGACTTTATCTACACAACCTGTACTTTAACGTCACTTAGCAAACTGGACACTTTATACCACCGGGCCCGTACATTTATTCTCAACCTACCCTTACGAACCCACCATTGCCTACTTTACCAGGAATCGGGGTGGCCTTTACTCTCTATTAGGAGGAAAAGAAATGCTCTTCTCTGGCTTCATAAAGCACTCTCTAATAATATTCCTACATATATATCAAGCTTATTCGTGCAAGCTAAGGGATCTTATGGATTGAGACGTTTTACTATGCTCTGCTTTCAGATTCCAAGTGTAAAAACAACCTATGGCTCGACAGCAATCAGCTTTACACTACCATCCCTTTGGAACTCCATGCAAAACACACTAAAATTGTCCTCACTTCCTGGCCTTTCCACATTCAAAGAGATGCTAGCCACATTCCTGAGGGAAACTTGCAACTGCTTCAGACAAAGCTGAACCACTACTAGCTAACTCTCTTCCCTAGCTCTGCATTTATAACTTCTCACAATGCCTTTCCACACAGGGGACAACCAGTAACTGCAGACTACTCTCTTCTTTCCTGGCCCTCCTCACTCCTTCTCCTTCTTCCCCAACTCACGCTGTCCTCTACCTTCCCTTCTCCGCTTACCACTAACAATAGGAAGTAGTCTGGGATTGATGGCTCTCCTATCCATCGTGTAAAACTATTGTTTATGAACTGCATGTCTTTGTAAATCTGGCAACTCAATAGATGCTGGCCTTTTGCATCCTCCCCTGTTCAATATCTTGTGCACTGTTATGTACACTTAGCTGTGGCCATTTACCTATTGTAGCGTATGTATTGTACTGTATTGTTATCTGTCCAGGACCACCTTGAAAATGAGCTTGCTCAATGGTGTTTATGCCTGGTTAAATAAAGTGATTGATTGATTGATTGATCCAACCTCAGTTGATACCCTCTTGTATCCCTTCCTGTTGTGATCCAGAATATCTCTCCTGTATTAGTCTTGTTTATCCCCTTCAGGTACTTAAAGGACTAGATCATATCTCCCCTATCCCTTCTTTCCTCCAGGGAATACATGTTAAGCATGTTCAAACTTTCCTTGTAGGATTTCCCCTTCAAACCCTGGATCATCTTAGTCGCTCTGCGCTGCACCCCCTCCAACAGTCTGATGTCCTGTTTCAGGAATTGGTGCCAGTACTGCTTGCAGTATTCCAGGTGCGGCCTGACCAGTGACCTGTACAGGGGAAGGATCACCTCACTACTTATAGAGGAGATTTCTCTCACTATACAGCCCAGCATCTTGTTGGCTTTGGCTGCTGCCTTCCTGCACTGAGCTGAGTTGTTCATGTTCCCCGTTATAATCACCCCCAGGTCCTTTTCCTCCTCTGTGCTCCGTGAGGAAGGGAGTTATCACTGTGAAAGATAACAAGACCATCGGCATAAATAAGGGAATTGCAGCAGAAGCAGTCAGAGGAAAGGGTGTTTATGAATATCGTGAAGAGCAGGGGGCCCAGAATAGAGCCTTGGTGTACCCCTGTAGAGATCAGCAGGGCAGGAGAGGTAGCAGAGCCTATACACACTAACTGAGAGTGGCCGGAGAGGTAGCTCTGAAACCAATTTGTAGCCTCAGATGAACAGCCTATTCAGCGTAGTTTGGAGAGTAGGATAGAATGGTTGACCAAGTCAAATGCTTTGGAGAGATCCACAAAGACTGCACCAGTAGCACGCCCTTAATCCTTGATAGAGAGGATGTGGTCAGTGACTAGGGCCAGGTCAGAGG
Source organism: Neoceratodus forsteri (assembly GCA_016271365.2). NCBI lineage: Eukaryota > Metazoa > Chordata > Ceratodontiformes > Ceratodontidae > Neoceratodus > Neoceratodus forsteri. Next base: position 543,552,920 of record JADMNL010000023.1, read on the forward strand.
TAGTACTATGGCGTCTACGAGAGCCATGCTGCTGGCTGCATAGTATATTATGTTTAGTGAGATACTCAGATAACTGGCAATGCACAGGGTAGGGGAGGGGGGCAGGTTATGGGCAGTCCACTTATGGTCCCTGTCCTTCATGAGGAAGATGAGCTCTTTGGTAATTCACCACATACAACCACCACGAACTCGCCGGGTAGTAATAGGGAAGTAGCGGTCCTGAATATCCAGGAGAATATTTGTGAAGTGGGCGGCAGCCGGAATTGCATCAGAGACAGCATAAAGGCCTTGCCAGTTTATGGCTCTAACATCATCTAGGAGAAGGAAGGGTCAGGGAGATTAAAATTGAGAAATGCTAGGTATTTGGGGGCGGAGGCCTTAGAGGACCAGATAGCATAGATAGGGAAGTGATCGCTCAAGGAGTCTGACAATATGCCAGCTTGAGTAATCTGGTCGCTGTAATTGGTGATTACCCAGTCAACTGGGGAGTGGGTAGAGGTTCGAGGGTTAAACCTGGTGGGGATGGTAATGATTTGCAACAGGTTGTGCTGCTTAAGCAGATTAGTGTAGACAGTTTCATGGGCTCCCAACCAGTTGAGGTTGAAGTCACCAAAAAGAATTGTTTCTCTAGGAGTAGAGAGAGATCCTACTCCAGTGAGCAGGTTTTGTAGGCTGAGAACACCCCCAGTGGGGGGGTTATAGCAACAACCCAGGTATAATTTTTTGGATGCACCTAAAGTAACTTCAGCAATAAGCTACCGGCACAAAGGATGGTAGAGGCAGAGATAGGCTCCCTGACAAGGATCGCCACACCACCACCCTTCCTTTTACCAGATCGGTCTCTGTGCAGTAAAGTGAAACCAGCGGGTTGGAACAAGGTGTCAGCATGCAGCTTCAGCCAGGTCTCTGTAAGGCAGAGTATATGGGGATTGTGAAGGGAAATCAGGCTTTGGAGTCAGCGAATTTAGCAGGGAGGCTACATATGTTCATGTGTGCACTTTTTAACCCAGAAGCATTAGCCCAGGTGCTACAGGTAGAAGTAATAGGGTTGTTTACAGGGCCCAGGTTGGATTCAACATCTCCTCCCAGGAGTAGCAGGGAGAAGAGGAGGTGATAGGGCCACAGAGTTCTCATGTGTGAAGGAGAGAAGGAAAGGGAGTGCAGGAAAGAGCTTAGCATACGCCACTCAATATTGGTGAGAAAAGTGAATGAGAGAGGACCAATCAGGGTACCCACCCAACTCAGGCTAGAGAGGAGGGGCTGGGAGGGGATAGGATATTTCAACGAAGTGAAGGAGGGCAGCCTATCCAAGGACAGAATAGTGGAACAGAGGTCAACTGATAAACGGGTGCCCAGGAGAGAGACAGCCATGAGGGGCAGAAATAGCTACTTCATTTTGGGGAGTAATAGGTGCGTGGGTACACAGTAGAACAGAGTACAGCTGTACTGGAGGACAGAGCAGTTGACTGGTGGCAGGTTAAGTAAGGGAGTGTATGGTATGGAAATGCACCTTTAAGAGAGAAGGCACAGAGAGGTAGGAGGGATGGGGAGGAGACTTTTAGAAAAAATGTATTTAAAGAGTGCTGGGGGTGGAGGTGGGTGAACAGGACAAAATTTGAAAATCCCAAGAAGTCAGCTGGGCCAGAAAGCAGCACTGAGAAAAGCTGGGTAGGGTGACCAAGCTTCAGTTCTCGCCACCAGAGAGAAGCGCAGCCAATAGGGAGTTTCAAGCTGGGGAAACCGGCAAATGGTGAGCTAGCTAAAGCCGCAAGTGTCCAACCAGGCAACTGCTGCAATAAAAGTCTGGCAGCCAAAGAGATTTCCCAAAGCAGCCGGGGCCAAGAACTCCAAGAGCAGCATACCTGCAGTGCCAGTCCTGGAGGGCGGCTAGAGAAAGCCACAGCCACTGATGGAGCAGTCTGAGGCACCTGTTCAAGGGCGGGTGATCGCTGGTCAGGTCTTAGGGAGGGAAAGATAAAAGAAAGGATTAAAAATAGAGAAGGGGTTGAGACAGACTTAGGGACAAGGAAAATAAATAAAATATTCCTGAGTCGGGAATGAAACCCTGTTCCCCAACCCCATTCACTGCAGGGTTGGGAGCTCTAGCCACTCCACCATGGGAGCGGTTCGACCGAGCACCCAACCGGCAGTGTTCATAAACATGTCCTCCTTCATGGTGAGCATCAGGGGTATTGATACTTTCCTATTGCTGTAATTCCCCATATGCTCAAAAGGCATATGTGCTACTCACTGCGCATGGTTTTCTCCGAGCAGATATCACCCAGTACTGGGGTGGGGAGAGTAGATCTGGGCAGTCTCCAATGATTGAAAACTTGGAAATGAACTAAGCAGCTGATCACCTCTAAGAGTTAGGGCTCCAGCAGGCAACCAGTCGAGATAGGGTAGGTGGAGGAACAAAAAGGCAAACGGGGGGGGCGGCACTCACTCCTGTATAATTACTACAGTGATTAGGGGAGAAGTCCATAGACTGGTGACCGATCATGGAGGGGTGGTTGCTTATCTGTGTAGTAACACAGTAGGTTGCTTACAGCTCCATTTGTCAAGGTAGGTACCCCAAAGAGCATTATAGACAGACACATGGGACAGGCGTTCATACCAGGCAGTGAGAGTGAGAAGGTTCTCCCACTCCCATGAGTAGGCAGCTTCATCTTGCTTCAGTGGTGAAGAATAATTTGCTTTGCCACTGCTAGGGCCCCCGCTATCCATAGGGTTTGCGGTACAGACAACTTAGGAGTGGGTCGCAGTATGCCACCTGGCAGTATGCCACCTGGGAATCCCCCACCTTGGGTAGTGGTACAATACTGGCACAGGTCTTCCATATCCAGTGGCAGTAATTTTCCAACTCTGGGCAGGTCTACAGTATTTAATACAAAGTGGCTTATGGTAAGCAGCCTCTTCAGCAATCACTGCTGTCTAATAACCCAGCTCGATAGTGCCAGTGGGAGCTTGTTAGTGCCAGTGGGGGCTCGACAGAGCAAGTGGGGGCTCAATAGTGCCAGTGGGGGCTCGATAGTGCCAGTGGGAGCTTGATAGAGCCAGTGGGGGCTCGTTAGTGCCAGTGGGGGCTCGTTAGTGCCAGTGGGGGCTTGTTAGTGCCAGTGGGGGCTCAATAGAGCCAGTGGGGGCTCGATAGTGCCAGTGGGGGCTTGTTAGTGCCAGTAGGGGTTCAATGGTGCCTGTGGGGGCTCGATTGTGCCAGTGGGGGCTCGACAGTGCCAGTGGGGGCTTGTTAGTACCAGTGGGGGCTCAATAAAGCAAGTGGGGGCTCAATAGTGCCAGTGGGGGCTCGATAGTGCCAGTGGGGGCTTGACAGAGCCAGTGGGGGCTCAATAGTGCCAGTGGGGGCTCAATAGAGCCAGTGGGGGCTCGATAGTGCCAGTGGGGGCTCGATAGAGCCAGTGGGGGCTCGTTAGTGCCAGTGGGGGCTCGTTAGTGCCAGTGGGGGCTTGTTAGTGCCAGTGGGGGCTCAATAGAGCCAGTGGGGGCTCGATAGTGCCAGTGGGGGCTCGATAGAGCCAGTGGGAGCTTGTTAGTGCCAGTGGGGGCTCGATAGTGCCAGTGGGGCTTGTTAGTGCGTAGGGCTCAATAGTGCCAGTGGGGCCTCGATTGTGCCAAAGTGGGGCCTCGACAGCGTTAGTGGGGCTTGTTGAGTACCAGTGGGGCTCAATAAAGTAGGGTAAGTCTAATAGTGCCAGTGGGGCCTGATAGTGCCAGTGTGGGGCTTGACAGAGCCAGTGGGGCTCATTAGTGCCAGTGGGGCTCACCAGAGCCAGTGGGGGCTTGATGAGTGCCAGTGGGGGCCTCGATAGAGCCAGTGGGCTCAAGAAGTGTGTGGGGCTCTAGTGCCAGTTGGGGGGCTTTGTTATGCCAGTGGGGCTCAATAGAGCCAGTGGGGCTCGAGGTGCCAGTGGGGCTCGATGGAGAGCCGGTGGGAGTGTTGTTAGCCAGTGTGGGGGCTCGAGAGTGCCAGTGGGGCTTGTTAGTGCCAGTAGGGGCTCCATAGTGCCAGTGGGGGCTCGATTGTGCCAGTGGGGGCTCGACAGTGCCAGTGGGGGCTTGTTTGTACCAGTGGGGGCTCAATAAAGCCAGTGGGGGCTCAATAGTGCTGGTGGGGGCTCGATAGTGCCAGTGGGGGCTCATTAGTGCCAATGGGGGCTCGATAGAACCAGTGGAGGCTTGTTAGTGCCAGTGGGGGCTCGATAGAGCCAGTGGGGGGCTTGATAGTGCCAGTGGGGGCTCGATAGAGCCAGTGGGGGCTCGTTAGTGCCAGTGGAGTTTTGATAGAGCCAGTGGAGTGCTCGATAGTGCCACTGGGGGCTCAACAGAGCCAGTGGGGGCTCAACAGAGCCAGTGGTGGCTCAGTAGTGCCAGTGGGGGCTTGATAGAGCCAGTGGGGGCTCAATATAGTCAGTGGGGGCTCGATAGAGCTAGTAGGGGCTTGTTAGTGCCAGTGGGGGCTCAATAGAGCCAGTAGGGGCTCAATAGTGCCAGTGGGGGCTCATTAGTGCCAATGGGGGTTCGATAGTGCCAGTGGGAGCTTGTTAGTGCCAGTGGGGGCTCGATAAAGCCAGTGGGGGCTCAATAGTGCCAGTGGGGCTCAATGGTGCCAGTGGGGGCTGGTGGTGCCAGTAGGGGGCTCGATAGAGCCAGTGGAAGCTTGTTGGTGCCAGTGGGGGCTCCAATAGGGCCGGTGGGGGGCTTGATGTGCCAGTGTGGGGGCTTGATAGAGCCAGTGGGGCCTCAAGTAGTGCCAGTGGGGTTTTGATAGAGCCAGTGGGGCACTCGATAATGCCAGTGGGGGCTCGACAGAGCCAGTGGGGGCTCAACAGAGCCAGTGGTGGCTCAATAGTGCCAGTGGGGGCTTGATAGAGCCAGTGGGGGCTCAATATAGTCAGTGGGGGCTCGATAGAGCCAGTGGGGGCTTGATAGTGCTAGTGTGGGCTCGATAGTGCCAGTGGAGGCTCAATAGAGCCAGTGGAGGCTTGATAGTGCCAGTTGGGGCTCGATAGTGCCAGTAGGGCTCATTAGAGCCAGTGGGGGTACAATGAGCCCAATGTACAATTTTGAATTATTGCAAGGTTTTAGCTTGGAGCTCTCAGGAAGCTTTATACAGCTTCCCAGTATTCTGATTTTCAAATATCCCACTACCAAATGTCTGTCCCACAACTAACCCAGCTCTAGTAATACACACACAGTAACTCAATATGCTGCTCTACAACTACCCCACTCCCCAATATCTGTTCCACAGCTCCCCCCACTTCCGAAACACTCAAGCAGCTATCCAATATACTACCCTGCAACTACCCCATAACTTAATATCTGCTCCATAACTACCCCAGTGTAGCAACACTCATACACTTACCACACATTATGACCTACAACTACCCAAACCTGAGTATATGCTTTGCCACTATCCCTTACCACTGTATCTGCCTCATAACTATCCCACACCATGGTATCAACCCAGCACCAACCCCTTACCCATATATCTGTCTCACAACTGCCCCACACTGCTGCATCTGCTGTAAACTAGTAAACAACATTTCATTTTCATTTCATTTATTCTTCGGTAACTGGGTAAAGGCATTGGACCAAAGATCCCTTTTCAGTCCTGACCAGGACAAAAAAACATACACAAATACAATCAACAGCAATACAAAACCAAAAAATACAAATTACAAATTGCAGTTACAAACAGATTTATGTAATAAATTACTTTTTAACCTTTGTTTAAAAGTTAAAACAGAGAGAGTAATCCTAACATCAAATGGGAGTGAATTCCAATACAAGGGTGCTGCTACTGGAAAAGTTCTAGAGCTTAATCTAAACCGAGACCTGGGGACAAAATATAGGGGGCCGACAGCTGATCACAGGCTGGGAAGCAATTCTTTCATTACAACAAGCTCAGAAAGAGGAAAAAGAGAGCCAAAGTAAAAACATTTATACATCAGACAGCCAACAAAATATTCTATTTTGCAACTAGGGGAAAAGCACCCCAACCGAGAATAAAGATTACACCGATGTGTCCTATTGGGGGATCCTAAAATAAATCTACAAATATTATTATAGGTCACAGTTAGTGCTTGCATTTCTTTTGTACCTATGTTATAATATAAACAAGAACTGTAATCAAAATATGGAAGAAGAGAACCAATAGCAATTGCTAACCTTGTTGCTTGTGAGAAGAATGACTGGAATTTGTATAACACCCCTACTCTTTGATTTACTTTCTTAACCATTGACTGAGTCTGAGGTGAAAAGGTCAAACTGGGATCCAATAGTGTGCCCAAATATTTAAATTGAGACACTTGTTCAAGCAGACCACCCTGAAAATCAGATATCCTCAGTTCCGGGGTGTCCACCAACATAAATTGCGTGACAAATAACATAACTTTTGTTTTAGCTGAGTTCAAAACCATAGCATTTAAAGTAAGCCAAGAACAAACAGCACCAAAATCATTTCTAGGGAACAAGAAAGTTCAGACACAGAACTTGACTGAGCACAAATTACAAGATCATCTGCATAAAGCAGTGATTCACTAAACTTACAAACTCCAGGAAGCTGATTAATAAAAATAGAAAATAACAGTGGTTCCAAAATGGACCCCTGAGGCACACCACAACTAATTGGCAAGACATCAGAAACCACAGAACCTACTTGAACAAATTGACACCTGTTTATCAGATAACCATAGAACCAAGAAACAGCAACATCAGAAAATCCCAAATCTTTCAATTTTGTGCAGGCCAAACCATGATCAATCAAATCAAAAGCCTTGGTTAAGTCCACAAACACCGCCCCACTCATCAAACCCATGTAGGATGGTGTTCGTGAACCCAACCAAGGCCGTGCCCGTACCAAAATGCTTACGGAACCCATGTTGTTGCCTTGACAACAGATCATGGGTAACCAAACAGGCATCAATTTGCTTAGCCACTAAACACTCAAGTAGTTTGCTAAGGGGATGCAGTTTTGATACTGGCCTATAATCATCCATGGAAGTAGCACAGCTCTTTTTTGGAATTGGAACCACCTTAGCTTTCTTCCAGGACAGGGGAAAAACACCTGTGGCCAATGAAACATAGAAACATAGAAGTTGACGGCAGATAAGGACCGCAAGGCCCATCCAGTCTGCCCATTTCTTTTTCTACCTTATAAATGTGCCATCGACCTTTGCTCTGTCAGTGGCCTATCTATTCATAGTCATTTGTATTGCTCCCTTATGCCTATCCCATGCCTGTTTGAAGCTCTGCACTGTATTCATAGCCACCACTTCTTGTAGTAAGCCATTCCATGCATCCACCACCCTTTCTGTGAAAAAGAATTTCCTCACATTCCCCTTAATCGGCCTCCCTCTAATCTCATGCTGTGTCCTCTTGTCCTGCTATTTTTCTTATATTTAAACATGTTAGACTCTTTCACCTTGTTTATGCCCTTAAGGTGTTTGAATGCCTCGATCATGTCACTTCTCTCCCTCCTTTGCTCAAGGGTATACATATTGAGCTCCGTTAATCTGTCCTCATATGTCTTCTGATGCAGTCCCTGCACCATTTTGGTTGCCCTTCTCTAGACTGCCTCAATTTGGTTATTGTCCTTGTGAAGGTGTGGCCTCCAATACTGCATGATACTCCAGATAGGGCCTAACCAGTGTCTTGTACAGAGGATTAATACCTCCCTCTTACGACTTGTGATACCCCTACTAATACCCTAACACCCCCTAGCCTTACCTACTGCTTTAGAGGTCTGCTTGGATGATTTTAGGTCATCAGTGATGATGATGCCCAAGTCTCTTTCTTCCTTTGTGACTGCTAGCAACCCTCCCAGCCTATTGGTGGCTTCAGGGTTTCTCTTCCCTATGTGCATGATTTTGCACTTCTTTGCATTAAATCCCAGTTGCCACTCTTCTGACCATTCTGCTAGTTTATCCAGATCTCTTCTCATTCTGCCCACCCCATCTGGATCATCTACTCTGTTGCAGATCTTGGTGTCATCTGCAAACAGACAAGTCTTACCCTCTAGTCCATCTGCAAGGTCACTAATGAAGATGTTGAAGAAGACTGGCCCCAGGACTGATCCCTGAGGTACCCCACTTGTGACTTGCATCTCTTCTGACTGTATACCATTTACCACCACTCTCTGTTTTCTGCCCGTCAACCAGTTTGCCACCAGCTGACCAACTTCTGACCCACCCAAGCCTACCCAGCTTATTTATCAATCTTCTATGTGGAACAGTGTCAAAAGCTTTGCTGAAGTCAAGGTAGGTGACATCAACTGCTCCCCTTGGTCCACCACTCTGGTTACCCAGTCAAAGAAATCTATGAGATTAGTTTGACAGGACCTTCCTTTGTAAACCCATGCTGTCTTGGATCCTGTGCCCCTATGGATTCCAGGTGTTGCACTATCCTTTCATGAAGGTGCCTCCATAATCTTGCCCACTACTGAGGTAAGACTGACCGGTCTGTAGTTCCCCACCTCCTCCCTGCTACCACTCTTGTGGAGCGGGATCACATATGAGCCCTTCTCCAGTCTTCTGGGACCTCTCCTGTGCTCAGAGACTCACTAAACAATTCTGCTAATGGCTCTGCTAGTTCCTCCTTTAGCTCCTTAAGTACCCTGGGATGTATGCCATCAGGTCCCATTGCCTTATCCACCCTGAGCTTAGCAAGCTCTTGTAGGACCCTTTCTTTTGTGAAGGGAGTAGTGCTCACCTCTTTCCCCCCTGTGTCCATGATGCTGAGCTGTGGGCCCTGCCCTACCTTAACTTCAGTAAATACTGAGCAAAAGTATCTATTTAGGATAGATGCCTTTACAGGGTCCTCCTCCTCACATGCTCCCTTTTCTCCATTAAGCTTAGCAATACCCCCTCTGGACTTTCTCCTTTCACTAATGTATCTATAGAAAGTCTTGTCACCTTCTTTTACTGTTCGTGCTAGTGTTTCCTCAGTTTGGGACTTTGCCTGCCTTACTGCCTTACCTGCTTCCCTTAGGGCAGTTTGGTATGCCTCCTATCTTCATCCCGCTGTGTTCCTTTATATTTCCTGAAGGCCAGCCTTTTGGCTCTGACCTTTTCTGCTACTGTATTTGAGAACCAAAGTGGTTTCCTTCTTATTTGCACTTCCTTTTCTGTCTAACACAATGGGATGTTGCTTCAAGTATTGCATCCTTAATGCTTGCCCACTTTGCCTGTACCCCCTCACCTGTGTTTCTTTTTGCCAGGGCTAGCTTAACTCTGTTGGCCATCTTATCAAAGTCAGCTCCTCTGAAGTCCCATATTTTTACCTTGGAATGGGATGATTTAGATGTAGTAGCCAAATTGAACCATACCATGTGATGGTCACTGGCTCCCAGGTGACCTTCTACCTGGAGATCTGTGATCCCTTCTTTGTTAGTCAGTACTAGATCTAGGATAGCCCTGTCTCTTATGGATTGCTGTACCATTTGTTTGAGGCCCTCCCCCTGCAGGGAATCTACTATGAGTCTAGTTCTGGCAGATGTTCCTGATGGTATTGACCAATCTGTATCCGGCATGTTGAAGTCTCCCATTATCAGAACCTCCCTTTAGCTGTCATGTTTTGTATATCTTCTAACAGTAATGTGTCTATGTCTTCCCTCTGGTCTGGGGCCTGTAGACAACCCCAGTTCTTATGGCTGTCCCATTTCCTGTTTCCAGGGTGACCCACAGTTCTTCTGGCTCCTTATGTGTATTCTGAATTTCTGTAGCTTTGATATTTTCATTAACATACAGGCCTCCTCCCCTTTTTGCACCTTGGTCTCTTCTAGACAATACATAGCCAGGTACTGAAGTCTCCCAAGTGTGGTTACTGGTAAACCACGTCTCACTAATTGCTACTATGTCCAGTTTAGCCTCTGACATTATTGCCTGCAGGTCTGGGATCTTATTTCCCAGGCTGTGAGCATTGTGTACATGATTTTCCATTGGCCAGATTTTGGTGTGTTAGTTGTTGGGTGGAAGTTTGGCCTTACCCCTGTGCATCGTATGGGGAGACAAACCTTTTTTCTTACCTGGTGATGCAAATGAACGGCAAACATGCTGAATTCCTGTTTGACCACTAGCTGAGGGGGGAGGGGTGTTCTTCCCATTCGACGTGTGGGGTGCTGCACCCCTCTCCCCATTTGCTAGTTTAAATATTCTGCAAAGACGTCAAACTTCTGCCCCAATGCACTGACTCCCTCTTTAGTCAGATGCAGTCCATCAAATTTAAAGAACTTTCGCTCCCAGAACTGTTGCCAGTTCCCTAAAAATCTGTGTCCTTTTCCTGGACCAGCCCTTGAGCCACGTGTTTAGCTCCCCATCTCCCCTTCTCTGACCTTCCATCCATCTGCTCCCTCTCCCAGACTGGCAGAATCTCAGAGAAGGAGATGCGGATGAAATAGATGATAGTTTGTCACCCAGCCTAGTCAGGTGTTCCTTGGTCTCCACAACTGACCGCTGCAAGATCGATAGTCCCTATGTGTACTAGGACATCAATGTTTTCTCCTGCTTTGTGAACAATATTAGCAATGCGGTCAGTGTCTCTCCATGCTGATGTACCTGGGAGACATCTGACCATCACCCCTGGCTGGAGATGGGTATCAACTCCCCGAATCATGGAGTCTCCTATGATAAGAAGTTTTTTGGATTTCCTTTGTGCTTGTTTTGTTTTGGTTCCTGATTTGGGTGAGTTTTGTTGTGCTAGCTCCTGTGCCACAGTGTCCTGCTCTGCAGTGTCTTCTGCCTCTTTATTTGATATCAGAGATAGAGGCAGATACCTGTTTGTAGTGTTTATATGGTTTTTGGAGGTAATGTGTTGGAGAGCAGAGAGTGATGGGGCACCTGATTTGCTCCTCCTAACCACCTGCCAACCTCCTGGACCAACTACCCTCTGCGGTCGAGGTTTTTCTGTTGGATGCTGGGGAAATGGCAGGTGGTTCTTATAATGTATTTCCTCTTCAATATGAAATTTGAGGCGGCAATCTCTGCCCATGCTGCCCGGAGCTGAGACCTAAGATCTCCAAAGGCCCAGCATGTGGACAGTGTCCTAAATCCTGTAAGACTGTCCTTCTGAAAATTGTTCCACAGTACCTGCAGTTAATGAAATCCATTCCAAATAAGTTGCTGGGTTTGTAACCTAGTCAGAGTAATTAGAAGGAAAAAAAGGAAAAAAATGCAAGTAATGGTTTAATTGTGCTTTGTTTAACTTGTTATAACAAGTTAAATTACTAGTGCCCCTGTAAATGAGATCACCTTGTGGAGGCCCCACTGATCCACCCCTTCCTGCTCTGCCACAGGAAATGTCACAACTGTGGTACCCTATTAAAGGAGTGTAGCATGGGGTGGTTGGGGATGGGGGTGGGTGGCTGGGCCCTTCCCCTGCCTAAAAAGAAGAACCACGGACGAAAGAACAAGGAGGTAAGAGCAGAAACAATCAGTCAACAACAAATGCAGTAACCCTGAAAGCTTATCCTAATGTTAGATAAAACTGTAAAACCTGTAAAGCACCACCTGTAATAATTTCAGAGAAGATATACGCTGTAAGAAACACTTTGCTCCAGAGAAAATAAAGCAGTAACAGAAGAGATACCTTGCAAAGACAATTTGAATCAGAAGATTACAGGAGTAATCTGTTAGCACACACCTGTAGGCACACCTTGTAATAATGCAGAAGAAGGTATACCAGCAACAAAAATTTGAATCAGAGAAAAATAAAGCAATGAAATGTTAGCAACAAACAGTAGCAATCCCTGTGAGTAAAAATAAAACACCACCACACAGTAAATCTGCTTAGCCAAACTAAGTCTTAATCCTTTTCCCTTGCTCTGGTAAGTTTCTCTACTCTGCCTTTCCAGTCTTAGAAGGAAAGAGCTCAGGTGAAGCTAGGTGCCTTGGCCAGCAAACCAAGTCTTCTACCTCCAAGAAATCAACTAACCTGACTTTTTAACCCTTCTTTCTGTTGGAAATTACTGACAGTTTGCCAGCTCCACCCCACATACACACCTAATCCTTTGGAAGAGCTGTGGGAGGAAAGCAATTAGCTCCTTCAATGTGAGAAGGAGACTGAAACACCTCTGAGACAACAAACCTTTTCAACAAACAAGAATAAAATAAAACAGTGTCAAACAGTAATTTTGCTTAGCCCAATGATAAAAAAGTCACAAAAATGTAAGCTCCACCTGTACTACAGTAATTTCAGAGAAGATATACCCTGTAAGAAACACTTTGCTCCAGAGAAAAATAAAGCAGTAACAGAAGATATACCTTGCAAAAGACAATTTGAATCAGAAGATTACAGGAGTAATCTGTTAGCACACACCTGTAGGCACACCTTGTAATAATGCAGAAGAAGGTATACCAGCAACAACAATTTGAATCAGAGAAAAAATAAAGCAATGAAATGTTAGTAACAAACAGTAGCAATCCCTGTGAGTAAAAAATTAAAACACCACCACACAGTAAATCTGCTTAGCCAAACTAAGTCTTAATCCTTTTCCCTTGCTCTGGTAAGTTTCTCTACTCTGTCTTTCAAGCAGCCTTAGAAGGAAAGAGCTCAGGTGAAGCTAGGTGCCTTGGCCAGCAAACCAAGACATATTAAAAATATAACAAAGGGGATCTGTAATAAAGGGGATAGCCAATTTTAAGAAGCGGGCATCCAACCCTTCCCCACAGTCAATCCCTTTATTTGGGAGAGACTGCAGAAGATGAAAAACTTAATTTGATGTTACTTCCTTAAACAATAACCTGGGTCCATCTATCAAAGGAACAGAGGAAAATGATTTAGCATTACCAGCCTGAGGAAAAAAAGACCTAATTAGAGTATCTGCCCCATAAATACCCACATCCCAGTATCTGCCCTGCAACTACCCATCAGTTTATTTACCCCCAGGCTACACTCACCATTGGTTCTATCCCTATATAGCCCTACACCATCGTAGCCAATCAGAAACTACCCTTCATCCCTGTATCTGTCACATAATTACACCACAGCACAGCATCTGTGTAAAGCACCCCATAAATCTGCACCTGCCCCACAACCAGCACCAGTTGCTTGGCACTATTCCAAGAACAGCAGCGGACATAGGTGCTAATACTTTAGTCAGTCCCCAAATCCCAGCCCCTGTTGCCCACTTCTGGTCTATGGTGTTCATACTCACCATCACTCTCTCCTAACCTCGTCCAGAATATTGACCCATCCAGTGTAACCATCCTGTTTCCAAAGCACGGTTTTCCTGTGACTAAAATGAACTAGCGTACTGTAGAGCAGGCACTGCTTCCTGGCCCTAAGGAACAATAGGTGGACAAAAAACTTCAGAGAATACTGCTCTAAACCTGGTCCAAGGCATATTAAAAGGAAAACGTCTTTTATTACCAGTATTTCAAATGTAAAAACAAGAGTTAGAGCAGACTCAAAATTTAGAAAGAAGAGCAGATTACAAGACAGGAGGTACGGAGCTATCTAAAATGAAATCAAAAAGTGTAGGTAAAAATGTGTACCCTCACGTGCACTGCTATTTCCAGAATAAGAAAAATCCATTATAAAAACATGTTTTCTTTCTCTTTTAGGCAATATAACCGAATACCTAGAACATTTCCCTCCACATACACATCCATCCTGAATGAACATGTCATCACTCCCCAGAACCAAACCTTAATCTTTCTTGTTCTTACAGTTTACCTGTAAAAACGTTTATTTACTAATAAAAATAAGACAGCTAGCTAGATGGATAGTAAAGAGAGAGAGATAGATAGCTAGCTAGATAGATGGATTGAGATTGATTGATTGATTGATGGGTAGATGGACAGACAGATGGATCGCTAGATAAAACCTTTATTTTTAAACAGGGAATAAACTTTAGAGAAAAATAGTAATATTTTACAGAATCATCCTGTTAGGATATAATTCCAAGTAGTGCAGACTATAAAACTGCCAATACAAAACACAGTGCTGAACATAAGTAATAATACTACTCTGTTTGAAAAAGGTATTTTGGTTTTATTTTGTTATGCCCTTTCAACAATATTAGTCTGTGCACTGCAGACAGTCTGGGAGACGTTTCACATAACCAGGCATGTGCAAACATGCCAACACTCTGAAAATGCTACCAGATCTGTTTACATGAGCCAGTAATTAGAGTCAAACAAGAAAACCCAGGTATATGAAGAATCAGATTTCTAAACGTTTAAGTAATCTGATTATAATGAGAATTCTCCTGTTTACATGGATCTGCCTAAATGACTCAGTAATCAGATTTCTCAGTAACTCAGTTTGACTCAGATCACGGAGTGCATGGTGTGTGTTTCAGTTATGTAAGCAATCTGAACCCGATTCTGTGTCAGTACAACTAACTCCCAATTCACCTACTTTAGTTACCAGGGATTAGACATTAGTATTCGTGATAGTTGGAGCACATGGTTTAACAGTTTAAATTTGAGTTAAAGCAGAAGTATTTGTTACTCTGCAAAAAAAATTCATCATACTGGTGAAAAGATCTCTCTTGGGGGTGTGGCCAGCATCCATTGCAGTCAGACATGTTCAGCTCGAGCTTTGAGGTAATGTTAATTAAAAGCAACTTGAGCTTTGAGCTAAAATTAATTAAAAGTATTATTTTTTCCAACATATTGTATTGGTTTTACTTTGCAGATGTACAGATACAAAAGTAAAATTAAATTCCAGCAGGTGTATACAGTTCAGTAAGCAGCAGGAGATGGTTTACATTACTTTTCTCTAGCTATGTCGCCACAATCCTATTTCAATTAATCTTCTATAAAAAACAATTAAGTAGGGTGACAAAAGTACGGTTTTATGTGTATTTCTATGCTATACAGCTCTAAAAATGATTAATCAGTGACAGCAGACACTTTTAGCAATGAACAGCAGGTCTAATCAGGCAACAGCATGCTAGGAAAACAGACTGCAGGCACGGATGTCAAGAAAGCTCAACAGGCAGGATCGTCAAGCAGCAGAGTGAAAACGGTTTCCAATTCAGACCTCCTCCCCACAGAACCTACCTTACAGGACATTTTGGGCAGCTCATCCAGCTTGATAAACAGGTGGTACAAAATGTATATATTTGGGTTTTGTTTTTTAGGGTATGTGCACTAGATAATAATATGTCTATTTTCAGACATGAGCCAGGAGAGTACAGTTACAAAGAAAATGAAGTACACATACAGAAAAGGAATAATGACATTAGAACTATTATAGTTACACAGTGCAATACGAGAGCAGTAGCTATACAGTATAATACATTATCAAGGTAGCAAGGAGACCCAGTACATTGCAAAAAGAAACAGCAGCAAAAGGTGCATTAGATAATTAAACAAACTCAGCAAACACTTTTCTTAGCACAAATAATGTAAACTGCAGAATGGGCAGCAATGGACCACCCACAAGTGGGCAGGAGGGTAGACCAAATGATAGCAGGGGTCAGCAGATAACTGAAAATGTAATAGATGCCGGCGTAGGTACTGTATATTACTCAGGGAAGCAAGAAACAGTTACATGAGCTGGAGACCACTAGATCTTGGTAGAGCTCCCTTTTTGAAACAGGTATGGGGGGGTACTGGAGGGCTACCGGGAGGGAGTTCCAGTATTTGGGTGCAAAGTGGGAGAAGACCTGAAACCCCTGGACTGGCTTAGTGCCCAGGAACCTGATTATTCTGACCAACTCAAGCGCCATGACCTAGCCCAAATTATCACCATCCCCACCAAGCACAACTCTAGTACCCAAAACCATATGCTTCTTGACTGGGTAATCACCAATAGAGAGGACAGATTGCTCCTATTGGGCACTCTGTCCGATGCCATTAGCGATCACTCCCCCACCTACCTGGTCTGGGCCTCTAAGACCAAGCACCCACCCCTAAACTATTCTCCTTCTGTAATTTCAATCACCCAGATATCCCCTCCCTCCTTAATGATGTTCAAGCGATAAACTGCTCATCCTTCTGCACCCTCTCCGACGTGTCCAAGGCTGAGAGTTTCTTCACAACTGCACTCCTCCATCTCCAAAATCAGCATTCTCCCCTGACTACTCGCTGAGTTAGGGGTGGCTGTATGTGTTGGGTTACCAAAGACCTCCTGGTCATGATGAGGGAAAGGGTTAGACTATGGTCAGCCTATAGAAAGGTCCCCTCCACTGCCCAATGGAACGATTACCAGTGGCTACGAAACCTTTGTAAACCATCAGCCCTTGCAGAAAAGCATGCCTTCTTTCAGGGCAAACAAAGGGACAGTCTTGGTGACCCCCATTGATTCTGGGGCGAGGTCAGCTCATTACTCAGCCCACACACTCATAACCCCATTATTTACCTTGACACTCCTTCCGGACGTCTCTGCCAACCCCGTTGCTGCGGCTGAGACCTTTAATAAAAAATTCACAGACCTGTCTGCCCTCCTTAGCAAGCTGCCACCCCTGGTGACCACTGGTCTCTCTGATCATTCCCTCCACCCATACCCCTCAAACTCTTGCCCTGCCCTCTTTCTACTTCCAGACCATCACCCCCAAGGACACTGCCCAACTGCTGAAGAGCTTGCCTAGCTGGGGCAGCCCGGGCAGCGATACTCTTTTCCCTGCTGTGCTTAAACATATATCACCTGCCATCTTAAAACCACTCACCCACCTCTTTAATCTGGCACTGACTACCTCCTCAGTGTCCAGCACTTGGAAGCATGCCAGGATGGTCCCGATTTTTAAGACTGGTGTACCTCAGGGCTCCATCCTGGGCCCACTCTTATTCTCCCTGTTCATAAACTCTCTCCCCTCTGACTGTCTCACTTGTGATGCCCTATTTTATGCAGATAACCTTGTCTTGTCTTGTCCTGTCCTGTTCACTGGTGACAAGGCTTTTGAGAATATATCCAGGGATTTATCCAATAACTACTCTGCTGCGCACCCCTGGTTCCACTCACATCACCTAAATGTTAATACTAAAAAACTAAATCCATGCTATTTGGATCTAAACCCTTCCTATCTAAGGTCACAAAGGCTGGGTCCACCCTCTCATTAGTCTCACCAGACAACACTGTACTTGAAAATGTACTAACATTCAAATATCTGGGAGTTATTCTGGACTCGTCCCTCTCCTTTTCCGATCATATCTCCTCTGTTATCCGCTGTATTAACCAGAAACTTGGTGCGGCCTATCGGATAAGGTCACTCCTGACCAGGGAAGCCTGTTTAGTCATTGCCCAAGGTAACCTGCTACCTTTGACTGACTACTGCTCCCCTATTTACTCACACACATCCTCAGCCTTGCATGCATGCCTCTACTTCACGTACAACAACAGATATCATTTCACTCTCCTGGCACCATATTCCACTCACCACTGCCACCTCTACCAGGCTCTTGGCTGGCTCCCACTACACTGCAGATTTGATTACGGCCTTGACTGCCTCCTGGACAGTGCCATCAGGCATGGTGAAGCCTTCCCTTATACGTCTTTCCCCAAGACCAGAACTCCCTCGAGGTGTCTGCATGCATCCTCAGTCCCCCCACCCCAGATATCCCGAAAGTCTCCTCAGCTATGGGTAGCAGAGCATTATCTGTAGCTGCTCCCACTCTGTGGAACAGAATCCCCGTGCCCATCAGCTCTCTGGACTCCCATGCCACTTTCAAGACACATCTCAAATCCTGGCTGCTTGATGAGGCCACATGCCGTTGCTAGCTTGGATACCCCCCCCCCCCACACACACACACACACGCACCTTTCTTTTTTTTTTGTACTTGTTTTTTTATTTAAACAGAAACAAGAATTTACACATTATTTCAATAACATAAGTTAACATCTTGAAAAAGAATTACTACAAAATACCAGCAAAAGTATCATTATTTTTTAGGGGGGGTATAAAAAAAATACAATAGTCATTTAATTTTGAGGTTTGAAAAGACTTCATTCATTTTTTCCCCTTTTCAATGCTCCAAGCGTTATTATCAAATCATAAAGAAAACTACTTAAGCAAACACTTAACCGATAAACGCCTCATGAACCTCTCCTAAAGAAATACAAGGAGAAGCACATCATTATTTCTTTCACAGGAAGATATTGAGTAGTGTCCACATCTTCCTCTTCCTCTTCAAGGTCAGATCCCAAATCAGTCGGTATTACAACTTTTTTCTCATAGAATTCGCGGGCTGCATCCACATCTAAAAAGAAATAATCTTTTCCCTGAAAGGAAACTTTATGCTTGGAAGAAGCTTGTAATAATGTGGTTACTCCAGCCTGGATAAACTCTGCTTTAATGGCCAAAAAACGCTTCCTCCTGCGTTGCATAATCAGGCAAAAATCAGGGTACAGATGAAGGGAGTAACCCTCGTACTGAAATCCTTTTCTTTGATGAGCATACTGAAGAATTTGATTTAGCTGAAAGATCATTGAAAAAGTACAAATCACGTACCTAGCTCCAGGAATACCCTTAGTATTTCATGATTGAGGGTGAAAGACAGATTCAAAAATCAATGGTGGCTCCAGGGAAAAAACTTAATTGCTCGCTCCACCAACAATTTTAACTCAGTCACAGGTATATCCGCTGGCAAGCCTATCAGCCAAAGATTCTTCTGTAGCTAGGCATTTTTAATTTTCTCAAATTTTGCAATATTAGATAGTTGCTCGTGTAGAGACGCGTTAACTGCACCTTCAAGAGACATAACTCTCCCGCTAAGTTTATCTGCATTTTTCTCTACTGTGGTCACTCACTCTTCTGCAGCTTCCCCTCTATTAGTGAACACCTAAGTGAGATTTCTGCTAGAGCACCAGTCACTTTTTCAAATGAAAAACGAGATTCTTCCTGAAATCCCAACAAAAGAGTCTGTATACTCCGCAGTGTTGGTTTCGTAGGTGCCTTTGGTTTGGCACCTGGTTCAGGTCGCACTATTACAGGTGAGGTCATCATCCCTTCTGAGACATCTCCTCACAATGGGACCACCTTTGCTGTTTTAGGTGAGAGAAATTTCTCGATATTATCCAGCTCAGCCTCTATTAACTCCTTAACTTTTCCCGAGTGTGCTATTTTTAACGATTTAGAGGACTTTAACAGTTTTTAGGAGCTTTGTTTAGCAGAGCTCTGAAAAAGACGTGCTGCAACCTCAAGCTCTCTAGCACCCCCCCACAACCCCACCTTTCTGACTCTTCCCCCTTGGGCTGCTTTAGCCTCCCCTGTCCTCTCATTTCTTTAGACTACCTTCTTACATCTCTCGCTACCCACTTCTCGAGCTCTCCCACTTGGCTATTGTCTTGTATGTTTTTTTTTTCCTTTTTACATCATGCATTAATTTGCACTGGCCACTTATCCTTCAAATCAAATCAAATTAAATCAAACTTTATTTGTAAAAGGCGCCTTTCCAAAACCAAGGCACCTGTACATGACATAATAAAAATCAATAAATAATTAAAACAATGTTAAAATTAATCCAAGGCAGCAACATTAAAAATCATTATATGTAAGGCTAAAAAGAAATGTTCTTAATGCTTAGTAAACAATTGTATAATAATTGTTGCT
Source organism: Neoceratodus forsteri (assembly GCA_016271365.2). Classification (NCBI taxonomy): domain Eukaryota; kingdom Metazoa; phylum Chordata; order Ceratodontiformes; family Ceratodontidae; genus Neoceratodus; species Neoceratodus forsteri. The sequence goes on from JADMNL010000023.1 coordinate 543,572,436, forward strand.
TATCATGATGTACTGATTGTTTTTTTCAGTCTCTCATTAATTTTTACATTCGCTTGCGAGCATGCGCAAGGAACGTTTTGGGAGAGTAGCACACTTTGGAGGTTTGCCTCTCCCATTAAATCCACTGCTCAGTTGAGCAGGCGTGGCGGTCCTGAACCAATGGGTGCGGGGCTGTGTATGACAGCGGTGGTCTTTCTTCAAAGAAAACCACCGCTGTCATACAAGCTACCAGCGATCATACCCGCTCCCAGCGTCCGCCGCCCCCAAATCTTTGCTGCCACGCTGGGGGCCCACCCCAGTGTGGCAAACGTCCCTGCGTTGTTTGCCGGCCAGGGGTGCCCAATCCCCCCCCGGCTCCACGCCCCAAGCAATCCTTCTGCCACGCTGAGCCCACCCCAGGGTGGCAACGTCCGCTAGTTTGCCGACGGGGTGCCCAATCCCCCATCAGCCCTCGGCCCCCAGCCATCCTTGTGCATGCTGGGAGCCCACCCCAGCGTGGCAAACGTCCCACGTCGTCAACTATAAAAAAAAACTGTAAAGTAAAAACGGTCCCACGCAGTCTCCCCGCCACCCTCCCACAACCCGCACCCACCCACTGCGCACCCAGCCTCCCCACACCCCCCCTCGCCCCATACTTATCTTTGGAGCTCGGCGCGATGATCTTCGTTGGACCTGGAACACGTCTGCACTCTTCAAAGCCGACCGCGAACTGAGGAAATGCCAGTAAGCTGTATAATGGGCTAGATAGGGGGTTTTCAACTTTATTGCATATCTCAGGCATTTTTTGGAATTTTTGCACCACATTTTCAACATGGTGTTTTTGGGACCCCTTCTCATGATGATGTCACTGTCATGGCGTTATTCGGGCCCGAAGGGTGATTTTGCAGTCACTGCGCGGTCATTGCATGCAATCACCCTTCAGGCCTGAATAACACCATGACAGTGACATCATTCATGAGAAGGGGTCCCAAAACCCCATGTTGAAAATTTGGCAAAAATTCCAAAAATAACTGTTTTAATGAGCGCTATGCAGTTCCTACGCGAGGCTCGTAAGTTCGTGAATTTTCAATATTTTCATTCCAGATTTTCAACATTGCCATTTTACCACACCTCCTTATGAGCAGTACAGCTGTCATTTTTCACATCCTGCCCAAAATGTGTTTCCGCCCATGTAGCGCACAATGGCGCAGTCGGTGTGCGAAATCAATGTATGGGACACATTAAGAAAATCACAGTGACACTGTTCATTAGCAGAGGTCTTAAAATGGCTATGTTGAAAATTTGGTGAAAAATTCCTAAAAATGACTGTTTTATGAGCGTGCGTTGCGCAGTTCCTACACACACTCGTAGGTTTGTGAATTTTCAATATTTTCACTCCAGATTTTCAACATTGCCATTTTACCACACCTCCTTATGAGCAGTACAGCTGTCATTTTTCACATCCTGCCCAAAACGTGTTTCCAGCCATGTAGTAGCACAATGGCGCAGATCGGTGTCTTGAAAATCAATGTATGGGACACATTAAGAAAATCACAGTGACACTGTTCATTAGCAGAGGTCTTAAAATGGCTATGTTGAAAATTTGGTGAAAAAATTCTAAAAATGACTGTTTTACGGTACGTCGTTAGCAGTTCCTCGCACACTTTCGTAGGTTTGTGAATTTTCAATATTTCCACTCCAGATTTTCAACATTGCCATTTTATCACACCTTCTTATGAGCAGTACAGCTGTCATTTTTCACATCCTGCCCAAAACATGTTTCCGCCCATGTGGCGCACAATGGCGCAGTCGGTGTGCAAAATCAATGTATGGGACACATTAAGGAAATCACAGTGACACTGTTTATGAGCAGAGGTCTTAAAATGGCTGTGTTGAAAATTTGGTGACAAAATTCCTAAAATGACTGTTTTATGAGTGTTCATTGTGCAGTTCCTATGCACGCTCGTAAGTTTGCGAATTTTCAATATTTTCACTCCACATTTTCAACATTGCCGTTTTACCACACCTCCTTATGAGCAGTACAGCTGTCATTTTTCACATCCTGCCCAAAACGTGTTTCCGCCCCTGTAGTGCACAATGGTGCAGTCGGTGTGCGAAATCAATGTACAGGACACAGTAAGAAAATCACAGTGACACTGTTCATTAGCAGAGGTTTTAAAATGCCAATGTTGAAAATTTGGTGAAAAAATTCCTAACAATGACTGTTTTATGAGCGTGCGTTGCACAGTTCCCACGCACTTCGTAATTTCACGAATTTTCAATATTTCCACTCCAGATTTTCAACATTGCCATTTTACCACACTTCCTTATGAGCAGGACAGCTGTAATTTTTCACATCCTGCCCAAAACGTGTTTCCGCCTATGTAGCGCACAATGGAGGTAACAAAAAGGTCATGCTGAAATTTTATTGTGCAAATACCAGCAATCGCACAGGGCATTAGGGTAAAGCACCATACGTGCCAAACACCACTGCAAATACCTGCAAGCGAACGTTCGGTATTGACAAATGCTTGTTCTTTCCTATGTCACTTTCTTCGTTCACCAATGATATCTGTATTTCCAGTTTATGCACCAATGATGTCTGTCTATCCACATGGCTTGTACTCATTGTATTACTCTGTAACTGCCGCCTGTGTGGCCTAGGTCGTGCCTGAAAATGGTTCCCTGGATCAGTGCACTTGCCCGGATACCAAAAACTTAAATAAATAAATAAATGAATGAATGAATGAATGAATGAATGAATGAATGAATCAAGTAGTTCATTTCACATTTATTGCTGTTCGCTGCACTCTGTCCAAATCTATAGAGGATAATGTATGGGTTTTGATGAATGACAAATCTGTAAACACTTCGAGAGCTTGCCAGGACATTGTAAAGCAAAGCTCGAGAGGTTTAAAATGTCCTGGCAACCTTGAGAAGTGTTTTCAGCTTTGTCATTTACTAAAACTCATACACTGTCTTTTATAATGTATGGGCTTCAGGAATTGTATTTCTACTCCATCGCAATGCTCTGACTCAGCTTGCACCGCTGCAGCCATTGGTCAGAAGCCCCATGATAGGGGCTAATGCAATGATCCTGGGTTAAAAAAAGAAGCTTACTGTTACTGTACTTCGGCCCCCGATGTCCTGCTGCACTTCCTTGGCCATTGGTTTGAAGCTCACGGTGTGGCTCTCCTGGTCTCCCAGCTGGCATTATTCCCTAGCTGAAATGCAGGATGATTAAGAGACATGCATGCGCAGAGGATGCGAATTTGTTATGGTATCATTGTGACATAGTCAAGAGGGGTTAACAACCTCTTGACATCACAATGATAGCATAACAACACTATAAACTTCTTGATTTCCTCTGTTAATAAGGGCTCCCCATACATTATACCATAGGTAGTAATTCTTACTGGGACACTCTCAGGACATAGTCCTTTGTTGTAAGTTAGGATAAGTCAGATCTCTGACCCTTATGGGGATAAATTTGTGTCTTCTGTCATGAGTCCTTGTAATATGTACAGGGATAATTTTTTATCTTCTGTTTATGCCCCCCCTCCAGAATTCCCTCGAGCTGCTCCTTCTGGCCAACACCGCTCTACTGCCCACCTGAACCCCCAGCTCCGCCTGCCCTCCACTGATCTCCAGCTGGAGGACTCCCCAGCTCTGAGCCCTCTGGGGTAGGGCTGCCTCCACTCCGGCACTCTATCTATAATCAAGTGTGCCAGTCAAGGAGGTGGAAGAGCAGCTCGGGATGTGGAGACGGGGCCGGGTGCTGGGCATATGGCGGTGTGGCTTGGAGGAGAGCCGTCGCCTATCTGGAATCGGTTGTTTTTTCCAAGCTTGGTTTCCCCTGAGGACTGTGACAGTGCAATGATGCCTGCACGGCAATGCCGTAAGCGTCTGCCATGCTCCTCCCCTTGCCTGCTCCATGTGCTAGTTGTGCCTCTGGTCTCCACTGGGGGGCACTACTGCACCAGAGAACCCCAGAATCCCTCCCCAGGTAGAGGAGAACAGTCCATCAGATGCTCGATCCTGCTCCCTCCCCCACTGACCCCCGGTGCCCGAGCTCGTTCTCAAACTTGGGCCGCCGGCATGGAGTGAGGTGTGGCATCCAGCACCTCAACCCTCAGTGCCACCGGGCCGATATACAGGGATATTATACCCCTTTGTTCCCCCTAAGTTCCCTGTATTGAATTCAGACAAAACAGATTACTTATAGTTAAAACAACTAACAATTTCAGACAAATAGACGCTTTTTATATTCAAATTTTGTATTATTTCTACTATTTATTTATAAGTTGCTAACCAGGAAAGGCACAATGAGCCAGGGCTCGTTTCCAGGTGTGACCCGGGGTAAGGGACAAATCACCAAAGTGACAATTACTCCGAGAACACTGGAAATAGATACATATGTACAAAAATTCAGTAGAATAAACTAGCAGGATGGTGCACAACAACACATATCAAATACATACACTGTACATACAAAAGAATTTTTATTACAGTTCGTAATGCTTACATAACTTATCCGAAGAGACCTTACCTCAGCAAACATCTGAAAACACAGACAGCCCTCTACCACAGCCCTTGAATGGAACATCTATATCAAAATGTCACCTTAAATAAGTAACTAGACTGGAAGTCCTTAAGCAGTTAAAGAGGCTAAAAAGTGAAGGCTCACCAGGTAGCGACAATCTGGAACCATGTTTTTTGAAAATAGCAGCCCTAATCACTACCACCCCAATTAGGAACCTTATCAATAAGTCCTTCTTAGCTGGCACTGTCCCTGATAAATGGAAAATGGCAATTGTGGTGCCCGTACATGGGGGGGGGGACAAAAGGACAAGATAGAAAATTATAGACTTATATCCCGCCTCTGTACAATCACCAAACTCCAGGACAGGCTCCTACGTGAGCAATTCCTAGCCCACTGACGTCGGCAGGCATACGCAGTGTGCTCAGCTGAGTACACTTTTCCCAGAGAGGGTAACATTTTGTCATAATGTATTCCACCCACACAGTCTGCATATTTTCTTTTGTGCTCCCTCTATCTTAGCAGCCTAAACATAATGCCCCTTTTCTGTGCTGAAACTGGAGGGGGGAACAGGGGTGGGGGTGGTCGAGTGACGTGTCATTCGTCCTCACTCCATTATAGGCATAACCCTTGCTGGCTGGTGATCTGTCTGAACCCATTGGCTCACATGAAGAGATTAATGACTTCTACTGGATTGGCTGAGGAAAGGGGTCAAAGCAGCAGGCTTTTCAAAATGTACAGGATAAAAGGGCAAGTTTTTCTGTGTTTAGTGCTGGCTTTCCCTATCCTTTAGGATTCTGAGGTGAGGACGATCGTCACGACTGAGACCCTTGGCGGCTTTATGTGAGGCAAGCAGCGAGCGGCAACGACGAGGCAGCGGCAGGGCAGACAGCGCACATTTCGACTCTCGAGGAGCCTGCAGGATCGGTATTCGTATAGTAGCAGTGCAGAGAGAGTGAGACGAGACCCTTCATCACCCAACGTCCCGACCTAGTATCTTGCTCTTCAGTCTGACTCTGCGTTTGCGGCAGTAGCACCACTGACGACCCCGTCGGCAGCTAACAGGTAAGCCAGCCCACCTGCCTTACTGAGGGGAGGGGGTAGGGGGCACTTTGCAGTGGTATACATTACTGGGGGCAGGTGGCACTTGGCAGTGGTGTAGATTACAGGGGAGGCAGGTGGGGCAGGACACCCAAAAATGTGACGGGCATTTTTTCCCGTCCGTTTTATTTTTATTTTATTTTTTTCTCTTCTCTCCTTCCTCGGCTGAGGAAACGGGACACGGCGTTTGTGTTGGGGGGGGGGGTTAGCACACAGAAATGTAACCCTTACGTTATTATGTTCAAATCCCACCATATGCATTGATCCAGTGTATATGCTTGAGCAAAGCCCTTTTCTCCATAGTTTGTACTCCTCACTGACCAGGCAGCCCCCTGGATGCTTGCGATACTCTTTGAGAGCATCAGTAACATAGTTGTCGGTCTGCGTCTTCCATATTCTAGGTGGACAGACTGGACAGTGCTGCTTAAAACACAAGTCTGACCCCATCCTCATTAATACTTCACTCAACCATTCCCGTAGTCTTCAAAGATTTTGACATGTCTTGTAATGAAATAGAAAGGTGGTTAGACTGGAGGCAAAATATTCACCGGGCAGGGACCGAACAGGGGGCGGACTCACTGCCGGGGGGCGAGAGGAGGCAGACGCAGCTGATGTGAAATACTGCCTCGCCCTGGGTAAAGGAAAAGGACTCCAAAACCAAACGTCATACAATCGCTACCTAGACATGAATAGTCATTATCCCTACTGCAAACCAGGAAGCTGCTAAAGGATTATCACACCTGAGCCATGTTTTATCCGCGAAATAAACAGATGGGACATCATGCAAAAAGGCAATTTGAGATTTACACTTCTGTCTTAGCATTTTATTCCTGAGACTGAGATACTGACGTTTACTAAAGGTTCCTTTTCTGGTCAGGCTCATCAAGAATATAGTTAACTCACATTGGTTTGGTACTGTGCTGCTCGCCATAAATGAGAACATGTCTGCTTCCAGATTGCTATCATCTATCTATCTGCAATAAGACTATATTGTATTAAAAAGCAATCTCAGATTAAAAGAGTGTTTCAATAGTTCTAGTAGCAAAGGTATTTATTGACAATGTAATTTTAGTGTAAAACAAAAAAGGTTTCTTATGTTGTTGTCTGGAAGAGAGGACGGAGCGTACGCTGTCTCTGGCAAGCTTTCAAGATGTACTATCAAGTCAGGAAGAAAAGGTGATCTGGTGGGAAAATGTTTAGGTGTGGAGCTGGTCCTTGCCAAGGGAAAATACTGCAAGTGTGTTGGCTCTGGACCGCTCTTAGCAAATGCCATGACTCCCACACACAAAATATTTTCTTAAAGTCTTTATTTGAACATCCCAGCATTTCACAAGAACTCCAATGGCGTCTTCCAAGGAATCCTGAACTTTTTTTTTAATGCGAACAAAGTTGCCAATGAAAACAATAATAACGGAGCAGTTCTTTTAAAAACATCCATTACACAGTACTGTGCCCGAACATACCATCGTGTGTCTTCAGCACTCCTTACTAAATGAGGTACAACTGAATTTTTCAGACTGTGTAGCTAAAAATAAATGGCAAAGTAAATACCATTAGTGCACCATTCTTAATATTCATTAATATTTCTAAGTCATTATGTAACACTGCATGCCACCACATACTGTACTAATCTCACACTGTGAATTTAAATGTCAGGCATTTACTGCTTACCAACCACTGTTGCTTGTCAGCTAGCACACAAGTGACCACAAATCTCAAGTGGTAAGAAAACAGTCATGTAGATAAAAAAAAGTGTGTTAGGAAACTTAAAATATACCAGTACCTTTATGTAAGTTACAGAACTGTATACCTGTAGGCATCCCATCAATACGTTGAGTGTAGCACTCATATTCTGTTACTTTTTGAATCATACAATAATGGTATTTTAAGAGATTTATCATTTCTAACTTTTCAATAAAACTGTCTCTGGAAGATGGCATGACATTTTACTTGCACTCTACAATTGGGAAAATGATAGCTTGACATAGCTGGTGCAGTATTGATATAGGACACGTGGCAACTCTGAAGAATTCATGCACAAACCAGATACTTGTAGAAACAGACCAGAACCATACAAGGAATCACTGAATGGAGCTACAGTATATAAACCAATGTTTACCTTTATGACTACTAAGGATGCTGCTTGATTGAGGCGAGGTTGCAGCGGAGCTCTAAGATTCAGTCTCCCGCCATTACTGTGACGTCACTGGAAGTCCCCACATCCTTTAGTTTAAATAGACATTGTATGTTATTAAAAGAGAACACTGTTTTGCCTTGAAAGACGCTGTTATGCCTGTTAAAATGACACTGACCTCATGGCCTTTCATCCTCCTCCTCCTCTCTTCTTCCTGACTTGTACAGCACCACTAGTTGCTTTTGCATGAAGAATCTCCTGACACCATTGTGCAGACACTCGCCAGGGTTTATATCATGAGTCCACTCTGGACGCTGAAGTTGTTATAGTGTATGGTGGAATGTTGTAACAGATTCAAATCCATCCGTTCAGAAATGTTCTTATGCTGCACTAGCTAGTTGGCTAGTTTGTTGTGCTGCACTGGCTACATCGGCTAGCTTGTATGCTGCGCTGGTGACGTCGGCCACCTTGTTGTACTCGCGCAGGTGACGCCGCCAGCTTAGTTATGCTGCGCTGGCAACGCTGTACCCGTTGTTAGGTTGCGCCAGTGACGCCAGTCGTGCTGCACTGGCTACGCCGGCTAGTTTGCTATCATGTACTAGCTACGTCAGCTAGTTTGTTATGCTGCACTAGCTACGCCGCCAGTTTGTATGCTACACTAGCTACGTCGGCTAGTTTGCTATCCTGCACTAGCTATATTGGCTAGTTTGTAATGCTGCACTAGGTATGTCGGCTAGTTTGTTATGCTGCACTAGCTACATAACTAGTGCAGCATAACAACTTAGAATGCAGTCACACATGCGTGTTCTGGCAACATTCGATCCTCATTGAATGGATGCGGCAGTGAGAGCTCTCCCAGGAGGCACTAAAAGAAAAAAGTAAGGACACCAGCTGAATGTATGAGTGACCATTAACTATAAAAGATGGTGTATAATCGCTCATACACTCCAAGAATATTTTTTTACTCTCACAGTTTTCATGGTAACAGACCTCTCAAGCTGCGCTTTTGAGGTCATTGGTTACCATTGAAACCGCTCGAGTGAAAAATATCCTTGTTGTGTATGAGTAATCATACACAATTCCCTGCATTATTGCTCTCACTTTTATTACTGTTCAGACCTAACTGTTTTACTATTGTTGTTGCCTACTGAGTTTACATACCGTCTAAAAGTTTAGGATGCACGTAAGTTAGTTGCACTCTCTGAGGGATTTGGGAGCCAACTTTATCCTATGGGATGGAAGTGGTTACAAACAAGCATCTGTCAATGCCGAATGTTTGCTTGCTGGCATTGGCAGTGGTAGTGTAGAAGTTACAGAGCTGCGTAATAGGAATGGCAGTGAAGTATTGAACTGAAGCCAACCCCACCACCACCCTGCAGAGAGTGACAGGCATTGGGGTGTGCCTTTGGGTTGTCAGACATAACGGCCACGCCATTTCACCACACCCCACCCTGCAGACACTGACAAGTGTCACGGTGTTCCTTGGGGTCTTTGGCCCTTATGCGCACCCCCATTCCATTAGAAAATATGGTGAGATGGGTGTGATATAGGAGAATGGGGTGAACTTTGGGGCCAAAGAGTCCAAGGCATACCTCGATACCTCTCACTGGCTGCAGGGTGTGGAATGGTATAAGCATTACAGGCAAGAATCCCAAGTCACACCCCTGATGCCTGTCATTCTCTACAGGGTTGGGCATTATGGTTGGAAACCCTAATACCTCAGGCGTTCGTTGGTATTTTCACTCCAAATTTTCAACAAGTTTTTTTTGTGACCCCACCTCATGAATGGGGGGAATATCAGTTTGTTAGCCGAAAGCTGCTTATGCACAGCGACTACGGCATTTAGCACCACAGGTGCAAAAACATTCCAAACAGGATGTAAAAAAAGGACAGCTGTACTTTTCATGGGGAGGTGTAAAAAATGGCAATGTTGCAAATCTGCAGTAAAAATATTTAAAAAAATGGTGAAGTGACGAGCGTACATAGAATCTGTGCAACGCACAGCCGTAATATAATTAGGTTGGGGAATTTTTACAGCAGATTGTCAACTCAGGCATTTTGGTGCCTCCAATCATGAACAGTGTCACTGTGATTTTCTTTATCTGTCCCGAACAATGATTTCCCACAGCGACCACGCATCTTTGAGCTGAAAGTGTGAAAACACACTCGGCCATGTTGTGAAAAATGACAGCTGTACTATTCATAAGGAAGTGTGGAAAAATGCCACTGGTGAAAATCTGGACTGAAAATATTACAAAGTCATGAACTTACGAGGGTGCGTGGAAACTGCGCAATGCTCACTCGTAACACAGTCATTTTATGGACTTTTGTCACCAAATTTTCAACATAGCCATTTTAAGACCTCTGCTCATGAACAGTGTCACTGTGATTTTCTTAATCTGTCCCAAACATTGCTTTCTCACACCAAGAGCACCATTGTGCGCTACATGTGCGAAAACACATTTTGGGTGACATATGAAAAATGGCAGCTGTACTGTTCATAAGGAAGTGTAATAGGTGTCAGCGTGGCTTAGTTGGTAGCACATCCGCCTCTGGACCAGAAGGTTGTGGGTTCTTGTCTCACACCGGGATTGGACTTGCACCTAAAAATCACTGGCATCTGAGTGCAGTATTGGGGGGTGCTGTACTGCTGGGGTGTGCCGTCCTTCAGATGAGTCGTTAAACCGAGGTCCCTTCTACCCATCCTGGTGTTGTCCTGGTGGGTGTCCAGCTGGAAGTAAAAGAACCCAGGGTACTCTTCGCAAAGAGTAGGGAACATTCCCGTTGTCCTGACCAACATTCCCCTTCCCATAAAACTGGTTCATGCAATTATCCAGGCTGTGTGTGGGTGATGATGTGCGATATGGCCACCACCACACATTCAGTCACTTCACTACCAGTCTAGCATTGCTTGTAAAGTGCTTTGGATGTATGAAAAGTGCTATATAAATACTGATTCTTCTTCTTCTTCTTCTAATAAAATGGCAATGTTGAAAATCTGGAGTGAAAATATTAAATTCGCAAACTTACGAGCTTGCATAGGCACGAGCTTGCATAGGAACTCCGCAACGCACGCTCGTAACATAGTCATTTTTAGGAATTTTTTCACCAAATTTTCAACATAGCCATTTTAAGACCTCTGCTCATGAACAGTGTCTCTGTGATTTTCTTAATGTGTCCCATACATTGAGTTCGCACATCGACTGCGCCATTGTGCACTACATGGGCGGAAACACGTTTTGGGTGGGATGTGAAAAATGACAGCTGTACTACTCATAAGAAGGTGTGGTAAAATGGCAATGTTGAAAATCTGGAATGAAAATATTGAAAATTTGCAAACTTACAAGCGTGCGTAGGAACTGTACAACGCACACTAGTAAAACAGTCATTTTTTGGAATATTTTCACCAAATATTCAACATAGCCATTTTAAGACCTCTGCTCATGAACAGAGTCACTGTGATTTTCTTAATGTGTCCCGTACATTGATTTCGCACACCGACTGCGCCACTGATACGCTACCTGAAAGGAAACACATTTGGGTGAGATGTAAAAAATGACAGCTGCACTGCTCATAAGAAGGTGTGGTAAAATGGCAATGTTGAAAATCTGGAGTGAAAATATTGAAATTTCTCAAACTTACGAGCATGCATAGGAACTGCACAACGTACGCTCGTAAAACAGTCATTTTAGGAATTTTTTCACCAAATTTTCAACATAGCAATTTTAAGACCTCTGCTCATGGAACAGTGTCAGTGTGATTTTCTTAATATCCGTGCATTGATTTCCCTGCAGCCTGTCATTGTCATACATGAAATGAAACTACATTTTGGGTGAGATTTGAAAAATGACAGCTGTACTGTTCATAAGAAGGTGTGGTAAAATGGCAATGTTGAAAATCTGGGTGAAAATATTTGAAAATTTGCGAACTTATGGCGTGCGTGAGACTGCATAGCATACGTTCATAAAACAATGGTTTAGGAATTTTTCACCAAATTTTCAAAATAGTCTTTTTGAGAGCCCACCTTATGAACACTGGCAGTGTCATTTCATTAATCATTCTGGAAACATGATTTCACGCAGTGGCTGCGAAATCACCCTTCGGGCCCGAGTAATGCCATAACAGTGCAAGAATTCATGAGGAGGGGTCCCAAAAAACCCATGTTGAAAATTTGGTGCAAAAATTCCAAAAAATGCCTGAGATATGCAACAAAGTTGAAAAAAACCCATCTAGCCCATTATACAGCTTACCAGCATTCCTCAGTTCAAGGTCAGCTTTGAAAGTGTAGAAGCGTGTTTCGGTCCAGCGAATCGTCGCGCCCGAGCTCCGGAGATTAAGTACAAGGAGTGGGGGTGTGGGAGGCAGGGTGCGCAGTGGGTGGGTGCAGGTTGTGGGAGGGGGCTGGGAGGAAGCGCCATGGGACCATTTTATTTTGCAGGTAAAAAAAAGACCAGCGGAATGTTTGCCATGCTGGGTGGGCTCCCAGCGTGGCACAAGAACAGGGGGGGTCGTGGAGGCTAGCGGGGATTGGGCACCCCGTCGGCCATAGGATCAGTTGCCACGCTGGGGTAGGCTCCCAGCGGGCACCCAGTACTGGGGAGACGAGTGAAGCCGACAGGGATTGGGCACCCCATCGGCTATACCATTGGTTGCCACGCTGGGGTGGGCACCCAGCGTGGCATTGAAGGCTTTGGGGGGGAGCGCAGCACAGCCAATGGGGATTGGGCACCCCCGTCGGCTATAGAGTGTGTGCGTGGGGGGCAGCACGCAGTATGCGTGCGTGTGTGTGTGTGTGTGTGTGTGTGTGTGTGTGTGTGTGTGTAGGGGGAGCTGCGCATGAGCAGGCGATATCTTATCGCTGCTCACTGAAGCGTAGCTCCCCCTTTCAACTGTATGCCACTGCATTTTGGAGCTTGTCATAGACAGCTCCAGCATGCATTGGCTTACAGGGGCGGCGCCTGCCAACACACTGACTGAATTGGAAGAGGGGGTGACACACCTCCGAAAACTCGGATGATGGCACTATGTTTCTTGCACATGCGTGCAAGCAAATATAATAAATCAATGATTTAAGTGTTGCACTGAGTAAAGAGCAGAGCTTATACATGAAAGACAATACCAGAAGTATTTGCTATATGCAGTATCCAGACCAATAGTAGCCTAGAGGCTTGTTTACAAATATTTTGACACAGAAGTTTTCACAATCCAGGTCTGCAGCTCGGTGGTGCGTTACGACTTACTTTAGAAATGTTAGCTGGAGCACTAAAGTAAGAGGTTACTGCTAGTAACTTTACTGTGAGACGTCGACTGATGTAACTACCGGGAGAAATGTGCTACAGTCTCCTGCTGTAATCTAATGGAATGTTTCTCAATTATATACTTTCATTATGGATCACGTCTCCAGTATATGTGTATTCTTACAAAAACACTGAAATATAGGGTAAAAAAGTCATCATATAGTTTTTTTTAACAAAAATATATTTCTAACATCCTTAGATTCATCCTTAGTGTATTACTAGTTTTCTCAGGTATTTTTAAAACAGTTTTTATAGCTCAGTTTGTAATTATTTATTCAATTAATTAAAGCTGACTGCCACTCACAATTTTAAAAAGTCTCCTCTGCTGATGTTACCTTTTGGATGTACATGTTAGAGTCATAATGTGGACATGTTAGGAAGGTGTTATAACATGGTTTGGATAGCAAACAACACAGCACTGTACCGAGATATGTAATGTGTTATGGCGGGCATGCCACAGGAGTGGGAATTTTTTAACGTCAAAATCCCGTATTTTGGTTCAGAAATAAATGAAAACAAAAAGAAAAATGGATATCTTGAAATCTTTTCCAGAAAAACATTAGTGATGAAAAAATTAAACAGTGACCAAGGCCTCTGGCATTCTCTGATTCCACAGCTGTGGAATTTTCCACAGAATTTGCATCCTGCTGTGGAATATACAAGTAGCGCCGAAGAAGTCATTGTTCTTGGAGAATTTTCACTCAAATCTACAGTTTTCCCATAGTGACTGGCTCCCTTCCCCATCTCATTTACCCAGAAGCCCCTCTTTGATGCTTGGCATGTGATGTGATGTCATCGATGACATCAAATCATATTTTAGCCAATTGTGGGACATCATACTGCCATAGAGACGAATAAATCATGCCACAGAAATTGAAAAATGCTGCCACAACAGTCTAGGAGCCCTGGTGCAGAAATCAAGACACAGTGCCGCAGTGCACTAGGGACCCGAACAGTCACTTACAAATATTGCCACAACAGTCTAGGAGCCCTGCTGCAGACATCAGAACACAGTGCAACAGTGCACCAGGAGCCCTGACAGTCACTAACAAATACTGCCACAACAGTCTAGGAGCCCTGCTGCAGAAATCAGGACACAGTGCACTAGGGGCCCTGACAGTCACTATCAAATATTGCTGCAACAGTCTAGGAGCCGAGCCGCAGCAATCAGGACACAGTGCCGCAGTGCTCAAGGGGTCCTGACAGTCACTAACAAATACTGCCAAAACAGTCTAGGAGCCCTGCTGCAGAAATCAGGAAGCAGTGCACTAGGGGTCCTGACAGTCACTAACAAATACTGCCACAACAGTCTAGGAGCCCTGCTGCAGAAATCAGGAAGCAGTGCACTAGGGGTCCTGACAGTCACTTACTTATATTGCCACAACAGTCTAGGAATCCAGCAGCGGAAATCAGGACACAGTGCCGCAGTGCACCAGGGGCCCTGACAGTCACTAACAAATACTGCCACAACAGTCTAGGAGTCCAACCACAGAATATGGGACACAGTGCCACACTGCACAAGGGGTCCTGACAGACACTAACAAATGCTGCCACAACAGTCTAGGAGTCCAACCACAGAAATTGGGACACAGTGCAACACTGCATAAGGGGTCCTGACAGAGACTAACAAATACTGCCACAACAGTCTAGGAGCCCAGCCGTAGAAATCAATACACAGTGCCACAGTGCACAAGGGGCCCTCACGGTCACTAACAAATACTGCCACAACAGTCTAGAAGTCCAACAGCAGAAAGTAGGGACACAGTGCCACAGTGCACAAGGGCCCTGACAGTCATGAACATATACTGCCACAACAGTCCAGGAGCCCAGGCGTAGAAATTAGGGCAAAGTGCTGCAGTGCACAAGGGGCCCTGACAGTTACTAACAAATGCTGCCACAACAGTCTTGGAGCCCAGCTGCAGAAATCAGGACAAAGTGCTGAAGTGGACTAGGGGCCCTGACAGTCACCTAACAAATACTGCCACAACAGTCTAAGAGCCCAGCCGCAGAAATCAGGACACAGTGCCGCAGTGCACTTGGGGCCCTGAAAGAGACTAACAAATACTGCCACAACAGTCTAGGAGCCCAGCCGCAGAAATCAGGACACAGTGCCGCAGTGCATTAGGGATCCTGAGTGTCACTAACAAATACTGCCACAGCAGCCTAGGAGCCCAGCTGCAGAAATCAGGACACAGTGCCACAGTGAACTAGTGGCCATGAAAGAGACTAACAAATACTGCCACAACAGTCTAGGAACCCCACCACAGACATCAGGACACAGTGCCACAGTGCACAAGGGGTTCTGACAGTCACTATCAAATATTGCTGCAACAGTCTAGGAGCCCAGCCGCAGAAATCAGGATACAGTGCCACAATGTACTAGGGGTCCTGACAGTCACTAACAAATATTACCGCAACAGTTTAGGATCCCAACCACAGACATCGGGACACAGTGCCGCAGTGCACTGGGGTCCTGACAGTCACTAACAAATACTACCACAACAGTCTATGAGACCAGCCACAGAAATCAGGACACAGTGCTGCAGTGCACTAGGGGCCCTGACAGTCACTAACAAATACTGCCACAACAGTCTAGGAGCCCAACTGCAGAAATCAGGACACAGTGCCATAGTGCACATGGGGCCCTGACAGTCACTAATAAATACTGCCACAACAGTCTAGGAGCCCAGCCACAGAAATCAGGACACAGTGCCACAGTGCACTAGGGGCCCTGACAGTCACTATCAAATATTGCCGCAACAGTCTAGGAGTCCAGCAGCAGAAATCAGGACACAGTGCCACACTGCACAAGGGTTCCTGACAGAGACAAACAAATACTGCCACAACAGTCTAGGAGCCCAGCCGTAGAAATCAGTACACAGTGCACAAGGGGCCCCTGACAGTCATTAACAAATACTGCCACAACAGTCTAGAAGTCCAACTGCAGAAATTAGGACACAGTGCCACACTGCTCAAGGGGTCCTGACAGTCACTAACAAATACTGCCACAACAGTCTAGGAGCCCTGCTGCAGAAATCAGGAAGCAGTGCACTAGGGGTCCTGACAGTCACTTACTTATATTGCCACAACAGTCTAGGAATCCAGCAGCGGAAATCAGGACACAGTGCCACAGTGCACCAGGGGCCCTGACAGTCACTAACAAATACTGCCACAACAGTCTAGGAGTCCAACCACAGAATATGGGACACAGTGCCACACTGCACAAGGGGTCCTGACAGACACTAACAAATGCTGCCACAACAGTCTAGGAGTCCAACCACAGAAATTGGGACACAGTGCAACACTGCATAAGGGGTCCTGACAGAGACTAACAAATACTGCCACAACAGTCTAGGAGCCCAGCCATAGAAATCAATACACAGTGCCACAGTGCACAAGGGGCCCTCACAGTCACTAACAAATACTGCCACAACAGTCTAGAAGTCCAACAGCAGAAATTAGGACACAGTGCCACAGTGCACAAGGGGCCCTGACAGTCATGAACATATACTGCCACAACAGTCCAGGAGCCCAGGAGTAGAAATTAGGGCAAAGTGCTGCAGTGCACAAGGGGCCCTGACAGTTACTAACAAATGCTGCCACAACAGTCTTGGAGCCCAGCTGCAGAAATCAGGACAAAGTGCTGAAGTGGACTAGGGCCCTGACAGTCACCTAACAAATACTGCCACAACAGTCTAAGAGCCCAGCCGCAGAAATCAGGACACAGTGCCGCAGTGCACTTGGGGCCCTGAAAGAGACTAACAAATACTGCCACAACAGTCTAGGAGCCCAGCCGCAGAAATCAGGACACAGTGCCGCAGTGCACTAGGGATCCTGAGTGTCACTAACAAATACTGCCACAGCAGCCTAGGAGCCCAGCTGCAGAAATCAGGACACAGTGCCACAGTGAACTAGTGGCCATGAAAGAGACTAACAAATACTGCCACAACAGTCTAGGAACCCCACCACAGACATCAGGACACAGTGCCACAGTGCACAAGGGGTTCTGACAGTCACTATCAAATATTGCTGCAACAGTCTAGGAGCCCAGCCGCAGAAATCAGGATACAGTGCCACAATGTACTAGGGGTCCTGACAGTCACTAACAAATATTACCGCAACAGTTTAGGATCCCAACCGCAGACATTGGGACACAGTGCCACAGTGCACTGGGGTCCTGACAGTCACTAACAAATACTACCACAACAGTCTATGAGACCAGCCACAGAAATCAGGACACAGTGCTGCAGTGCACTAGGGGCCCTGACAGTCACTAACAAATACTGCCACAACAGTCTAGGAGCCCAACCGCAGAAATCAGGACACAGTGCTACAGTGCACATGGGGCCCTGACAGTCACTAATAAATACTGCCACAACAGTCTAGGAGCCCAGCCACAGAAATCAGGACACAGTGCCACAGTGCACTAGGGGCCCTGACAGTCACTATCAAATATTGCCGCAACAGTCTAGGAGTCCAGCAGCAGAAATCAGGACACAGTGCCACACTGCACAAGGGTTCCTGACAGAGACAAACAAATACTGCCACAACAGTCTAGGAGCCCAGCCGTAGAAATCAGTACACAGTGCACAAGGGGCCCCTGACAGTCATTAACAAATACTGCCACAACAGTCTAGAAGTCCAACTGCAGAAATTAGGACACAGTGCCACACTGCACAAGGGGTCCTGACAGACACTAACAAATGCTGCCACAACAGTCTAGGAGCCCAGTTGCAGAAATCAGGGCAAAGTGTTGCAGTGCACAAGGGGCCCTGACAGTTACTAACAAATACTGCCACAACAGTCTATGAGACCAGCCACAGAAATCAGGACACAGTGCTGCAGTGCACTAGGGGCCCTGAGAGTCACTAACAAATACTGCCACAACAGACTAGGAGCCAAGCCCCAGAAATCAGGACACAGTGCCACAGTGCACTACGGGCCCTGACAGTCACTATCAAATATTGCCACAACAGTCTAGGAGTTCAGCGGCAGAAATCAGGACACAGTGCCGCAGTGCTCTAGGGGCCCTGACAGAGACTAAGAAATACTGCCTCAACAGTCTAGGAGCCCAGCTTCAGAAATCAGGACACAGTGCCAAAGTGCTCTAGGGGTCCTGACAGAGACTAACAAATACTGCCACAACAGTCAAGAAGCCCGGCTGCAGACATCAGGACACAGTGCCACAGTGCACAAGGGGCCCTGAATAATCACTAACAAATACTGCCACAACAGTCTAGGAGCCCAGCCGCAGAAATCAGGACACAGTGCCACAGTGCATTAGGGGTCCTGACAGTCACTAACAAATACTGCTGCAACAGTCTAGGTGCCCGGCTGCAGAAATCAGGACACAGTGCCACAGTGCACTAGGGGTTCTGAGTGTCACTAACAAATACTGCCACAACAGTCTAGGAGCCCAGCTGCAGCAATCAGGACACAGTGCCACAGTGTACTATGGCCCCTGACAGAGACTAGCAAATACTGCAACAACAGTCTAGGAGCCCAGCCGCAGACATCAGAACACAGTGCCACAGTGCGCTAGGGCTCTGACAGTCTCTAAGAAATACTGCTACAACAGACAAGGAGCCCAGCCCCGGAAATCTGGACACAGTGCACAAGAGGCCCTGACAGTCACGAACCTATACTGCCACAACAGTCCTCGAGCCCAGCTGCAGAAATCAGGTCACAGTGCCACAGTGCTCTAGGGGTCCTGACAGTCACTAACAAATATTGCCACAACAGTCTAGGAACCCAGCTGCAGACATCAGGACTCAGTGCTGCAGTGCACAAGGGGGCCTGACAATCACTAATAAATACTGCCACAACAGTCAAGGAGCCCAGCTGCAGAAATCAGGACATAGTGCTTCAGTTCACCAGGGGACCTGACAGTCACTAACAAATACTGCTGCAACAGTCCAGATGCCCAGCCGCAGAAATCAGGACACAGTGCCGCAGTGCACTAGAGGTCCTGACAGTCACTAACAAATACTGCCACAACAGTCTAGGAACCCCACCACAGACATCAGGACACAGCTCCACAGTGCACTAGGGGCCCTGACAGTCACTAACAAATACTGCCACAACAGTCTAGGAGCCCAGCTTCAGAAATCAGGACACAGTGCCATAGTACTCTAGGGGCCCCAAGAGAGAGAGACTAAGAAATACTGCCACAACAGTCTAGGAGTCCATCTGCAGACATCAGGACACAGTGCAGAAGGGGCCCTGACAATCACTAACAAATACTGCCACAACAGTCTAGGTGCCCAGCCGCAGAAATCAGGACACAGTGCCGCAGTGCACTAGGGGTTCTGAGAGTCACTAAAAAATACTACCACAACAGTCCAGGAGCCCAGCTGCAGAAATCAGGACACAGTGCCACAGTGTACTATGGGCCCTGACAGAGACTAACAAATACTGCCACAACAGTCTAGAAACCCTGCCACAGACACTGGGACACAGCGCCACAGTGCACTAGGGGCCCTGACAGTCATTAATAACTACTGCTGCAACAGTCTAGGAGCCCAGGTGCAGAAATCAGTACAAAGTGTCACAGTGCACTAGGGGCCCTGACAGAGATTAACAAATACTGCTGCAACAGTCTAGGAGCCCAACCGTAGAAATCAGGATACAGTGCCACAGTGCACTAGGGGTCCTGACAATCAGTAACAAATATTACCGCAACAGTCTAGGAGCCCAGCCACACAAATCAGGACACAGTGCAACAGTGCACTAGGGGCCCTGACAGTCACTAACAAATACTGCCACAACAGTTTAGGAGCCCAACTACAGAAATCAGGACACAGTGCCACAGTGCACTAGGGGCCCTGACAGTCACTAACAAATACTGCCACAATAGTTTAGGAGCCCAACTGCAGAAAGCAGGACACAGTGCCACAGTGCACAAGGGGCCCCGACAATCACTAAAAAATACTCCCACAACAGTCTAGGATCTCCGCCACAGAAATCAGGACACAGTGCTGCAGTGCACTAGGGGCCCTGACAGTCACTATCAAGTATTGCCACAACCATCTAGGAGCCCAACCGCAGAAATCAGGATGCAGTGCCGCAGTGCTCTAGGGTCCTGACAGTCACTAACAAATACTGCCACAACAGTCTAGGAACCCAGCTGCAGACATCAGGACACAGTGCTGCAGTTCACAGTGGACCCTGACAGAGACTAATAAATATTGCCGCAACAGTCTAGGAGCCAAACTGCAGACTTCAGGACACAGTGCCACAGTGCACTAGAGGCCCTGACAGTCACTTAACAAATAATGCCACAACAGTCTAGGAGTCTAGCTGCAGACATCAGGACACAGTGCCGCAGTGCACTAGAGATCCTGAGTGTCACTAACAAATATTGCCATAAGTCTAGGAGCCCAGCTGCAGAAATCAGGACATAGTGCCACAGTGCTCAAGGGGCCCTGAATAATCACTAACAAATACTGCCACAACAGTCTAGGAGCCCAGCTGCAGAAATCAGGACACAGTGCCACAGTGTACTATGGGCCCTGACAGAAACTAACAAATACTGCAACAACAGTCTAGGAGCCCAGCCGCAGACATCAGAACACAGTACTACAGTGCACTAGGGGCCTTGACAGTCTCTAAGAAATACTGCTACAACAGACAAGGAGCCCAGCCCCGAAAATCTGGACACAGTGCACAGGGGGCCCTGACAGTCACGAACCTATACTGCCACAACAGTCTTCGAGCCCAGCTGCAGAAATCAGGTCACAGTGCCACAGTGCTCTAGTGGTCCTGACAGTCACTAACAAATATTGCCAGAACAGTCTAGGAGCCCGGCTTCAGAAATCAGGACAGAGTGCTGAAATGCTCTAGGGGCCCTGAGAGAGAGACTAACAAATACTGCCACAACAGTCTAGGAGCCCAGCTGCCGACATCAGGACTCAGTGCCGCAGTGCACAAGGGTCCTTACAATCACTAACAAATACTGCCACAACAGTCAAGGAGCCAGGCTGCAGAAATCAGGACACAGTGCTTCAGTTCACCAGGGGACCTGACAGTCATTAACAAATACTGCTGCAACAGTCTAGGTGCCCAGCCACAGAAATCAGTACACAATGCCGCAGTGCACTGGGGTCCTGACAGTCACTAACAAATATTGCTACAACAGTCTAGGAGCCCAGCTGCAGAAATCAGGACACAGTGCACAGTGCACTAGGGGCCTTGACAGAGACTAACAAATACTGCCACAACAGTCTAGGAACCCCACCACAGACATCAGGATGCAGTGCCACAGTGTACTAGGGGCCCTGACAATCACTAACAAATACTGCCACAACAGCCTAGGAGCACAGCCACAGAAATGAGGACACAGTGCCACAGTGCACTAGGGGCCCTGACAGTCACTTAACGAATACTGCCACAACAGTCTAGGAGCCCAGCCGCAGACATCAGGACAAAGTGCTGCAGTGGACTGGGGGCCCTGACAGTCATTTAATAAATACTGCCACAACAGTCTAGGTGCCCAGCCGCAGAAATCAGGACACAGTGCTGCAGTGCTCTAGGGGTCCTGAGTGTCACCAACAAATACTGCCACAACAGTCTAGGAGTCCAGCTGCAGAAATCAGGACACAGTGCCACAGCGTACTATGGGCCCTGACAGAGACTAACAAATACTGCCACAACAGTCTAGGAACCCCACCAGAGACATTGGGACACAGCACCACAGTGCAGCAGGGGCTCTGACAGTCTCTAAGAAATACTGCTACAACAGACAAGGAGCCCAGCCCCGGAAATCAGGACACAGTGCACAAGGGGACCTGACAGTCATGAACCTATTCTGCCACAACAGTCTTCGAGCCCAACTGCAGAAATCAGGTCACAGTGCCACAGTGCTGTAGCGGTCCTGACAGTCACTAACAAATATTGCCACAAAAGTCTAGAAGCCCAGCTTCAGAAATCAGGACAGAGTGCCAAAATGCTCTAGGGGCCCTGACAGAGACTAACAAATACTGCCACAGCAGTCTAGGAGCCCAGCTGCAGACATCAGGACTCAGTGCTGCAGTGCACAAGGGGCCCTGACAATCACTAGCAAATATTGCCACAACAGTCAAGGAGCCCAGATGCAGAAATCAGGACACAGTGCTTCAGTTCACCAGGGGACCTGACAGTCACTAACAAATACTGCTGCAACAGTCTAGGTGCCCAGCCGCAGAAATCAGGACACAGTGCCGCAGTGCACTAGGGATCCTGACAGTCACTAACAAATATTGCCACAACAGTCTAGGAGCCCAGCTGCAGAAATCAGGACACAGTGCCACAGTGCACTAGGGCCCTGACAGAGACTAATAAATACTGCCACAATAGTCTAGGAACCCCACCACAGACATCAGGACACAGCACCACAGTACACTAGGAACCCGGACAATCACTAACAAATAGTGCCACAACAGTCTAGGAGCCCAGCTTCAGAAATCAGGATACAGTGCCACAGTGCACTAGGGGCCCTGACAATCACTAACAAATACTGCCACAACAGTCTAGGAGCCCAGCCGCAGAAATCAGGACACACTGCCACAGTGCTCTAGGGGCCCTGAGAGAGACTAAGAAATACTGCCACAAAAGTCTAGGAGTCCATCTGCAGACATCAGGACACAGTGCCACAGTGCAGAAGGGGCCCTGACAATCACTAACACATACTGCCACAACAGTCCAGGAGCACAGCCACAGAAATCAGGACACACTGCCACAGTGCACTAGGGGCTCTGACAGTCACTTAACGAATATGCCACAACAGTTTAGGAGCCCAGATGCAGACATCAGGACAAAGTGCTGCAGTGGACTGGTGGCCCTGACAGTCATTTAATAAATACTGCCACAACAGTCTAGGTGCCCAGCCGCAGAAATCAGGACACAGTGCCGCAGTGCACTAGGGGTCCTGAGTGTCACTAACAAATACTGCCACAACAGTCTAGGAGCCCAGCTGCTGAAATCAGGACACAGTGCCACAGTGCACAAGGGGCCCTGCCAGTCACTAATCTATACTGCCACAACAGTCTAGGAGCCCAGTCCCAGAAATCAGGACACAGTGCACTAGGGGTCCTGACAGTCACTAACAAATACTGCCACAACAGTCTAGGAGTCCAGCTGCAGACATCAGGCCACAGTGCTGCAGTGGACCAGGGGCCCTGACAGTCACTTAACAAATACTGCTGCTTTAACTCATTATCTCCTGGTGGCTATTTTGTGTCAGGTTAGCAATGGATAGTACAGACTTCATACAAAGCTATTGGAAGTGAGTGGCTACTAGTGGAACTGACCATAGGTGCAGCAAAAAAAGATGTATGTGGGTTGCTGCTATAACCCCCCTCCCCGGATACCCAGCAGGTCTCACTGATACCATCCTCCTTGGGGATTTAAACCTGGACTGGCTTAGTGCCCAGGAACCTGATTATTCTAACCAACTCAAGCTCCATAACCTAGTCCAAATTATTACCATCCCCACCAGGCACAATCCTAGTACCCAAAACCATACGCTTCTTGACTGGGTACTCACCAATAGAGAGGACAGATTGCTCCTATTGGGCACTCTGTCCGATGCCATTAGCGATCACTCCCCCGCCTACCTGGTCTGGGCCTCTAAGAACAAGCGCCCACCCCTAAACTATTCTCCTTCTGTAATTTCAATCACCCAGACATCCCCTCCCTCCCTCCTTAATGATGTTCAAGTGATAAACTGGTCAGCCTTCTGCACCCTCTCCGACGTGTCCAAGGCTGAGAGTTTCTTCACAACTGCACTCCTCCATCTCCAAAATCAACATTTCCCCCTGACTACTCACCGAGTTAGGGGTGGCTGTATGTGTTGGGTTACCAAAGACCTCCTGGTCATGATGAGGGAAAGGGATAGACTATGGTCAGCCTATAGAAAAGTCCCCTCCACTGCCCAATGGAACGATTACCAGTGGCTACGAAACCTTTGTAAACCATCAGCCCTTGCCAAAAAGCATGCCTTCTTTCAGGGCAAACAAAGGGACAGTCTTGGTGACCCCCATCACTTCTGGGGTGAGGTCTGCTCATTATGCAACCCACGCACTCATAACCCCATTATTCACCTCGACACTCCATCCGGACGTCTCTTCCAACCCCGTTGCTGCGGCTGAGGCCTTCAATAAAAAATTCACAGACCTGTCTGCCCTCCTTAGCAAACTGTCACCCCTGGTGACCACTGGTCTCTCTGATCATGCCCCCACCCATACCCCTCAAACTCCTCCCCCCCCTTCCCTCTTTCTACTTCCGGACCATCACCCCCAGGGACACTGACAAACTGCTGATGAGTCTGCCTAGCCAGGGCAGCTTATATCACCTGCCATCTGAAAACCACTCACCTACCTCTTTATGCTGGCATTGACTACCTCCTCAGTGCCCAGCACTTGGAAGCATGCCAGGGTGGTCCCAATTTGTAAGATTGGTGTACCCCAGGGCTCCATCCTGGGCCCACTCTTATTCTCCCTGTTTATAAACTCTCTCCCCTCTGACTGTCTCACTTGTGATGCCCTATTTTATGCAGATGGCCTTTCCTCTTCACTGGTGAGAAGGCTCTTGAGAATATATCCAGGGCTTTATCCAGTAACTACTCTGCGGCTCACCCCTGGTTCCACTCACATCACCTAAATGTTAATGTTAAAAAACTAAATCCATGCTATTTGGATCTAAACCCTTCCTATCTAAGGTTGCCAAGGCTGGGTCCACCCTCTCAGTAGTCTCACCAGACAACACTGTACTTGAAAATGTACTAACTTTCAAATATCTGGGAGTTATCCTGGACCCTTCCCTCTCCTTTTCTGATCATATCTTCTCTGTTATCCATTGTATTAACCAGAAACTTGGTGCGGCCTATCGGATAAGGTCACTCCTGACCAGGGAAGCCTGTTTAGCCATTGCCCAAGGTTACTGCTACCCTTGACTGACTACTGTGCCCCTATTTACTCACACACATCCTCAGCTTTGCATGCGCGCCTCTGCTTCACGTGCAACATATATCATTTCACTCTCCTGACACCATATTCCGCTGACCACTGCTACCTCTCTCAGACTCTTGGTTGGCTCCCACTACACTGCAGATTTGATTATGGGTTTGACTGCCTCCTGGACAGTGCCATCAGGCATGGTGAAGCCTTCCCTTATACGTCTTTCCCCAAGACCAGAACTCCCTTGAGATGTCTGTGTGCATCCTCAGTCCCCCCACCGGATATCCCAAACGTCTCCTCAGCTATGGGTAGCACAGCATTATCTGTAGCTGCTCCCACTCTGTGGAACAGAATCCCTATGCCCATCAGCTCTCTGGGCTCCCATGCCACTTTCAAGACACATCTCAAATCCAGGCTGCTTTAAGAGGCCACTTGCTGTTGCTAGCTTGGATAACCCCACCCCCACCTTTCTGACTTTTTCCCCTTGAGCTGCTTTGGCCTCCCCTGCCCTCTTTCATTTATTTGGACTCCTGTCTTACATCTCTCACTACCTGTATCTCAGACTGTCCCACTTGGCTATTGTCCTGTATGTGTTTTTTCCTTTTTTACATCATGCATTAATTTGCGCTTATCCTTCGTAAATAATTGTATAATAATCGTTGTTTATCATGATCTACTGACTGTTTTTTTTTCAGGCTCTGATTAATTTTCTTTCCTATGTTACTTTCTTCGTTCACCAGTGACGTCTGTGTTTCCACTTTGTGCACCAATGATGTCTGTCTATCCACATGGCTTGTACTCATTGTATTACTCTGTAACTGCCACCTGTGTGACCCAGGTCGTGCCTGAAAATGGTTCCCTGGATCAGTGCACTTACCCGGTTACCAAAGACTTAAATAAATAAATAAATAAATAAATAAATAAATCAAGTAGTTCAGCTCACATTTGTTGCTGGTTGCTGCACTCTGTGCAAATCTATAGAGGATAATGTATGGGTTTTGATGAATGACAAATCTGTAAACACTTCAAGAGCTTGCCAGGACATTGTAAACCTCGAGCAAAGTCTGCCCCCCAAGAAATGTGACCTGGCATTTTTTTCTCCATCTGTTTTTATTTTTATTTTTTTTATTTTTTTCACTCATCTCTCCTTCTCGGCTGAAGAAACGGAACACGGCATGTGTGTTGGGGGGAGGGTTAGCACACAGAAATGTAACCCTTTACGTTATCATGTTCAAATCCCACCATATGCATTGATCCAGTGTGTATGCTTGAGCAAAGCCCTTTTCTCCATAGTTTGTACTCCTCACTGACCAGGCAGCCCCCTGGATGCTTGTGATACTCTTTGAGAGCATCAGTAACATAGTTGTCGGTCTGCGTCTTCCGTATTCTAGGTGGACAGACTGGACAGTGCTGCTTAAAACACAAGTCTGACCCCATCCTCATTAATACTTCACTCAACCATTCCCGTAGTCTTCAAAGATTTTGACATGTCTTGTAATGAAATAGAAAGGTGGTTAGACTGGAGGCAAAATATTCACCGGGCAGGGACCGAACAGGGGGCAGACTCACTGCCGGGGGGCGAGAGGAGGTAGACGCAGCTGATGTGAAATACTGCCTTGCCCCGGGGAAAGGAAAAGGACTCCGAAACCAAATGTCATACAAATCGCTACTTGGACATGAGTAGTCATTATCCCTACTGCAAACCAGGAAGCTGCTAAAGGATTATCACACCCGAGCCATGTTTTATCCGCGAAATAAACAGATGGGACATCATGCAAAAAGGCAATTTGAGATTTACACTTCTGTCTTAGCATTTTATTCCTGAGATTGAGATACTGAAGTTTACTAAAGGTTCCTTTTCTGGTCAGGCACATCAAGACTATAGTTAACTCACATTGGTTTGGTACTGTGCTGCTCGCCATAAATGAGAACATGTCTGCTTCCAGATTGCTATCATCTATCTATCTGCAATATGACTATATTGTATTAAAAAGCAACCTCGGATTAAAAGAGTGTTTCAATAGTTCTAGTAGCAAAGGTATTTATTGACAATGTAATTTTAGTATAAAACAAAAAAGGTTTCTTATGTTGCTGTCTGGAAGAGAGAACGGAGCGTACGCTGTCTCTGGCAGGCTTTCAAGATGTACTATCAAGTCAGGAAGAAAAGGTGATCTGGTGGGAAAATGTTTAGGTGTTGAGCTGGTCCTTGCCAAGGGAAAATATTGCAAGTGTGGTGGCTCAGGACCGCTCTTAGCAAATGCCATGACTCCCACACACAAAATATTTTCTTAAAGTCTTTATTTGAACATCCCAGCATTTCACAAGAACTCCAATGGCGTCTTCCAGGGAATCATGAACTTTTTTTTTTAATGCAAACAAAGTTGCCAATGAAAACAATAATAACGGAGCAGTTCTTTTAAAAACATCCATTACACAGTACTGTGCCTGAACATACCATCGTGTGTCTTCAGCACTCCTTACTAAATGCAGGTACAACTGAATTTTTCAGACTGTGTGGCAAAGTAAATACCATTAGTGCACCATTCTTAATATTCATTAATATTTCTAAGTCATTACTCATTATATAACACTGCATGCCACCACATACTGTACTAATCTCACACTGTGAATTTAAATGACAGGCATTTATTGCTTACTAACCACTAATGCTTGTCTGCTAGCACACAAGTGACCACAAATCTCAAGTAGTAAGAAAACAGTCATGTAGATAAAAAAAAGGTGTGTTAGGAAACTTAAAGTATACCAGTACCTTTATGTAAATGACAGAACTGTATACCTGTAGGCAACCCATCAATACGTTGAGTTTAGCACTCATATTCTGTTACTTTTTGAATCATACAATAATGGTATTTTAAGAGATTTATAATTTCTAACTTTTCAATAAAACTGTCTCTGGAAGATGGCATGACATTTTACTTGCACTCTACAATTGTGAAAATGATAGCTTGACATAGCTGGTACAGTATTGATATAGGACACGTGGCAACTCTGAATAATTGTGTAGGAAAAGTTTCTCAAATAGGGGTGTCTTTGATGCCAGAAAGTGTTAACTGGCACTGTGCCTCACTGCAAATGCGCTGTTTTGACAGTCACTTGACTGGAATGTCATACTTTTTTATATGGTTCTACTTGAATCGACTCCCCATATTTAAACTGCAATTCTGTGGTGCGTTATCTTGCATCAAACTGCTCTGTCTGCTCCCAACTGTGTGGTGCACTGCACTTTTGCCCCAACAAATGTAAGTTGGAATTGAAATATTTTCCCATTAATTTTCTGTTTTCAGCCTTCGGTATAGTATCGCTAATTAGTTTTGTCCTTCTTGCACAGTATGGAGTTCTCCATGAAGAGAAAGCAAGTGTCTGGGGCTCGGCAGAGAAAAGCAAAACGTGCTAGACAGGAGGAGACACAGCAACTGTCCAGAGTTATGACAGCTTTTCTAAGTCGGTATGTAAAGAATATCTTGAAGCATGCTCAACATATAAAGATCTTTTTCATGATGCCTAAAGTATGTCTAGTTGCTGTTCTGCAACTCCCCCCTTTTTCTTTCTGCAGGAACTGTATGCCTGATTTTATACTCTGAATTATTTTTGATAAAGTGGTAGATTTGTGTAATTAACTTGCAAAACTGTTACTGACCTATGGCAAAATACAATGGCCGATTGAATCGATGACTAACATGTGAATGTTTTGTCTTGATAAATGTTTGTCTAACAGTACACTTGGCATTTTTTTTTCTATTTTTTTTAGGCCTGTTGCTGACAAACCTGCTCCTGTTGTGGTACAAGTCCTCCCAGAGGATCCATCCACGATTCAGTAAGCATACTCATTTTTTTTGTAAATTTGTATATTGACTTTCTGCTAACTGGGACACTCGGTGGGACAGGAACTATACAACTTACGCCAGCCTCAACTGGGGGAAGGGAGGCTGGTAGGGAAGGCAGATAAGCTTGAACAAGATTTGGCTGTAGGTGGTATTTCTCAAATATTTCCATGTCTCACTGCATACTTATAATGCAAACATGTTTACAATGGTAATTCAGACTTGGTGACAGTGTTTTGTTTTAATATAGGAACTCTGATGCCAAAGTCGTACTAGGAGCATGTTCTTATTGCTACTGGTATATTTGTAAAGTATGAATTTTAATAAGCTAGAGTTCATATGTTGCTTTATTTATAAGAATGTTAATCTAACAAAGTCTTCTCTCCCTGTGTTAATTTTTTTTTTCACTCTCCTTTTAGGAATATGACCACCTCTGATGCACCAGTCTTGCTGTGTGAAGAACTGGGTACTATGTCATGCAGCAGCCATACTGCTTTGGATGCATCAGAGTTGTGTCATGAAGAACTGGCTAGTATTCCTTGCACCAACTACATGGAGTGTGAAGAGCCAGCTGCTCCTGAAAGCAGCAGAACAAATGAGGATCATGACACCCCACAGCAGAATGATGGCGACATCGGTTTGTATAAACGTAGGAACCTGACTGAAGGAGAGAAGAAAAAAATCCCAACGACACCATGGCAACCTCAGTCTGGGTTCCAAAACGCTCCACATCATTTCAGCCTATATCTCCCCGAGAAACCAAAAACTCGCCTTTGACTCTATCCTCCACACTATCTCCCACCTACCTAATACTAGTGAACTCATCTTAATGGGTGACTTCAGTGTCAACTGGCTATCCCCAGCCTCATCCAGCTTTAAAGACACTGCACTGGCATACGACCTTGCCCAACTCGTCACCTCTCCTACCAGAAGGCACAATAGATCCGGGTCCTCCACCCTTTTAGACCTTATTTTCACCAACAGGCCACGGAACCTCTCCCAGGCCATGGTGCTCCCTGATTCTATTAGTGACCACTCCCCAGTGACCTGCTGGTGGTTGGGCAAATTGCCCCCTGCCCCTTCAAAAATCTCCATGCAGAGACGGCTAAAAAGAGGAGGCCTACAGAAACTCAAAGCCCATCTAACTACCAGCGATTGGCTCCTCATTTACACCACGCAGTCAGTAGACCTAGCACTCGCCCACTTTATAACCACTTTCAACAAGGCCTGTGACATCTTTGCCCCCCTCACCAAGCAAGTACTGAAAACCAGAACCACCCCCTGGATCACACCCTCACTACTTAACCTGCTCCAACAGAGGGACAACCTTTGGCATAAGGCCCTTGACTCTCAATGCACACATGATAGACAGCTATACTGGGAGGCCCGCAATAAATGTACATGGGCCATATGACAGGTGAAGGCTACTTACTACCAACAAACTCTAACCTCCTCTTGGGGAGACGGTAAAAAATTCTGGAGCAACATAAAAGAACTCAATGGGAAATCCCACTCCCCCACCCCCTCCCAACTCACTATAGATGGAGATGTCACACAGGATCATTCCACTAAGCCCTTAAATCCACCTTCTCGGACCTCTCCCATATCCTCCCTCCTAATTTCTTCCACCCTGTCCCCCACCCTCCCCCGACACACCGTGTAACTCAGATTCACTACCTTTCAGGCTGAGAGTCATCTCCTGCCACGAGGCAAAACATTACATTTCCAAAGCTATCACCAATTCCCATTACAGCAATGATTCACTAGATCTTAAACTCATTCGGCTGACACTGGATGTCATATTACCCCACCTTACTAAAATTCTCAACCTTTCTCCTTGCCTCGGTCAGTTCCCCTTCAATCTGGAAGAGAGCCATAATCACTCCCATTCTGAAGAGTGGCGACCCCACTTACTCAAGCAACTATAGACCGATTTCTATACTTCCACCTCTCTCCAAAGCACTGGAAAAAATAGTCTCAGACCAGATAACAGAACACCTAACTAAACACAACCTTCTCTGCCAGGCTCAGCACGGTTTCCGGACAGGCCATAGCACAGTCACTGCACTTTCTGAGCTCACCTCGTTCATGCATGAGGCCCTAGACCAAGGATCTTATTGTAGGTGCGATCTTTGTGGATCTAACCAAGGCATTTGACACGGTCAATCATGATCTTCTGCTTCGTGTCCTTCCACAGCTGAATGTGGTCCCTGAGACAACTGCCTGGTTCAAGGACTACCTCTCAGGCCTGTCACAACAAGTCAGGTTAAATACCACCATCTCTTCATGCAAAGCAGTGTGCTCTGGGGTCCCACAGGGGTCTATTCTCAGCCCTCTTCTTTTCACCCTCTTTTTAAACTCACTTCCCAAGGCCTGCAGTGGTCATCTACTTCTCTATGCTGATGATGCGGTACTATTTTGGAAACACCCACAACCAAGTGGTCTCCAGCTAGCCCCTCAGGGTTTCTTCAGGGAGCTAGAGACATGGTTCGATGAGCACCACCTGATCATCAACTATAAAAAAACTAAATCCATGATCTTTGCGCACCATCAAAGACCACACAGTCAATCAGCACTCCTAATTAAAAACACACAAGGCACTCCCCTTGAACACGTAACTAACTTCAAATACCTGGGTATCACATTAGATACCTCCCTCTCCTACCATACTCACATTCAACATCTCTCCTCAGCTGTCAACGCTAGAGTGGGCATCCTCTACAGACTTAAACACTGCTTACCCACACAGGTCATGCATCTTGCAGTCTCCTCCTCAATCCTCTCCATAATTGACTATGGGATAGTGATATATGGATCAGCAGAACCCACCGCACAACGTAGAATTAACACTGCCCTGAATAAAGAATGCTGACTAGTCACTGGCAGTGACAGACTAACACATACCTGTGACCTTTACGCTCTGACTGGTTGGCTAAACTTCCAACAAAGCCTAAAGTACCACACCTGCATCCTCGCAAAAAAAATACAGCTCCAGCTAGCCCCCGTTGGCCTTCTCCCCATAATCAGCCCAGCCCCCCTCAGGTGTAATACACGGCTCACAGCAAACTCCTCATTCCAGGTCCCCCACTGTAGAACATCACTGGGTCAAAGATCCTTCCGGTACCGTGCTCCCCTTTGGCTCAATGCTTTACCTCCCCAGCTCTCTCAGACCCATAGCATCTCCCTATTCAAAGCAGGCCTCAAAGCTCACCTAATTGAGTCTGCAAACTGTGACTGTGGCTAGCACTGCCCACCTCGTGTGCTCCCACACCCCCCTAATAACTGACTCAGGGTCTCCCTAGACCCCATGAATCCACATTCTACACATCTCTAACAAATGATACCCAGAAAGCTGCCTACCACTGTCTCTGGTAAACTAAATTAAAGCCTGGACTGCACTGTCAGTACTGTTTGTGAATACTGCTTGTTTATGTATGTTTTCTAGTATACTGCTTGTTTATGTATGAATCCTTGTATTGTGTTCTCCCTCCACCCCCTGTAACCGATGTGGAGCCTTTGCAAAAGAGTCTGTGACTCAAAGGATTGTAATTCCGATTATATGCAATAAATAAATAAATAAATAAAAACCTTCTCCAGATTTCCAGTTCCCGAAATGACTGATGGAATATGCTGGTAGCCAACAGTACAGAAGATTTAATCCACATCTTCTCCATGAATTTAAGCTTGCACTGTACTCTCAAACATTAGATGCTGTCTTCTGTGGCCCCTGCTTCATGTTCAACACAGGTAAAGAAGCTGTTTTGGTCTCTACACCCATGACTGACTAGTCCAATGGAAAGAAGATATTGGAACAACACAGCAAGTCTAAGGAACATGGGAATGCAACTGTAAAGGCTGAGGCATTTCTTGAAGTCTGTAGTGGCAGAATGAAGACTGCATATCAGTCCATTATGCAACAAGAAAAAAAATTGACTGAATGCACCAGGCATGCCCTCAGACAGATTGTGAAAATAATTCTTCTTTGTGGAAGATGAAATTTTGCATTGCATGGAAGAGACTACAGTACAGGAAACTTCAAGGCTTTGCTGGACTACACTGCAGAACTGGACCCAGTATTGGAAGAACATTTGAAGGAAGCACCATGAAATGCACAGTACATCTCAGCACAAATCCAGAACGAACTGATTCAGCTCATCGGTTCGCAGATTCAACGGAAAATTCTCAACCGAGTCAAAGATGCGAAATTCTTCAGTTTGATAGCGGATGGAACAACTGATATTTCACACAAGGAGCAGACCACCATGGCTTTGCGTTATGTACACAGAAGTGAAGATGGGAATGTGGAACTCCAAGAAGACTGTATTGAATTTGTGGAAGCCTGACACTACTGAAAAAGGCCTCATGGATCTCCCTTCACAGCTAATGACAGCCTGGGGTGTTGAAACTGAATACCCAAGAGGCCAAGGTTATGACAGAGGAAGTAATATGAGTGGCCATTTGAATGGGGTGCAGGCAATAATTTGTGCTGTAGTTCCAGAAGCAATGTATAGTGCTTGCAAGGCACATAACCTCAACACAGTCATTGTTCATTCTTGTGCAACACGGCAAGTGTCCAACATGTTCGACACATGCAGAAAGGTTATTTCTTCATTAAAGACTTCGGCGAAGCATCACAATGTGTACTTATCAGAATTGAAGGAATTTACAAGCTTGCCAACTGAATATGAAGACGTGGAGGAGGATAGAAGTACTTCTTTAAGAGCACCTGGCAACACACATTGGATGAGTCAAGCTGATTCACTTCACAGTTTCAAAAATAAATATGTTGTGATAGCCAGCACCTTGAAGAAGACTGCAGGATTTGATGACAATGATGCAGAAGGATTTTTATTCTCAATTAGGAAGTTTGATTTTATTGTTACTTTGGTGTGTGTGGAATCTGTGCTTGCAACAACAAAGCCGCTTCATTTGTACCTTCAACGTGAACAAATTGATCTAATTCAGGCATTGGATGAAGCGAATGTCGTCATCGAGACACTGAAAAGCATGAGGGATGATGCAGAAATTAGTTTTGCAAGCCTGTATGAAGAGGCGAAGCAGCTAGCGGACAGTGCCATAGTCGAAGAATCAGTTCCCAGAATCTGTGGAATGCAGACTCAAAGGAGCAACATCACTGCAGCAGATCCAGAGGAGTACTACCACTGGAACACCTTCATACCATTCTTGGATCATGTTATATTTGAACTAAGGGAGCAACTCATTGAACGCCGACCACGTTTCCTGGCACAATATTTGGTACCCAGTGCCCTGCATGTTCTTCAGGATGACAGTAAGGTGACTGCACTCTAGGATGACAGTAAGGTGACTGCACTCTAGGATGACAGTAAGGTTACTGCACTATAGGAAGTTAACAAGACTGATCTTTCTAGTCTTACAAACCTGAAACGGGATCTGCAGAGATGGACAGCAAAATGGAAAATGGTCTGCAGGGAAGAGTGGCCAACTACAATCCTCGATACTCTACAGAAATTAAACCCTGTATTCTATCTGGAAATCAACACTGCTGTATGCATTTTGGCCACCATGTCAGTCAGTGTTGCATCAGCAGAGAGGTCATTCAGTGCACTGAGAAGATTAAAGACTTGGCTAAGGAACACGATGAGTGAAATGCGATTAACTAGTTTGGCTCTGCTACACATCCGTCAAGACATCGAAGTTGATGTTGTTCAAGTGTTAAAAGATTTTGATCCATGCAACGATCGCCGCATAAACTTTATTACAGGGTGATGTATTACAGAATTACAGTGAATCCTTGTTTCATTATGGTGTCTTTGGTTGATTCATAATTTTTAAATTGTGGTAAACTGGCATACCATACGTTGGATGGTTTGTGGCTGTTTGGTGCAGAGTGGTTTAAGTAGCCATGTCGCCCACCACAGCCCTTTCTCTGCTCTAGTCATTTCAAAGTTAATTTTGTTGCCACTATGTCTAGGTAATCATACCTGTTTTAATTTGGGTTCCTGTGTGCTATGGGTTTCTTATATTGTTACTGTACATTTAAGGCAATCAGTAATTGTACACTGTTTGTGGGGTACTGTACATTACAATTTTATTCTGTCAACTGGCTGATTTCAGGTACTGTATGTATGGGTGACTGGGTGACTGTGAATGATTGTCATCTGGGGTGATCAACTTTCCTGAGATGGCAAATAGTGTGTGAGCATGAGTACTCCTGTAAGGCACTTCAATGTGTATCACAGTATTACTTTTTTGGTTCACATCACTTGGTATTCTAAACTGTAAA
Organism: Neoceratodus forsteri; assembly: GCA_016271365.2. Taxonomy (NCBI): domain Eukaryota; kingdom Metazoa; phylum Chordata; order Ceratodontiformes; family Ceratodontidae; genus Neoceratodus; species Neoceratodus forsteri. The sequence continues at coordinate 543,607,527 of JADMNL010000023.1, forward strand.
CTGGCGCTATACACTGCTGTGGCTTTCCGAGTGGATGATTGTGGTTGCTTTGGATAGGAGTGCAGCACATCTAATGTGTTTCTATGTGCATCAAATGTGAGTTGTAATGACATAATTGTATAACTGTAATTGTAATGACATAATTGTATAACTGTAATTGTAATTATGTAATTGTATAACTGTAATTGTAATTATGTAATTGTATAACTGTAATTGTAATGACATAATTGTATCACTGTAATTGTAATTGTAATAACGTAATTGTATCACTGTAATTGTATAACTGTAAAACAAAGTTTGGGTGTATTGGGGTTTCTGGCACAAATGGTTTTAATCTAAGGTGAGTAAATTAAAACCAGAGCACCATCTAGCTTACCACAGCCCTCCTGTACTGTAATGTAAAGCACTATGATTTGAAGGTAATTGGCAAAACACTGCTCTGGGTAGTTGGGTAGATTACAGATTTGTTGAATGGGTGATTTGAGGTACTTTGGGTATGAGTAGGCTGCTCGTGCACATTTTTGGTTGGTTGGTCGTAGCTCCGCTGCTGTGTCTGTGTGGGTGTCTTTGTTTCCTTTCCATCTTGGTATTTGATATTGTCGGTGTGTAACTGGTACGGTTTCACCATTTGGGAATGAGTGGCATGGAGCTGCTTGGTGCGAATGGTTTAGGTGCTAACGGAACCAAAACCAGAGCACCAGGTAGCTCACTCCAGCACTCTTGTACAGTCTAATGTGTAAATGGGTATTATAATAATGTAATTGTTAGTAACAGCAGTGTAATTATGTTACGAGACTGCGTGATCTGCTTCGGGTATGCGGAAGTATGAGAGATTTGTTGCTGCTCTAGTTTGAGCATGCGGAAGTATGAGAGATTTTTGGCTGGTGTGAGTGGACCTCTGTGGGACTGGCTACCTTGATGTGGTACAGAGGCTTGTCGCAATGTTTCCTAAACATTGTAACTAAACGCCAGTCTGTAGTCTGACATAGCTGAGAGAGGTTTTTCTTGCAATATGGGAATGCAAGTATGTGCACCTTTATGTTTCTATTTGCAGTATTTGACCCATACTTCATAATGTTTGAGTCTGGAGGGAGGGGTTGAACAAGGGGGGGTAGCAGTGTGACAGCTCCGTGTACAAATCTGAAATTCCTAGCTACACCCCTGTCCTAGCCTACCTTGAATGAAACAACATGCTTACACATTTCCAGCATGGTTCCCACAAAAACCATGGCACTATACAATACAGCCCCAGTATGAGTCACCAGTGACATTATCAATGCCATGAACCAGGGAATGGCTACTGGAGCAATGTCTGTAGACCTAACGAAGGCGTTCGATTTGGTCAGTCATGACCTGTTACTTACTAAACTTTGGAACTGTGGACTGGATGACCTCTCCTGCAGCTGGTTTCAGAACTATTTGAATGGGCAGAAGCAGAGTGTGAAATGGGAGGGCATGGCCTCACCCTCAAGATTAATCACTGATGGGATACCCCAAGGATCAATGCCTGGTCCCCTTCTCGTCTTACTATCTATCAATGAACTACCCCTGCACTGCAGGGGATCCTCAGTGCAGCTATATGCTGATGATGCCATACTGTGCAGGTCCTCCCTAGACCTAGCCGTGATCAATACACAACTAGTGAATAACTTCAGAGAACTAGACATACAGATTTAGTCTTTGCCATATTGGTCCTTGTAAGAACAGATCCAGAAGCAAATGATTTGATACATTTTATTGGACCAACATAGATGTAACAAAAAGATCAAAGTGCTTTAGCTTTCAGACCAACAAGTCCTTCCTCAGAAGTTAACTATGTTTAAGTATGAGGAAGACTGGTTGGTCTGAAAGCTAAAGCACTTTGTTATTTTTGTTACATCTGTGTTGGTCCAATAAAAGGTATCAAACCATTTGCTTCAGAGAACTAGAAAATTGGTTTCTGGCAAATTAACTCATACTCAATGCCAAAAAACAAAAGTCATACTATTCGGCCACAACAATCTTGGCATAGATAGACAGCATCTCCTTAAACTTACCACTTGCTCTGGAGTCATCCTGGAGGTGGCCAGGCCTTTAGGTACCTAGGTATGGTCATGGACCAAACCATGACCTTTGAACCACATGTGGATGCATGAACCAAAACCCTAAACCTAAAACTCGGGCTACTATATAGACTCTCTCTCTCTACCTGACTAGAGAGGCAAGCCACACCATTGCTAGCAGAACCCCTCTCTCCCTCTTATTCTATGGTACCCCAATATTACAGTCTGTCCAAGAAGCCACCCACTCCAGGCTTAAAACACTTTATCACAGGATCAGGCATTTTGTGTGAGGTATACACCCCAGAACTCACCATTGCACAGTGCTAACTACCCTGGGGTGGCCCTCCTTTGAAACTAGGCTGCGCTACCCCTATATTGCCTTACCTTTAAGCTCCTGCAGTCCCCCTCCCCACCCAGTCTTCATGGCATTATACAATGCAAGCAGTTTGCCAGACCTCTTAGAACTGCAGCCCTCCCACTGCTGGTAGTCCCTAAACTGCAGTACGAAATAGGAAGAAGGTCTTTCTCATTCTCTGCCCCTCACCTGTGGAACTCCCTGCCCCCTGTGATCCTGACTTGTCCTACCCTAGCACTGTTTAAAAGGAGACTAAAATCCCTCTTCTGGACTGTAGCACCCTGTAACTGCTTGAAGTGCTACAGTATGTCCCCAACCCATCCCCCCAAAATCTATTGTTTTATATGTATATATATATATATATATATTATAGGGCGCAGTCACGCCCCTATATTTAAGGTTGAGTAGGCACATCTATGTTAAACTCGAAATTTTGCGCATTAATAACTTTGGACCCATTGAACAGATTTGCATGAAATTTGGTATGCACGGTGAGGCATGGTAGATCTCTTGATTTTCTAAATTTCATTTCATTCAAACTTATGGTTTTTGCGCACCAAAATGCTGAAAAATGCACTTTTAGCTAGTTATGTGGGCAGTTTTTTTGATTTTGTCCATGGCACTGTGCGGCCGTTGTGTGGTGTGCCACTCTGCGACTTGGCTCATCTGAAAGAGCTTGGGTCAAGGAATATGTTGCTTTTCGTATGGTGAAAAAATATTAATCCATTCAAAAGTGATTAAACGTTTAAGTTCCCATTATAAGTCAATGGGAAAATTTATATGGTTATTTTGCAAAAGAAGAATGGGGTTTGGGCCATCTAGTATCTCCTCACAATCAAAGAATTTGCAGGCTCACGATCAAAGAATTTTTGATCACGAGGAATTCTTTGATCGTGATGGCCACCATCTTGTTTTGATTTTTGCGGTCATGAAAATTCAAATATCTCGGCTCAGGGGTGACTCCTGAGTAAAACTTGGATGAGTTTTGCTCAGGGGGCTTCACTCTATCGAGCCATGGTTGTGGTTTCTTTCAAAATGGTCAAAAAAATAGTTTTGAAGTTTTTTATTCTTTGATCGCAGTTCGCTAATGATCTTTGATCATGAGTCTGCAAATTCTTTAATCGTGCGATTCTTTGACCACGATCTTTGATCACGAGGGCGCGACTAGATGGCCACTTGAAAAAATCTATTTTCTCAGCTTAGGGGTGGCTTATTAAGACAAATGAGGGTGGGTTTTGCTCAGGGGGCTTTGTTCTATCGAGGCATGGCTGTGGTTTCATTTACTTTTGTGTAAAAATTGAGTTTCACCATTTTTTATTCTTTGATCATGAGTCTGCAAATTCTTTGGTTGTGAGCCTGCAAATTCTTTGATCACGAGATTCTTTGATCGCAATCTTTGATCGTGAGGGAAGAACTTGATGGCCAGATATGGAGGGACCAGATAGCCCAATATTAACAATTTTAAAAATTAAATATCTCGGAAACAGTTTTGTCTTTTCACTTGAAATTTGGAGGGTGTTGACAGAATGTTCTATAAATGTGAATTATGGTGTTTATGTGTCAGACAATACATTTTTTGTGGAGATATTGTGTCACGCAGTGTACGTTTTGTGGACAGTGTTTTCCATTGTGGTCCTGGCTTCAGATTTATATGGTATCTATCCTTACTGCCATGGATGTATTTTTCAGTCATTAGGTGCCTAAAATGTAAACAAGTGTGGAATTCTGCAGAAACTTGCAAGTTGGTGGGAGCGCGGAGCCCGAAGGGTACCACTTAGGCCTCACAACCCCAATGACACACCCCCGTCAGCTGTCAATCTCGGGATGATGGGCGGGTCCACGAGGGGGAAGGGGCAATTCTAAACATTTCATTTCCTGACTTTTTGTGTTTTAACCCTAAATGATGCATTAATGAAGTTTTTTGCACAGAATATACAGTATATATATATATATATATTTACATATATATATATATATATATATTTACAGACACACACACAGAATTAGTGAAGGGATGACAAGTGTAGGCAGGTTCCCCTGTATATAAATATTCACAGTCATTGAACAAGAATTGTATGTATGCATATATGTTTTGCTATATCGTATAACTTAAACATGTCTATATCCGTATATATTATCTTGTATGAAACTGTGCAGATATGTCTTTTACAATACTGTACATCTATGTAACTAATTCCAGATCACCCCTGAAAAAGGGACATCTAGTCTCAGAGGGCTTGCCCGATCACCAAAACTCAAGTAAATAAATACAATAATAACAGGGCACTTAAAATAACGAGTTGCACATCGGTGCGGTATAGTATCAGTGACATTCGTATCTCCAGCTGGCTCATTATCCAAATGACAGAAAACTTAGAATACATATAATAAGGTAACCACAGTAAAAATAAACCACAAACAAACAACAAAGGAAACAATAATTAAGAAAAAAATCATAAAACTAAACTAAAAACAACAACACAACTTTGAAGGGGGACTCAAGAAAAAAAATCAGTAAACAAATTAAATCAGCATATAACGGAAGAGTTTTGTTTAAAAAGGAATAGAATTGAGGGGGCAGAGCCAGCAGCTGACGGAGCAGACACAACCTACTGAGCTCTGCAAGGACAACCTTAATATTGATTAAAAAATGTATTTTTTTTTTGCTGACTGATGGACCACATCAGAACTGTGCTACAAACACCAGGACATCACATAACCAGTAGACCACCAGGTATTTGAAGAGCTGTACTGTACTGTGGTTTGTCAAAGAGAAAGTTGGTTGGATTACACCACAATTTTGGCTCATTAAAGTAAATAAAATGAACAGAACCATATGTGTATTGATCAAAATAATACACGTTAAGTCATGGTTTTGATTATTTTTGTGAAACAATTCTAAACAAAGGGGGAAAAAGAACTCATTAGCACTAGAGAGAGCATGTAGTTCTCCACCTCTCACTCCAATAATGTAATCACCGAGCATGCTTGCTGGCCATTGTATGGAGCAGGCAGGGTTTTTTTGGGGGTTCTTAAATTGGAAGACTGATGTTTAGATTTTTCAAATACTACAAATACTACAAAACTGCATTTAGGTTACTTATATAAATGCAGGTTTACCATCAATGTATACGCAGGACTCCGGGTGATTTAGGTGAAAACAGAAATGGCGAAACAGTAAGTGTGATGGCATTTCGGCGAATGAAAAATCGGCAACTGTACATATGGGTAATCACCAAAAATGGCTACAAATATTTTTCAGTGGGGGGGGCTTCACCACCCCCACACACACCTTTGTGGAGGGGCTTTGCCCCCCACCCCCACACCCTTCTTACTAAATTAACCAACTCCAAGGTCATAGCAGCTCGGAGAGGGGTGAAAACATTTGTTGCCATTTTTTGCAATCACCCATATGTGCGGTCACCATTTTGTCATTCCCCAAAATGCCTTCACCCTTATTGCTCTTGCCTTTATTGCTTCACCCATATTACGTGATACCATACACGGCCTTTCCTTTAGTCCCCTATGAAGTCAGATTTTTGATTAGTTTGTTGAAAATATTTTGTCTAGGTGTCCTTTAATTTTCTCATGAGAAAATAATCATAATGAATTGATAATGGTTTAATGATAGTGGTTTAAGGCTGTGAGCTGTAAACCTGGAGACCTGGGTTTGAATCCCACAGCCCCCACTTGCATATTGTGTGCCCTTCAGCAAGTCACTTAACTTCCTTGTGCTCCTAGGTCACACCTGGAATAAAGCTTTGGCTTAGTGTGTGTGTCTCTCCTGGTTAAAAAAAATAATAATCTGGGACCATCTAGTTATTTCTGCCATACAGTTTTTCAATAAACTGAATAATAAAACGGTGCAAGGAACCTTTGATTTCAGCACCAACCGCCATTAATAAATATGGAAAGTGTGAGTACTAGGATAGAAATAATGGCTTTAGTTAGTCCAAAAATATCAACAGATTATTATGCTGAATTACTTGAGGGTGAAACAGAACACTGGATAATGTATGGCCTTTCTCTAACGTTTGCAACATAACATTGGCAGGGTGCTCACACAGGCATACAGGAAGTGCTCACTGCCAAGCCACAGAAGTCTTTACCGCAAAAAGAGACAACTGTAGCATTCCATGCCATCTTGATCTCTAGGGATGATTAATGCTGACCAAGGTATTCTCGGGCTGTCCCCTCGCCACAAAAAAAAAAAAAAAGTTTCTCAGCTTGACAAAAAGAGTGTTTGTTGTACTATTGGTTGAAATATTTCCTGTATTTTGTTAAAGAGGACCTTTCCCATGGTTCTGAAAAAACGGAAAGTACCACTGATGTGTGTGGTGTACTTTCCAAAACACACATGATGCACTCATTATTTGATGTCCCCACTGCTGTATTTGTTTTGAGCTGAGCGTTGTATTTTCAGTATCTGCGCTAAGCCGCACACCCCCCCTTGCTGACGTCATTGTATGGAGTGGTAGGAGTCGGCCTTTGCCAAAGTGGAACAGAAACTCCTCCAGTGCAGTACGAGTCTGCATGCAAACAAAGTTCTGCCCCTCGCAGTCCGCCCAGTTTCAGCCTGCACTGGTGGCCGTGTCTGACCTGCCCTCTCGGTTGGTTAATAAAACACTGTTTTGCTAGTAACTCACTGTTATCAGTGCCGTTATTGTCATGTTCCAGTCCCAACTGCGGAGGGGGGGGCGCAGTGTATTGCTTTTCTTCCATCATCACAGTAATTGCCTCTGTTTCACGTTGTTTGGGGTCTCCTACTATACCGAAAATACACAGTGGTCAGTGTTTTATATGAAGATTTCATATCATCTCGATCGGTTAGAAAGGTGGGGGTCCCTTGCTGATGGCAGTGCTGTCAGTCCCTGTGTGCAGCGTGGCAGTGGAGAAGTGGGGATGACACCGTGACAGCATTGATCTGCCTCATATGACCGCACATAACTCCATTCTAGGATTATACCTTGTGTTTAATGTTACCTAAGTGGTGGCTTTAAAAGTTATTTCTTTTGATTAAATGTATAAAAACATTTGCAATGCAACTAACAGCTGAAATAGATGACAGCTGTCAGCTCTGCGCACTGCGATGCTTCCTGGCTGATGGCAACATGTGTAATTGACGACTGCAGTGTAAAATAACATTTTTCTTGTTACTGTTATGAAAGGACATGAGAGGACATGACTTTCATTCGTAGTGATTTTTCCAAGTGTTTTCAGTATTACCATTTCAGTAAAAAGTCTAAAGGACGACAATTTACTGGTGTTTATTCATTTCAGTTCCAGGTTGTTTAGATGTTTATATACTGTTTTTAGAGGGGAAAATCGTACTGTACCTCAAGGAAGCTGATTGTGCACTGTTTGTTTGATAACTGCATTTCTTATTTTGGAATCGAAGTGCTTACTTATTAGGAAAAAAAATGGTTTTAAATGTATTAGATCCTATAGTAATCTACACTAGTAATTAGCTGTGTGGCTGCAAATTGCAGCAGTACTTACCTGTACAAATCTGGGGTAAGCATGTTCCACTTTCCATCTAATGAAGCAATGAAAAAAGTATCCCATGTGAAATGATGACAGTGTCATACATTATTTAAGCAATAAACCACGACAGGGTGTGGGTGATGCTGGGTTTACCCACGCCGGGCGTGGTTCAGTCACGAGGCTGTATGTGGTTGTATACAGACCCCCTTCTCAGGGGGAGGAAATGGACAAGGAAATGATAGAAAGTATACTTAGAATGGCAGAAAAAGGGGAGATATTGCTGATGGGTGATCTGAATATGCCAGATGTTAACTGGAGTGCAGTTGCAGCTGCCACTCGAAGTGCAGTTATTCTAGATGCCCTACAGGGGCATGCCTTAGACAACTAGTACTGGAGCCCACTCGAGAGGGAGCAATATTAGACCTGATTCTCTCAAATGGAGATGGAGAGAGGATTACAGATGTAGAAGTGGTAGCCATCTGGGAACTAGTGACCATCGAACAGTATGGTTCACAATAAACACAGCAATAGAGTCAAGCCATACAAAGACAAAAGTACTGGACTTTAGGAGGGCTGACTTTGCCAAAATGGGTGAGTGCCTAAGGAATGCACTAGCAAATGGGCAGGAAGGAGGGTGGAAGAACAATGGGAATAATAAAACTGCCATCACAGAGGTAACGAGCCTTTGTGTGAAGAAATAAACAAAACAAGACGATGTAAGAAACCACTATGGTTCTCAAAGGAAGTGGCAGTGAAGGTTCAAGAGAAAGAAAGCATTCAGGAAGTACAAGGAATCGTAGAAGAAGCAGGACAGAGAACTGTATCAGTTAAAACAAAGGAGGCTGGGAAGGCAGTCAGAACAGCAAAGGCCCAAACCGAGGAAAAGATAGCCAACTCAGTTAAGAAGGGGATAAAACCTTTATAGGTACATCAGGGAGCGAAGGAAGACCAAGGGAGGGATAGTGAGGCTTAATAAAGGGAGGAGGGCAGAGGGAGACTGTGAAAGGCAGAGATACTTAGCAAATATTTTTGCTCAGTATTTACAAAGGAAGAGGGAGGTACATAAAACAAACAGTAGTAACACGCTGGATACAGAAGTTGATACCGCCCATTTACAGAAGAAAGGGTTCTGAAAGAACTCTTAAAACTGAAGGTGGACAAAGCAATGGGGCCTGATGGGATTCATCCCAGAATTTAAAAGAACTAAGGGTAGAACTAGTGACACCACTGCCTACCCTTTTAACAAATCATGGGAGGATGGGTGGTACCCGAGGACTGGAGGAGGGCAGATGTGATTCCCTTCACAAAAGTGGGAGCAAGGCAGAAGCAGGAAACTATAGACCTGTTAGTTTAACCTCAGTGATAGGGAAAATGATGGAATCACTTCTAAAGGAAAGAATTGTCGAGTATCTAGAGGCCAGAGGGGCACAGGACCCTAGGCAGCATGGATTCACAGCGGAAGGTCATGCCAGACGAATCTGATAGATTTCTTTGACTAGGTGACCAAAGTAGTAGATCAGGGAGGGGCTGTGGACATGGCCTACCTAGACTTTAGCAAGGCATTTGACACAGTCCCACACAAAAGATTAATATACAAGTTAGCCAGCCTGGGAGTGGGTCCCAAGATGACAGCCTGGGTAAAGAATTGGCTGGAGAATAGGACACAGAGTAAAGTAAATGGAGTCCACTCAGAAGAAAGGAGGGTTACTAGTGGGGTCATGAGGGTTCAGTATTAGGACCGGTCCTCTTCAATGTCTTTATAAGTGACATTGCAGAAGGACTGAAGGAAAGTATGTCTCTTTGCAGATGACACTAAGATCTGCAACAGAGTTGATGCACAGGGTGGGGTGGAAAGGATGAGAAGGGACTTGGCAAGTTAGAGGAATGGTCAAATGTATGGCATCTTAAATTCAATGCTAAGAAGTGGTAATGCACCTGGGAAACAAAAACCCAGAGGAAGAGTACACAACGGGGTGAGATACTAACAACAACAAAAATGGAGAGGGACCTGGGGGTAGTCATATCAGATGACCTAAAGATGGGCAAGCAATGTGAGAGGGCAGCAAGGAGGGCTGGGGATACTGGGATGCATAGGAGAGGCATCACCAGTAGAAAACAGGAAGTTATTATCCCTCTGTACAGACAGCTGGTGAGACCCCATCTGAGTACTGTGTGCAGTTCTGGAGACCCAATCTCCTGAAAGACATAGACAGGATGGAAGCTGTCCAGAGGAGGGCACTCAAAATGGTGCAGGGTCTGCAACCGGAAGGCATAGGAAGAGAGACTTAAGGAGCTAATATGTATAGCCTCGAGGAAAGGAGGGAGAGGGGGACATGATAGAAACTTCAAGTACCTCAAGGGAATCAACAAAGTCCAAGAGGGTAGCATCTTTCAAAAAAGAGGTGTGCAAGAACAAGAGGGCACAATTTGAAGATAGAGAGGAGCAGCTCAGAGGTAATTTAGGAAGTATTTTTTCACAGAGAGGTTGTGGATGCATGGGCAGCCTTCCGAGGAGGTTGTGGAGTCAAAATCAGTGGTGAAATTCAAGCATGCATGGGATAGTCATAAGGCAGTTCTGGGGGGTGGGGGTAGGAAGAAGTAGGCTGCTGGTTAACTAGGATCTGCAGCTTATCCAGTAGGTAGGGAAATGGGCAGACTGGGTGGGCCAGGTGGTCCTTATCTGCCGTCAAATTCTATGTTTCTATGAGGCCTCTGGCCGAGTGTCCAAACTACACCTGGTGTTGGTAAACCCCTGCATCACCCACACTCTGGACTGGATTATTGTGATTATACAATGTGCCCCTTTATTTACTGTAAGTTAAAATAAAATAAAAAGTTTTTTTATTATTTTGATTACTGTTTTTATTGATTTTATTGTTGCACCGCAAAAAATAGTTCCCCTTTGCTGATTAGAATATTGCCCTATGGGAGATGGAGATGTGAACAGCATTGAGAGAGTGAAAGAGAGTGCAAAATAAGTGGTTTTTTTTTTATTTAGGCTGTTACCATAAAATTTGATGTGTGTGTCTCTCTTTCTCTTGCGTGTGTCGTGGGGAGCAGAAACGCCAACAGTCCCTTGGGGGATGGAGACAGTGAAGAGCACTAGACAGCGCGAGAGAGAAGTGCGCAAAAACAGTATTTGCTTTGGTGTGTCTTTTTTTTTAAATAGGGGAAATAGTCTGCCTCTGTCTTGTTTGTGTAGTGGGCAACGGAAAACACAGAGACTGGCTAAGGTAACACCAGCTCTTGACATTGGCAGTGTTTTGTACCGCGATAACAGGACTGCAGCTACGGGAGACACGAGGAGTGAAGTGGAAGAGTTAATGGCCAAAAAGGAGGGGTGGAAGAACAATGGAGAAAAATCAAAACTGCCATCATAGAGGCAACAAGCCTTTGTGTGAAACAAATAAAGAAAACAAAGCGGAGTAAAAAAACACTATGGCTCTCAAAAGAGGTGGCAGGGAAGGTTAAGGAGAAAAAGGCTGCATTCAGAAAGTATAATGAATCACAGACAGAGCACGACAGGTAACTGTATCAAAGCAGAAAGAAGTGGGGGAAGGCAGTCAGAATAGCAAAGGCCCAAACCGAGGAAAAAATAGCCAACTCAGTTAAGAAGGGGGATAAAATCTTCTATAGGTACATTAGGGAGCATAGAAAGGTTAAGGGAGGAATAGTGAAGATTAATAAAGGAGAGAGGAGATGGACAGAGGGAAACAGTGAAAAGGCAGAGCTACTGAATGAATACTTTTGCTCAGTATTCACAAAAGAAGATGAGGAGGAGGAGTTACCTAAACCAGACAATAGAAGCACTCTGGTTAGGGGAGTTGACACCAGTCCATTTACAGAAGAAAGAGTCCGGAAAGAACTCCTAAAACTCAAGGTGGACACAGCAATGGGGTCCAAAGGGATTCACCCCAGAATCCTAAAAGAACTAAAGGAGGACCTAGTGACACCACTGACCACACTTTTTAACAAATCATGGGAGGATGGGGCGGTACCTGAGGACTGGATGAGGGCAATGTGATTCCCCTTCACGAAAGTGGGAGCAAGGCAGAAGCAGGAAACTACAGACCTGTAAGTTTGACCTCAGTGGTAGAGAAAATGATGGAATCGCTTCTGAAAGAAAGAATTGTTGAGTACCTAGAGGTCAGCAGGGCACAGGACCCAGAGCAGCATGGATTTACAGCAGGAAGGTCATGTCAGATGAATCTAATTGATTTCTTTGACTGGGTGACCAAAGTAATAGAACAGGGAGGGGCTGTGGATATGGCCTACCTAGACTTTAGCAAGGCATTTGACACAGTCCCACAGAAAAGACTAATAATCAAGTTAGCCAGCCTGGGAGTGGGTTCCAGGGTGATAGCCTAGGTAGCAAACTGGCTGTACAACAGGACACAGAAGGTAATAGTGAATGGAACACATTCCGAAAAAAGGGGGGTTACTAGTGCAGTACCTCAGGGCTCAGTACTGGGTCCAGTCCTCTTTAACATCTTTATAGGTGATATTGCAGAGGGTCTGGAAGGAAAGGTATGCCTCTTTGCAGATGACACAACGATCTGTAACAGAGTTGATACACAAGGGGGGAGTAGAAAGGATGAGAAGGGACTTAGCAAGGTTGGAGGAATGGTCAGACATATGGCAACTTAGATTCAATGCAAAGAAATGCAAAGTAATGCACCTGGGAAACAAAAACCCAGGAGAAGAGTACACAATAGCAGGGGAGGTACTAACAACAAAAAAAATGAAAAGGAACTTGGGGATAGTCATATCAGATGACCTAAAGGTGGGTAAGCAATGTGAGAAGTCAGTAAGGAGAGCCAGGGTGATACTGGGTTGCATAGGACGGGGCATCACAAATAGAAAAAGTGAAGTGGTTATCCTTCTGTGCAGACAGTTGGTGAGGCCCCATCTGGAATACTGTGTGCAGTTTTGGAGACTCCATCTATGCAAGGACATAGACAGGATGGAAGCAGTCCAGAGGAGGGCAACTAAAATGATGCAGGGTCTACATTAGAAACCATATGAAGAGAGACTGAGAGAGCTTAATATGTATACCCTTGATGAAAGGAGGGACGGGGGGACATGATAGAAACTTCTAAGTACCTCAAGGGAATCAACAAAGTCCAGGATAGTAGCATCTTTCAGAAAAAGAGATGTGTAAGAACAAGGGGGCACAATTTAAATATAGAGGGGGGATGGCTCAGGGGTAATGAGAGGAATTTTTTTCATGGAGAGAGTGGTGGATACATGGAACCACCTTCCTGGGGAGGTTGTTGGGTCTGAAACAGTGGGGGAATTCAAACATGCATGGGACAGACCTAAGGCAATTGTAGTGTGGGGTTGCAGGAAGTAGGCTGTTGGTTAACTAGAAACTGCAGCTTATCCAATAGGAAGGGAAATGGGCAGACTGGGTGGGCTAAGTGGTCCTTATCTGCCGTCAAAGTCTATGTTTCTATGTTTCTATGCTCTGTGAAATGTTGAAGTGGGAAAAGTGTTTATGAATTAAAACAATGGCTAAAACTTACACAAATCACAGCAGAAAAGCGTTGCTATGATACTGAGCATGTGCCAATACACGTGCGCATGACAGGTTTCATGAGTTCGTTTTTCAGCCGTGATTTATCACAACGTTTAGTCTTTATTTTTATTAAGTGATGTTTTCTGTAGTTCAGGATTCTTGAAAGTTTATCTGTAAATTAAGTGGGATGGTGGATTGCATGTATGAGCTGATGTTATGCTTGTGACAAGAGGCAGTGGGTTAGCGGGGAAAAGAAGATGGCGACGTCAAAGTTTTCATTTTCGGGGTCGGATGCATTCTCTTTGGATATGCGGCTGACTGGCACCTTTTCCCATTGGTAATGTCAAGATTTACCACAAGTAAAAGGTGTCAGTCAGCCAATGAGGTTTCAGGATTTTTCAAGCCATTGTATAATTATGTACAACAGAGCAGTGACACCTGAGTTAACCTCATGAGTTGCGTAAAGTACGACACATGTCACCATTTCATATTGGCTATATTATAGCAGTGTGTAATGGGACATAATGGAAGTACACAACTGAAACAACAACCTTGATTTTTTATTTTGGGCTTACTATCATGGCCACTTGCACTGAACAGCAGCATTTTTGGTTTCAAGACTAAAACCATTTGGATCAGTAATTTTACAACTGAAGTCAACATTCTAGTAGGAGAAGAAGGATTTTTTTCACTGCTTTGTGTCAGTGTCTACAGTCTGGAAGAAATTGGCAACAGACTACACAACAATGTGAAGGACCTTCACCACCAAAGCAGTCAACAGGCACGACATAAACAACTGATGTCCCTGAAGTCAGACTGCTGGAGTGTGGCCAAATAATGCATCACCCCATTCCCCATGTCATGTTCATTTTCAACAACATGTTTTTTTTCTTGACTGGTTAATATTGACAGTTACTGTTTATCCAATGTAGGCATGATAAGGTATGTGTTTTAAAATGTATCACACATATTTGAATGCTGCACTTCTAATGAAGTTGGATGTGTGTCCACGCACATTCTATAAGCTGTTGTATTACACATTTGTGTGCAGTTTCTTCAAAATCCCCACTATGACATTTTTGTTGTTGTTCAAGGCTCGGTGTTATGTTTACAGTTATAGAATCTGCATTCCTGACAGCATTACCACAATGGAATTTTCTTTTTACTATCAGCCAAAAATTTCTGAGTTGCTGCTCTTCAGTTCAGTGCTAATTTACTTTCATATTTAGAAAGCGTGTAACAGTCGTGAGGGGTAATCCTCTTCACATAACATGAAATGTATCCTATGGATAAATGAACATATGAAGTTTCTCAGTGTCTATTTTTTCCATAATAAAATTTATTGTTAATTAAAATGAAGGCATACAATAGCATGTCACAATAAATAGCATGAAACAACTTGGAAGAAGTACATGAGGTGTAACCAATATGATAACAGAAAAGGCCTACTGTGCCTTAACATTGGCGAGGTTACGTCTGATGGAACTATTACTAATGCAAACCACATAATAATGATCCCAAATGCTGGGGACACTGTGATTGGTTAATGCAATACAATATTACTGTGACAGGTTTGTAGAAATAGCATAGTGCTTTAACTATTACTGATTATTACTAATTACTTAATTGGAGGAAGGGACCTTAGACATCTTGGAATCTGTTCAACCTGTCACAGAGTGTGGAAGCAAATATGATTTCCATTTCAGGGCAACACAAATTGTCAGGATGTTTCCCGAGGGAAATGGCAGGGGGTGTGGATTGGTAAGGGGTGGGGAAGATGCAGGGCAGGCATAGGGAAAGGGGAGGGAGGTTTGGGGGAGGAGCCCATGAGGTCACCAGGTAAGTCAGACGACAAGGATGGAGGGGACAAGGTGATTGGCTAAGGGGTGGAGTCAGGTGTGGGGTCCTTCAGGGGTCCTTAGGGGTATAAGAAGGGCTGCAAAGCGAGGGATCTCCCTTCTTTCGCTGAGGTTGTAATTGTAATGTCAGCACATCGATTGGCAGCGGCAGCAGGAAGGTTTTTGATGAGATCAAAGGCGTAGAGGTAAGGGAGATGGTCGTTTGAGAGAAGGGCTGTACCAGAAGGGGATATTAAAAGGTTTTGTGTTTGTTTAAAGATTCAGAAGGCAAAGGAGTAACAGCAAAGTGGGGGTTGGCCTTAACAGTTAAAGTTTCCATGATGGCTGCTGGTTTAAAAAAATGGAGGGGGATGCAGAGTTTTTTCCTGTTGGCTTGTTTGTGAGTTATGTTACAAGGAGTGCTTTCTGATCATGAGTGGAAGCGCCGAGGTATACACATTTGTGGATAGATTCAATTAATGTTACCAAGTTGAGGTGTTTTTGTTTCAAGGCCTGATGAAAAAAATTGTAAATAAACAGTAAGCAAATACAGCGGGGCACAGTGAGGACTTTAAATTAAGCGAATTGTGAAATACCTTACAGCAGGGGTGCAATGCTATGTCAGGATGTAGGGTGAATGGCGGGAAAAATGAAAATTTGCAGCAAATTAAATCAATAATAAGCCACAATAAGGAAGAAATGATGGGGAGTAGAAGGGGGCTGGTGGATACATTGTAGAATGAAAACCAGGAAGGTTAAAACAATAAATAAAATAAAAAATAAAGGGCAGGCACTGGAACATCAGAGGCCACTGCAGAGACACAGCCCGGGAGGCATGCAGGGCAACAAAGGCCCATAGGGATACAGTAAAAAATAAAAAGGGGGAGCAACAGGGACTACTGCCATGGTACAGCCCAAGGAGAATGTTTGGCAACGTTGGCTCACAGCGGTTCTATATAAAAAAATATAATATATATTAAAATAATAATAATACAAATAAAATAGACATAACAAAATGAACTGAGAATTAAAAGTAAATTTAAAAGAAAAGGGTCTGACCCAATGGCACGGTCAGGTGCTCCCAATAGGTACGGGGGCACATTAAGCAAGGTCAATGGGTGGTTAACAGATTTGTGTTTTGTTTTGTTTTACCAATGAAGTCAACAACATGGCAGCCAAGAGAACAACAGAAATTACGAGTACCCAAATGATGGCGCAGGCAGCAGAGCTAACGGAGAAAGTGAATGAGTTATTGGCGTTGGCAAAGAAGAAGGAAGCAGAGGAGAAAGCTAGAACGAAGAAGACACCATTGGGGGGGCTGATACATAAGGTGAATGAGTTGCGGGAAGCGGCACGAAGGAAAAGTGGCCAAGAAGAGGAAGACACCAGTAGGGGGTGTGAGGAAAGGGGCCCACAGGACAATGGTCACCACAGATGGTGCCGGATCCAGTACCACTACCTGAACCAGAGGAACCTGACACAGGGAATGGTAAGGATAAGGGTGACCTGTCCAAGGATGGAAACTTAAAGGACTACTTAGCAGGTATTATAGGTGACACAGGGAAAAAGGGTTTGGAAGAAATGGAGCAAGTGCTCAAGGAGCTAAAAGGGGAAAACTGGGAGGAGAATGGGGAAAAGGTTGGAAATTGGGTGGGCAGGAATGGGAATGATGGGATACCAGGTATGACCCTAGGGAACCACGTACCCCAGTCTATACACAGAAAATATGGAAAGGGGAACATATTGATATATTTGCACTGGTAGACAAAGAGACAGCGAAGAAGTAAGGATGGAAGGAAATGGAGTACGATCAGGAATGGCAGTGGCATTGGCAATAATAGGAAAGACAATTGAAGAAACAACATATAAAGGCAAGAATGCAGCGACATGGCAGGCTGGTTTCACAATATTCAGTGCCATCCTTTTAGAGGAGCAAGCAGATTTGCCCATCCCTTTGCTGATGTATTCAGCCATCATATAACATGCTTATAAGGCCAAGCTGGGTTACAGGGTGCTGAAGTATAACAAGACCTTTCCGCAGAAGATGGCTGTGGGGGGGGGGGATTTGAAATGGGATTGTACGCACACAGAGTTGTGGGTGCGGAAGTTATTGGGACAGGCAGGTGGCAGTGAGGAAGGACATAAAAGTGGGGGAATAATCAGTTAGTCAAGACATGTCAGGCCATGCTGTTCGGGGGGGGGTAGATGTGGCGGCGGTCATGGAAATGTGGGCCAACAAAAACCATGACTGGGACCTAAACATGCAGGGGTACACTATGCTTAGGAAGGATAGAAAGGAGGGCAGAGGGGGTGGAGTGGCTATGTTCATGAGATGACATAGAAATTGCTAGGGTGCAGAAGAGGCAGAGGAAACGTGGAGGCCTTATGGGTCACCTTACGAACCCCAGCTGGAGGTGAGTCAAGCTGGGTGTAGTATAAGCCCAGGGATGGGTGATATTCTGTAGGATGGTTTGCTGGAAACATCATTGCCTAGTGTGGACCAAAGGGAAGGAGTGGTGTTGATGGGGACCTTAATATGCCAGGTACAAACTGGGGAACCATGTTCTCTAAGGAGGCCAAGGAGCAGAGGCTGCTGGATGGCTTCCAGGATGTGTTCTTAACACAGCATGTGATGGAGCCCACAAGGGAGGGGCATGTCCTGGACATGGTTCTGGCAGATGGGGATCAGGTAAGGGACCTGGTTGTAGAGGATCCCCTGACTGGGAGCGACCACAATACTGTCTGGTTTCAAATAAGCATGGGAGGGGAGTGAGATCTAGGACACTGGCAGTGGACTTCAGGGAAACTTTGTGGGCATGGGAAATATTCTCAAGGATCACTTGAAGGGGATTACATCAATGACAAATGTGGAAAAGAGATGGGAGGTCATAAAATGGGGACTTCATGAGGCAGTCAGGACCTGCACTAAGGTGAAATGTAAGGGAGCAAGGTCACATAAGCCATGCTGGTGGTCCAGTACGGTTCAGGTAGCAGTCAGAGAAAAGAAGACGGCCTACAAAAAGTATAAAACAACAAGAGGGGATAATGAAAAGGAAATGTACCATCTTGCATCTAGAAAAGTCACCCGGATGGTGAGGGGGGCAAAGTCCAGTAAAGAGCAACGGCTGGCACAGGGGATACATGGAGGGGAAAAGGGATTATTCCAGTACATTGGGGAGCAGAGAAAAAGTAAGGGTCATCTCAGCAGATTGAGATCAGAAGGAGGGTGGGTGGAACAGGCGAGGGACCAAGCAGAGGTATTAACGCAGTACTTCTCGCCTGCGCTGACTAGGAGGGAGGGATATCTACAAAGCAAGGTACCCATGGGGATAGAAGGGTAGGAGTGGGATCAGGGAGCAACAGAAATGGAGCAAGAGGGAGGAGAGGTACCCAGGGTGTCACATCAGGATAAGGATAAAAAGGCCAGTAAGGTGGAGGGGACGGATGATGCTATCTCCACCGAAAGGGTGTGGTTAGCCCTCAAGGCCCTAAAGAAAGATAAATCTCCTGGGCCGGATGGCATTCATCCGAGAGTACTATGGGAATTGGTGGACATACTGGCTGCACCCCTGGTGGAGCTCTTCAACAGGTCGCTTGAGACGGGGAGGGTACCTAGGGATTGGCAAGGGGCACATGTGCCAATCCATAAAGGGGGGTCGAGGGAAGTACCAGGTAACTATAGACCCATCAGTTTGACCTTGGTGGTAGGAAAATTAATGGAGAGTATACTAAAGGAACGATTGGGGGTGTACTTGGAGGAGGTGGGAAGTCTGGATAGTCGTCAACATGGGTTTGTGCCAGGTAGATCATGTCAAACCAATCTTGTGGAGTTCTACGAATGGGTAACATCAGAACTGGACAGGGGAAAGCCTGTGGATGTATTATTCTTGGACTTCAGCAAGGCGTTTGACTCTGTCCACCACAATGGTCTGGTGGAGAAACTGACAGGGTTGGGAGTAGGCCCTTTGATGGTCAGATGGATTGAAAACTGGCTAGCTGGATGCACCAAGAGAGTAGTGGTCGGTGGGGAGCTCTCGAATCCTACAGAGGTCGGTAGTGGGGTACCGCAGGGCTCAGTCCTGGGTCCAATCCTGTTTAATGCATACATATCGGACATCAGAGAGGGTACAGGGTGTGAAATGAGTCTCTTTGCTGATGACTCCAAGATGGGAGCAGTAGTTGAGGGGGAAGAGGGGAGGTTGGCCCTGCAAGGGGACCTGGACACCCTGGAAAGCTGGGCTCACACATGGAAATTAAATTTCAATATCACCAAGTGCAAGATGTTACATCTTGGGTGGGGAAACCCTAAACACAGGTACACCCTGGGAGGGGAGGCACTGGAGGCCTCAACAGGGGAAAAAGACCTAGGGGTCATGGTGGATGCATGTATGAATAACTCTGAGCAGTGCAGGAGAGCGCTAGCAAGGCAAACAGGATGTTGGGATGCATCGTAAGTGGGATCACCTCTAGGACCAGGGAAGTGATTCTGCCGCTATACAATGGATTGGTTAGATCACACCTTGGGTACTGTGTACAGTACTGGAGACCACACTTGAAGAGGGACACACAGCTCCTGGAGAGGTACAGAGGAGGGCAACTAAGATGATCACGAGGACTAGAGTTTGGATATGAGGACAGACTTGAGGAGCTCTGCCTGTTTTCATTGGAGGAGGAGGCAGACGGGGACATGATTGAGGTCTTCAAGTACCTCAAGGGAATAAATAGGGTAAACATGAAGGGATCTTTAGACTAAAGCAGGGAGGTATCACCAGAGGGCATGGTTTGAAGTTGGAAGGTGGAAGGGTGAGGGGGAAAGAGGAGGAGGTTTTTCACTGAGAAGGTGGTGGACCCTTGGAATGCGCTGCCTGGTGAGCTGGTTAAGAGATCCACAGTGGAGGGCTTCAAGAGAGGGTGGGACAGACACAGAAAGCGAATGTATCAGATGATGGCCTGGTCCAGGGGGGTGGGGATGGATGATAGGGGTTTCTGAAACACAAGGGGAGGGAAGGGCCTCGGCACCCAACTAGGGATCTGAGGTTTGAGCAGACTCGATAGACCGTAAGGCCTAATCTGCTGGCAATTAGAATGTTAGTATGTTAATAAGGCATCATGCACGTGGGCGAATTGTAAATTTAGGCATGTTTATTTAAAATGTGCATGTCATCACCTGGTGTCATGCTTCAGAACAATGGGGGACAGAATTGGGGCACAAAGTTACACTGGGCAGTCCTTTCGGGGGAGTTATGGGGGGGTCAAGGGGGGAGGGACATTTCAAGGTGGCAGGGAGAGGGGTTTTTGCGAGCAAGGAGGATTCGGGGCAGGATATAGTGGGACCTAAACAGAGCAGAGGGAAGGAAGGTAGGGCAGGGTTCCAATTGGCTAACACACTGGTCAGATTGCACATAGTACAGGAATGGACCAAGAGTTATCTGGGCAAGGGTATGGGGATAATGCTGAGGGAGGGCTTTGAGTAGGGTTTCGGTATGGGTTATCAAGGGGTACGGAAAAAAATGTTTGCAAAAAAACTGGGGTCAGTTAGGAACAAGGAAGAGACAGCAGGAAGGAAGATCAAGAAGGAATTAGTGGCTGGCAGGGTAGAAGGGCCATTCGCTGAGCCCTCTCTGAATAACTTCATAGTGTCACCACTGGGAGTGGTATCAAAAAAGCAGGAGGGGGAGTTTAGGTTAATCCACAACTTGTTATATCCAGAGGGGGCCTCGGTGAAAGACCAGATACCGGAAGAGCAGAGCTCAGTTTCTTGCACTACACTGGACCAAGCTGTAGACATGATCAAGGCAGTAGAAGGGGCATGGTTAGCAAAACCGATATAGAGGTAGCTTTTCGTTTATTGCCGGTCAGGCCAAATGACTGGGATTTACTGGGGTTTTGTTTTCAAGGCAGGTATTACTTTGACAAAGCTCTGCCTATAGGTTGTTCTGTTGCTTGTGCCACATTTGAGGCGTTCAGTACATGGATGCAATGGGTATTTGGGGAAAGATATGGTTATAAGTTTGTGGTCCACTATTAGTATGAATTTCTTTTGGTGGGTCAAGGGAAGCAAGGGACATCAGCAATGCTGAAAGAGTTCAAAGAGATGTGTAGAGTAATAGGGGTACCACTTGCAGAGAGGAAGACTGAAGGTCAGGCAAGAAAGTTAGAATTTTTAGGTATAGAAGTGGATGCGGAAAAAAGGGTGTTCTGATTGCCTCTTACAAGTTGTTAAGATTGAAAGGTCTATTACAGCAGGTAACAAGCAAAAGGAAGGTACCACTGGGAACAGTACAGTAGCTTTTGGGGCACTTAAATTTTGCTTGCAGGGCAGTAGCACCAAGGAGGTAATTCACTAGGAGATTGGCATGGGCGACAGGAAAGGCAAAACTTCCACATCATTGGGTGGACATAACGAGGGGTGTACATCAGGATATAGAGATGTGGGAGCAATTTTTAGAGTATTACAATGGGATCACGTTTTGGCAGGGGGATTGGTTTTACAATACTGATTTGGAACTTCACACAGATGCCTCAGAGGCATTTAGCATGGGGGCATATTTCCAGGGGGGAATGGAAGTCTGAATCATGGCTGGAGGTCTGGAGAGAAAAAGGCTTGCTGAAAGATATCACATTTCTTGGGACATTTCCAATTTAGGTAGCCGTGTTAACATGGGAAAAAGAACTGAAAAACCATATGATCACCTTTCAGTGTGACAACAAAGCAGTGGTAGAGGTGATCAGTAGGTGAGGGGGAGCACTGAAACAGGGAACAGAGTCTTACGTCAGCTAGTGTTAGTAGGGTTAAAAATCAACCTGTCATTTAAAGCAAAACATATCAATGGGATTCACAATGAGGTAGCTGACAGCCTCCCCCCAACTTCAGTTGGACAGGTTCGGGTCCCTGATGACATGAGCCACCCTCCAAAGAACATGGGTACCAACGCAGTTATGGGAAATTGGCTGGAAGGTGCCCACCTGCTGTATCGAAGCTCCTGGTCTGCGAACACACTTAAAAGCATATGAAGGGGTGTGGAATGCATTCCAGGATTTTCAAGAGTGGGAAGGGTTTGAGGTAAGTGAGCCAGTCACACAGGACTAGATAGCAACATTTACGGTAAATAATGGGAAGCCAGGATGACAGGCACAGCAGTGGTGGGGCAACTAGTGGGGACTGGTTGGGCATGTAGCATTTAGAGTTGAGAGGAGCCAAATAAGGTGGTGCAGCACATGTCATTAGGGTGGCAGAGGAGACAACAGGAAGACAGTGGCTGGGCAGACACTGGAGAAACTGCTGGGGTTCTGGGAAAGGTATGCATGTCCAGTTATGAGGCATGCTTGTTCAGGACAATTTTCTTGGTCATGGCAAAAGGCGCTTTCAGAGTGGGTGAGGTGGTCACAAAAAGCAAAAAAGATTAATCGGGGGGACTGTTATGGGAGGAAGTGCATTGTGGAACAGAGAGGGTGATAATATGGCTGAGGTGATCCAAGACTGACCAAGTGGGTGTTGGGACTGAGGTCGTAATAGAGAAACTGGCAAGAGAAGGGGGGTGCGCAGTGGCAGCTCTCAGGGATTACTGGGAGATACGGCCAAAGGGTAGCAACATATTACTTATGCATGGGAATGGGGCATGGGTTACATGTTAAACTGGTGTGTTAAAGAAAGGTATGTCATTCATGGGGGAAGACCCTAGGAATTTCTCTTCACATTCCTTCAGAATAGGTGTGGCATCAGAGTTAGTGGCACAAGGAGGATCTAAGGAGGAGGTGAAGAGGGTGGGCAGATGAAGATCCAACTGTTACAAGAGATATATGAGGAAGATGTTTTAATGAATTTTGATTTATATCAATAGACAGGAAAAGAACAAAGCAAGCATGGATCGTGTGGCGCTCTTTCATGTACTGGGCAGAAAAGTGGGCATCCATTCAGCTGGCAGGAAAACAACTCAGGAGGGACGCAGACTGGGCAAGATTACAATGGAAAGGGATCTGGGGCATGAAGTGGGTGCAGCTCCTTCCAGTATTAAAGGAACATAAAACTGAAATGGCCCAAACTGGATTTCTTGGTGATCCATTTAGGTGGGAATGACTTAGGGGACAGGCCGTGGGGAGCATTATGCAAAGCCATTAAAAAGGATTTTGGAATCATAAAAAGTTGATGGCCAGAGGTAATTGTGGGGTGGTCAGAGCTTATTTCAAGGAGGGTATGAAGTCATGCGAGGGACATCAGAGCTGTGGAAAAGGCTAGGAAGTGATTGAGAAGGAAGGTGGTGGCAATGATATCCTAAACTGGAGGAATATACATTGCACATAGGGATATTTCATTCAATTGTCTGGGATATTACAGGTCAGATGATGTGCATTTATCGACAGTTGGTATATCATTCTCTATTTTACCAATAAGGAGCAGGAGAGAAGGGGAGCCCATTACCCATTGCTAGGCTGGAGATGGGCTAGCGGAAGGGAGGAATAAGAAGGGGGAAGGGGTTCAGCTGTGGGGGAGTTAGGAGGGGGCATGGAGGGAGTAATCAGACACAGGCTGAGGTAGGTCGCACCAAGGGGGTGTCTGCAACATGGGGGGAGGCAGAGCAGAAGGTAAGCTGGGGGTCGGATTATTGGCATCCGACCTCAGGGTAACAGGTAATGGAGTGGATGAACAGGAAGAGGTGCTGGGTTCATGCATCCGGACCCCGAGAAGATTCGTGTTGGAAGAATCATCAAGAAATAAAATGGGCATGAATAAATGAATGCTGCAGAAATTTGTAAATATGAACATGTGAAATGATGATGATGTGGAATGTATATGAGGTTGTTTTTAAGATGTGTAAATAAATTAATTGCCAATCGATCACCCACAATTAACAGTAGTCTGAGTAGTCATTTCCATGGGAAACATCCTCTGACAAATATCTCATTGTTTGCTGTGTAGCTCATCGGGCTGAACCACTCAGTTAGGGAAGGCCCTTTGGAATTTTTTCAATATTTGAGGATTATACGTTTGGCTGCCAGAGCTGCAGCAGATAGCCAGAGTACCTGATGGTGAGAAAGAGGGAAAGAGGGCGTAAAATTCCTAGGATGTACATAATAGGGAAATGAGGTAGTGTGACTGACAAGACAGTGCTGCAAGTCTCAGGAATATCTGGCCAGAATTTGGCTAAGAAAGGACAACTCCAGAACAGATGAGATAGATTGGCGCCCGGCTGATGGCATTTCCAGTACTTGTTGTGACAGGATAACCATCTACTAGCTATGTGCAGATAATTTTGTTATAAATATATGTTTTTAAATTTCTGCTTATGAGACAGGGTAGAGTCAGCAGGCTCATCTGGAAGACTAGCTTTTAAAGGGGCCTGACCTTTTGACCCCAAAGCAGTTGCTTGCTATATCTAAATAGCTAGTTTCCTTTTCTGTGCTGACACATAGTTGCAAGACTTCCTGGGAATAGAAGGACACCAGGTTAACACACATTGTAAACCATTCATTTACTTTGAGGTCCAGGAACCGGGATGCATTTTACGACCTATTAGGAGGAAACAATTTCTGAACAGCTATCTGTTACATCTCTCACCACTAGGAGAGAAATAGTTGTCAGGAAGGTGCTATGAAGATTAAAGGGGAATGCTCTGATCAAAGAGACCGTTATAATTTAATATTGCTATCTTTGCAGATTTCAAGCAAGCAGTAAAATGACACCCTTTTGGATATACTTGGTCATGTTACAAATTAATTACAGGACTAATAGGGACCTCATGAGCTGTTACCTCACCGGATGAGAGGGACATTTGGCTTATTATCAATCTGGCTGAAAGGAGTTAGGTCTTCTATCGCTGGACTCCTAAGAGAACACCCACACTGTGTTCTGGACTAAAATGCACTTCTGTCAAAATAGGTAACACCAAACTGAAACTGAGGTAGAACTAGAAATTCAAGTACAAGGCATTTTTGTTTCTGTAATTTCCACTTCTTTTGGACTGTAAACATTTGTGTATATATGTTCTGTGTTTTGTATGTATTTACTATTTTTTTAAATTGTAGTAAATTTTTTGTTCTCCTTAATTCTGCTTGAGTCTTTTCTCATTTTTGCATGTGAATACTGAGATAGCATTGATAAAGCTGACAGAACTGTTAAGGGCTTAAAGTATGTTACCATCTTGCTCTAAGGTAAGCAAATACCTAGGTCTCAATTAAGTCTAAAAGGGGAGAATTGTGAACCAGGCTGGGTGCCTGCTGGGTTAAGTACTGCACTGCATTTCCCCGAAGAGGGTGCGATATCTGATCCTGCTAACTGGGCGTGCTAACGAAAAGGGGTTCATATTTTACATCAGGACTCGAGACTAGTAGGTGATTCAGACCCAAAACAGACAGGAGGGTTACCCTGTTTGTTTCCTGTTCACATATTGCACTTCAAGGTTTGGCATTGTGGGAGCAGAGGGCCTGACCTGCGAAGTGTGCTTGTGACACTTGTTATCACTCATAAGGCCAGATTCTAGCAGTCTACTGGGAGAGAAGTAAAAGCGGTGTCAAATTTTGTATTGGATGAGTTTACCTTGAAGTTCCTTGCTGGCCTTGTACGCATACTGCCAAGTGAAGTTCCACTCCTGGTCGGATATGGATACAGCTAATTCAGCTTCCCATTTTGCTTTGGCTGTGGAGGGCAGGGATGAAGAGGAAAGGGAGTTAGTTAACATTTTATAAATAAAGCTAGTGCCTTTTCGCATAGGACCTATTTTAATAATTTGGTCCCATCCATTGTTCACTGGGAGTGAGTAGTCATCCAGAAGAATGGAATCTCTGAGCACAGACCAGAGTTGTAGGTTGTAGTGAAATCAGAATCTAAGCAATTTAAACTTCTTCCTGATTTCAGAGAAGGACATTAATATATTACAGTTATCAGACAGGATATCACCTATTCTATTAACACCTGTTCGTGACAACTCAGTGTTAGAAACAGATGTAGTGCCTTTAGTTATATAAGGGTTAGACAAGAGGGGCATAGTTTTCAAAGAAGGAGGGTAGGATTTACGATCTTATTAATCTTTTTTTGTACTCTGAAGGAATTCACTAGGCAGGGGTTACCTTTTAGAGCTGGGAGGTGGTGGCCAAATATATAAAATCAGCCAATGAACTGGGGGCCAATATAGCTTGTTCTGTTTGAAACCAAAGGGAGTCCAGTGACAGATTGCTTGGTCTGACTTGCATATATACTGTATGGAAACCTGTTTGAAGATAAAAACCCATTGATACCATTCCCAATTAGGGAGAGCTAACACACCTGCTTCCGTGGGGATCCCTGAGTTTTTTGATATCAGTCTAGGAGGCTTGGAGTCCCATAAGAATTTTATACAGTAATTTTCTTTTCAATAGGATAGGGATATTTTGAAAGATGTAAAATGTTTTTGGAGCAATGATAAGTTTTATAGAGTCAGTTTTCCCCCAAAGAGAAAGGTTAAGATGACTCAGTCTGGTTCGATTTAGCTCTATGTCCCACAACAAAGGCAAAAAGGTAACGTTCAGCAAATTTTCTAATTTAGTGGAGATCTGAAGGCCTAGAAAGTTTAGCTGGTCTTTGACCCAACTATTATCAAACATTTCCTTAAATTTGTGTACAAGAAAGGGTGTGGGATTAGGGCACAAAACCTGTGACTTGCCCCAATTCACCAGAAGTCTTGAGAGAGATCTGAAGTGAGAGAGAGCAGACTTTCAAGGGCAGCATAGGATTGTGCTGATTTAGTGAGGGTCAGGAGGAGATCATTAGCAAACACAAAAGTTTTGTGTGTGTAGGAGTTAATTTTGATTGCATAAATATTTTTATTATTTTTTATCATTTGTTAACTGGGTTGGAACACTGGATTGAAGTTCTTTTTCAGGTCCGACCCGAGGATGGATAGATGGGTGCATTGCTATAGATCTAAGAAAAGGTTCAATGGCTAGTATAAGTAACGGGACAAGGGGCAACCTTATCGTGTTCCTCTTGCTAAGGGGAAGGAAACAACTCCTGGTGGGGGACTCCATTGTTAGGGGGGTAGAACTGGGGAAGGAAGGAGAGAAGGAGGTAAGGTGCCTGCCTGGCACCAGGACTTGGAGGGACAGGGAGCGAATCCTCAGGATCACTGAAGCAGCTGCACAGGAGAGGGAGCTGGATGTCATTGTCCACTTAGGGACAAATGACCTGGCTAAGAAAGGGATCAGAGCAGTACAGGAAGAGTTTGTGGAGTTGGGGAGGGGCCTTAGATAAGTAGCACGCACGGTAACCTTCTCGGATGTGCTGCCTGTCTATGGCATGGGTGAGGCTAGGGTGCTCCACACCATGGGATTCAATCAGTGGTTGAAAAACTGATGCAGAGCTCAGGGATTTGGCTTCATTTGGGATTGGGGATCCACCTGGAGTGATGCAGGCCTATACTGGCGTGATGGTCTGCATCTGTCCAGGAGGGGAACCAGGATCCTTGGCGATAGGTATAAATGCTTCATTGGCAAGCATTTAAACTAGACAACGGGGGAGGCACTGGAAAGAAGCAGTTAAATCCTAGCCCCTCCCAAAAATCAGGGTAGTAAGTGAGGTAAACACCAAGACAGAGATGTCGATAGGGAGAAGGGCAGAGGTAAATGGAGAAGATGACAAAGGCAGTAAGGACAGGGATGGGGCAAAAAGGGGTAAGGCCATCAACAAATGGAGGGTACTGAGTACCAATGCCCATATTCTGGGGAACAAGCTCCCTGAACTGGTGGCCTTGATGGAAGAGGGATGCCTGGATATTGTAGCAGTCACAGAAACATGGTACACAGAGAACCATGACTGGAATGTAACATACCAGGGTACACAACCTACAGGAGAGACAGGGAGCGGAGAAGAGGGGGGGGAGGAGTAGCTCTTTATGCAAGGGAAGGGATAAAAGCAACAGAACAAAAGAGTAAACAGGGAGGAAAGGAGGTACTGTGGGTCACCTTAGAGATTGGAACTGGCACCACAATCCACACAGGGGTTGTATACAGACCCCCATCTCAGGGGGAAGGAATGGACAAGGAAGTAATAGCAGGCATCCTTAGGATGGCATAGAAAGGGGAGATATTGTTGATGGGGGACCTGAATATGCCAGATGTTAACTGGAGCACCTTTGCTGCAGCCACATCCAAGAGCAGGGCCATTGTCAATGCCCTACAGGGGACATGCCTCAGACAGCTAGTTTTGGAAACCACTCATGAGGGAGCAATCTTAGAACTTGCACTCTCAAATGGGGACAGTGAGAGGATCTCATATCTAGAAGTGGGTAGTCATCTGGGAACAAGTGACCACCAAACAGTGTGGTTCATGATAAACTCAGCTACAGAGTCAAGCCATACAAAGGTGAGAGTACTGGACTTCAGGAGGGCTGACTTTGGCAAGATGGGAGAGTGCCTTAGAAAAGCACAAGCAAACAGGCTAGAAGGAGGGGTGGAGCAACAATGGGGAAACAACAAAACTGCCATCACAGAGGCAACAAGCCTTTGTGTGAAGCAAATAAACAAATCAGAATGAAAGAATAAGCCACTATGGTTCTCAAAAAAGGTGGTGGGGAAGGTTAGGGAGAAAAAGATAGCATTCAGGAAGTATAAGGAAACACAGAAGGAGCAGGACAGAGAACTGCACCAGTTAAGGCAGAAGGAAGCAGAGAGGGAAGTCAGAATAGCAAAGGCCCAAACTGAGGAAAAGATAGCCAACTCGGTTAAGAAGGGGGATAAAACCTTTTATAGGTACATCAGGGAGCATAGAAAGACAAAGGGAGGGATAGTGAGGCTGAACAGAATAGATGGTGGGTGGGCAGAGAGGGACAGTGAAAAAGCAGGGATACTGAATGAATACTTCTGCTCAGTATTCACAAAACAGGAGGTGGTGGAGGTGCCTAATCCAATTAACAGAAGCACTGTGGATAGGTGGGTCGATCCCAGTCCTTTCACAGAAGAAAGGATTCTGAAAGAACTCCTGAAACTGGAGGTGGACAAAGCAATGGGGCCTGACTGAATTCACACCATAATTCTAAAAGAATTAAGGAGAGAACTAGTGACACCACTGACTACCCTTTTTAACAAATCATGGGAAGATGGTGTGGTACCTGAGGACTGGAGGAAGGCGGATGTGAGTCCCCTTCACAAAACTGGGAGCAATACAGAGGCAGGAAACTACAGACCTGTCAGTTTGACCTCTGTGGTAGGGAAAGTGATGGAATCACTTCTGAAGTAAAGAATTGGTGAATACCTAGAGGCCAGCGGGGCACAGGACCCAAGGTAGCATGGGTTCACAGCGGGAAGGTCATGTCAGATGAATCTAATTGATTTCTTTGACTGGGTGACCAAAGCAGTAGACCAAGGAGGGGCTGTGGACATGTTCTACCTAGACTTTAGCAAGGCATTTGACATGGTCCCACACAAAAGATTAATAATCAAATTAACCAGCCTGGGAGTGGGTCCCAGGGTGGTAACCTGGGTAAAACACTGACTGGACAATAGGACACAGAAGGTAATTGTAAATGGAGTCCACTCTGAAGAAAGAGGGGTTACTAGCGGGGTACCTTAGGGTTCAGTACTGGGTCCAGTCCTTTTTAATGTCTTTATAAGTAACATTGCAGAGTGACTGGAAGGAAAAGTATGCCTCTTTGCAGATGACACAAAGATCTGCAACAGGGTTGATATACAAGGAGGCATGGAAAGGATGAGAAGGGACTTGGCAAGGTTGGAGGAATGGTCAGAAGTATAGCAGCTTGGATTCAATGCAAAGAAGTGCAAAATAATGCACCTGGGAAACAAAACACAAGGGAAGATTACACAATGGGGGGGGGGAGAGGTTGTAACAACAACAAAAATGGAAAGGGACCTGGGGGTAATCATATCAGATGACCTTAAGGTTAGCAAGTAATGTGAGAAGGCAGTAGGGAGGGCTGGGGCGATACTGGGATGTGTAGGGAGAGGCATCACCAGCAGAAAACAGGAAGTTGTTATCCTTCTGTACAGACAGTTGGTGAGGCCCCATCTGGAGTACTGTGTCCAGTTCTGGGAACCCAATCTCTGCAAGGATATAGACAGGATGGAGGCAGCCCAGAGGAGGACAACTAAAATGGTGCAGGGTCTGCAAGAGTAGCCATACATGTAGAGACTAAAGGAGCTTAATATGTATACCTTTGAGGAAAGGAGGGAGAGGGGGGACGTGATAGAAATGTTTAAGTACCTCAGTGGAATCCAAGAGGGTAGCATCTTTCAGAAAAAGAGATGTGCAAGAACAAGGGCACACAATTTGAAGATAGAGAGGAGAAGGCTCAGGGGCAATGTGAGGAAGTATTTTTTCACAGAGAGGGTGGTGGACACATGGAACAGCCTTCCTGAGGAGGTTGTGGGGTCTAAAACTGTGGGAAAATTCAAGAATGCATGGGACAGACATAAGGCAATTCTTGTGGGGGATAGGAAGAAATAGGCTGTTGGTTAACTAGGCTCTGCAGCTTATCCTGAAGGTAGGGAAATGGGCAGACTAGGTGGGCCAAGCAGTCCTTATCTGCCGTCAAAGTCTATGTTTCGATGAGGTGGAGATGAGGCCACTGAAGAGGATCTGGGCAGTCGAGTTTTTATAGAGAATTAAAAACCCAGTTGCTGAAATTAGTACTGCAGCCAAAGTGATCTAGCGCTTTAAACATTAATTCCCAGGAGAGAGAATCAAAGACTTTAAACAAATCAAGTGAAAGAACACAGTATGGTTCCTTATATTTATGGCATGCCACAAAACATGGAGGAGTCTACGAACATTATCTGCCCTAGATCTACCTTGCATATACCCGACCTGTCCTTTTCCAATTAAACATTAACAACCTTTTGAACTCATAATGTTAGAATTTTAGCTAACATTTTGTAGTCAGAGTTCATCAAGGAGATAGGCCTATAGCTGGCACAGTTAAGGGGGTCTTTGCTTTTGCTATGTATAAAGGTGATCAGAGCTTAAGTTAATGTGGGGGGGGGGAGTTTTAAGGAGCCAGGCTTCTTTGTACATGTAGACTAGATATGGAGAAAGTTTAGAGTCCATTAGTTTAAAAATTCTCCAGGAATACCATGTCGGCCTGGGGCTTTCCCTGTCATTAGGAGGTTTAAAGCAGATGTAATCTCATCCAAAGAGATGTCCTGAGTTTGAAGGGTTGGGGGGATTTTAGGGGTATGAATCGAATTTAGGAATGGGCTTGAGTGGATAGGTTTGTGGGCATAGATTTCAGCGTAAAAATCCTTAAAAGCATTATTAATGT
Organism: Neoceratodus forsteri; assembly: GCA_016271365.2. Classification (NCBI taxonomy): domain Eukaryota; kingdom Metazoa; phylum Chordata; order Ceratodontiformes; family Ceratodontidae; genus Neoceratodus; species Neoceratodus forsteri. The sequence continues at coordinate 543,639,008 of JADMNL010000023.1, forward strand.
CCTTGTTTCTGCCAAGTACAGTACCAAGTGAATCTTTAATTCCTGGAATCATATTTTGGCCTTTCAGTTTCCTCACTCAGTGTGGTAGTAACCTCCCAGCTTTCTCACCGGACTCCCAATATCCTTGTTTAGTTCCGAACAGGGCATACTCCACCTGTGCCAAGAGAATCTTGTTAATATAAAATTTTAGCAAAGTAACCTCATAAATAAGCAATTTGTCTAAAGGGCGAGAGTTGTTAAGCTGCTGTTCAAATGAAGCCAGAGCTGATTGCTTCTCAGCAAGGCATTTTCGCTTTTGCCTCTTTTTGGAAGCTGAGAAACATGTAATTCTCAAGACAAAGAACCTCTGTGCATAAACACTGAGGCAAGGGTTACCCCAAAGGGCATTTGGCTGGGAAGCCAAGTTTCAAGAAAATACAAAATCACACATGCCCCCACAATGCAAAGCATCATGGGCTGCATATGCAAATCACCACAGAATGTGTGATTTTGTATTTTCTTGAAACTTGGCTTCCCAGCCAAATGCCCTTTGGGGTAACCCTTGCCTCAGTGTTTATGCACAGAGGTTCTTTGTCTTTCAAATAGTTTTTTATTTTAATGGGTTCACCACAATATATCCCAGGTACACTGCCTTAGGGGTAGCTGGTCCAGTTCACTGGGGTGTCAAACAGACGAGGCATACTGATGAGTCCTGGCAGGAAGAAACACGTGTCTATGTCTTCTGTTAGCACCCTTTGCAAACTGTGTGAGAGGCCTTTCGGCACCATGCAATTCTGCTTAAAGTTGGACCAGCATAACATTCTGTGGTGATTTGCATATGCAGCCCATGATGCTTTGCATTGTGGGGGCATGTGTGATTTTGTATTTTCATGTAATTCTCAGTCTTATAAAGGCTTTATAAGCTTCCCAGAGACAGGCGTAAGAGACTTCCACATTGTTATTTATATTAAAATAATTCTCCATTTCTCTGGAAACCCATTCTGTGAGTTCTTTGTCTTTTAAAAGCGAGACATTTAACCTCCTCCTGAATTCTTTCACTTTACCCTTCCCCAAGACTATGTGTAAATCAATTAGACCATGATCACATAGCACTGCACTGTCTAGGCTGGTGAAACATAGAAATTGTCGGCAGATAAGGACCGCCAGGCCCATTCAGTCTGCCTGTAAGCCATGTACCTGTTTGTGGCCTCTGACCTATCTGATCAGTGGCTTTTCATCATTCCTTCCCACCTCTAAGGTTCCCTTATGCCTGTCCCAGGCATGCTTAAATCTCTCCACTGTACTCGCTCCCACCACCCCCTGTGGCAGACTATTCCATGTGTCCACCAACCTCTCTGTGAAAAAAACTTCCTCACATTTCCTCTTGACCTTCCCCCTCCAATTTCATATCGTGCTCCCTCATTCTAGGACTCCTTCTAAATTGGAAAAAGTCTCCCCCCGCACCTTGTTTATGCCCAGGATGTGCTTGAATGTTTCTATAATGTCCCCCCGCACCCTCCTCTCCTCCAATGAGTACATATTGAGGTCCTTTAATCTCTCCTCATATATTTTGTGGTGCAATCCCTGTACCATCTTGGTCTCCCTCCTCTGGACCGTCTCCACTCTGTCGATGTCCTTATGAAGGTGAGGCCTCCAGAACTGCACACAGTACTCTACGTGAGGCCTCACTAGTGTTTTATACAATGACATCACTACCCCCTGTCTGCTAGTGATATCTCTGCCTATGCACCCCAGCATGCCACTGGCCCTGCCTGCAGCCTTTGTACTCTGCTTTGACACCTTTAGGTAATTTGAAACGATAACTCCTAGGTCCCTTTCCTCCTTGGTGATTGTCAGCACCTCCCTCCATCCTGTAGCTACCCCCAGGGTTCCCTCATCCCAGGTGCATTATTTTGCACTTCTTTGCACTGAACCTCAACTGCCACTCTCCAGGCCCCTCCTCATTTTCTCCACCCCATCTGGAGTATCCACCCTGCTGCAGATCTTGGTGTCACCTGCAAACAGACAGACTTTTCCCTCCAGCCCTTCTGCAATGTCACTAATGAAGACATTGAACAGGACTGGCCCAAGGACCGACTCCTGAGGTACCTCGCTGGTCACCCCACTCTCCCTGGATTGGATCCCATTTACCACCACCTCTGCCTCCTGTCCATTAGCCAGCTCTTAACCCAGTTTACCACCTTGTGCCCCATCGCCCTTAATGACTTGAGGATAGGCTGCCGGGGGGGGATCTTTCATAGTTGAAGACACTGAAGGGTTGGGTACCTCTGCTCCCCTGCTCAGTTATACCTGTGGTGTAGTAGGCCATTGATTTCCCACCGCTTGGAACTGCGTATTCTTTGAGCGCCCCATTGCAATTATGATATCGTTGGATAGCTGGTGAGCTTAGGCAAATGCTAGTCTCACTTATTTTGTAGTAGGAGCTTCTCAAAAGTCACTTTTTAGTGGCTAAAATGGGTCTATGTGTGCAGAGCTCTGGAGGAAATGCCCTACCTGGAAGCTGGCTCTATGGCGCCCCACAGTTCATGCCTTTGCACTCCTAACAGCCTCCCTTGCTTCCCTTAGACATTGCAGGTACACCTCTCAGTCTTCTTTCCTTTGGGCCCCCTTATATTTCCTGAAACTCACCCTTTTAGCCCTTACCTTGTCTGCCACCTCTTTCGAGAACTGAAGTGGCTTCCTCCTTCTCTTTCCTTTGGACATCAACCTGATGCATTGGTTTGTCACTTCAAATATGGCTCCTTTAAGTTTCTCCCACTGCTCTTCAACACCCCCCTCCTACCTCCCCCTTCTCCAGGGCTACTCTGACATCTCCCCATTTCAGCAAAGTCCACCTCCTGAAATCTAAAACCTTTGCCTTTGTGTGACTTGATTGAGTCCCTGTCTCCATGCTAAATCATACTATATGACGGTCGCTGGACCCCAATTGTCCTACTCTGACCTCTACAACTCTGTCTCCATTGGTTAGTACCAGGTCTAGAATCACCTGGTCTCTGGTGGGATCAATCACTAGCTGCCTGAGATCTTCCTCCTGTAGGGAATCTAGGATGCCTCTGCTTCTTGTTGAAGTAGCTGCCTGTGTTGTCCAATCCACATCCAACATATTGAACTCCCCCAGCAGCAGAGCTTCACCTTTAGTTGCCATCTCATGTATTTCATCCACTAGTTCCATGTCCACTTCATCCCCCATGCCAGAGGCCTGTAGATCACCCCTGTGCATATTGCCATGCCATTGCCCAATTCAAGGGTGACCCACAGTGCCTCAGCACCCCCGTCTGCACCTCTGTTGCCTTTATGCCCTCTCTGACATACAAAATGTGTCCAAAATTGAGTCAACAAGTTCAGTAGAAATAAAGAAGTAGTGAATTCTACTTTAACAGGAGTGTCTGTTAGAAAACAAACTCTAGCCAGAGTCAATAGGGCTGCAGGTGAGGGAGCTGGGTAAAAATACGGAACATTTGTTTTTTAACATGTTTACACCACATTTGCAACATAGCCGTGTTAAGACCCTGCCTCATGAAGAAGTGCAGAGAAAATGTTCAACTCCTGGCCTAAACATGATTTTACGCAGGGACTGCAAAATCAACTTTCGGGACATAAAAACACATTTTGGGCAGGAGTTGAAAAATGACAGCTGTCACATTCATGAGGTGCTGTAAAGAAATGGTTATGTTGAAAATATGGGGTAAAAATATTGAATATTACCAAAGTTATGAGCCTGCATTTGTAGCATTTAACATAGCCTCATAACTTTGTTGTTAATTTAATATTTTTATGCCAACTTTTCAATACAGCCTTCTTATGACCCCATCTCATGAACAAGGGAAGAGAAAATTTTCAACTCCTGCTAGAAAGGTGATTTTGCTCAGAGACCTTGAAATCACCTTTTAGGACAGATTTGCCTAATTTCACTGCCATTGTTCCTGAGGTTGGGTCCCAAAAAAGGTATGTTGAAAATCTGGGGCAAAAATATGAAAAAAATTGGCAAGTTATGCCACTAAGTTCAAAACACTATTGAAATATATTGAAGCGCATACCAGTTTCTTCAGTTCGCGGTCCGGCTTTGAAGAGTGAAGACATGTCTGCGGTCCAGAGAGGATTACACGTTGGACCCCTGATAGGTAAGTAAGGGCTGGGGGGTGCTGGGTGATGGGGAAGAGTGGGAGGGCCAGGTAGGGTGGAGTGTAACTGTGCAAAAGACATTGATGGATTTTTTTTTTACAGGAGAAAGAAAAAAGAAAAATGAGGATCCTGCACTAGGGGATGGGGTACCCCCCCCAGTACCAGTGTTATGTTTCTTGGAGGGGGGAAGGGTGGTGGGTGTTGAGAGGGAGGGTCAGGTGGGGGAGAAAAAAACTATACATGTTACAGGGGGGAAAACAGACATTTCTGCACTGTGGGACTGGGCACCCCTCAGTGCTACTGTTACATTTCGGGAGGCTAGTGGGATGGTGGGCAGTGAGAGGGACAGTCAGGTGGGGGAACGAAACTTTGAAAAAATACATACACAGATAACTGTGCATGTGCATAGTGGTCAGGGGGGTTCAGTAAGAGGATTTTTGACTGGGACACTTGGGGATTGGGCACTCTCAGTGTCACTCTTATGTTTCGGGGGGGTGCTCAGAAGGAGGGAAGGGTGGGGGAATATCTCTAATTTTTGCACTGTTTGTCCCGCAGAGGTCTTGGTAGTACACAGCATAGTCCGCCGTGTCCAAGATGGCCGAAAAGCTTTATTGCACATGTGCAAGTGGTCGCGCATGCGCAATAGAGCTTGTTAGCAATTTTGGACATGGCGGACTGTGCCATGTTCCACCGTGACCTCCATGAGACAAGTAGTGCTATGCCACTGAAGTCAATGGAGAGAGAGTGGTCTGGTTCGACTGACGGCAGCTTGACAGTGGTGCAACTCTAAATCCTGTGCTGTTCATTCGGAATCCAGTAATGTGAGTTCTCTTTTCTCATTACAAGATGTCTGCAGGTCTCCACCAACTGCAGCCCTAAAAAGGTGAAATCCTTGTCCTGAGGGTGTACAAGCCTCCAAATGTCTATCAGGCTCAATGACTTAAGAAGACTTTGAAGGGAGTGGTGGCTTTTAGTAAGAGAGAGGGATGGTCTGGGGTAGGGGGGTCTTGTCTAATAGTGGGTCTATGACATCACTGAAGTCTCCACCCAAGGTTATTTTATGATCTGGAAAGCTACTAAGTTGGGCCGCTATTAGGCTAAAACATTTTGAGCATGCCCTCCGGGTTAGAGATATGGTTAGATTGTACAAAATTGACTCCTTTCATTATTAGGATGGCTGTGCTATGAAGTTACTTTTAAAGGAGCTGAACGGTACTGTGGAGACCCAGGATCTAGTAAGTTCAGCAGACTCACTGCCATCTAAGTGTGTTTCCTGGAGGAAAGGAAAAACTGCCTTTATCTTGTTAAGGTAAGTAAGGATTTTCTTTCTTTTGATGGGGGTGCCAGTTTCCTTAACATTGCAGGAGATAAATTTATGTGGCAACATTATGAAATAGATTGGTTAGATAGTTAATCAGATAACTGACAGATATGGTGGTAGGCAATACTTACTAATCTGGAAATTATACAGCATATATTCAGGGTAACAAAAAAATAAAACAGTAGCCACAAGCTTTCATTAGAACCTCTAAACTCTAAAATCTAAAGTTAATAACAAGCTTTAACTCAAAACAAAACCTTTGAAACAGCAGTCAACTGTAATATTAATAATCAACCAAAACGTAAATTAGTAAATCATTTAAGATGCAGAACAGTTAAACAGTGTAAGTCAGACAGCAATGTAAAGAAACAGAAGAACAGTAGGTTGTAATCTACTGCGTAGCCGCAAGTCCACCGAACCAAGTCCAAGGTGATTCTGGCGTTGGGTCCTAGAGGTGCAGCAACTGAATTGCAAGGTGGATTTTATCCAGGTTGTCAAATCTTACTTTAGCTGCTCTGACGGGGAACCTTGAAAGACCAACAAAGCAGGCTGTATGGTACATGAAGTTTAGGTAGGTATGCTGATGTGATAGGATAGGTCAATTGTGTGTAAAGCGTCCAGGGGATGGGGGGGATAAACAAACAGACCCAAGAAGGATAGGATATACGGACATATACACAGTATAACCAAAAAAGGGGGGGGGGACCTTGGGTGGTAGATGCTGCAAGGTCAATTTAATGAAATTTAGATTTTTTGAGGGATGCTGGCCATACTGAAGCATGAAGACACCATCCTATCATGTGGGAAACACAACCAGTAAAGAGAGCTCAGGGCCCTCGGGCTCTGTTTTATGAGTTCTAGCCAGTCAGGATCAAATTATAAGCAAATAAAGTAAAAGGCAGGTCATACAGTTAGGCAGAAGGATGTCTTGTCTCATAGGATTCCCTGTTATTATAAGTACATAGTATCAAAGCAAGGCAAGGCAAATTGTATTCATATACTGTAGCACCCTATCCAAAGGCTCAGAGCACTTTACAGTAAGAACAATACCCCCAAGAATTTAAATAAAAAATTAAAACTAAAAGCTTTTTCAAAGAGAAAGGTTTTTAAGGTGGCTTTAAAGGCCTCCACCAAGCTGGTTACATGTAAATAAGGTGGAAGAGAGTTCCACAACACTAGTGCAGCAGTACCAAAGGCTCTGTCGCCCGATCTCTTGAGGCGAGAGGGAGTTACCACAAGCAAGCCAGCCTCAGCTGAGTGTAAGGGGTGGAGAGGTCACTATGGCACCAGGAGCTCTTTAAGGTAGTCAGGTCCCAAACCACGTAGGGCCTTGTATGCCAACAAACAGATCTCGAAGGTGATGCATGAACTCACAGGCAGCCAGTGCAGAATGCACAGAACAGGAGTGACATGATCCCTCAGAGAAGCACCTGTCAACATCCTGGCCACAGCATCCTGCACTCGCTGCAGTTGACACAGCAATCCTCCAGACAAGCCTAGGTATAGAGCATTGCAGTAATCAAGTCTGCTGGTGACAAAGGCATGGATGGCCTTAGCCAGGTCAGCAGGCGTCAAGGATGGCCAGATCCTGGTGATATTCCAGAGATGGAAGAAAACAGATCAAACAACCGATGACACCTGTTGTTCAAGGACCAGTCAGTCATCCAGGAAAAATGGCAAGATTTCTCACCACAAGCACCACCGACAGGGGCTGCCCACCAACAGTTGGGGTGAGTGACCTCCTGTCAGTGGAAACACCTCCCTGACCAGGCTCAATCGCCATAACCTCTGTCTTGCCGGGGTTAAGACATAGCCAGTTTGCAGACATACGGTCATTTATCTCAGCCAAACACTGGCTCAGCATAACTGAGGCAGAGTGGTCATCTGGAGCACATGACAGGTACAACTGGGTGTCCTCTGCATAGCAGTGAAATCCCCAGATTGTATCACCTAATGATTTCACCAAGCTACAGCATGTACACGGAGAACAACAGAGGATCCAGAATATAACTCTGCGGAACACCACAAACCAGTGTGAAAGTCCAGAGGAAAAATTCCAAAGGACAACACACTGCAATTTCCCAGTTAAATATGAGCTAAACCAGGACGACACTGCGTCGGTGGTGCCCACATATTTCTGCAGATGATCCAACAGCATCCCGTGATCTACTGTGTCAAAAGCTGAAGACAGGTCCAAGAGCACAAAGATGGTAGATTGCCCTCAGTCTCTCGCCATGAAGAGATTGTGTGCCACCCTGACCAAAGCCGTCTCAGTGCTGTGCCAAAGCTGAAACCCCAACTGGAGAGGTTCAAAAATAGACAAACTCTCCAAACGCTCAGAGAGCTAGTCAGCCACAACCTTTTCAATAACCTTCCCCAAAAAGGGAAGATTAGAGATCAGCCTATAGTTCAAGAGAACATCAGGATCTAAGGATGGCTTCTTAAGAAGGAGTCTCACCACAGCCTCTTTCAAGGCTGTAGGAAATGTACCCTCACTTAAAGACCCATTTATGATCTCAGTGAACACTGGGCCCAGGGAATTCAAGCCACTGATGACAAGCCATGTGGACCTGGGTCCAAGGCACAGCTGGTGGGACACAAATTGGTGAGTACACGGAGGACCTCAGCTGCCAAAACCAGATGAAACTCACCCCAGCTCAGCAGGGAATCTCCACCAACAGACCAATCACCTCCAGCAAAGACTGGACCAGAGGCAAATCTGGAGAACACCTTTCCAGAAAAGAAATGCCCAAACTGCTTGCACTTTTCTGTGAAAAATGCTGTCTTGGACTGCAGACAGGAGTGGTTCAGCAAACTGTCAACAGTGTAGAAGAGCGCAGCTGGGCAATTCTCTGCTGCAGCAATCGATCGAGACAGAAACTCCGTCTTCTTTAGATTGCTTGCCCACTGATACTCCAAATAATGGAGGTAAATGCATAGTTAGGCAGTAAGACCTTGTACTTGTTTGGGATGCATGGTATTTTATGTGGTTAGAAAGTTGTAACCAGCCAGTTTGGGCATAGAGGTCACACGTATGGGTGAGATGGTGGGTTGCAGAAATGAGTCGACAGGCTTTGTTGAGGGTATTGGATATATGTCGGAGAGCAATGGCAGTGGCAGAGCAGTAAACAATCAGACCGTAGTCAGTTAGAGAGACCACAGAGCTCTGAACTGCAACCCTTAGAGTTTCTGGAGTAAGGCATTGCCTGTGCCTGTAGAGAACTCCGATACGAGAATTAGCAGCTTTAGCAACATTTTCGATGTGGAAACCATAGGATAGGTGACTTGATTGTGACTCCAAGATATTTAAGAGTGTACTTGTTTGGGGGCAGTACCATTACAGTTTGAGATGGTCAGGGAGTGATGCCTGTTCTTGTTGTGGGGGCTACAGAAAAGCATTGTCTTGGTTTTTTTATAGTTGAGGACAAGCTTGTGTTTAGTAAACCAGCTTTCAACAGATGTGAAGCCAAGCTATAGTTTGAATTGTAGGGATTGGAGTTCCTTGTGGACGAAGAGGATTACTGTGTCATCCGCGTAGAGAAGTATTTGCCTAGAGTAGGACTGTGGAAGGGTATTCAGAAAGAGAGTGAATAGAAGATGACCTAGAATGGATCCCTTCGGGACTCCTGAGTGGACTGGTCTGGCGTTTGAGAGGACATCACCAATTTTTACTCTTTGCAAACGGTTATCAAGGTAACTTTTGAACCAGGTCATGGACTTAGGTGAGAGCCCAGCACTTAGCAGCTGGTCTATCAGAAGGTGACGATGGATGGTGTTGAAAGCCTTGGTTAGGTCAATATAGACAGCACCAGTGAGATGACCATTATCCAGGGAACTGTGGATAGCTCTGGTGTATTCCAATAGGGCTGACGTGGTGCTGTGTCCCTTTCTGAACCCGTGTTGCTGTGGGCACAATATATTATATTTGTACAGGTAGTCAGTAAGCTGGTCCACTACAAGCTGTTCAATGACCTTTGTGGGGGGGGGCAGTATGGAAATAGGCCGATAGTTCGTATGGAGTGCCCGGTCTCCACTTTTGAGGACAGGAGTAACAGTTGAGGATTTCCATCTGTTGGGGAACTGACTGAGGCTGAGGGAGAGATTGAAGATTTTTGTTAGTGGAGACAGAACTTCATCAATAGTGAGGGATAGCAATTTTAGGTCGAGTGAGTCCCCACTTAATCTGGTATTGGCAATTGCTTTCATAATGTATGTGTGGACTTCACGGATCAGAACTGCCTTAAAGTAGAAAGGCGGGTATTTAGAAGAGGTGGGGGGGAGCTGGTGGCGTGTGATGTAGATACATCATCATTGAAGAAGTCAGGAGGGAGAACACTACTGAGGTCAGTGAAAGCTGTGTTGAAAGCATTTGCTATTGTAATAGGGTCCAGGATAGTAGCTCCATCAATGTTCAACATAGAGGGAGAGGTTTTAGGCTGTTTCCTGGTAACTTCTTTAATATTGTTCCAGAATGATTTGCCATTTCTCCAGGTGTTAGTGAGAGCTTCATTATAATATAGGCTTTTCTTTTTTTTTACTTTCTATTTTCCGCCTACCCCTGCCCCCTACACTCTGCTTCTTCGGAAGTGCCTGGCATCTGCCTCGGTTCCTTCTATGCCCTGAGCCCCATGGTGGACCCCCCATGTAGCCTTGGATTTCCCCCCAGGTGGGGATGAGGTGGGGCCCTTGCACCCTGAACTAATGGCACTTCGTTGGAGCCGCCGAGTGGGACAGGTAGGGGACCATTGAGGTCTGTGCTGGTGCTCCGTCTACCCGGAGTGAAGGGGGTGTTTTCCCTGTTTCCTGGGCATGACATGCACCCTGACATCTCCACCAACGTCTGGCATGCCCGACCCTCCTGGAATGGCCAGGCACTTGCTGTACCCCAGGCCTCCGCCTGGGGTCAGTCAAGCACTGAGCCTTGTCCCCCCTTCCTCCCTGGAGAAGGCGAGCATTCCACGGAATTATAGGCTTTTCTTTAGTCAAATGGATTTTGTGCAGGCATTATGAGCACATTGGTAGTTCAGGAGGCCAGCATGCTTTCCAGCATCATGTGCCCATATCCAGAAGTGGTCCCTGGCTTTTATTTGAGCAAGTAGGTCAGCGGAGAGCCAAGGGTTGCAGTGGCCTTTAACTTTGTGCTTTCGAAGGGGGCATGGGAGTCACAGGCGTCGTTAAAGACGCTAATGAGGTATTCCAGGGCCGAGTTGACATCCAAAGCATTGTGGATAGGAGACCTCTTGTTGTCTAAGCCGGGATTTGAGGTGTTTCAGCTGCCCTCTAGGAAGAACTCTGCTGAAGATGAGCACGGGGGGAGTCATGATAAATTTGTTAGTCCATTTGCAGATGACTGGGGAGTGGTCACTTGTAGAATCTGGGAGGACGGAGATATTAGAAATGCGGGTCAGGTAGCTGGTTAGTACCCAGTCCAAAAGGGTACTTGTGCCAGTTCTATAGTTGTGCTTAGTGGGGGAATTGATTAGCTGGGAAAGGTTGGAAGCAGAGATCGCATCCTTGATACCCCCCTATCCGGTGCCAGACAGTTAATGTTGAAGTCGCCCAACAGGATTGCTTCAGAGCCTGGGGGGAGGGATCAAACAAGGTCCAGGATGGCATTGATACCTTTGTCTTGTTCTTTGGGGGTGTGTGCACCGTGGCAACTATCATGGCTTTGTTTTGGGCCCCTAGGATAATTTTGACAGGTAAAATCTGTGCAGATGTATTAGGGACTGGGCATTCTAAGGGGTGGCCCAGGCATATATGGCACAGGCCCTGCCTCTTTTTGTCTTTCTATCAAGCCTGAAGATGCAATATCCTGGTAGGGCAATAGACATGTCTAGAAAGTGGAAGCTGAGGTTCAATGCAGGGAAATGCAAGGTACTCCACCTGGGGGCCAGAAACCCAGGCCAAGTGTACACCCTGGGGGGGGGAATGCTACAAGTCTCGATGGCTGAGAGGGACCTGGGGGTGGTGGTGGATGTCAAGATGAACAACTCTGAGACTTGTAGGAGGGCAGCAGCCAAGGCCAACAGGATGCTGGGATGCATCACTAGGGGGATCACCTCCAGAAGGAGGGAAGTGATACTCCGTCTGTATAACTGCTTGGTGAGGCCGCACCTTGAGTACTGCATGCAGTTTGGGAGGCCACACTTAAAGAGGGACATTATCCTCCTGGAGAGGGTCCAGAGGAGGGCAACCAAAATGATTTGGGGCTTGGGGGACAGGACCTATGAGGAGAGGCTCGAAGAGCTAAATATGTACACATTGGAAAAGAGAAGGGACCGGGGGGACATGATAGAGGTCTTCAGGTACATGAAGAGGGTAAATAGGGGAGAAACAGTCAGGGTGCTTCGAAGGAAGGAGGAGGGGGCCACTAGAGGGCATGGGTTGAAGCTAGAGGGGGGAAGATTCAGGGGAGAAAGGAGGAGGTGCTACTTCACTGAGAGGGTGATGGAGCCATGGAATGCGCTGCCTAGGGGGCTGGTGGAGGCAGAGACAGTGGAGGGGTTCAAGAGGGGGTGGGACAGGTACAAAGGAAGGGTTCTGGAAGCAAAATCCAATGCAGCAAGAATATCCGGAACTGGGAAGGGAGAAGCCAGAGAAGGCGAGGGGGACAGCAAGGTCAGCACCCAGGGTGGGGGCTGACCAAACGAGCAGACACGAAAGACCGTTAGGCCTATTCTGCTGGCATTTTAGTGTGTTAGTATGTCCTGGATTTTTGGAGACAGCCAGGTTTCGACAACCATGAGGATATCCGGGTTGTGGAGGCAGGCAAATATTTGCGGTGCATCAAGCTTGGGGAGGAGGCTGCAGATGTTGATTGTTGCAAGGAAGAAAGACCCAATCCACTTTACTTTGGTGGTTGAGTGGGAGGTCATTGGGCCAGGATTGGGGTGAACATTTCCAGATAGCAGCAAGAGGAGGAGCATTATTCAGTGTGCAGCATCGTATTTGCCTGAGGGAGAGTTTAATCTTCCGCTTTGCTTGGGAACGTAGGCAGGGGTGCTGTTGCTGGCGCCAGAGAGATGTAAGGTGTGCCAGGGATGGAATGGTAGATGGTTGTGCAAATAACCCCCAGACGTGCTCACAAGGGCGAGGCCAAATCACGTCAGGGAAGGGTGTGAATGGGGAGCAAGTAACAAGGGCTGAAGTGCCCGAGTGGGTGTAGATACAGTCGACGAGGTAGCTAGGTGGAAGAGAGGGGTAACAGGCTCCAGGAAGGTAGCTGAGAGGTACCAGCGAAGTGAGGATAGCTAGGCAAAAAGGCAAGATGGACTGCGCCATTATGCCCTAAGGATCAGTGATCGATAGATCAGGCTGGAGAGAAAGGGGAGAGAGGCCAAGCACGGAGCTGTGAAGTAGGAAGTGGGGAGGATGTGTGACAGGGGTGTGGACTAGTGCTGAGGGGAGAGCAGATGAGACGAGTGTGGGTAATGAGAAGGGGAGAGAGAGAGAGAGGACAGTTGCTGTTTGGAGGTCGTACAGAGAAGACCCAAAGAGTAAAACAGTAGGGGACCAATCATCGGGGGGCGGGAGGCAAAAGCCTATATTATTAATAGTGGCATGTGGGGGAGGGGGGCAGATGCACATTTTCGGCACTTTCCAGTACAATATTATGGGCGCTGAAGCCAAGGAGGCAGACAGAGTACAGAAAAGAGCGTGGCCAGTCAAGGGCCGAGAGTAGTGCGGCCATCCAATCAGCAGGCAGCAGCAGCAAGCAGCGGCCAATGGGAGCTGCTCAGTGCTTTCCCGGTTGGGCCACGGAGCTTACCCAGCTATGGAGAGGTCAGAGGTGGCCTGTGGAGGTGGCGTGGGTGGCTGGCCGAACGAGCTACATCCACGCTGCTTCAGAGCCCTATCAGGGGCTGGAAATCTGTAGGGAGGGAACCAGAGCACAAAGTTAGTTAAGGAGAAGGACAAAAGAGTGTAGCAGGTCTAAATCGGTGGGCGGGGGAGCATAGAGGGAATGGAAATGCATCAGAGCTAGGCAGACAAAGGGGGGGTGGCGACCAAGAACAAGATGGAGGTTGGCTTGTACTGGCACCACACCAAAGTACATGGTGAAAAACACAGTCTTGGAAACAAAGAGAAGTTAAAGGGAATTAAATGGCAGGGAGGGGGAGAGAGGTAGAGAGAACTCCAAAATGGAGGTTAAGCAGAGACAAAGTGGGGGCAGACCATGCAAAGTTCAGCAGGGTCTAGTACTTAAATACAGGGGTAGAATTAAGTTTTGCAGCCACTAGTCAGCAGGGCTAGTGACAGGGAAAATCCATCATCTCTACAGACTTTTCCATTGGCCCAGATAGTGTACTTACTGAAATATTATTTTCTCCAGTACAAGCCCACAGGGCTAGTTAAAGGAAAATCTTACTAGCCCGAAAGAAAACCCACCAGCATTTGGCTAGTGGGCCGGTGCTAATTTCGACCCCTGGAATAAAGTTGAATTAAACAGTTTCAGTGACAAAATAATGGCAGAGCATTCAGGCTACTTTTAGCACAAATAGCAACATTTCATCAGCTTCTAAATAGGCAGACTTTTCAATTAGCAGGTTCTAGAAAATGTAGTTTTTAAACAGAACACAGTGGCTATCATTAGCAATGGTTCAGACACTAGCAAGCAATTTAAGCAAATTTTCAGCACTTTCCAGTACAATCTTATGGGCGCTGAATCCCAGGAGGCAGATAGAGTACAGAAAAGAGTGTGGCCAATCAGGGGCCGAGAGTATTGAGGCAGTCCAATCAGCAGGCGGCAACAGTGAGCGGCGGCCAATGGGAGCTGCTCAGTGCTTTCCCGGTCAAGCCACGGAGCTTACCCAGCTATGGAGAGGTCAGAGGTGAATGTGGCAGTGGCGTGGGTAGCTGGCTGAATAAGCCGGGGCCGCACTGCTTCAGAGACCTATCAGGGGCTGGAAATCCAGCAATGGAGAGGTCAGAGGCGCCTATGGCGATGGCATGGGTGGCTGGCTGAACGAGCCACACCATTTCTTTCTTTTTTTTTAACCAGGAGAGACACACTAAGCTGAATGCTTGTTTACAGGTGCAACCTGGGAGTACAAGAAAGTTAAGTGACTTGCTCGGGGTCACACAGTATGCAAGTGGGGGCTGTGGGATTCAAACCTAGGTCTCCACGTTTGCAGCTCAGAGCCTTAAACCACTACACTTTACTGCCTCTTTGTTTTTCTCTTGCTCTTCCTCTCTTTTTCATCTCTTATTTCCAGTGCACTGATGCAAACGTAAGTTCTACAGTCATCTGTCATAAGCATTCACTTCAGTATGTGCTCTGTGGAGCTGTGGGGTATGTGTTTCTTTTGTCTGCTACCCTAGTCCTTTGCATGGCTCTTTTTCTTGTCCTTGCCAGTCAGGTTACTAATTAGCCAGCTTCAAAGGTACAGCTAAGTAAACATTAACCCACGACAGAGCGTGGGTCTACTGGGGATTAATGTATGGCTGGCGGGGGGGTTGGATCATGAGGCCAAAGGCCAAGTGGTTCCAACCACCCAGACATACATTAATCCCCAGTAGACCCACACTCTGGAGTGGGTTAATTCACTTGTAACATGGGGAAGAAAAAAGGTTCGTCTCACTTCTGAGAATGTTTTCTTCCCCAAGTTATAGGTTGTACGAGCTTATTTTTGCAGTTTTAGGTGGCGCTTCTCAAATTCCGGTTGCTTGCTGGGATCAGGAATATCAGTAGACTTCTGATCATAAATAGTTTGCTATGCCCAGGATACTTTTAACGTTTAGCTTTTTACCTTGTGTTTTGCAATTGCTCTGAATACTGCATTCTGCTGAAATGTTTTGTGTGAATGTGGTTGGAATCTACTGTGGTTTCTCCCATTTCAGTGCTGTATCCGATCGTGTCCTAGATGCTGCGAGACCATGGTGACATATGGCAAACACAATGCTAGCCGTCCTGTTTATATTTCTGGGACTTTTCTTTGCAGTTTAGTAGACACCTAGTAGAAATCGGACACTGCCGCAGAGTATAATGCTTTTCCACATTTCTGCCAAAAATCTGCCCGTTCGAAAGTACAGTGTTGCGGCATATGGGAACAATAGTCCTAGCCGTGGTGTTCTGCATTTGGTCGGGAAATGCTGGTTTTCATGCCGACACCTGTCTGGAAAATCCTGAGCATTATGAGGGCTGCATTGTTCTTTTTACAAGTTCCGTGAGTGGTTTTATAAATCTCGCATTTATTATTGAGCGTGTTCGAAAACCTCAGTGTACTGTGCCCTCCCATAGCTGTCACCAACTTTTCTTTTAGTTCTCCGAAGGGAACAACAAGCTCTTACATAGTTACATAGACACTGTCAGCCAATAAGGGCCTGTGTCCCAGCCAATCTGCCCATTTGAGCTTGTAAGTTCACTTTATGTTTTTCTAGAAGTCTGTTGCCTCTTATCCCTGACTTCCAGAATTCTCTTATGTCTATCCCATGCATTCTTAAATCCCACAATTGTTTCAGCCCCCACTACTTCCTCTGGCAGGGTGTTCCACTTGTCCACCACCCTTTTTGTGAAGAAATTCTTCCTCACGTTTCCCCTGAATTGCCCTCCCTCCAGCTTCATCCCATGCCCTCTAGTCCTGGAAAATCTTTTTCGCTGGAAAATAGTGTATTCCTGCACCCTGTTCCACCCTGTAAGGTACTTGTATGTCTCTTTCATATCCCCTCTCTCCCTCCCTCCTCTCCTCCAGGGAGTACATATTCAAGTCCTTCAGCCTGTCCTCATAGGACTGGTGATGCACTCCCTGAACCATTTTTGTTGCCCTCCTCTGAACCTTCTCTACCCTGTCTATGTCCTTACATAGGTAAGCTCTCCAGAATTGTACACTGTACTCCAGGTGGGGCCTCACTAGTGTCTTATATAGTGGAATTATGACCTCTCTTTTCCTGCTGGTGATGCCCCTGTCTATGCATCCTAGCATCCTATTAGCTTTACCTGCTGCCTTGTCGCACTGTTTCCCAACCTTGAGGTCATCAGAGATGATAACTCCAAGATCCCTTTCCTGCTTGGTGCACACTATACCCTCACCCCCCAATTGATATATTGTGCCAGGGTTTTTTTGCCCCATATGCATTATCTTGCACTTTTTTTTTTTTTTTTGACCAGGTAAGTGCACTAGGCAGATTCTGCCAATTTTCAGGCACAGCCCAGGGGAGGGGGATACAGATGAATGTCAACTGACCTTGAACCAGATTAAGCTGTTGGTGATATTTTTAGTGAATGAGGGAAATTTGGCCAGGACACTGGGAAAACTTCCCCTACTCTTTTCGGGAAGTGCCATGGGATCTTTAACATCCACCTGAACTACCACCAGGACAGGCAGATGGGACCTCGGTTTAATGTCTCATCCGAAAGACGCATTGAATTTCAACTGCCAAACCCTAGACCAATTCACAAGCTTCTGCAGGGCCCTCTTCATTCTGTCTACACCCTCTGGCATGTCTACTCTGTTACAGAGCTTTGCATCATCAACAAACAGGGAAATTCTCTCTTCTAGGTCCTGCACAATGTCACTGATGAAGACGCTGAATAGGGCCGGTCCCAGCACTGATCCCTGTGGTACCCCACTGGTCACTCTTCCCTCTGTGGAGTGGCAGCCATTTACCATCACCCTCTGTGTCCTGCCGCCCAGCCAATTACCTACACACCGCACTACAGTCCTTCCCACACCCATATTCCCCAGTTTGTGTAATAGCCTTCAGTGTGGCACAGTGTCAAAGGCCTTGCTGAAGTCCAGATAGGCCATGTCCACTGCCCTCCCCTGATCCACCTCCCTTGTCACCCAGTCAAAAAATTCAATGAGGCTGGTCTGACATGACCTCCCCCTGGTGAAACCATGCTGCCTTGGGTCCTGTAGTCCATTGACAACCAGATGTTCCACCAATCTCTCCTTCAGTAGTGCTTCCATGATCTTCCCCACTACCGAGATCAGGCTGACAGGTCTGTAGTTCCCTACTTCCTCTTTGTTCCCACTTTTGTATAAGGGGACTACATCTGCTGTCTCCAATCTTTGGGTACCTCCCCTGTTTCCAGTGATCAGCTAAACAGAATAGCCAGAGGTTCAGCCACCACCTCTCTTAGTTCCTTTAGGACCTTGGGGTGCACCCCATCTGGCTCTATCTCCAGTTCCTTTAGGACCCTTTCCTCTATAAAGGGACTTGTGTCCATTTCTGCACCATTCCTACCCATTGTACTCCCTTCAAACCCATTACCCTCCTCTTCCTCAGTAAAGACTGAGCAGAAATATCTGTTCAGTATATCGGCTTTACTGTTGTCATCCACCACGCGGCCCCCATCCTCCCCCTTCAGTCTCACTATCCCTCCCTTTGCCCTTCTTTTTTCACTTATGTACCTGTAAAAGGTTTTGTCCCCTCTACCTACTGATTTTGCGATGCGCTCTTCTGTCTGACATTGGCTTCCCTTACTGACCTCCCTGCCTCCCTTTGCTTCTCCTAGTACTTCTCCCTATCACCTTCTGCCTGCATCTTTTTGTATTACCTGAATGCGATCTTTTTGGCGTTCACTTTTTCCGCTACCTTCTTGGAAAACCACAAAGGCCTCCTCTTCTTTTTCCCCCTTGCTAACCTGCCTAATGCATAATTCTGTTGCTCTTCTAATCCCCATTTGAAATACTGCCCACTGTTCCTCAACCCCTGATTCCTGCCCCATTCCCATTAATGCCTCTTTCAAGCATCTCCCCATTTTCCCAAAGTCTGTCCCCCTAAAATCCAGGATACGTGTTTTTGTGTGGTTTGATTCTGCTCCTTCTGTGATTTCAAACCACAATGACTGGTGGTCACTGTTCCTCAGATGCTCCCCCACCATTACCCCTATCACATTGTCCCTATTTGCGAGCACAAGGTCCAGTATTGCCTTCTGCCGAGTTGGTTCCATGACCAGTTGCTTGAGGAAGGCACCCTGAAGGGAGTCCAGGATAAATCTGCTCCTAGTTGATGCTGCTGCTGGGATGTTCCAGTCCCCGTCTGGAATATTGAAGTCTCCAACCAGCACCACCTCACCCCTGTCTGCCATCCTTTGGCTGGCTAGCGTCAGCTCCCTATCTGTTTCTTCCTCTGTGGACCACACCTGTGCGGATGGCTGGCCCCATTTTCCTTTCCAGCTTAACCCACAGTATCTCTCCCCCAGTTTGTTCCTCCTGGATCTCTGTGGCCTTTATGCCATCTTTCACATAAAGTGCCACTCCTCCTCCTCCTCCTTTCCTACCTGCCCTGTCTCTTCTGAATATGTTGTAGCCAGGTATGGCCATCTCCCAGTCGTGGTTATCATTACACCAGGTTTCAGTGATGGCCACAATGTCCAGGTCCGACTGCACCATGACAGCCTCCAGATCCTCCATCTTGTTGCTAAGGCTCCTGGCATTTGCACACATGGCTTTCCATGATTTGACCTCCCTAGACTGTTTAACTGTTCTATTCCAGCCCCCTTCCTGGTTGTCCTTTATCCATGGGTCTCTCTGCTGTCTGCCTTTCTGTTGAATTTTGGCCCCTTTCTGCCTATCCACCCCTTGGGTGCTTATCTCCATCTTTTGCACACTGCTTTTTAGAGATATCCACTCAGGGGTGTCATTTAGGGGTCGCCAGGGGTCGCATTCTTGACCCCTATGAAAATTATGCAACCCCTATGACAGGGCTTGTGACCCCTGCCTGCCCTGGGGCTCCCTATGGGACCAGATGCACTTTGCCAGCTGCTGCTTGCCCGCTTGGTGGCATAACATGCCCCCTAGGCCATGCGCATGCTTGTGCTGCTGCACAGTGTGTGAGGAGGACCGGGGAGCCGGTTTCTTTTAGCCAGTGAGTCAGGGAGCCTGACAGTCTGTGCTGTGCTGCAAAATTAGCACAGACACAGACTGTTGATGCAATCAGGGACAGAGGATGGTGCCATGCCGACTGTCTTGCAGGTTAGCTTAGCCCCCCCCCCCGAAATCTTGGAACTTGGGGTAAGGGCGAGGTATTGAGAAAGCAGTGCTGGTGGTGCCACTTTTACTTACTTGCTCGGGCTGCGGTACTCACGATTGGCTGCCTGGCTGGCTGGGAGGGGACTGGCTTAGCAGCGCCTTAGGCACGAATTCGCAATACGTGCGTGCGTGGAGAATCGGCGGGATTTGAATGCCGGGGGTCCCTGGGTCCATCGTCATGGTGCAGCAGGCAGTCAGAGGCAGGCAGCTGAGAGAGACAGTCGTCGGAGTCGGGCAGCAGGCAGCAGCCAGCCAGGGCACTGGGGCAGAGTGGCAGATACTCAAGGGCTAGCAATAGTAGCAAGGCAAGGATTAAACTAAAGCGTCAAGCCGAGAGCTTGACTCAGAGCAGCTGATCGATCCAGGCGGGCGGCCACGAGGCGATCGATCCAATCTGATCCATCATATGCTGAACAAGAGATATGTACAGGTAAACAAAATGCACCAGTTTCCATTAAATACCAAACGCAATATTTGTTTCCTTAAATCTTCCCACTGCATTTGTGATTTACACAGAAGTGCTGTTTTTACACCCCTTCCCCAACACCACCACCACTCACTGCCATGGCCTATTCTAAATGTTTATTATTAGCATTCTGGGGTAGCCTAAAAACACCACTGAACAGGACCTGACCAAACTGGTAAAAGCTGGACCAGGCACAAGTTATGTGATTTATGTCAGGCCATCTGGTTTGTATTGGTCTTGTCCTATTCCAGTGGCTTAGTTTTCACTAAGGCCCAGACCACCGGAACCAGACAGGACCAGATAAGTAAATGCTGGACTGTCCCATCTTGCCTGACTGACTAGACCAGCAATATTTGTGCAACTTGCATCTGATCCTTCCAGAATAGCTAGTCTGGCTTTTGTCAGTCTCTTCTGGTCTGTTCCAGTGGCCCAATTTTCAGCAAGTTCCCATTTAGGTTTCCCGATAAAAGAGATAAGGCCATTACCTCATTACGTGCTACTGTACAGCTCTTGGTAAACATTTGTTTTTCATTCTGCAGTATTCTGGCTTTAGTCTATTTCCTATACATAAACTACTGTATAATCAGCATAGCATGCCAAGTAATTTCTCAATTTTATAACAGTAGAAAATAGTTGTATATTTTATCAGCATAGCACTTCATTAATAAACATAAAATACAGAATGTTTGTTTAAGGTACATTTTTGAGAGGTCAATGCAAAGGTGATTCAAATAGCCCCAACAGAGTTTCAGCTTTGGTTTAGTTGAATGCTGCTTTTGTAATGATCTGCTTAAGAGGTTTATTTTCCCAGAACTTATATATTTACTTATATTTATGTATATATTTACAGGAAATTGAAGCATCTTAAGTTTTTGGTGAGCACCACCATGCCACCTTAAGACAGGGTGACATGAAGCTGGGAGAGGGTCCATGGGTACTGTTGTGCACAGGGCCCATGACCATGTAAATCCAGCCTGGTCACTGCCTGTGACATCTGTGAGCCTCTCAGGTCCAGATTTAGGTTCAAACACAGTACTGAGACTGCACTGGTCAGGGTGCACAATGATCTTCTCAGGTCGTGGGATAGAGGAAAACAGTCAGTTCTTGATCTCTCCTCAGCTTTTGACACTGTGGTTCATGGGTTGTTGTTGGACCACCTTAGGGAGTATTTTTCAGTCACTGGCATGGCATCTTTTGGTTTGATTTGTAAAGCACAATTAAAACAGTGGCTCAGGGAAGACACAATGTCACACGCACGGGGTGCACTTACTGAGATGAATCAGCATAGAAGACACAGAGCTATAAAAGTAGCAAAATTGGTCAGCACTCCACAAACGCCCACTTCAAAAAATTCACAAGTAAATGTGCATCACGGATGGGCCAAGAAACTTTGATATTTCAATTCCAGCAGCTTTGCTTTATTTTAATAAACATACAGCAGTAAATGCAGATACCCATGCTGTGGTATCCTGCCACCTGGTAATGTTCCATGATGTTTCTATGTATGTACAGTACTTTACACTACCTGGATACCAGAGCATGGGTACCTGTCCTGCTTTTACTGCTGTGTGTTTATTAAAATAAAGCAAATGCCACCCTCTCTGGCCCCGCCCACATTGTGGCCCCGCCCACATTGTGCCCCCACCGGCTATCCCAATGATTTTGCTGAAATGACACCTCTGTATCCACTCCTCCTGTTCACTGGTTCCACTGCTAGCTGTGGGGGGTGGCCAGTTAAGTACCCTCCTTGCTGGCCTGCCACCCCCCTTTGCTAGTTCAAATGCTTGTCCATGTAGCATTTAAACATATCATTGAGTGCTTGGATTCCCTTCCAGGATGGATGCAGGCCGTCAGGCTTGGACAAGCCTCCATCCCTCCAGGTGGGTCCCCAGTCACCAGTGAATCCAAACCCTTCCTCACAGCACCAGTTCTTCAACCGTGAGTTAAAGTTCCTGGTGCATGCGCCCCTACGCTCTCCCATGCCTCTCGCAGGTAGTACTTCCGAGAAGGTGACAGAAGTAGTTACTTGCTTGAGACCCCTCCCCAATTTCTTAAATTGTTCCTGAACTTCCTTTGGCTCCCCATTCACCAGGTCATTAGTACTTACGTGGATAATGACATACAGCTCATCCTCCCATCTTGCCTTCCCCGTGATCCCCTTCCTCCATGCTGTGGCACCTGGTAGGCTCCTCATCTCCCTGTCCTCCCCCTCCTGTGTTCCTAGCTGTAGCCCTCTTACGACAGAGTCCCCCACCAGGATTCACTTCCTCCTACTCTGGCATCCACTGCTCTCCCCACTGAAGTCTCCTCCTTGACTGACCTCCACATCCTTCCCTTCCACTTCTCTGGGTACCTCTGTTTGGTTGTCTCAGTTTGCCAGTGCGGCATATGAGTTCTGGAGTGGAATAGGATTTGGGATGTGCCTCTACCTGACCGCCCTAACTCACCCCAAGCCCACCATCATCCAAGTGCTCCTTGTTCTTGCCAGCCTTTGAGGTAGCAGCATTGGACAGGGTGGTCTCTGGATAGGGGCAAAGGTAATCCTGACCCAGTTTACTTCCGCTCTGAGTCTGGCTACCTCACACTGCAGTCCAGAGAGATGCGTGCAGATAGAGCAGCACCTCAATATCCATAAGGTCTGTCTGAATACGCATCTGGATGCTTCCCCACATCCACTGCATTGCACCACTCCCCACATTATGCTGCTATTCCAGTACTTGTCTGTTGCTGAAGCTCTCCTTGTAGTTCCCTCTTTATTAATTTACTGTCCTGAAAATCCTGCCACCGATCCTCAGATACTTTTTTTAAAGAAGGAAACAACAACAAACAATGAGTCAAAACACTTGTTGTGCCGAGGGCAGGCTTCTTCCCCCTCATACCCCTCCTACTCCACAACCCCTGCTATTCCCTGTGCTTGGCTCCTGTCAATCAGATTTAACAGGGAATATAATTAAGAGTGGGGGGCATGGGGAGGGAGGGTGGCTGCACTGAAACGATTCTGGATCCTTCCCCTTCTGGCTTCTTCCGAGAAACCAAAACTCAACTTGCTACCTGAAATCTGACTTAGCCCCACCTCCAGTTATCCCGTAGCTGAGTTCAGAGGTCAGACAATTAGCACTTCTCCCCCAAACTACAGGGTAAGACAGACAACACAAGATAAAATTTGCAGCAAGTAAAGACAGCAAAAGGAAAACAGCACAACTACAAGCACACAAAACTATGTTTTAATTTTTCAACAGCCCAAACACAAGTAAGCATTAAGCCACGACGAAGATGGCATCTAATGGGGAATTAATGCATGGCTGGGAGGGTTTGGCCGAGTGCCTTCAACGGCCCAACCATGCATTAATTCCCCATTAGATGCCATCTTCAGAGTGGCTTAATGCACTTGTAACATGGTCATATTTTCTTTACTGCTTGAAGCATGCTGTGTTTATTGCTAACTACATCAGGAACAGATTGAGGTTGTTATCAAGAAATACGTTGACTGCACTTTTGTAACTCCTCAGGTCTACCTGTATACATCTATTCAACCACTGATGCTGACAACAGGAACCCAGTCATCTGGTACAATGCGATATCAATTGACGTTTTTTTTTTTTTTATTGTTTTCCGATTTTACGCAGTACTTATTTGACTACACTGCTTAGGAGGTTTCAGTTTCTTGATTCTGTTGGTGCCACGATCTTGACTGCAGAAAACCTACCAACTAATTTGCATATTTGCTGACCTGGTTAGTCTGCTGTGCTCAATCATCCGATGTCGTGCAAGGAGTTGTGAACACCACTCTGTCACTCCTGCAGTACTTATTCCATGCTGCACTGTGCCTCTGTCTTGCATCGTGAATAACTAACGTGAACAGTGCACAACTATGCCACCTCGCTCATTACCTCACTCCTCTATCACCCGGACTCATTTTCCTACTGCTCAGACTGCCATCTTCCATGCGATACACTTGGACACACAGGTGGGTGGGTGGGGCAGACAGGCACTTCCGTTGGGCTGCCTCTGTTCCACTGGTCCACTACTGCTGATTCTGGACTCCGTGGCACACATCGGTACTTCAGTTTGAGGACGGCATTATTGCTAAATTAATGCCGTCTCCAAACTATGCCATGTGGTGCTTTCTGACTTATTAGTTGCCGTGCTTTACTGTTGGTGATCTTTGCAATGTTACAATTCTAATTAAAGAGAGCAAAGAAATAACAGTGCCACGAAAAGCCCACAAATCTAGGTTTAAAACAAAAACAGAAATGAGCAGTTACTGCACTGTCCATAATTTCTCTTTTTAGCCATTTCCTGATGGAAACATCACCTAAAATACTGAATGAGATTGCTATCCCATCAGTAACACTTAGTTAGCTCTGCAAATATCTCCTGCGCCACAAATAGGGTGGGTGGTAACATCGAGAGAGCCGAACACATTGAGACACTAATGCATTTGGTGCATGGATGAGACCAAAACTTCTACATCTTTTATTTTATGGCTAATCAACATTTAGGAGGATAAGTTTACTGTGTTATGGTGCTTTTTGTAACAGTTGCCTCATTACATGTATCAGGAGCTACGTGAACTAGTTACAGTAAAAAGTGTGCAACGGAATTCTACTCATGTTCCTGAGAGACACAAACGTCTAGTGGCTACACTAAAAACACCACTATGCATTAATTCTAGTGTGGGCATACATTAATTGAGAATTAATGAATCCCCAGCTGATCTGCTTGGACCAATCAGATACAACCCTTTTTCTTTCCCATATTACAAATGTGTTTATTTATTGAAATGTTGCACCAGGAAGACATACTGAGCAGTTTGCTAGTTTCCAGACGTGTCCTAGGGGATAGGGGAGTGAATGGTTGCAGAGGATGGATGGTACAGTAAGCAAAAGTGCTGCACATAACAAACATAACAAATATAGGGTACAGTTTACAACAGAACAGGTAATGTGTAGAGACAAGCAGGGGTTACAATGAGGTACTGACTAGAGACATAAAACTGACGATTACAGTTGTACACTAAGTGCTGATGGATAAGTGCAGACAGGTCATACCAGCTCATCTTGGCCGGCAGTGCAGCTAGGGGTGGAGGAGTCTGCGTTGGGGTGGTGGAGTCTGCGTTGGGTCATTGAGGTCATCATGGAGAAGGCAGGAGAATTAGGGGCCGTTGCAAGAGGGGGAGGTGAAAGAGTGCAGGAGAGGGGATAGGGAGTGAAATGAGGGAGCATTATGAATGTTGATAGGGAGAGAGTTCCATAGCTTAGGAAAGTGGTGGGAGAAGGATGTCTGACCAGCCGATGAGGATCTGTAGGGAACAGCAAGGGTACGAGTGTCGCTACTCCTGAGGGAACGGGTGGTGGAGGAGGGGGGGAGAGGAGAGAGAGAGAGAGGACAGAAGGTAGGAGGGGGGCACTCTGAATCAGAACTTGATAAATGCATCCAAGATTAACATCCTCTCTTCAATATAAACTATACATGCAAATGTTAATCCACATGAATTGCCTCAGACAAATAAAATGTTAGTAGTTATAGAAGGAAGCAGAAATGTTTTTTTCGGTGCTATACTTGCATGAGGCTAGGATTTCTCATGGATGAAAATAGTGATAAATGCAATTTCCAAAGCCCCATGTGGCTGAGAGATTTGCCAGCTCTAGCCTAGTGCACAGTATATTGTAATGATATACTGTACTGTACCACTTATCTGTCCCACACTACAAGCGACTTCCACTCAGTACACCTCTGTCCCACAGAGAAAAGGGGCTGCTGACAACATGGGACCCAAGGCTTTAAATATGAAATGCACATTAAAGTAGGATGCTTAGTTAACAACAAACTTTATAGTACATTATAATAAAGCATTCATTTTCAACTGTCTTTTAGGCATGTGTTTTGCACTGTTTCTCTTTGTCCCACATTTTTGAGGGTCAGTATCTGACACTGGTGTGCCAAAGAGTGAGGCAGTATGGGCTGGTGGGTCAAGGGGGCTTAGAAGCCACAACATACACAGCAGATAACATCTAACATAGTTCATAAAAAGTTAGAATTCAAGTAGGGTCAAGTTGGGTCTGCAGCAGAACTGAAGGAGGGAGAAAATTGAGATGAATGGCTGGGCCAAGTGGCCCTTATCTGCTGACAGATTCTATGTTTCTGTGTTTCTAGAAAGGACCCTAGGTCTATCATGTCAGCCTTCTGCTTCAAATGTATATACAGTATGAATACATATAGCTTGCTGTACTAACAGGTACTGCATTACTGTTAATATATTAGCAATATAAGTCAGACAAGCACATACAAGAGAACAGTAAGAGGGAGAAAGCACGAAGAGTGTACCAAATAAGAGTTCCCATTTTCTGTTACTTTACATTACTGAAATACCTTTAGGTAGTAAAACAGATAACAAACGGTGCTTCTCCAGACTTAGAAGGCCACAGTGCGTGTGTGTTTGGGGGGGCAGATCTGGCATCCTTCACAGCGTAGTTGCAAAAGTTTTCTCAGCACTGTGAACCTGACAGTTCAAGCTGTGAAATTAAAGTAATTGCTGCCGTGGCTGCTGAAACAATGTCCACAGCAGCAAAAACAGACATCAGCCCTTAAACCTAGATGGTACATGCGGATATAAATGACTCCAAGGAGTCTATTTTTGGCCATTTTTGACAGATTTCTGGATGTAAAATAAGTCAAAAATACAGTTATCTGAAGCCCTGCTTACTTTCATTTATGTATTGTAATTGTTTCATTCAACAGGAATTCAAACTACAAATCTAAACACTGATGTAAGCAAACTTTCATTCAAGCAAGTCAAAAATGGTGGTTTACTCATCTGGGAAAGGTGATTGTCAGGGTATACATCTCTGAAGCATTCCAGAATCCTTACATTAGGGTTTATGCTCACCTGATAGGTTGCTGATGCACATGTGACTTCAGAAGTGAAATCCGACCCGCTTTGTCCTGTGGTCTGAGGAGGCTATCCCAGTTTCAATGTCTTCCAAAGCTGTTTTCTAGAATAAATACTGGTCAGCTTATAAGCTTGTGGCAACATGCCAAACTGTGGGCCAGTAGCGTGATTTGCTGATCGTGACTGTTTATTTCCTATTAGTACTCCCTAGGCACATCCGGCCTGTATGGCCTGCCAGGGCATGTCGTCACTTCTTGTTTGAACACGAGTGTCTCCAAGGGAGGGCTGTGGAGAGTCTCAGAGAGGTATGCCCCAACAATCACCTTTACTAGGTGAGTAAACTATCATGGGGGAGGGACGGACTTTGAGGCACTCCAGAATCCTTGCATTAGGGTTCTAGAAAGCAGTACCTGTGGCTTTAGGGTGGGGGAGATGGATCATGTTCTGATTGAATAAATGTGGCAGCTTGGCACACAGAGCAGCCAAAATTAGTTTTCACATTGTGAGCAACACCTGGTCTGTAATGTCCAGTGAAGGTCTGAATGGCTGTCTATGTGGTGGCTGTGCAGACTTACTCTGTCATAGCCAAGTTTCTTTTAGCCCATTACATGGCAATTGCACTGGTCAAATGGGCTTTAAAGTCTGCTGGAGGCTATTTGCCACTGGCTTTGTACGCTTCTTGAACAGTTGTCTTGAGCAAATTTACTACAGCTGAGTGGGAAGCAGGTTGGGTCTTTCCTGTGTCCTTGAACAATGGCAAATAGTCAGTCTTGCAAAAGTCTCTAATTCTGTTTACATATGTAGCAATGACTCTCCTCATTCCCAGGGTGTGTAGCTTGGGATCAGTTGTATCCACTGAAATCAGCATTTGAGATGGTAATTCGACTGTCTGTCTTAAGTGAAAGTCTGAGGTAATCTTGGCTAGGAAGGAGGGGATTGTCCTCAGAGTGACCTTGTCTTCATGAAATATGAGGTAGGTTCTCTACAGACAGGGCTTGCAGCTCCCTCGTTCTTCTGGTTAAGAAGACTGTGATGAAGAATACTGTTTTGAGGCTCATCCATTTAAAATCATCTGTAGTTAGGGATTCAAATGGTATGACAGTCATAGCTTTGAGGTTTAAGTTGACGTCCCATGGTACAGTAATTTATTTAGCCTTGGGCCTGGTATTTGAGGCTGCTTTTAGAATGCGCAGTATGTCTGGGTGAGACCCTGGGGATGTGTTATCTATCTGAACTGTCACTGCCCCAACTGCTGCCAACTTCACTTTAATAAAGATTGGGACAATCTATTGTCTAGTCCTTTCTCCATGACCAGAAGGATGTATAGAAACATAGACTTTGACGGCAGATAAGGACTGCTTGGCCCAACTACTCTGCCCATTTCCCTACCTACAGAATAAGCTGCAGATCCTAGTTAACCAATAGCCTACTTCCTCCTACGCCCCACTAGAATTGCCTTATGTCTGTCCCATACATTCTTGAATTCCTTCACTGTTTTTGACTCCACAACCTCCTCAGGAAGGCCATTCCATGCAACCACAACCCTCTCCATGAAAAAATACTTCCTCATATTGCCTCTGAGCCGTCCCCCCTCTATCTTCAAATTGTGCCACCTTGTTCTTGCACATCTCTTTTTCTGAAATATGCTACCCTCTTGGACTTTGTTGATTCCCTTGAGGTACTTGAAAGTTTCTATCACGTCCCCCCTCTCCCTCCTTTCCTCAAGGGTATACATATTAAGCTCCTTTAGCCTCTCTTCATATGCCTTCTGGTGCAGACCCTGCACCATTTTAGTTGCCCTCCTCTGGACAGTCTCTATCCTGTCTATGTCCTTGTGGAGATGGGGTCTCCAGAACTGGACACAGTACTCCAGATGGGGTCTCACCAACTGTCTGTACAGAGGGATAACAACTTCCTGTTTTCTACTGGTAATGCCTCTCCTTATGCATCCCAGTACCCCCCAGCCCTCCTTACTGCCTTCTTACATTGCTTGCCCACCTTTAGGTCATCTGATATGAATACCCCCAGGTCCCTTTCCATTTTTGTTGTTGTTAGTACTGTATCTCACCCCCTGCTATTGTGTACTCTTCCCCTGGGTTTTTGTTTCCCAGGTACATTACTTTGCACTTCTTTGCATTGAATCTAAGCTGCCATACATTTGACCATTCCTCCAACCTTGCCAAGTCCCTTCTCATCCTTTCCACCCCACCCTGTATATCAACCCTGTTGCAGATCTTTGTGTCATCTGCAAAGAGGCATTCTCTTCCTTCCAGTCCCTCTGCAATGTCACTTATAAAGACATTAAAGAGGTCCCAGTACTGAACCCTGCGGTCCCCTGCTAGTAACCCACCTTTCATCAGAGTGGATTTTGTTTACTATAACCCTCTGTGTCCTGTTGTCCAGCCACTTTTTTACCCAGGCTACCACCTTGAGACCCACTCCAAGGCTGGCTAACTTGTATATTAATGAAGTCAAGATGTTCTGTGAAGCAGTGTTGGAATTATACTTCCAGAACTACTGGGGCCCTACAATTTGTGAATCAGAGACCACCTGCAGCTGTTTTAAATTGGTGTGCAATGCATGCCAGTGGGTCAGATGGAAGGCACACTGCACTAAACAGTACTCATTAGTTTGTGTAGCCCATTTTTCCTTAGCAAAAATAAGCATGCAATGCAAAGCCTTGTGTTACGAGATTTTTAATGCATTTTCTAAAAAGTATTTATTTGAGCACAGCGTGTAATTTATTTGTAAACTACCGGTAACTGGGAGAGACACACTGAGCCAAAACTCATTTCTAGGTGCAATCCAGGAGAGGGAAACAAAGGGGTACAAAGTTAAAAATAAAAAAATGCACACTTAGTTATTTAAGGGTAGGGAAGTAGGGGAGAACATAGGGTGTAGGGTGGCCCCACCCTGTTAGGTAGGAACCTCCCTGCACCCCCCACACCGCCCATGCAAGTGACTGGCTCAGCCCTCTGCTCACAACCACAGCCAGCCGCCGACTGAACAGTCCAGTTACAGAACTAAACAGAATGCGTGCTCATTGGTTGAGTATGTATTCTGTTCAGTTCCGTAAATGGACTGTTCTGTCGGCAGCTGGCCATGCTGGTGAGTGGAGGACTGAGCCAGTCGCCGGCACAGGTTGTGCCGGGGGGGGGGTTGCAGGGAGGGTTCCTGCCTATCAGGGTGGAAGGGGTGGGAAGGCGACTACACTATGGAAACATTTGCAAACCTGCATTATGGATGCACTGGGATCAGTGAGGGGTTAGGGATGCATATTTTACTGCACGGGACAGGGTGGAGGTTTTGCACCCTGGGATCAGAGTACAGGGGTTGGGGGTGCATCACTATGGTACTTTAGGGATGAGGGTATTCACAATGCACTTGGGGAACAGGACAGGGTGGGGGTGCACTACACTGTGGGGATGGGGATGTGGCCAGTTTTGTGTGCTGGAATATGGTTCAGGCAGGAGGGGGTAGCCTACACTATGGAATGGGGGACTCCTTTGTCTTTATTGTACCAGGCACAGGGCGGGGGGATAACTGCACTACGGAACTGGGGAGATCTTACTTCTTTATTGTGCCAGGTACTGGGTGGGAGGGTACTGTACACTATGAGATAGGGGCTCTTTCTACCCATATATGGGCATCGGAGAACAGGGTGGGGGGGTCACTGGGCTGCAGGGGGATGGCAGGCTCCTGTGCTGCTCTGTGCATTTCCGCAGCCTGCCTGTGGGTGGCCAGAAGTTAGGCAGGCTTTTTCCATGCCTAACTTTGCGCCGCTCATCTCCTGCACTTGGGCAGCCCATCTCTTCTGAATATCCCATTGTGCTGGGTATTCATGGGCATGCCCCCTCAACTTGGGCTGCATACAGTAACTGTGGGTCTTGACCCATCTTGATTTGGGTGGCTCATTGCCCTCCTTTGAATATGGGAGTTTGGAACAACTTCCGAGATGAGCAGCTCATCTCTGTTTGTGCCAGAGATCTGCCGCTCATCTCTTTTGAAAATGTGGGCCCAGGTGTTCACTTCTAAGAAATAGACAAATCATTATTTTATGTACTGTATTTTGATGTGTTAGTAATTACTTTCTACTTTTGTAACAAAATATGTGTTAGCACAGTGAAACAAGTGTGATGCTTGGCCAGCTGGTTATGATTGTTCTGTGATATTTGTAATATAGAATGTGGTATGTGAGTGTCTCACATGAGACATGCTGTGCTATGGCTGCCCCCCCCTCGGTCAGTGAAGTGACAAGTGACCTGAAACCAGGAGGTAATTAAAAGACTAGAGAGACTTAATTAAGGGTCTCCTGTTTTTCTTTCTTAATTAGAACTGACCCAGCTGTCAGGATATAGGGCTCGTAAACTTTTATGATGTCTTAGAGGAAAAACATGTCATATCACCATGATGTGAAAAGTTGTAAAATCTTTGACCTGCTTTGGGAACAGGAAACCACACAAGATCAAAGAAAAGGCTTGATTAAAGACTGTCATAATCTGGGAAATCATTTTTTGCTGAAGTCGCAGTATTTAAAACTTCTCCTGACAGGAAGATCATTGTTTGTATATTTTTTATATTCTAAAAGGAGGAGATAGATGACTCATCGAAAGGGGTGTGAGAGAGACACCGTTTAAACTAGGACTTGTGTCTGATCTTAGTGACATATCTTTTTGGACTCTTAAGAAACAAGATCTCTAATTTAGGCACTTAGAGGTAATACATCAGATAGAAAAGATCTAAATGTACTTTGGTAGGAGTTTGTCTGTAGTTTTCCTTGTTTTTCTTTATGTGATTGCATGCTTTGTGATATAGTGTTCTGTGTTTACATTTTACCTATTTTTATCCATTTTAGTAAAAATATTATTTTGAAAGACTGCCTGGGTGTGTCTTTGAAGTTCTTTTTGCATGTGACATATAGAGGGCTAAGACTGATAAAAACTGTTCATTAGCTTGATGGTGTTACTAAACTGGGAAAAGGTAAGAATATACCTAAGGTCTTTTATAGAGTTTTAAGGGTTCATTTTGGATACCTGGTTAGGTGCCCTTAGGCGAAAGATATCTGGCATCCCCGAAGAGCAGATTATCTGAGCCTGTACATTTGGGTATGCTAGCATAAGGTTCACAGTTTGAATCCCCCCAGAACTTGAGACCAAAGGTGATTCAGATGCACAAGCAGACAGGAGTGTTACCCGGTCTGTTACCTGTTCACATTACTGCACTCAGAGGTTGGCACTGTGGGAGCAGAGGGCCTGATCTGCTGAGTGCGTTTGTGATAACAAGTAGGTTTTTGTCTTTACTTTTCACACTGTTAGTAAAAAGGAATTCAGTAGAATTCTGATACTGTTATGTCAGAAACTGCCAGCTAGTTAGGAGCACAATGTATTTCAACAGGAAACTAAACATATTTTTCTATCTTTTTCAAAATAAATAGAGACTTCTTTCAGTGGCAAACTTTGCCCTTTATTAGCAAACTGAATGGGCAGGATTCACAAAAAAGATGCACCGAGCAGAGACAGAGTGATTCATAGAGGCATGTGCAATGGGATGTGCCGAACACAGCCCTACTGTGAATCGCTCAGAAACAGTACAGCACCGCTGGAGATGCGCCAACGCATCCTGGATCTGCTAAGCCACACGGGGAGCAACTCAGAGCCAGACCAGCAAGCCAGCAGGGCAACAGGGAGCAACCAGGAAGCTGGAACAATGAAACCACACAGGCACAGGTGCTGAGGTCAACAATTTTATAAAAGTATAAAAGTGGAAAAAAGAAACTGTACAACATCAAGCCAACACAAAGCAGAACAACAAACAACAACAATAAAAAAGGGTCAGGGTGGGAATGTCAGGGATCAGAATGCAAGGCAGGATTGGGACAGGAACAGGGGGCTATATACAAAAGGTGGCCCATACAAAAGGCAGGGGGCCACTACTGTGGCCGTGCACCCCTGCGCAACACCTCCACACGGCCACAGACAGACAGGAGCTGCAGGATGCCCTGCAGGGTAGCTGTCAGGTGGTGCACCGTCCTGTACAGTGGCCTAAGTGCAATTCAGATGGCCCCATGGATTCTCCGATCCAGGTCACGGTCACATCCACCCCCGACCACATCATGGCAGTCCTGGAGACCTACAGCAATGACAGAGGAAACACACACTGAGGGCCACACAGTAGACAACACCCCCACCTAGCAGTAACTCAAAGCAACAGTTACTGCAGCAACAGCAGAATGCATTGCTTACCTGCCCCCTCAAGGGCACCATGCCTGGCACCTGCGATACCCCTCCTCTACACCTCAGTGGCCTCTGCAGCCCACCGCCTGGCCTCTGGCCCTACAAAACACAACAGACAGAGAGCACAATGAGTCAACATAGCAGTGCCAGAAACACACCACAACACCTGTGTGCACAGGCGGTGTAGGGCCTGCCAGACACCGCCACAGTGTTGGCTGCACAACCACAGTGCCCACCCCCAGACGCCATCCAGTGTGCATGCACCATACAGTGGTATCCAGCCATGCAATCCCCAGTGGTCTGCACGCATACACAGTATTGCCTAGTGCCCCTCCAAGTGGCACACATGGTATGGCAGCACTGGGCATGTGCAGCCACAGCCATGTGTGCAGGATGACAGTGACCCATGCGGGTGCCCCATAAGGGCAGAGACACACACACCCAGTACGTGCCACAAAAGCAGCCAGATGAGTAACACCTACCTGGCCGTGGCAGTACATTTCTGCATGCATGATGACGCAGCAGCTGCAGTCTTTCTGGGTCCCACCTCTGGAGGTCACTGTAGCAAGGCCTACACTGCTCCCCTGTGCATGGCATCCCTATACGCTGCACAAGCCAATTAGCAATGGAGGACCACACTTCAGCCCTGGCACATGTAGGTCCTTCTGCCCAAAAAGCTGCCCCTCCACAGTCATCACCAGTGCCACCAGGTGCAGCAGCTCCACCTGGGACCAGTTCATGGCTGTAGGTGTCAGTCTCCCAACCCTAGGCATTCTTAAACAGTTGTACACTGTACAATGGGGCAATGCGGTAATGCGCTATGTAGGCTGCGATATGCGCCATGTGAGATAGTGTGAGGCACGTGCACCACACCGCGCACAGTGCGTGAAGTGCAATAAGTCCAATGCAACACGGCTGCGCATGCGCAATGATGACAGCAAATGCGTGGTGAGGTCACGTCCAGGTCACGCATGCGTTATGCACATGCAGCCCCCATGTTATGCACAGCATGCGCTATGCACAACTATTGCACACATCACGTGATCTACGGCCAATAGTAACAACCATTGCTGCATGTATCGCGCATATTGGGTGGATGCATCATTGAACATGTTGACAGTGCATGCGTGACATATGCACCATGTAGACTGCCCCCGATTCAGGGACATGCGCCCAATGGTATGTGCATGTGCTAGAGATGCACCATAACATGATGGGCACAAATTAAGAGATGCTTCTTGTAAAGTGAGATAAGCTGGGGGCAATTTTGCAATTCACAGACAATGTGCCCATAACAGCCTCATCGCACATGCATGGGTATCTCAGCTGATTAGAATCTCATTACCAGAGGCCTAGGCTTCATTTGCATGCCCTGAGCCATAAATGCTCCCAATTCAGCAGGCTGAGTCTAGGTGACTGAGAGAAGACAGAGCCTTGAAGGTGAGCACACAGCTATTTTTACAAGGTCTACAGCACTTACTGGGGGGATTTACCATGTGAATGGGTGTCACTGGCCATGTGTGGTGGATGCAGCATTGTGCTACAGGACTCTCTGAGGCACATTGACAGTGTTGCTCTGCCAGACACTGCAGTCAGCTGCACCATGGCCTGTAGCCACTTATCCTGTGCCTGACCCCCTCACAGCCACACAGGCGTACCAAGGGCGGTACCCGGGACAAACGGGGGTACCAAGGCGGGTGCACGCACACCACTGACATAGTTGTGCATGTCCATGGCAGACTGCACTGCTTGCCCCCTGGGGCAGCAGCAATGTTGCCCCAGCCATGGACTGGTGGCTGTACATGGCAAGTGCACTGTCCCCAATGGACCAAGTCCCATGTGGCACCGCCCCCTATGCCAGGCCACGCACTTGCAGGCCCCCACCCAACACACCAGCTACTGGATTCCAGGTAGCGGAAAACACACAGAGCCAGGCGGTCACAGGAACATGTGTATCCTATAGGCATGAGTCCATGACTAATGGCTGGATGCTTCCCCCCACAGAAGCCAAGATGTCAGAAGGCACAAATACCGCCACCAGGCAGAATCCCAACTTCACAAAGAACGAAGAGAGGGCACTGATCGAGGTGTGCAACCTGCACCTGGATGTCCTCACCAGCAGGGGGTGCAGCTGGACTGCACGGGTAGATGGATGGGAGGAGGTGGCCCAGCAGGTCAATGCTGTTGCCCCCTTCAACTGCACAGTGCAGGAGTGCACTGTGCAGTGCAGGAGTGCAAGAAGCATCAGAATGATGGGTGCAGGAGGGTCAAGGAGAAAGTGGCCAGCATACAAGCATCCCTGTGGCAGACTGGTGGTGGCACGAGCACAGAGGTCCGGCTCAGCCCGAATGAGGCTGTACTGGTCACCAGCATCACCAGGACCGCTGTGCAGGGTGTCCCAGGTGGTGGGTTCCAGACTGGTGGCAGCCCGTCACAACATTGTGAGTAGCTGTGTGCCCTTGGCATGCCTGGGCCCATGTGTGCCATGGCTGTCATGCCTGCCCCTGTGTACCAAGGCACTGTACCTTGTGGATGGTTGCCCCTGACCAGAAGCAACATGCCTAGCGGTACCGCAGCAACCACGCCACCGCACTGGGGGGCACCTGTCTGCTGCGCAGCCATGTGGCACGTGCCACCTACACCATGCAGTGTACACTGTGGGACAGTGACGGGTGCACCAATACCATGGCCTGTGTAGCATTGGTATGTCATGGCCCAGCTGTGGACAAGCTTGTGCAGCCCTGGTGCCATGTGGACGGCCATGTACTAGTGTGCAACACTGATGTGAAATATGTGTACTGTGCATTAACCATGTTCTCCCTTCTTCTTTCCACAGCACCACCATGCCTCTCGGGTGCAGCCATGGCCATGGTTGCACATGACGCCCTTGCGAGCGATGATGCGGGTCCGTCGCACAGAGCCATGACAACACTGTGGATGACTCCATTCCTGGACCATCCACTGCATGTGGCACAGCGGTTACGGCCCCAGCACAGGTGTGGGCCCCCCGGGCACCTCAGCCACTGCTGACAAGACTGCCAGTGGGGACATCTCATGGCTGGGGTGCCTGTCTGGGTCATCTGACAATGACCCCGTTGACACGGTGGACATTGCAGATGCCCTCTTTGTATTTTTCAGTGGCGTACGGGGGGGCCTAGGTACCACCACGGTCATCACTGCCACCACCTCCAGCACAGACATGGCTGATGGGGGTATACACAGCATGCGGGTGCCTGTGCACATGGCCCCAGTTGACACTGACATCCCCACTGTGCGTGGTGCAGATGCAGATGCGACACAGCTGCCCACTGTTGTGGGTGCTGTGCCCCCTGCACCAGTGCCATGTGCAGTGTTGGCGGCGATGTCAGTGGCATCCAGGCAGGGTGCCACAGTGCACGTGCCTGCTCCATTGGCCCAGGAACAAACCAGCCATGGGCAGTCAGTGGCAGTGCATGGCCATGGCCCGCCCATGTTGCAGCCCACCAGAGTGCAACCACCACCCGTGGATGTACCGGGACAGGCTGTTCCATTCCCTGCTCATTGGCGATGCCACCGTGAAGCATCACCCACCGATGACATGGAGACCTACCTCGCCCTCCTGTGGGCAACAGTGGAAGGGCAGGAGGCCCTCCGTGCAGAGTTCCATAGCCACAAGACTGTGATGGTCCAGGAGCACAAGTCTGTGGCTGCATGATGTGGACAGATGTTGGCAGAGGCACGCCTCATGCAGGTGGGCATGACTGCAGTACTGGAGTGGATCGCTGCTGCTGTGAAGGTGACGGTTGGCTCCATGTCATGCTGTGGACATCGGGCATCCAGTCGGACGCCCAGGAGTACATCCTGCACACCTCGGCAGTGGTGCCAGGTGGACCCCCTGCTGCTGACACCATCGCCGCTGGCCTCCACACCCAGAGTCCATGGCTTGGATGTTGGCCATGGGTCAGCTACACCACTGAGCACCCATTCATGGTCTTGGTGCAGCACCCCCGATGGGCCGATGGCTGCTCTCTCTGTGGCTGGTGGTGGCACACCCGCCACCACCTG
The DNA here is from genome assembly GCA_016271365.2 of Neoceratodus forsteri. NCBI lineage: Eukaryota > Metazoa > Chordata > Ceratodontiformes > Ceratodontidae > Neoceratodus > Neoceratodus forsteri. The sequence goes on from JADMNL010000023.1 coordinate 543,676,065, forward strand.
TTGTAGCACAGGCTGCCCCCGTGTCCATGGCGGCCGGGGTGATACCTCTGTCCCCAGTCCTGTGGTGGAGGCATGTCACACCCGTGTGTACAGGATGCCCTGCTGGTGGTGCCTGGGCCTGTATGTGTGGCAGGCACCTGCCCCACTGCAGCCCTGGCACCACTCTGTGCTACCTGTGCAGTTCCACCTGTATGTCTGTGTGTGCTAATGTTGTGCCATATGTCATGGGCATGATGAGTGTGTTCTACTGTTTGCTGTGCCATGCGCAGGCTGCAGTGCACACTGACCTATAACATCTGTGCCATGGACTGGGTGGTACAGGGTTGTTGCATGCCTGGGTGTGTGTGTGTGTGTCCGTGTCTGTGTGTCTCTCACTCTGTGTGTGCCTGTGTGCCCACTGTGTAGTGTCCACTATCCACTGTGCCCATGACATTCCATGTCCACACCTTGGTGCACACCCTGCATACATACCTGCATACTCACCTGCGATTCCCAAAGTTTTCCTCCACCACATGCCTGTGATGTTCCCTCACCTGAGCCACCAGTCTCGGGTCCCTCCAGCCCTGCATGGTATCACTGCCCTGGCCCTGTGGCAGTGCTCCATCCCCCCTCCCCCCTCCTCCCCAGAACTGTGGCCCTCACCGGCCTCAACAGGTATTCCAAAGTCTAGGGCCATGTTGTGTAGCATACAACAGGCCAGTAATATGCCACAGGCCTTCTCAAGGCTATACTGTAGGGCACCACCTGACCGACACAGACACCGGAAGCGCATCTTCAGCATGCCAAAGACACACTCTATGATGGCATGTGTCGCGATGTGCACCACACTGTACCGCTCCTCTGCCTCTGTTCTGGGTTGTGGGAAGGGTGTGAGGAGCCAGAGCCTGAGCTGATATGCTGCATCTCCTGTGGGTGAAGATATGTGTCTGTTAGTACATTGGTTACCACTGTGGCATGCACCCTGTCCTCACCCCTGGCCTGGGTGGTGTGTGCACCTGTTCAGCTCTACCACCCATGCGTTCCCTTTTCAGGTAGTCCTGCATCCCTACACCTGCTGCACCTGCATGCCCCCGTGTGTTGTGTGGGGCACAGTGACCATGTACCATCCTGTGTCTGCCTGTGTACCTTTGAACACCTCTGCTGTCCCAGGGCTCATGCACCTGCATTGCATTGTGCAGGTTGCCCACAGCCCACCCCATGTGTCCTGCCCTTGATGCTGTCTTGTGCTGTTGGGTCTACGTCACACGTACCTACTAGATGGCCACTTGGTATGTCTCCTGTCTTGATCCTCCTGCAGAGTGCCGACTGATGCCATATGAAAGCATCATGTGTGCTCCCAGGGTGTGTGGCACAGACATGGCTGATGCACCCTGTGGCTCCCAGGGTGTGTGGCACAGACATTGCTGATGCACCCTGTGGCTCCCAGGGTGTGTGGTGCTGACATTGCTGATGCACCCTGTGGCTCCCAGGGTGTGTGGCACAGACATTGCTGATGCACCCTGTGGCTCCCAGGGTGTGTGGTGCTGACATTGCTGATGCACCCTGTGGCTCCCAGGGTGTGTGGTGCTGACATTGCTGATGCACCCTGTGGCTCCTAGGGTGTGTGGCACAGACATTGCTGATACACCCTGTGGCTCCCAGGGTGTGTGGTGCTGATGGTTGCTGATGCACCCTGTGGCTCCCAGGGTGTGTGGCACAGACATTGCTGATGCACCCTGTGGCTCCCAGGGTGTGTGGTGCTGACATTGCTGATGCGCCCTGTGGCTCCCAGGGTGTGTGGCGCTGACATTGCTGATGCACCCTGTGGCTCCCAGGGTGTGTGGTGCTGACATTGCTGATGCACCCTGTGGCTCCCAAGGTGTGTGGCACAGACATTGCTGATGCACCCTGTGGCTCCAAAGGTGTGTGGTGCTGACATTGCTGATGCACCCTGTGGCTCCCAGGGTGTGTGGTGCTGACATTGCTGATGCACCCTGTGGCTCCCAGGGTGTGTGGTGCTGACATTGCTGAAGCACCCTGTGGCTCCCAAGGTGTGTGGCACAGACATTGCTGATGCACCCTGTGGCTCCCAGGGTGTGTGGTGCTGACATTGCTGATGCACCCTGTGGCATCACACACCACCTGGCAGTTCACTGACTGGTAGCACTTCTGGTTTATGTAGGCGATGGCGTCGTCACCAGGTGGTGCGTGGATTGCCACATGGGTGCAGTCAATGGCCCCTATGACACCTGGCATGCATGCCACCCTGTAGAACCCCTGCGTGGCTTCTGTCCGCTCCGCCTGCGTGCTGGGGAAATGGATGTATTCCGAAGCATGCGGTAGCAGTGCTGTGATGAACTGCGTAAGAAGACGGGATATTGAGGCCTGTGATATGCCAGTGGTGTCCCCAGTAGGCCTCTAGATGGTTCCCGTGGTGAGCAGGCACATGACTGTTGTCACCTTGGTCTCCACCGAGATGGCATGACCTTGTGCAGTGGGTTCCTGCATCACATCATGGCACAGCTCACATAGGTGCCTCAGCATGGCCCTGCTCAGGCAGTATCGGCCTACTGTCTCCACATCTGTGAGCTGCTCAAATGACAGCCTGGCACGATACCGCCGAGGGGCTGGCCGCCTACGGTGCCTACCACCATCCTGTCTCCTCCTCTTCATTAGTACATCAACGATGGCTACTGCTGCTGGGCCCATCCTGTTGGTGCTGTGTTGCTTGGCTCTCAGTCTCTGTGGCTCTCTGGCTCAGTGGCTCACTGTCTCTCAGTATCTCTGTATCTCTCTCTGTCTCTCACACTCTTCCCCCGTCTCTGGCAGTGTACTGCTGTTGCTGTTCTGTCAACGACCGGCAGGTGGATTGGACTTAAGTCTACTTCTTTTATACTTATCTTTCTATGGTGCATCTTGCCTTTGTGCTGGAGATGCCCCATAGTTGTGCCGTGGTTTTGCACTGTGAATCGCATTGTGCTGTGTATGCATGGGTACACCCTCTGTATTTGCACTGCATATCATTATGTTGCACCTATGACGCATCTCATTTGGTACAGGGCATCTCAGTTGTGCTAGCGCATTCACCCTATTTGTGAATCATCCTACGGCGCATCTTTGCATTGCGCCAGCACATCTTTTTTGTGAATCCTGCACCATGACTGTAGCAAAGGACCCCAAACCTTCTTTCTTTATGGTATGCATCCTTACTAAGGCACATGCTATCAGATAATTTACTGCAGGAACATTCCATTCTGTGACATTTGACCCATTCCTTCCTATGGATTTCAGGGATGCTTCCTTATCTTTTTAGTTGTATATTTAACTAATTGCTCCTCTAATCTAGCACACTGATGTGTAAAAGTTTTTTCTGTCTAATATTGCTCTAGGTTCTTAAAAGGCAGCTCTTGTAACAGATAAAATGAGACAGATAGCAATGAAATAAGAGTCCAGATGTAGTGCAGGTAGGCTGAAAGGAAATGAAGCAGAAGACAGCCAGAAACAGACCACAGCTTTAAATGTGATAACCTGGACCGAAGCACTAACATATGTCCACTCTGAAGCACCCAAGGGGAAGAACACAGTCATCATTCCCTGTCGGTCCCCCCCCCCCTTGTAATCCCAAAATTCCCGCAGGGCTCTGCCCAGGCAGCCATAAAAAGAAAATACCATGTGTCAATAAATACAGTACAATAAGAAGCAAGAAGTTAAATAAATTTTCAAATGTACAAAGGGAATACACGCAGGGCTGCAGCTATGAATTTCAGGGCCCAGGACAAGTCAATCAAAATGGGCCCCTGTTTCCCAAACCAGCTAATGCCAAGGGTAATGCCAGCTCCTCAGGTGGGCCCCTCCTGAGCTCAGGGCCCCGGACAACTTCCCCACTCCCCCCCCATTACTGCAGAGAAGGAACAATACTGTAAACTGGTGAGGGTGGACGTGGTGATGAGTATACAGTGCAAATGCAGGGCAAGGGAGAGCCATGGCCGGAGGGGTGGTGGTCAGCAACTTTTGATATGATAAATTATATGAAGATAAAACAAAGAAAATGTAGTTACAAACTGAGTAAAATGTACTATACAGCGGCACAGCACTAGAGGATATAAATCATACAGCTGAGCTTCATCATGTAAAATGCAGCTGCCGGCCATGTTTACTGCTTCTGGAATATATAATCCTTCCTATGAACATGTTGCATTCTTGACAATGAATTCTTGCCTGCTGCACTTGATTTGCATAAACACCTGTAACCTAATCAAAAATCTGCACACAGTTATATACAAGTTCTGTATGTACTGTACGTAAAAGCTATGGATTTTGATGAGCACCATTTTTCAAAAACTGACCAGCGTCTTTAATGTCAGAGTGGTAGCCTCCCTTCTGGACATAGTCATGGTGTCCATGACAGATGGATAGTATCCAGCTTTTAGCTGTCTCTCCCTTTCAGGAGCCAAGCTGTCAGTTTGAGGTTCTGAGGGTTGTGGTGACAGACTGGACCTTGCTGTAAAATAGTGTGCCTAAATAGAATCCTCCATGGGTGGTCCAGGGCCACGGCCACCACTGTTGCACACAATGACCTTCTGGGCCAGTAAGGGGTTATCAGATTTACCCTTGCTCTGGAATGATGACTCTTCCTTAGGACTTGTGGGAGCACAAGAAGGGGTGGAAATATGTAAGCCAGGTCAAAGTACCATACTGATGTCAGGGCATCCACTCCCATGGATCAGCTGTCTTTGAACCTCGAATAGAACCTGAGACATTAAGTGTTCTTGCAGGTTGCCATCAGGTCCGCTTGTTCTGGGACCTGGTGTCTGTCGATGCTGTGAAAGACTTGTGGGTGAAGTCTTCACTTACCTGGATGGATCTGCTGTTGGCTCAACCAGTTCATCATCGTATCCAGCTTGCCTGCTAGATGAATTGATGGTATACTGGTTAAGCAGATCTGTGCCTATATAAGGACATTTGCAGCTTCTTTTGTCATTGCTCTGCTCTTTATTCTGCCTTGTTTTACAATGCACGCCACCATTACTCTGTTGTCTGATCCGATTAGGATGTTCTTTGTTCTTGTTTTTCACTATGCAGCTGAAGTGCAGTAGGGCTATAAATACTGCCCTCATCTCTAGAATGTTGATCGGTAGCTCTGATTTCATCTGTTACCATTTCCCCTTGATGGATACGTGTCTGTTGGCTGCCCCCTTAGCCTGTTAGACTTTTGTCTGTGTCAATTATCATGTCATATTGGATGTCCAAGGCCATTACTTTGGACAGATTGTCCCTGTTTTTCCACCACTGCAGCAAGGCAATTACTATCTGTATCATCATTATAGTTGCTGCCAAGTCGTGGTCTAGTAGGGCTCCTTGTTGGATGGCCAGAAGGAGCAGCTGTCTCATGTTTTACCTGAGCCACAATTCCAGGTCTATACATGATGTCATTAGTCCCAGTACTCGGGACACTTTTCTCAGAGTGAGCCATCTGCTTCTCTGCAGACTGGAGACTTGTAATATTATGCTTGCGACAGGAAGCTCCTGCCACTCTTGAGGACTAACCTTTTCTTAAATCTGTTGCAACACTTCTTCTATTTCTTAGCCTAATTTATCCTTTATAATTTCTCGTCCATAGGGTTGGCCACATATGGGCACCCCCTTGCCTTTCTTGACAATGCTATAATGTCCTCTTTAATTTTCCTTTTACCCTCTCATGTCCTCATCCAGGGAGGTTATTGTTGTGACCTCCATGCTGATATAAAACTGGCTGTGTTTATCATTGTTGGATTTAGTATGTAATAGCACTATGTCATAAAATACCTTGAAGTATATACCTTATGTTTATGAAACCTGTAAATGTTGAAAATACCATGGCACTAGGTGTTTTTGATGATGGTAAAAAGTACTAGGCGACTATTATAGAAATTAAGTTACTTGTGCTATTTAAAATGCATGTAAATTGCAGTAAACTGAACAAGTCTGAAATGCCGTGGTGATTTGCATATATCCCATGATGCTTTGCAGTATTGAAGTATGTATGATGTTGTGTTTCTTTGAAACTTGATTTGTTGCCAATGCCCCTTGGGGTACCCTTTTTTCAGTGATTCTGCATTGAGGTTCTTTGTCTATAGCTTGTTTTGTTTTTTTTTTTCTTTTTGAGCCCCCACTACCCAAGCAAACAAGGCCCACGTAGGTATGAAGAGTTTTCACTAAAAATGTTTAGATCAGAGATCAGTATCAGTAGGTGCTGGCTAAGTGCAGAGAAAGGACATACATGGTCTGTTGCTGCAAACTGATGTACTGAAGAAGGAATATGCCATTGCAGAAGCTTATTTCCTGTATTTTGAATAAACATCACACAGAGACTGTGTGTTGAACCTGAAGTTCGGTGCCTGGCCCATCTGTTATCCCACAACCCCTCCACAGACTTGGTGTCAGAAGTGGGATAACTTGCTGGAAGCATCTGCACTGGCTGAAGAGGGAAATTTTCTGGTGGATATCGCACAGATATCCCAGGTGGACCGATGCACCAGGAGTTGCCAGAGGAGAACCCGGAGAAGAAAGTTCATGGAGTTCTGACCAGAACCATGGCTGACAGATGGAGAGAAGCTGCTGCCTGGACTGAACCTGGGAGCTTGGAGGAAGGCCAAACCTGAAGACAATGAAGAGATGCAGGTTGAGGCGGACTGGAGGTGTGAGAGACAACACCCCGGAGGTGGAGACCCTGATAAGCATGATCCGCTGGATGAGTGGGCAATGGCTGGAGGCAGACCGACTATGCAGAGAGATGGAACATTGGTGCCAGGTGCTCGAGCGATTCCTGCTAGAGAATTTGGATAAAGAGTCGGAGGAGGATTTTTTGTGGGCTCAGTTTGGGGAGGACCCCCTGACTGAGCAGGATATTCCTTTGTTTCCTGTGTTCCCAGGTGCTACCTGTTGAAGGTCGGAGATGCAGGTTTGGAGCTTGAATGTGAGACTCTAGGTAAAACTATGCCTAGTGATACTGAGCTGAGGTTGAAGACTCCAAGCAAGCAAGAAGAAGCTTATAAGGCTAAAGGGATTTTCTCTTGTACTGCTGCAGCTACATCTATTAACAGTATTGACGGGGGTATACTGCAGGCTAAAGTTGCTAATATTGCCAAAATGTTACAATATTTTAACATCAAGGAGGTGGTGCAGGTGTTTTATTTTTTGAGGGAAACCTACCAAGGAGGAGGTGCAGTGGAAAATGGATTGGAACCTGTGTTGGGGTAACACCAAAAGAGTGTCTACCCTCAGATGTCTGTATCTTTAGCAAATGAATGAATCAAGAGACAGAGTGGGTTTATATAGAGAGGTTGCATCTAGGACTGGGCCCCTGCTTAAAACTGGCATGTCTTGTGAGGTTGGAACAGGAAATTACTCACCCCAAGAGAAAGTCTTTCTGTAGTACTAGACTTTACAGTCGTCCAAATTTTCAGTTAAGAAATATGCCAGACTTTCCCTAAAAGGAGATGGGAAGGTACTGTTAGTCTCTGTTGAGAAATGTGTTAATGCCTCAGGGTAAAGAATGATGATGTCCACTATGTTTATGATAGAATGATTATTATTAATAGGAACCATAAGACAGAGCTTCTGAAGATGGATTGGTGGAAGCTCCATCCCTTCCTGGGACAGGAAGGTGGTAAGCAGTCTGCAATAACTGCTTCCCTCTTAAGGTGGGGGATATGTGACAGGAAGCTCCTGCCACTCTTGAGGACTGACCTTTTCTTAAATCTGTTGCAACAATTCTTCTGTTTCTTAGCCTAATCTTTGCTTTACAATTTCTAGTCCATAAGGTTGGCCACCTATGGGCACGACCTTGCCTTTCTTGACTATGCTCTAGTGTCCACTTTAATTTTCCTTTTCCCTCTCAGGTCCTCATCCAGGGAGGTTATTGTTGTGACCTCCGAGTTGAAATAAAACAGGCTGTGTTTATCATTGTTGGATTTAGTATGTAATAGTACTATGTCATAAAATACCTTGATCTATATACCTTATATTTATGAAACCTGTAAAGTTGAAAATACCATGGCACTAGGCGTTTTTGATAATGGTAAAAAGTACTAGGTGACTATTATAGAAATTAAGTTAGCTGTGCTATTTAAAATGCATGCACATTGCTGTAAACTGAACAAGTCTGAAATTTCATGGTGATTTGCATATATCCCATGATGCTTTGCATTATGAAAGTATGTATGATGTTGTATTTCTTTGAAACTTGATTTGTTGCCAGTGCCCTTTGGGGTAACCCTTTTTTCAGTGAGTCTGCATTGAGGTTCTTTGTCTATAGCTTGTTTTGTTTTTTTCTTTTTGAGCCCCCACTACCCAAGCAAACAAGGCACACATAAGTGTAACCCTCTTGTCCCCAGGGGTTACTAGAATCCCAGTTAGAACCAGTGGCAGGCTGGGAAAGACAGCTAGTGAAATGCCAGTTAAATGGGTTTCACATTGTCATTCTCTGGTTTCAGTCTCAGCTGAGATGGAGGATGATGTAATCTTAGAACTATCACAGCAGCATAAGCCACACTAGCTAGCAGCTGAGGGAGATAGCTTTAGAATGTTGAGTGAGAGTGGGGTCAGTGAGTCCTGAGTAGGAGTTCCAGGAGGAGGCTGCAGCTTGCTGTGCAGTTCCTCAAACAGCTCTGACAGAGAGCTACCACTGTGTTTTGGGTAGTTTGTTCTCACCCTAGAAGAAGAACATAGAAGACAGTGATTGAAGTGGTGGAGACCTTGTCAAGTGGGTTTTCCTTTACCCCATCCCAGGAGGGATGGGGGTGATCTTCAGGGTTCAGGGGCAATCCCCTTACCCAGTCTGTCTAGTGAAGCTGTCTGTGACAACTTCAGAAATGTGAGAATTTTTGTGTTAGCCCAGGAGGGGCACCTGCAAACCGTAGGTGAATTTTCTCTGACAAAAGGGACCCTGTCACCTAGACTGTGTCTGTTCTGTTTTTAAAAGTGTCTGCCTGTGTTGGAGTCTAGAGAGAGAGACTGTCCAAGTACAGAACTTTTAGTCATGTAGTATGTTAAGTGTGAAAAAAAATTTAAGATAGCATCTACAAGTTTTCTGTGAGGGTGTTATTAATCAGATGAATGGCCAAGTATAAACTTGGAAGCAAAAGGTGGGAGACCCCCTCCATCTGGATTAACCAATTTACCTCTCCGGGTTTAGTTTGGGCACCAGCTCAATTTTCAGTCAGTGCATTTGGCCAGTGCCTGATGGAAATAGTTACCCAGACGTGGGTCTTGGATTCTCTGTTTTCAGTTCACCTCAGTGTAGTGGGTGCTGGAAGATTTTGAGTCTGTATGTGCTCTTTGGTGGTTGTGGGTGCCACCAGTATTCCTCATGAAAAATGGGAAAGTGTCCTAGTACTGGCCGTGTGTGCCTAGTCGAGATGAAATTTACCAGTAACTGGCCATGTGTGCCAATCTCCATTTCAGAACCTGAGAGTTCGCTGTATGTGTGTTCACTATGCCTATGTTAAATGGGAAGTTCAAGAATGTCTGCACCTCAGTAATCTGCATTACCAGTATGAGTAACCCTGTAGGGGTCCATCTTCGTTTTGTGATTGTTCTCTGTGTATGTGAATAAAAGCTACACTCTAGAATCCCAACCTGGTTTGTACAGTACTGTTATTGCTTCCACTGTATCTGGATTTACTTGGGTACCCCTGTCCAGAAGTACAAACCTAGCACAATTATGAGCAAGCGTCTTCTCCCGGGACCTGGGTTGCTGGCCATGGTAAATGGTCCCACCAGGTGTGTGCCAGGTAGCTGCCACACTTTGTTGCCTGTCTGTGATAGCAGGCTCAGAGAAAGATATGTATATAAAATGTTCTGTAAACCCTCAACCCTCTCTTTTGCTTCTAGACACTAAGTGGTGAGAGGAGCAGCCCTGCTAGTTATACAAGGGGGGCTGGTGGGGGGGTTACATAAGGATGAAGGGTTTTCACTAAAAATGTTTAGATCAGAGATCAGTATCAGTAGGTGCTGGCTAAGTGCAGAGAAAGGACATACATGGTCTGTTGCTGCAAACTGATGTACTAAAGAAGGAATATGCCATTGCTGAAGCTTGTTTTTCTGTATTCTGAATAAACATCACACAGAGATTATGTGTTGAACCTGAAGTTCGGTGTCTGGTCCATATGTTATCCCACAACCCTTCCACAATGCTGCTGATGTGTTTGTCCAAAGGACATACCCCCCCGCTGCAGTGTCAGTGAGGCTGCCCAGGTGTTCTAGAGACTGAGTGGGTGTGAGGCTGCTCTTGTTCCGGTTCACTACTCAGCTGTGTTTTTCTAGGCATTTTTCACTGTTTATATCTTCCTCAAGGATTGCTGTGGGGATTTGGTCCTGATTAACCAGTTGTCCTGGTATGGAATGATCTGGATGCCTATTCCCTTATTTTGGCCGCCAGGACTATGGAGACTTTTGTGAATACTCTTAGTGCTGAGGCAAGTCCAGCCGGTAGTGGCTGATACTGACAATGTTTCCCCAGTATGTGAAATCTTAGGAATTGTACGTGGGATGGCTGGATTGGGATGTACAGATAAGTGTCCTTCAGGTCTATCAATATGAGGAAATCCACTGATCCTATCACTCTGAAGGTGAACCTGATCATTTCCATCTTGAATAGTTTGTACTGAACTGATCGATTTAAGAATTTTAAGTCTAAGACTGGGTGATGGTTTCCAGTGTTTTTGGAACTGTAAAGACGGAATATATTCTGCATCCTCTTTCCTCTGGTGGTTCCTCTGCCATCTGAGAAACATAGAAATTCTCGGCATATAAGGAACACTAGGCCCGTCTAGTCTACCCGTAAACCCTATACTTGGTTTTGGCCTCTAACCCTATCTGGCCAGTGATTTCCCCTTCCTCTGCCCTACCTCCAAGGTTCCCTTATGCCTGTCCCAGGCATGCTTAAATCCCTCCACAGTGCTCGCTCCCACCACCTCCTGTGGCAGACTATTCCATGTGTCCACCACCCTCTCTATGAAGAAAAACTTTCTCACATTCCCTCTTAGCATGTCACCTTCCAATTTCGTCTCATGCCCTCTCGTTCTTGTATGCCTCCTATATTGGAAGATGCCTCCCCCCTGCACCTTGTTAATGCTCTTAAGGTACTTAAATATTTCAGTCATGTCCCCCCTCACCCTCTTCTCCTCCAGCAAGTACATATTGAGGTCCTTTAATCTCTCCTCATAAGTTTTGTAGTGTAAGCCCTGTGCCATCTTAGTTGCCCTTCTCTGGAATGCCTCCACCCTGTCAATGTCCTTATGAAGGTGTGGCCTCCAGAACTGTGCACAGTACTCTAGGTGAGGCCTGACTAGTGTTTTACACAAAGGCATCACTACCGCTCACCCTGTTTTGTATCAGTCCTTGCAATACTTGTTGAATAAGTTGTGGGTATACCTTGTGTTTGGATACTGGTGAAATAATGAGACAGTCTATCCTTGGGATTTCCTCCAGCTCTGTAGCATAACCCTTGTGAATTATCTCCAGAACCTACTTATCTTCCCTTGAGTGCCTCCTTTCATGTGTTAACTGCTGGAGTTGTGTTCCTATGGTTATGGAATCCACTTGGTGCGGAAGAGAGTAGTCATTGTTTTTGACTGTTATTTATGGTTCAGTCAGTTTGGGAACTTGCCTCTGTTTGAGACATTCCTGCCTTAAACCTGTTGTTGTTGTTGTGGGGGGGGGTGAGGGATGAAAGTTATTCTCTCTGTTACTGCAGTGGCCTCTCCTCCTAGCACGAAAGATATTATTTGAGCTAAACCACAGTCTGGATGGCAGGTATGTTGATATTGCAGCCTGCTCTTTCCCAGAACTTTCCCCCCCTTCTTTGGCTTTTACATATTTGTCTAGGCCTTCTCCAAATAGTACAGACCCTTGGAATGGGGGGTTTCTGTAACATTGCTTTAGATTCATTATCTGTGTCCCACAGTTTCAGCCACAGGGTCCTTCTACTGTAGTTGATAAGCACCACTGCCTGGCATTGATTTTGAGAGAGTCCACTGCCACATCTGCTGCATATTTGGTGGACAACATTGCCTGCTCCAGTACTTGTGCCTGGGGCCGACTTTTGGACTAGAGTCTGATGCGCATCTTGTATCCAGACAAGTTGTCCCCTTGTGCAGTAGATGGCGGAGGTGGCTGCTCTAGCTCTGAGGCCTGCCAGTTCTAAACTCTTTTTCAGTATGTGCTGTAGCTGTCTGCTGGGTCCTTAAGACCTGTAGTACCCTCCAAAGGGAGAACTGTCTTTTTGTTCAGCGCTGCTATCTGGGGTCTACTATGGATGGCATGCACCACAACTGTAGTTTGTTTGCTTGTAATGGGTATGTTCTGTCCCATGAGTGTTGTTCTGGAATACATGCCGGGTCAGAGGACTCTTTTTGTTTAGCGATGAGCTCCTCGATGGCCTCGTGTGCTGAAAATATGTTGCCATACTTGGCCTTCGACTGTAGCAAGGGAATTAGTTTAGATCAAGGTGGAGGTAGTGTTATGTCAAACTCTACTGTCTCCATGATGTGGCATACCAGGGGTGGGATTTGGTCTAGGAAACACCATCTGGCACTTAGTGACTGGGGGGTCTGTCTCCATGTCAACCTCATCCTCAGGCAGTTTTCTATATCACCTCCCTGCTCTGGGATGCCTGAACGTGGGACTGTTGGGGTGGTTGACAGGTATCGGGTTGTTGGTAGCCTGTGGTGGATTGACCAGTGTAGCGGGGTTGAGAGTTGGTGGCGGAAGTGTTGGTATTTGATTGCTGGAGTCACATTGTGTTTGCTCACTATTTCTGCCAGTTTTTCCAACATGGCTGTCAAAAAATGTTGCTAAGCCTGTATTATTTGCTGGTTCTGACGAATGATGGAGGCGGTGTCAGTAAGGTGACCAGGAATTTCAACTACCTGGGGGAAGGTAATAAGCAGAATCTCAGACATGTATCTGGAAGTGGACGGCTCTTGGAATGATCCACTGGCATCGTCATTGGACAATATTGAAGACTGTTCAGCACAGGAGGGGCAGAAGTGGCCCAGCTGGCCTGTTGGGGTCAGGACATTGCAGTCAGTGCATCTGTTTGTCCTGGTCATGCTTGTTCTGTACAAAGCCATAATCAGAGATGATGTTGTGTGAGAAAGGGGTTCCCTGTCTGCTGTGCAACATGTATTAATGAACTGACCCTATGTGGGGCAATAAGCTAGCTTCAGTGGGTCATGCAGCAGAATGTGGCCCCACACTGCTAGCATTGTGCCTTGTGTGTACTCTCCATCCATGACTGAGGGCAGGCCTGCACCTGCCTGTAGTGATATAGCAGGCTCCATATTCATTTAACCTGCTCCCCCATAAGATGGCCACTGGATGTGTGGCCATCACTGTCCATTCTGGGGCATTATTAGTGTTCTTTTTGTTTGCCTTCAGAAAGATGGCCACCGGAAGTGATGTGGAATGGGCCACTTCTGGTGGCTGCATGCCCCAGCGTGGTTATTCTGCTTGCCCCTCAGTAAGATGGCTGGCAAAAGTGCTGCAAAATGAGTCACTTCTGGCAGCTGCATGCTGCAGTGTTCCTCATGGCTTATGTCCCTCAGTAATATGGTCACCGGAAGTGATGCGAACTGGGTCACTTCTGGCAGCAGGTTGGCTCTGCCCTGTCTATGGGAAATAATAGCCTTGTTCTCTGACTACTGCATGATGTCTGTGAGCCTGGACAGCCGCGGCTCTGACCAGAAGTAAGTGGAGTTGCCCAGCACTGTGCTGCAGATGCTCCCAATCCAGGAACAAACAGGAGAGCGCTGTGACCATGACAGTGGCCACAGAATCGCACACGTGAGAGCGTTGTAGCTAATGAGCATGTGCAAAAATGGCTATGTCATTCATGCCTGAGATACAAATGGCAGCTGACAGCAGGGGAAGGGGTTTCCTTATAGAAGAAAGGTAATAAACCTTATAACATAGCACAAGCGCCATTTTAAAGATATACATTATACTGGCCACTGTTTACCTGGCACTCAGACACTGCACACCATGTGTGAAATGCTCCCTGGGTGACTGTGCCTGATAGATGATTCCGGAATCACTAGCAGGGATTCCAGGATGCTACAAAACCCATCAACTGTGTTGACAGCCCTGCCAGCAGGGAGGCTCTCTGCTGTTCAAGCAGCATGTTGTCTGACCACTATTTAAGGGGTCACACTCGTGCACCAGCATATCATGTGACCACTATGCAAGGGGTCACATGCAAGCACCAGCTTGTCATGTGACCACTGTGTAAGGGGTCACACTTGTGCACCAGCATGTCATGTGACCACTATGTAAGGGGTCACAGTCATGCACCAGCATGTCATGTGACCACTATGTAAGGGGTCACACTCGTGCACCAGCATGTCATGTGACCACTATGTAAGGGGTCACACTCGTGCACCAGCATGCTGCCTCGGCATCTGCATGCTTGCAGGGCTGAGTGGTCAGTTGAACTTGTGACAGCGTCGTGTTGAATATAATGACCACTTTCTACAGGGTCAGCACTCTTAATTCAGGGGACATATACAAAGTAGGAGTGTTATTAATGTACTTAATATACTCTTTCCTGACATACTAGACACACTTTTATTTAGTTTTTGTTGACCGAGTAAGTGCACTAGACAAATTCTGCCTGGTGACTTTAACGCCTGGATCGACGATGAACTCTCACAATTTGGTAATTACTTCCTCCAACTTATGTCTTCTTTGGAACTCACACAGGTAGTTTCCACTGCTACACGTAGATCTGGGCACTCTCTGGATTTAGTCTTCCTCTTAGGGATTGATTCATCCAACGTGGGGGTGGAACCAGTTGCTTGGTCTGACCACCACACCGTGAGGTTCAATTTTTGCACCCCCCCTGAGAAGGCCTTCCCCTGTGGAGATGGTCCGGTACCGCCCATTACAGAATATCACTTCCCGGGGCCTTGCTGCGGTCCTTTATCTCTCATTCCCCGTGTTGGCTAGCAGTAATCCAGGGGAACTGGTGTCGGCCTATAATACAGCCGTTACGGTGGCCCTGGATCTTATTGCTCCTGTTCGTGAGCGCCCCTTATCCCTTCACCCCAGGTCCCCTTGGTTTGATGGGACACTGAGGGAGTTGCGGAGACAGGGGCGAAGGTTAGAGCGGTGCTGGCACAAGTCCACCCTCGATGCCGACCACCTTAGATTGATGGAACATTATTCTATCTATTCTCCAATCACCCATAAGAAGGCAGAATTCCTGTCCAGGGAGATTGCAGTTGCACAGAATCGACCGGCCCAGCTGTTTCGGACTGTAGACAGATTGTGCAACCCAGCCTGTCTACAAGTCCGGAAAGCTTTTTCGCAATTGGAATGCGAGGAGCTCGCTCGGTTCTTTGCAAATAAGGTGTCTGACATCAGGGTGGGCTTGCGTCCGGCAATCTCTAAGGGTGATGTTGTGGAACAGTGCGAGTTCACAATACCTCATTTCTCTTGGAGTTCCTTTTGCCAACCGGAGGTCCTGGATGTTATGAGGATCATCCATAGTGTGCGGCTTACGAGCTGTAGTTTGGACCCTGGACCAACTCCCCTAATTTTGGGTTGTCTTGAGATCATTGGTCCAGTTATGGTGCAAATAGTCCAGTGCTCCTTAGAGTCAGGTGAGTTTCCTAACTCCCTGAAAGAAGCAGTGGTTACACCTCTACTGAAGAAAGCTACTTTGGACCCAGACTGTCTCAAACTACAGACCTATCTCTAACCTTCCCTTCATTGGGAAGGTTATTGAGAAGGTAGTGGCAGCCCAATTGGAAGACCATTTAACCATCCATAATATCTACGAATCCTTCCAATCTGGTTTTCGTAAAAGACACAGCACCGAGACTGTGCTGGTTCGGGTGCTTGATGATCTTCTGAGGGCGAGGGATCAGAAGAGACATTCCATTCTAGTTCTTCTTTGATCTCTCATCAGCCTTTGACACTGTGGATCACCTGGTGTTGTTAGCACGCCTGAGGCAAATATGTGGAATGTCGGGAAATGTTTTTAAATGGTTCACTTCATTCCTTACTGGGAGATCACAAAGAGTTGTGTCGGTGGTTCATTCCTCCGGCCCAACTTGTTTGTTGTGTGGGGTGCCTCAGGGTTCAGTGCTGTCACCCATGTTATTCGCAGTGTATATGCTGCCCCTCGGAGACATTATAAGATGGTATGGGCTGAGGTTTCACTGCTATGCAGATGATACCCAGCTATACCTGTCTTTTGCGCCTGACCAGGATGGAGCACTCTCAGTGTTTAATAACTGTCTGGAAGAAATCCAAGGGTGGATGGATTCTAGTTTTTTAAAGTTGAACTCAGAGAAGACAGAGGTGTTAGTGGTGGACCCGGGTGGTCAGATAGTGAGGTTGCATGATGGCTCGCCCTCTGGAATTTTTTTTGATGGTGTGTCACTTCCAACCTCTGAACTAGTGCGCAACCTGGGGACTGTCCTAGACAACAGGCTGACCCTTCAATCTCAAGTGTCGACCCTTGTCAGGACTTCCTTTTACCATCTTAGGAATATTGCCAGGGTGCGTCACCTTGTTCTGTCTGACTCTTTGTCAACGTTGGTCCACGCCTTTGTGTCCTCGCGTCTGGGCTACTGCAAAGCCCTTTACTTTGGGCTTTCAGGGGTTGAAATCCATCGCCTAAAGCTGGTGCAGAATGCTGCAGCCAGGGTGCTGACTGGGACAAGGAGATCCAGTCATATTACCCCGGTACTGCGCGAACTGTACTGGCTTCCTGTATGGTGGCAGATCACCTTTAAAGTCATTTTATTGACTTTCAAAGCCCTTCATGATCAGAGTCCAGCCTATCTGAAAGAACTTCTGGTGCCTTACTGCCCCGGCCGATCGCTACGCTCGGCCGACGAGGAGTTGTTAGAGATTCAAGAGTGAGTTTAAAATCTTCTGGTGTAGAGCTTTCTCTTATGCTGCTCCCACTCTTGGAATTTCTACCGCCGTTTTATGAGCACCTCCGTGGAGGTATTTAAGAAAAACTTGAAAACCTACCTGTGGCATATGGCCTTCTCGGAAGATTAATCGACATCTGAGTACAAATATTAATTTTGATTGCATGGATGATTGTATTGTTGGTTTTTAACATATGATGTTGCTATGTATTTATATGTTTTTATGTGATATTTTATATTGTGGCTTCTGACATGTAAAGCGCCTTGATATTTTGAAAGGCGCTTTAAAAATAAAGTTATTGTTATTATTATTATTATTATTTTCAGGCACGACCCAGGGAAGGGGATACAGATGAATGCCAACTGACTTTGAACCAGATTAAGCTGTTGGTGGTATTTTTTAGTGACATTATCGCATAGCTAACCCTGTGTGGATGCAGTGGCCAGCTACCGACAGAAAGAAATTAGATAAGTAGACATTAGCATGAAAAAAGCCATCTTCGTTTAATAATTAGTCACAAGCCAAATAATAAATACATACCTTAGTATTTTTATTGGGGAGCTCAAAGTTTGGGTTCAGACAAATTGCTGGAAACAGGATATGTGACCCTGTGCTGCAACCTGAACAGATATACACATCTGAAACTGAACTAGCCTCCTCAGGCTACAGCACAAAGTGGGTCAGATTTCACTTTTGAAGTTACATGTGTATCAGCAACGTAGAGGTGAGCATAAACCCTAATGTAAGGATTCTGGAGTGCTTCAGAGATTACACCCCACAATGGTCAATGCGGCAGTTCATCATGACCTTTAGTTTATTTTTTTTTTATTTCACCAGGAAGAGACTCCGTTGAACAAGCTCATTCACAAGGAGGTCCTGGGTAGGTCAGCATACAATAAATGTTGATACAGTGGTAATCGAGGTAGGAAATTACAATACAACTGACATACACAATGTGTAGTACAATAAAAGTCGAGAAATAATAGGTGTGAAGTACACAGCAAAAATCTAACACATTACGTGGAATAATTATAGTGCGGAGATCACAAACAATTGCGCCCGATAGGATGCCTGAATGGCAATTATATTCCAAGATGACAACAGTATAGGGAACCACTTTCCAAAGTTAAGCATTCGACCACATGCAAGAGCATTGACACCAGCTTTATTTCAGAGTTTTCTGATACTGTGTCACTAGAGGGTGTTGAGAACAGCAAATGTGACAGGTATACTGTGATATGGCGTGCATTATTCCTTTGTTTCCATACCCTTTTTTTATGTTTGCTCGCAATTGCACGCTAGCCAACGTATTGCATTAGTACCAGATTTGGAGGCACAGTCACTGTTTTTGTCGAATGCAGGACAAGCATCAGTAGGTGCATCCCTCATTCCCCAATAAGCCAGCATGCAGGCACCACACCAGGAATACATAATGTGGCAAGCACATCTAAGAAAAGGCTTGCTGCAATGAACACCAAGCTCATCATGCAGCAGCACCAAAACTCACCCTCCCTATGTGCCTTTCCTGGTGAAGCCCTTCAATAAACATGGCAGCACTGACTGCCGCCACGCAGACAGCCGACTTCAGGGGTGCCCAATCCCCCTGTCAGCATGCCCCAACCCACTTCATTTTCCGACGGGGAACCACTCCCTTCCGGCATAATGCGCCTCCATTTTTAGTGTGCAGGCACTGAGGGGATGCCCAATCCCCTCGGCATCACGCCCTCCCCCTTCCCAGTTTAATTTGCTGATGGGGAACCCACCTGTTGACAAAATACCCCCATTTGTTGTGTACAACAGGGTGCCCAATTCCCCATCGGCTACAGAACCTCCCCCTAAACACAGGTGGCACACTGGGAGCCCATCCCAGCATGCCAAATGCCCCTGTAAAACAAAAATGGTCCCGTGATTTTTTTTTTTTCACAACTTGCAAACCAGAAAACGGTCCCTCATTGAGTCCGGTGGCCCTCCCAACCCACACCCACCCTCTGCACACCCTGCCTCCCCACACCCCCCTCACCCCATACTTACCTCCGGAGCATGGCGAGGTGATCTTTGATGGACTGGGAACACATCTGCACTCTTCAAAGCCGACCACAAACTGAA
Source organism: Neoceratodus forsteri (assembly GCA_016271365.2). Taxonomy (NCBI): domain Eukaryota; kingdom Metazoa; phylum Chordata; order Ceratodontiformes; family Ceratodontidae; genus Neoceratodus; species Neoceratodus forsteri. The sequence continues at coordinate 543,695,079 of JADMNL010000023.1, forward strand.
GAAATGCCAGTAAGCTGTATAATGGCATAAATGAAAAACTTACTCACCTTAGTAATTATGTTTCTTCTAATGGAGTCTTGCTGTATTCTGACTATTGCACTTAGCTCCAGCACTTGAACTGCCCCAGAGAGAGAAGGGTTAAAATTCTATGCCAGGCATGGAATGTTGAGCTTTAGCTCGGTTGAAAACTCTGTCTGTAGTACTTTGAAACCCAAACGTCAGATTCTTACGAGCTAAAACTCACTGACTAAATAATGTGGAAATTGTAAAATTTCCACTAGCCAAATTGCAACAAAGGCTTTAGATTCCTAAAAGACTCAAGTCAGGAAACCCAAAGACCAAAAAAACAGGTAATAAAGCATACAAATTCTTAACTAATCAAACACAAAGCACCCAACACAACAGAAAGTGGGCTGAAGATACCCCTGGGGTGCAACACTGCACCTGCCCACCCACTTCCCAAAACAGGTTCTAAGAGGGGAGGTAGGGAAGGAGGTCAGAATACAGCAAGACTCCATTAGAAGAAACATAATTACTAAGGTGAGCAATTTTTTTCTTCAAACAACATGAAGTCTTGCTGTATTCTGACTATTGCAGACTACCATGCAGTACCTCCAAGGAGGAAGGACAGAACCTACTTTGGGAATAGGGTCTGAAGTACTGCTGTGCCAAACCTAGCATCACGCCTAGCCTGGATATCCAGAAAGTAATGCTTGGTGAAGGTATGAACTGTTTTCCAGGTGGCTGCTTGGCAAATTTCTAACAGAGGAATATCCCTGACCACAGCCAAAGATGCAGCTGTACCTCTAGTGGAATGAGCTCTCAGGCCTGGGGGTGGAATTTTTCCCAGTTTCTCACAGCAGAATTGGATACAGGACAAAATCCACCTGGCAATAGTTCTCTTGGTGGCAGGTTTGCCCTTACCTACTTCCCCATAAGTGAGGAACAACTGGAAGGAGTCAAACCTGTGACCCTTTGTACGTTCTATGTAGTAACTAAGGGCTCTTTTAACATCTAACTGTGTAACCTCCACTCTCCTGAGGAAGTATGATCAGTGAAGAACACAGGAAGAGACATAGATTGGTTTAAGTGGAAATCAGAAACCACTTTGGGTAAGAACCTTCTATTGGTTCTAAGGACCACCTTATCTCTATGGAATGAAATGAAGTCAGGCTCAATTAACAGAGCTTGCAGTTTACTGATACGTCTGGCAGAGGTAACAGCAACCAAAAACACAGTTTTCCAAGTCACGTACTTGAGCTCTGCAGAGGAAATAGGCTCAAAGGGGGGATGCATAAGCTGGGCAATGCAAACATTCAAATCCCAGGCAGGAACAGGATCCCTAAAAGGGGGATTGGTATGAAGCAATCCTTTGGAAAATTTGCAGAATACAGGGTGAGATGACAGAAAGGAAGGCTTCCCCACTGACAGGAAAGCAGAAACAGCTGACAAATGAACTTTGAGAGTAGCTGGTCTGAGGCCTAGGCTATTAAGGTGAACCATATAATCCAGAACTGTAGACAATTCAGCAGTGTCTGGGATATATGTTTTTGGAACACCAAATGCTGAATCTTTTCCATTTGAGTTGTAAGTTTTCTGGTGGTAGGCTTTGAGAAGCTTTGAGAATATCCAGAACCCCTTGGGACAGATGCAATTCTGCATACTCTAACTCTTCAAGAGCCATGCCTTGAGATTGAGTGACTGAAGATTGGGGTACCAAATCCGCCTCTGAGATGAGGTTAACAGGTTGTAATTCCTGGGAAGAGACGGGGAAGATGGACTGCTAGAGACAAGCAACAGGGGGTACCAAGGCTGCCTGGCCCAGTCTGGAACAATCAGAATCACTTTGCAAGGTTGTGACTTTACCTTGACTAGAACCTTGAACAGTAGAGGGAAGGGAGGGAAGGCATAAAGAAATTTCCCTTCCCAGTTCAAAATCAGAGCATCCAGAGGGACTGAGTCCAAGACTGGGAGTCTGCAACAAAACAGAGGAAGTTGGTGACTGTCTGGGGCTGCAAAGAGATCTATCTCTGGAGTGCCCCACCTTGAAAAAAATCACTTTCAACACCAAAGGATCCAGAGACCATTCATGATAGCCCTGGGAAATCCTGCTCTAGCACATTGTCCTTTCCTGGGAGGTGGACTGCTACCAGGGAGGTCTGTAGGGAATAAGCCAGGGACCATATTTTCATGGCCTCTGCGCATAAGGCCGTGGACCGAGTGCCTCCCTGCTTGTTGATGTACCACAAGGTAGTAGTGTCCGTCCTGACCTGAACCACCTTGTTCTGTACTGACTGAAAGCTTGCAGGGATAGAAGTACTGCCCTGAGCTCCAGGAGGCTGATATTAAGAAGGGATTCCTGAGGGGACCACAGTCCCTGAGCTGTGAGAGCCCCAAGATGGGCTCCCCACCCCAAAAGGGAAGCATCTGTGGTAAGGACTACAGAGTGAGTCTGAGTGACAAATGGAACACCTTGCCTCAGATTGTCCAGGCCCTGCCACCATTGAAGGGCCTGAATTAGGGTCTGAGTAATAGGAACTAGTTTGGTAAGAGGATCTTTGCTTTGGGACCAAAAAATCCTCAGATGGAACTGTATGTCCCTCATCTGAAACCTGGCCCCTTGGACCACTGCCGTGGAAGCTGCCATGTGACCCAAAAGCTGAAGAAAATGCCTTGCTGGTCAAGAAACCAGAGGGAGGAGGGAAGAGGCCAGCTGAGAGATGGCTGTTGCCCTTTCCAGAGGAAGGAAAGCTCTTGCCTTGACCGTGTCCAGCTCAGCTCCTATAAAAGTGAGGAGCTGTACAGGCTCAAGAACTGATTTGGGAAGATTGAGAAGGAACCCCAGGGAAGTGAGAACTTGCTGGGTAACCTGCAGATCTGACTTGACTTGGTCTGGGGACTGGCTCACAAGGAGCCAATTGTCCAGATATGGAAAGATAGAAATCCTTTTTCTTCTTAAAAGGCCACCACTACTGCTAGACACTTTGTGAACACCCTTGGGCTGAAGTTAGGCCAAAGGGCATTGCTCTGAACTGGTAATGGCCTGAAGGCAATTCGAACCTGAGGTACTTTCTGTGGGAGCACTTGATGGGAATGTGAAAACAGGCATCCTTGAGGTCCAGGGAGGCTAGCCAGTCTCCTGGCCTTAGAGAGGGAAGAATTGTTCCCAGAGTCACCATTTTTAATTTTGGCTTTAGTAGGTGCTTGCTTAGGTATCTTAGGACTAGGATGGGTCACCACTCCCCTGTCTTTTTTGGGGTAAGGAAGTACCTGGAGTACAGACCTTTGCCCCAGTGTAGGGTAGGTACTCTCTCTATGGCTCTTAAGGCCAGTAGAGAGGCAACCTCTGCCTCTAGAGCAAGGGTTTCTGATGTATTTGCAGGTGGAAAGGATCTGGGTATCAGTTTCAAAAAAATTTTGACACTGAGAACCAGCCGCTGGCTTACAACCTCCAGGACCCACTTGTCTGAGGTAACAGACATCCAGTCCTGGACAAAGTAAGCCAGCCTGCTGCCTACCAGAATGGAGGAGTTGACCTGGGCTGACACATCAGGGTGTCTGCTTGGCAGGAGCCTTAGGCTGAGGGGTGGATGCAGCCCTGCTCATCACCCTTCTGCCTCTCCCTCTGAAGAACCCCCTCTGAGAAAAGGGAGAACAGGCCTGTGCTTGGTAGAAAGGCCTATGAAAAGGCTTGCCCCTGCCCCTAGCTTGCTGCGTTTGAGGAGTTGCCTGCCTCTCCTTGGCCTGGGCACCCTATAGGTGGTCCTGTACATCCATTTTCTTCATGTAATTCTCTGTCTGCTCCCCAAATAGAGAATTACCCACTACAGGGAAATCCATGGCCTTAGCCTGGGTGTCCTGTGAAAGGCTAGTACAGCTGAGCCAAGCCATTCTCCGAAGAGCCACAGATGTAGCCATGACTCTTGATGACACATTATTGGAGTCCACAGCAGCATGAAATTGCACCTTTGATGCCTCAATCCCATCAGCAGCCACCTCCTCCAGCTCCTTGGCCAGCTGGGGAGAGGCCTGCTTAGCCAGCGCCAGTACAGTGTCCCACCTGGACTTCTGGTTCCTGGCTGTACAAGCCATATAGTTAGCCTGCCTGAGTCCCAAAGATGATGCCATGTATTGTTTCTTTGCCATGGCATCTATCTTCCTGGAGTCTTTGTCTGGGGGGTGAGAAGCCAAGGGGATGTTGCATTGTCACAGGCTGCAGCCTGCACTACCCCAACATGGCTGCATAGCTGATAGAAAATCTCCATATCCAAGCCTGATAAGGTGTACCTCTTGTCCATTCTCCTGTCAACAGGAGGTTCAGAGTTAGGAGACCTTAGAAATTTTTGTGTCTGTTGCCCAAAGCACTTATGGAGGGGAATAAACAGTCTCTTAGACTCAGGGATGTCCATCATCTCAACAAAATCAGGCTCCTCCTGATCCTCCATGAGAAGCTGGAGGGTTTCAACCACTTTTCTGTAAAACAGAAAGTGGGGAGGGGACTCAGAAAGTCTAGGAGGGGAAACACCAGAAGGTCTGTCTGGGGAGATGTCCGGTTCCACAGGCACATCCAGACTTTCACCATCATAATCATCCTCTTCAAAATCCCCCTCCTCATCAAACTCTGGTTTGTAAAAATCTTCAGGGGGATAATCTTGAACCAGGGGAACAGACTGAAACGAGCCCCTGCCAGAAGGCGCCGGATCGGTCGGAACCGGACGAAGCGATTCAACAATCCGAATCGCTCTGGCTATCTCTTCAGCAGTCAGAACATGAAGGTCTGGATCCGAACTGTCTGATTTATCCTTGCGCTTTCTCTTAGCAAGAACTGATCCCTCAGGATCGGCTGTCCTCTTGCCTGAAGAAGTATCGCCCTGGTCAGAGGGCACTCTTTCTGGTTCGGTAGGAACCGAACCGGGCTGGCTTTCTGGGTCAGCGGATTTCTGGGCCTCCTTATCCCTAAGTCTACCTAACCTTTTATCCAAAGTAGACTTAGGGAAATTCTTGCAAATTTGGCAGTCTGAATCGAGGTGTTCAAACCCCAGACAATAAACACAGGTGGTGAGCAAAGACCTCCCCACACACACTGCAGTGTTGAAACCCAGTGGGCCCATTTTTTCTTGGGTTTCTCAGACATGGCCAACCTAACAAACTTACCCTTTATTCGGCAACCACCAGGCAAGACTCCCCTATTGGTTTCTCACCGTGTTACGGGTGTTGGAAAAAACTTTCAAATCACGTTTTTTTTTTAAACCGATACAGACTGGTAACCACACACTAAACCATTACAAAAGATTTTACTAAAGGATCGGTTCAGCCGAACCGACCGAAAAATACCATTTTGTTACAATTTCCACACAAGAACTATCTTAAGTACTTACAGTACCACAGACAGAGTCCTGAACCGACAACGGAAATAAATCGGACTAAAACCGACAACTTTAACCGACTTTGAACAAAGCAGAAGGAGAAATCTCCGGAGCGACTGTTCAGTGAGGCAGAGTAAAGAATATGATGGTTGGGTTTCAAAGTACTACAGACAGAGTGTTCAACCGAGCTCGAGCTCAACGTTCTATGCCTGGCATAGAATTTTAACCCTTCTCTCTCTCCGGGGCAGTTCAAGTGCTAGAGCTAACTGCAATAGTTAGAGTACAGCAAGACTTCATGTTGTTTGAAAGGGTTGTTTTCAACTTTGGTGCATATCTCGGGCATTTTTGGGAATTTTGGCACCAAATTTCAACATGGAGTTATTGGGACCCCTCCTTATGAATTCGGTCACTGTCATGGCATTATTCGGTCTCGAAAGGTGATTTCATGGTCACTGCATGGAATCACCTTTCAGGACTGAGTAACGAAACAACAGTGCCATTGTTGCATGGGGGGCTCTCAAAAGCCTGTATTAGCAAATTTGGTGAAAAATCCAAAAATGTCTGTTTTATGAGCATCGAGCACAGGTTTCCACGCTCGCTCATAACTTTGTGAATCTGCAATATTTTCATTCCAAATTTTCAAAATTGGCATTTTCCACACCTACTTATGAACAGTACAGCTGTCATTTTACATATCCTGGCCAAAATGTGTTTTCGCACTTCCAGCGTGGAATAGCGCGGTCACTGTGCGAAATCAGTTTTTGGGACAGTTTGAGAAAATGACGGTGACACTGTTCATGAGCAGAGGTCCTAAAATACCTATGTTGAAAATTTGGTGACAAAACTATGTAAAATGACTATGTTACAAGCGTGCATTGCACAGTTTCCACGTACCCTTGTAACTTTGCAATTCTGCAATATTTTCACTCCAGATTTTCAACGTTGCCATTTTTTTACATCTCCTTATGAACAATACAGTTGTCATTTTTCACATCCTGCCCAAAATGTGTTTTCATCCCTGTGTTGCCAAATGGCATAGCCGCTGTGCAAAACCACCTTTCAGCTAACAAACTGATTGTGCCGCTCTTCATGCGGTAGAGTCACAAAAAGCCTATTTTGAAAATCTGGAGTGAAAATACCAACAAACGCCAGTGGCGTTAGGGTTTCTAACTGTAAAGTCCCACCTTGTAGAGATTGACAGGCATCAGGAGTGTGACTTTGAATTGTCGTCTGTAATGCTCACGCCATTCCACCCTCACCCACACCCTGCAACCAGTGACAGGCACTGAGATGTGCCTTGGAGTGTTTGGCCCTAAAGTTCACCCCATTCTCCTATACTCAGTGTATTTCCTTATGGAATGGGATAAGTACAAGGCCCAAAGACCCCAAAGCACACCATGACACTTGCCAGTGTCTACAGGGTAGGGTGAGGTACAATGGCATGAGTGTTATAGCTGATGCCCCAAAGGCACACCCCAATGCATGTCAGTCTCTGCAGGGTGGGGGTGGGGTTGGCGTCAGTTCCATACTTCACTGCCATTCCTATTATGCATCTCTAACTCCTGCACTACCAATGCCAATGCCAGCGAGACAACATTCAGCATTGACAAATGCTTGTTTCTAGCTGTTCTGATGTACTGTTAACATAAATCCAATATTTATTTAAAACAGATCTGGGCCTATAAGTGAAAACTGTTCACTGGTTCCAGTAGGAAAAGCAAAGAACAGTAACAGTACAGCTACAGTAAATCTTGCAGTCCTATCGGCGCTGCAGTAATTAACACTCGTGACACCAGTAACCCCTGTTGAGGAACAAGCCAGAGTTGCTGTTGGGCTACCCTGGGGAGGAGGTTTAATGTCAAAGAAGACGTGCACCTCCTCATGGGAAGGATGGCTGCCTCTGCCACCGTGGGACTACCACCAGGTTGATACTAGGCTGAGGTGCAGGTGGTGAGCAAGAAAGTTTTTTTGAGTGGCTGTCTCTATGCTCAGCAGTATGCCGCCGTGCCCACGATGCACTTGCCCATCACTCAGCCTGGCCCAGCAGCTCTGTGAGGAAGGGATTATAAGAGGATGAAGACAACTGCAGCATGCAGGGAGAGGCGACACTGGCTGTCTCTTGCCCCAATGCACAGACTGTGTGCAAACCTCCAGCAACTGTCTCGCATGAGGGTAGGCTGGCAAACTCCCCTCCCCACACCTCAGAGGCAGAAGTCCAAGTTGACGGTACACCAGTGCAAGTGATGTAGAAGGCCTGTATGGGAATGGGATGCCCGGACACCGAGGATGGGTGCAGCTGTGTGGTGAAGCATCATACAAAAAAACAAGAAAAAAAAGGACAGTAATTCACAGTAATTGTGTTTTACTATCATAAGAACTTTGAATTGAAGAGCACTGTTGCTGTTACCTATTAAAATGTGATGCTTGTCACAGTGCTGTACAATGTACAAGGCAACAACATTGTGTTGAGCTGCTTACTCAGTACTTTACAGCACTATCCACCATGAGTAATGACTGGTTTCCATTCATAGTGAAATATGCATAATTAATTCCCCGTGAGTGATGACCAGTTTCCCTTCATTGTGAAATATGCATCACTAGGTCCCTGCGAGTTAGGACCGGTTTCCGTTCATAGTGAAATGTGCATCACTAGTCCCCCGCAAGTGAGGACCGGCTTCCGTTCATAATGAAATGTGCATCACTAGTCCCCCGCACGTGAGGACCGGTTTCCGTCCACAGTGACATGTGCATGACTAATCCCTCGCATGTGAGGACCAGTTTCCGTCCACAGTGACATGTGCATAATTAATCCCCCGTGCGTGAGGACCGGTTTCCCGTCCACTGTGACCATGTGCATAATTAATCCACTGCGCGTGAGGACCAGTTTCCGTCCACAGTGACATGTGTATAATTAATCCCCCGCACGTGAGGACCGGTTTCCATCCACAGTGACATGTGCATAATTAATCCACCGCGTGTTAGGACCGGTTTCCATCCACAGTGACATGTGCATAATTAATCCCCCGCGCGTGAGGACCGGTTTCCATCCACAGTGAAATATGCATAACTAATCCCCCACGAGTGAGGACTGGTTTCCGTTCATAGTGAAGTTTCCGTTCATAGTGAAATATGCGTAACTAATCCCCTGCGAGTGATGACTGGCTTCCGTTCATAGTGAAATATGCATAATTAATTGACTTGCACTGTTTTTTGTGGCTCACTCTCTGAGATGCATGTCTATTTATTTTTTTCATTTTTTCAGTGATGATGGTGTTCAAACCACTTTCACGCAGTGGAAATATATTGTTTTCCTCCCAGGTTTGATGTCCCTCTTCAAAATGTGTTGAAAATACTTACCAACTAATATCTCCAACCATCAATATGAAATAAGAATCATGCTGGCAATCAGGCAGCGCTGCCCTGAGTTTATTTATTTGAAAAGTTTCACCAGGAAAGACATCATGAGCTTCAGTGAGCTCGTTTCCAGAAGTGTCCTGGGGGGAAGGGAGAAATGGGATACATCATACACAGCAAGTACAGAATAACATGAATTGAAGTAGTGTAACAAAATTGCATAAGGTACAGTTGAATATCAAAAGGGTATAACAATACTAAATATAAATGAAACTATGCAATAATCCAGAATGAACACAAATATATATGCTTACAAATCTCCATCTGAAATATATATGTATGAAGTACCTACACAATCACGTATGTAATAAAGAAGACACTGCACACACATAAACATGTACAGCCACTTAAGACGTTATTAGAGGGGGGAGGTTAGGGGGATTAAAAAATAAGGGAAGGATGCTGGATAAGTAAGAAACTTAGGAAGGGGAGCAAGAAAAAGGGATAAAGTATTGAAGGAAGTAAGGGGAGGAGAGGGAAGGTGGAATGAAAATGTGGGAAGGAGGCAGGATAGGGAAGTGAAACAGGATGGAGAGCAAGAAAATGAATAAAGTACTGAAGGAAGTACGGGTCAGGAACATTTGCAGAGTGGGGAAATATATTTGAGGAGAAGACAAGACAGTGAACTAGTGGATGTGACAGAGTGGATATCTAAGGGGAGTGAATTCCAGAGATTAGGAAAATGACAGGAGAAAGCAGCCCTACTAGAAGAGGAATTACGGGTAGGAAGGGCTAAAGTCCTGTGGGTGGAGTCACGGAGGGAATAGGAGATAGAAGAGGGAGCAGAAAGGAGTGCGTTTAGGTAGGTCAGAAGGGAGCCAAGCCAGAACTTACCAACCAGTGAAGCACAGTGAGCAAGGCGTCTGGCCTCGAGAGGTGGAAATGAGAGAGCAGTGTAGAGGTCGCAGTGGTGAGTGTGAAGTGGACAATTAAGGACAAAGCGACAGAAGGAATTGAAAAGGGTAAGATGACAGACCCTTTTTAGTTGAGCCGTGTCCATTGTCCTTCATTAATCTCCAAATGGCTATCGTATAGTATCAAATAGGACACAAAGTTGAGCCCCATTCATATTAAATGGGGCACTCTCCCTTGCTCGACATCATAACGCAGGGGAGTGTTTGTCAATCAGGAAATGACAGAATCAGCTGGCCAGGTTTCTCAGGATGACAGTACAATGCTTTGTATCAAAATAAATACACTGCATTAAATAGCACCACTACCATATGTGACGCCAATGACCAGAGTGCAGAAATGACCTTGGGAGTCAGAGGGCTGGCAGGGGGAGGGGAGCATGTATCCGAGTGACTGCTGTCCTCCTCTGGGGAGGGGAGTTGGGAATATGGCTCCTGGCAGTTGCCTGACACCTGGTGCAGACCAGGAGTCTGGCATGCCAGGCCATCAAGATGTGCAAGAGGTGTGGCGGCTGTCAGTGCATGTCATGCAGGAGTATGCAGCATGTGCCATGATGGCATTGTCTGTCAGGTGAGGACATCTCCTGAGGGAGAGAAATCAGAGGGGAAAATGGCCCCCACTGACAGGATGACAGCAGTCTCCCACAGGCTCTGCACCTGGCTAGCCATTTGTCAGTCCGTGTAAACCTCATCCTGTCTTTGAGGGTTTTGTGGGACCCTGCCAGCCATGCCAGGGGGTAAGCCCAGGGGGAACAGGCTAGATGTGGTAAATCCGGGAGGACACTGGGGTGACGGGGCTGGGAGAAAGGAGGATGGACGCCAATTGGTACAGGGGGATAAATATATAACACTCTGTCTCTACAGACCTCAGTCCACACTCGAGTTCTCCCATTCTGTCTCCCTGAATCGTTTATGGGTAGTGACCCTGACACCATGGTATCTTGTGAAGTAAATTGATTGTATTTACCCATTTTACTTATTTATTTGATATCTATGTATACAAATATTGCTTCCCTCCAGAATGCATTGTACCCTCTGTATAATATGTAAATAACCAATTGTACTCAATTGTTTTACTCATTTCGTATTGTATATATTTTTTGAAATCTTTTTTAGGCTTTGCACTCTATAGTGTGTTTCTGCCCTCTGTACTCATCTGTTTTACATGAGTGTTCTTACAGAATGGCTCTTCGGGCACTTGCTACACTGTAACCTCTGGTGAATTGTCACATTCCAAGCTGACTCCTACTTGCTGTCAGTTCCCAAGCGTATGCTATTTTCTTTTGCATCTCATACGTTGTCTACTGTATTGTTCTTTTTATTGCTGCTGTCTCTCCCGGGTTCGGGTCGCCCCTGAAAAAGGGACTGCAATTGTCTCAGTGGACTTACCCGGTTACCAAAATTCAAATAAAGAAATAAATAATAGCAAGACCAGTTCTTTTGTACACTGAGTTCTGTGACATTATCAGTTTTGCTTTTAGTAAAGTACATTCAGAAATAAAATGTGTATTATGGAAAGGATATATAGAATAATGCATGGGGAAGTGTGGTTTATGAGGATTTTATGCACATCCGAAATGTGTGATGCACCATAAACTATCTGGGCATCACACCAAGTGTGTGCATAAAATCTGAATTTCCACAATTGCCCATGTTTTATTTTTTATATTTACTGGTTACTATTGTTTTTTATTACAGTTCTCCGAGAAGAGTGTTTTTTTTTTTTTGCACTGGTGGTTTTCTGTCAGCAGCATGAGCGGATTGCCAGTAAAAGGACAACTTCTCGGAGAAGTGCTGAGAGACTCGCGGCTGTTTCTGCCAACCATGGTTTATGGAACTCTGTAATTCACACGTTTTTAGGGGTCTGCCAGTGGTGGTTTATTGATCCTAACCAGTAAATATAGAAGGATTAACGCACGCCAGCTCACAATGCAGTAATACGTGACCCGATATTTGTACTGATGTGTTAAGCTCTATGTCTTCCAAATACTTATTTATGTCTCATATTTGTGTTATAGGTCTTAAAAAACAGACAACAGTGATTTTCAAGCAGAAAGACTGTGCGGTTCTTGCTGACTGGCAGAAAAGTTTAATTAATCATCTCTATTTGGCATCTATAACACCAGAACCTGCAAATCCTGGATTGGTTGAGCAGAAGTAAGCAAAGCAAACTTTATTTGTAAGCATAATCTCTACTAACTTTGAGCTATTTTTGTTTTTACAGACAATAATTCTGGTGTAAAGAGAAAGCTCTCCTGGTTTATGCCTTACCTAAAAACGAGAGCAGCCCTGTGTGCCTTATACAAAAGTGGTGAGTCCCCTTTGCTCTTAATTGTGATCTATTCATGGAAATACTACCAGGATGGAGTGTGTGAGGTGGGTGCTCCTCTACCAGTAGGCGACAAATTCTAAAGGGCATTTTGGGTAATAGCATATATCCTGTCAATCCTGTAGACCTCAAACTGCACCCTTCCTTAAATTATTCTATGGGTGTTTTACCAATTTTCTATGAGTCTCAGCCTTCTTGCTTACAGCTGTTGGTGTGTGGAAAAGGACCTTGGTGCAAATGGAGTATAGAAGAGAGGTGATTGCTAACCCCATGGCCAAAGGTGACCCAGGGTCCCAGCCCCTGTCAAGCTGCCCTAGAATGGATAGGAGTATATGTTTGTGGTGCGACCTACCAAGGTGGTGATTTACAGGAGTAAATGGGAACTCTATAATTTTGGCTTGCTGGGTATGCTAGAGCCAGTGGGGGCAATCAAAGTTATGCACGCTGTTTTATATATTGGAAACTCATTAGGCAAGCACTGATATTTCTTGCTGCAGCATGAGGACTGAGGGGGCACGTATAATAGGTATTGGAATTGAAGGGGAGGGGTACTGGGAATGGGCAAAAGTGATGGAAAGTGGCTTATAGACTAATTACAGAGGACTGCCCTTAGGGATAGAACATTTTGTTTTAATGCCATTTTTGTAATCCTCATCTAAGGGTTTAGAGGAGCACTGGTACCTCACATCCGCTTTATTTGGGATATCTATATTTGGACGTCGTAGGCAGTAATGGTAGGCTATCCTTCAGTTCTAATGGACATCACCAGAAGGTTTACTGTTTCTTGATGTTCAAGAATGTATGTCTGGATCAGATTTAGCTGGGATTAGAAAATACTGGATAAAGGGAAAAGAAGGCTGGAAATCATAATATTTTAAGCTTGTGATCTCTGGGTTCTTTTCTGAATATCTGGATTTACACTAAAGATATACTGTGGTGAATTCTATTCCAGACTTTAAACATAAGCAAAGTTAAAAAAAAAAAAAACTTGGTATCGAAGACCATTGGTTCAGAACTGGCACAGGACCATATGGGGTACCTTGAGTTTCTCACATGGTACATATTATTGTGGTTCTTTCCTAGTGTTTGACTAAGTTTCTCAATCAGAATTGTTTAATTACAAGTTAAGCATATTTATCTACACATTGTACTAACTCATCGGATTTTAAGGCTCTTTGATTCACATAGGTAGGCATTTTAAAGACTGTGTTTGTTTCTTTATCTGTTCCATATTAATGCATATCTAGCTTTAGGAGTGTTAGCATCTGTACAAGTTTGCATTCATTATCACACCACTTTAGAGCTCAGATCCTTATTTATTTTGCAAGGTGTATAGTTCTACTACTTAAATATTGGGAATATAATGTTGGTCTAAAACATAATAACTTGGAACATTAATTGACTTGGTTCCCCTATTAAGAGAAAGAAAGTACTGACACATTTAAAAAACATAAAAGTGATATTGTGTTCCTTCAGAAAACTCATCTGGCACCTGTGGAGGCAGAGAAGCTTCAAAGACAGTGGGTGGGACAAGTAATTCAGAATTGCTTTTCCTCAAAAAAAGGGGTCTGGCTATCTTGCCAAACAAAAGTGTACCTTCTATAAAGAAAGAGCATGTGGCGGACTTGGAAGTCAGATTTCCAATCTTGACATGGTCCTTACATGGAAGGAATATTGCGCTGGGCAATGTTTTTCCATAATTTGATTTCTACTCTACTACCCATTAAGGATTACGAAATCATACTAGGAGGAGGAGATTTTAACAATGTCATGGACCCTCTGCTGGATAGAACAGGCTCCATAAATGCTGAAGGGATGTAAAGTGACTTTATAATGCTTGTTTGTAATAGTAAGTACTATTTTGTTAGTCATGTGAGTGAGATTCGATTGGATTATTGTATCAATATTTTGTATTTCTATATAATGTCTGTATATTGTTGGTTATTATGTCCTAAGTGTGTAGGTGACTTATAGTGACAGGACTGTCTTGAAAACTAGGTCTGCAGACCTAAAGACATGCTTTTCCTGTATAAAAATAAAGTTTTTACTACTACTACTACTACTACTAAATCCCATCAGGCAACTTTGCCCCATAATTATTTACAAGCGGTGGTAGAACACCTAGTGCTGTTAGATGTTTGGAAGTTAGCTCACCCTAAAGATTTTTCATTCTTTCTAGCATGTCACAATGTGTATAGCTGAACTGACCATCTCTTTATGCCCCTGTCATTATGCAATATGACATCTTGGGCACGATTCTGAAAGGCTTACGCCCAACGCAAGGTGCTTGTGACAAACAGCAATGTCGCAAGTCGCACCTTGCATCAGTGTTTGCAGCATTCCCTATTCCACTACGCAGTCTGCACTGGTGTGGGAAGCCACTGCACCAAGGGGCACTGCACCACCCTTGCAACCTGCGTCTGAGTATGCCAGGTCACAAGGGGGGCTTGCACCATGGTGGGGCTGCAACATCCACTGATTTTGTATTCCAGAAGCCCCTCCATGGTGGTAGGAAGGGGGTCACATTAGACCAGCCGGGAGGTGGTCTACACCCCTTGCAACAATGCCCCTCAAGGTGGAGAGCTGACAGGGGGCTCTGTATGTGGGGTCTGGTGGTCAGAAGGGACAGGGGTATACTGCAGAAGTGTTGGGGAGCATGTGTATGCTGGAGGAGGGTGATTGGGCACCCAGCAGGGGTGCCAGTCTGATAGCACACTGAATACAATGGAGAGTGGCTAACACTGGTAAGGGCACCCCTGCCAGGTGCCCAAACATCCCCCAGCATACACACATGCCCCCAACACCCCTATGGTACACCCTTGTGCTACTCCTGCTCCAGGGGCACTCTAGGCATTGTGGTCTGTCATCCACCTAGTGGGATGGGGTGGGCAGATCCGTCCACGGGTCCTGCAGGTGCGCCTTGCATTCAGTGCTAGCCTGCCATTGCAGCATGTCCTGAGTGTTGTGGTGCAGGAACCCCCGATGTTCTGGAATCGGGCGCATGGTCCCTGATGGTGCAGCCCTAGACTGCCGGAACTTTGTGGCAATCTAAGGGCACTTTTGGAATCCGGACCCTAATGTCAGCTATGATTCTATCACCATCTCTGACCATGGGTTACTTAAGGCAACTGGTGTTCTAGAAGGCACTCCAAAGAAACATTTTAGGTGGTGCTTTAATTCTTCTCTTTCACAGGACCAAGAATTTAATGACTGGCTCACTAAAGAGACAGCAGTGTATTTTGACCTTAACGACAATAAGGGGACTTCGTATCAAACACTTTGGGATGCCTATAGGGCATCTATTAGAGGACTCATTATCAGATATCCCTCCAATAGAAAGAAACAAAGACAGAAGGAAATGGTGACTAAAAACTTAAACAAACTGAAGACACAATGAAACATAACCCTATTAAGAATCAAGATTTAATATACCAGCTCACTAAACTCAAGTATGAGGTCAATAAAATATACTCTAGTAAAGCAGAATTTGCTGTCTTTCATACTAAGCAACAGTTTTGGGAATCAGGGGAAAAGCTAGGGAAACTCTTAGCCTACTGTCTAAAAAACAACATCAAAATATGATCCCTAAAATTAGGACTAAAAATAACAATATAACTCATAACACAGCAGAGATAAAAGCCTGTTTTCGATATTATTATGAAAACTTATATAAACCCTTTAACCCAAGCACCGAGGATGACAGTCATGGGAAGCTCAAGCCTTCTCCCCCAGCTGGACCTCCAGAGACTGAGTCTGCTCCTGAACTCAGGTCACCGGTGTCACGAGTCGAAATCCAACCACTGCGCTGACAGGCCGGCAAGGCATTTATCTTAAAACTCACTCAGCCCACAGTGTAAATTTGAGTCAAAATATGTAGGTCATAATCATTTTCCATTTTACAGGATTAGATAGCCCATTTACATTAAAGGTTAACATTTTTGCTGTTGGGGCTGCAGGTTGGGCAAGATGGCCCAGGGGCCGTGGTTCTACTTCCCACCCCCACCATTGGAGATCAAAGGAATGCATCAACAAAACACCTTGCTTTAACAGAAACCTTAAGCTAAACATCGTAGCCAACCAGGCTGATACCTGTAAACCAAGAATACCTCCCAGGTTGGGGATTGTATCTGACCAGTCCTTCTCCCCAGTTGTGGTCTTTCGCATGGAAAAAAATGACTACAACTCTGGGGTTGTAGTAGTGTCTATTCGTCTATATAAACAGGCCACTACTTCAGCTGTCTCTAGAAGCAAGGAGCTCACAGTACCAAGAAGGAATCTAAAGAACAGTAGCCATGCCTAGGGCAGGTAAACCTTCAGCTAAAGTAACCCCCCAACCCCCAGAGATCACAGACCTCTACTGGTACACTATGTGATCACAACAGTCACAGGTTTTGGCAGTAAGTAGGGAATTCCCTTGTGCGAGGATGGGTATTCTGTAACAAGGAAACCGGGGCATTTACTTTATGCATAGCTGGAGGCTGGCCAGTACCTATTTCGTGTTCAGTAATCCTCAGGTACTGGACTTTTAACAGCATGTTGGGTGACCCAAGTGCTTGGGATGCTTAGACTTGGTACTTATGTAGAGTGGGGGCATCCTGTCTTCCTGGTCCTGAGGGCAGGCCTGCACTCAGCTGGCCCCCTCCCTGCCAGGCTCTCTGGGTCTGTTCTATTGTATTCTGGGTTCCAGCTGGCATTTCCAAGCTTTAGCAACTTTTTTTTTTCTCCAGTGCTATACAGGGGTACATAGGTTGAGGGAATACTCATCGATAGCATATCCTGAGTCCATGAAAAGGAAGATAGTTTGGCTGGCTAAGAGGAGACGCCACGTGAGCAGTATGACTGATTTCAGCATCCCTCCAGTCCCCTCCTCACAATGGTGACAGTCTGTCCAGATAGCTTCTGACTCCTGCTACATCCGAGTATAATACCTCCACAGCCTATCCAGATGAGACCCTCTCGGCTGGAGTATACAGAGCCTGTTATGTTGTGAGCACCCTGCATCTGTACTCCGCTGCATGATTCACTGTAATATTGATCTATTGAGCCTTCCTTATACTAACTGGAAGTAAGCTAGGAAACCCATGGGAAGGAGGCAGTATAGCGCAGTGGTTTAAGACTCTGAGCTGCAAACCTGCAGACCTGGGTTTGAATCCCACAGCCCTCACTTGCATACTGTGTGACCTTGAGCAAGTCACTTAACTTCCTTGTGCTTCCAGGATGCACCTGTAAACAAGCTTTCAGCTTAGTGTGTCTCTCCTGGTAAACAAACAAACAAAAAAAAAACGCCCTCAGCTCGGACATTAATTCAGTTTCCCCTGTGCCTGGTTATAATGTGCAGTTCTTCTCCCGTCTTCCACAAATGCACCCAGCAGCTAGGAAGCCACCCTCAGCTCGGACATTAATTAGATTTCCCCTGTGCCTGGTTATAATGTGCTGTCCCTCTCCCTGGTCTTCCACGAATGCACCCATCACTATACATACATAGGGAACAGTGAGGTTCGCCTAATTACCACTTCACACAAGAATAGCAGGGTCCAAGTCTGGTTTTCATTACATCTCCCTCCCATTCTGGTTTGTTGGTACCTACCCACAGGCTGTTCATTTGTCCCAGCTACCCCTGCAGCCATGGCTCTTGTCAGTTCAGGAGGAGGATGGAAGAAACACCAGGAAAGAGCGAGCATCGACCCGGTAAGTGGAGCATCAGTCACTGCCTAATGGGTGCAGCAATGCAGCTTGTGTCTTCTGCAGGGCAGGTTACTCCAGACACAAAATTTAGAAACTTTTTTTCTCTGTGGCCATCCTGAATGTTCCATGGGTTCTCCTTAGTCCCCTGGTGTTCTCCAAAGTTGTGGATCATGTCTGCTGGTGTCATCTGGAGGGCGGTGGGGCCTTCTGATGAATCTATTGTAGGAGTGCTCAGACTTCACTCATTGTATGGATCGCCGCTTTGTGCCCCGAATCCCTGACTGTTTGTCGGGTGACTTGAGACCAGTTACTACCAGCAGTTACTACCAGCAGCACAACTCCTGCTGAGAAGGCCTATGCTGTTCCAGGAGTATGCCATGTTGCTTGAGAGCTGCAATTGCATCTGCTGTGGTGTCATACACATAGACTCCATCCACCCAGAAGATGCACATTGTTGCAGGACACAGAGTCTAGAATTGAATCAGTTGCTGACAAAGGACCTTAATAATGTCCAAGTATTGTAGCCTCTTCCTTACAGTCTCTGGTGGGTAGTCCTGATCCAAATTCAGACATGCTCCATTGTATCGAATATTCTCCTTTTGTCAAGCAAGCCTTAGGCTCTCTTACTTTGTCCAGTAACTTGAGAACTTCATTAGTGTTGGCCTTGGTCTGGCATTTGGGTCAGCTTGTTTTGGAAGAAGTGTTTGGAAAGCCCATTCAATCCTGAATTCAAGGGTAGCAGGGAGCACCTGTACATCTCTGAGGAGGCTGTATGGAAAACCACATATATACTGTACCAAGTTTCGGCACCTTCTGGATGCCCTGTAAGTCTATTGTTTGGTCTAAAGCGGGCCTTGAGTTATGTGCATTTATCTTGAAGAGCTTCTGTGTAATGAAGGAGTGAGTCAAGGGCCATCCCCAGCAGCAGGGCCCTGTCTTCCACAACTGCCACTCTCTCTTCCACCTTATCCAGCCAATTTTCGAGTCCGGTGAGACATTCACTTAATTATTTTAAACTGTTCTGTTTTCCTGGTGTGATGCTTTTGTTACACAGAGCAAGAGTTCGAAGCAGTTTCTGGTGAGGCCTTCTTCCTCCATGTCTATAGCACAAGAAGGTGCTTGTGCGCTGGTCAGAGACATGCTGCAGCTGCAATCAGAGCTTAGGGCACAGTATCTGCTTCCATCCTCAGATTGTTTAGCAATTGCAGATCAAGATCTGGGACCTCTGCATTCCCCTTCATCCTTATCTGGCACTTTTAAGATTCTGAAAAAGTTTTCTATTAAAAAGGGAAAGTTTTAAGTCTGAGAAGGGCAGGGAGGTTCTTCCTCAAGCTGCTATCGAAACTATGGCATCACCACAAGTCAGAACGTCACTTATTTAAATCTAACAATGTACTGGGTATGAGGTTCTAGCATGGTACAGGAGCGTGCAGCTGAAGTACAGAAGGAACTCCTTCGGGGGATGTGGTGGTCCGCATGCTTAGCCCATGGATAACAGTTTGTTTTTGGTTTTCAGCAAACACCACAGCAGGGGTGGGAGTTTACCTCAACAAAAAATGTTGCCAATGGCGCTGCACTGGTATGCATGAGTGGACACCTTTGTCTGCTTCGAAGCAGCAGTGTTACAGCCCATGAACCTAGCTCTCCGCATTGCTTTCTTTGGACTATCATGGCCTTAGGTTGCTGTGCTTATAACAACATAGTGTAAGTATGACACCAAAAAACACTGAACAAACCAATAAGAACAACATTTTGTTTTCCTTATTTTTATGCATAGGAGCATGAGACAGGATGTCACAGAACAGAAAAAGAAGTTCGACAAGCAAAATGGATGTCTGCAAACTTCTACCATAAAGGACGTGTTTGATACAGTTCAATATAATTTTATACAATTCATACATATTCCATTGAGATAACACTGATATTAACTAACTAATAGATTCAATAAAATAATTTTTTTGTACATCATGAGAAACATTTACCGTGTTAACGATACTATTCCAATTATTCTGTTGTTCTCCACGGTTGGCCAACAGCAGTACTTGTTGTCAACAGCAGAGCTATTCAACACCTTGCAGGACAGGTTTGGTCTACACCTTGTGGGTGAAGTTTTGAACAACTGTGTTCCTTGCAAGGCAGTAGATGCTCATTTTTCGACCAATCAACCTTCACTGAACAATACAGTGAATCATGAGGGGTCCGCCTTGCAGAAGAGGGCAGTGACAACAACAGGGAACAAAATGTGGATTACGGTTGGGGTTTGAAGAGAGGATGTGCAGCAGAGTCCACTGTCAGGTTAGATTGTCATAGGACTGATCGGGCATGCATAAGGTCTTCTGAATGTTGACTTGGCCAACTTGTCATTACCGAATAAAAAGGAATACAGTAATACTTTGCGCATACCAAAAACAAGCCTACTGTGAACCAATGTAGTCACATACTCATGAATATCTGTCACCACTGGGTTGCTATGCTCCTGATGGTACTGGTAATAAGCCATCTGTGGTACTGGAATACACAGGCAAATATCATGGAAACCAAAATGTTGATGATGAATGGCCTCAACCCAAAATTCCTCTCTCTCTCAGCCCCAGCCATTGCCTAGCCCCTCTCTAGAATCCTAAACCTCTCATTCTCAACTACCTCAGTCCCCTCTCCATGGAAACATGCAGTGGTCCTTGCTCTACCTAAAGGAGGTGACCCCTCATCCCCTGGCAACTATCGGCCCATCTTTCTCCTCCCTACCCATGCCAAACTACAAGAACACATTGTCCTCTCCTTCTTCACCCCTTTCCAATCTAGAGTCAGGAAAAAACACTTCATCACTGCCTCTCTCCTATGGCTTACTGGCTCCATTCTAACTGGGGTGGGCAATGGCCAATGGCCAAATCACCTCTGCCATTTTTGTCGACCTGGCCAAGGCCTTCGACACGATCTCTCACTCTTTTCTCCTTGACTCCCTTTCGGCAGCTGGTCTGTCTCCCTCAGCCACTAAATGGTTCAAGGCCTACCTTACTGGCTGAATGCAATCAGTTAAGATCTCAGACACCATTTTCACTCCTCTCCCGATTAGCACTGGGGTCACCCAAGGGTCTGTGCTAGGGCCCCTACTATTCTCCATCTTCAGAAATGACCTTCCCTCTGCCTGCTCCTCCTCCTCTGCCATACACACGTATATCAATGATATGGTCCTGTATGCATCTGACTCCTGTCCTGCTGAGGTTACAACCAGCATGCAGCAAGACTTCGACAAGGTTCAGCTCTGGTTTGCTAACCATCAACTTTTCCTCAACGCCAAGAAGACTGTCTCCATGACCTTTGACACAAGGCAGAGACTCTCTAGGCTTCCCTCTCTACCCACTTTCCACACCCCTGATGGGACTTTACTTGAGGACATACACTCCTACAGGATCCTAGGTGTTTGGCTGGACCAACACCTAAAATTCTTTCTTTTTTTTTTTTTTTAATTATCTCTTTTTGCCCCTATTACTCCTGTCGGTACTATCTGCTCTGGTCACAGACCCCCATTGCCCCTACCTCCAGACATGCCCGCATCCCCTCAGTTATCTCTGGCTTTCCCCCCAGAGAGCGGGGCCGTGGCACTGACCCCCTATATCGGAGCCGCGGTACCTGTATCTAGTCGGGGATGGCTCCGGAGGCTAGCTCAGGGGCACCGGGGCAGGCGCCGCTGAAGGCAGTTCAGATTTTGACCCCCCTTTTAAGGCAGGATGGGGATGTGCAATGATCCACTCACGGTCCCCGCCCATCCTGATGCACTGCTGCCGCCGACGGTGCGGCCACCCAGCCTCCACTAGGTGCTGCTCACACGCTGAGTGCTGCCTACCCTCCTCCCAGAGAAGGAGAGCTGTCCAAGGGATGCTCTATCCTTCTCCCCGGCTGGCTCTTCTGGCGCACCCGCGTCCATTCCCCGAACCCAGGTCACCGGCCGTAAGGAAATCCAACTGCTGCACTGGACGGCCGGGTTTCAAATTTCTCCAGACATATTGACACCATCAGATAAAAATTGTGTCCCAAGCTTGTGCCCTGTTCAGGAACTGTAGCTGCATCCCTCCTACGGCTAAGTGTGAACTTGTCCAGAAGATGATCTTGCTCATTTTCGACTACTGTGACGTAGTCTACGGTGCTGCTCCTAAGTCCTCCCTAGCCAGACTGGATACATTCCATTCCTTCTGCCACATTGCCCTTGATGCTCCCTCCTGCACCCACCACTGTGATCTTTATCATGCCCCATCCTTCCCCTCTTACAAATAGGTGACTCTCCCACTGCACTAAATTCAACTCCAAGCACTGGCTGGGAGAACTCCCTTCCTACCTCTCCTTACCACACCACAGTTGTATCGGCACTGATTCTGCCAGGTTATGGGACACCATACCATAGTTGTATCAGAGCTGATTCTGCCAGGTTATGGGACACCACACCACAGTTGTATTGGCACTGATTCTGCCAGGGTATGGGGCACCACACCACAGTTGTATCAGAGCTGATTCTGCCAGGGTATGAGGCACCACACCACAGTTGCATCGGCGCTGATTCTGCCAGGTTATGGGACACCACACCACAGTTGTGTCAGAGCTGATTCTGCCAGGTTATGAGGCACCACACCACAGTTGTATCGGCACTGATTCTGCCAGGGTATGGGGCACCACACCACAGTTGTATCAGAGCTGATTTTGCCAGGGTATGGGGCACCACACCACAGTTGTGTCAGAGCTGATTCTGCCAGGGTATGGGACACCATTGCCAGGGTATGGGACACCACACCACAGCTGTGTCAGAGCTGATTCTGCTGGGGTATGGGACACCATACCACAGTTGTATCAGAGCTGATTCTGCCAGGGTATGGGGCACCACACCACAGTTGTATCAGTACTGATTCTGCCAGGGTATGGGGCACCACACCACAGTTGTGTCAGAGGTGATTCTGGCAGGTAATGGGACACCACACCACAGTTGTGTCAGAGCTGATTCTGCCAGGTTATGGGACACCACACCACAGTTGTATCGGCGCTGATTCTGCCAGGTTTTGGGACACCACACCACAGTTGTGTCAGAGCTGATTCTGCCAGGTAATGGGACACCACACCACAGTTGTATCAGCGCTGATTCTGCCAGGTTATGGGACACCACACCACAGTTGTATCAGAGCTGATTCTGCCAGGTATGAGGCACCACACCACAGTTGTATCAGAGCTGATTCTGCCAAGGTATGAGGCACCACACCACAGTTGTATCAGAGCTGATTCTGCCAGGGTATGAGGCACCACACCACAGTTGTGTCAGAGCTGATTCTGCCAGGTTATGAGGCACCACACCACAGTTGTATTGGCACTGATTCTGCCAGGGTATGGGGCACCACACCACAGTGGTATCGGAGCTGATTCTGCCAGGGTATGAGGCACCACACCACAGTTGTATCGGCGCTGATTCTGCCAGGGTATGGGGCACCACACCACAGTTGTATCAGAGCTGATTCTGCCAGGGTATGGGACACCACACCACAGTTGTGTCAGAGCTGATTCTGCCAGGTTATGGGACACCACACCACAGTTGTATCAGAGCTGATTCTGCCAAGGTATGAGGCACCACACCACAGTTGTGTCAGAGCTGATTCTGCCAGGGTATGGGACACCATTGCCAGGGTATGGGACACCACACCACAGCTGTGTCAGAGCTGATTCTGCCAGGGTATGGGACACCATACCACAGTTGTATCAGAGCTGATTCTGCCAGGGTATGGGGCACCACACCACAGTTGTATCAGTACTGATTCTGCCAGGGTATGGGGCACCACACCACAGTTGTGTCAGAGGTGATTCTGGCAGGTAATGGGACACCACACCACAGTTGTGTCAGAGCTGATTCTGCCAGGTTACGGGACACCACACCACAGTTGTATCGGCGCTGATTCTGCCAGGTTTTGGGACACCACACCACAGTTGTGTCAGAGCTGATTCTGCCAGGTAATGGGACACCACACCACAGTTGTATCAGCGCTGATTCTGCCAGGTTATGGGACACCACACCACAGTTGTATCAGAGCTGATTCTGCCAAGGTATGAGGCACCACACCACAGTTGTATCAGAGCTGATTCTGCCAAGGTATGAGGCACCACACCACAGTTGTATCAGAGCTGATTCTGCCAGGGTATGAGGCACCACACCACAGTTGTGTCAGAGCTGATTCTGCCAGGTTATGAGGCACCACACCACAGTTGTATTGGCACTGATTCTGCCAGGGTATGGGGCACCACACCACAGTGGTATCGGAGCTGATTCTGCCAGGGTATGAGGCACCACACCACAGTTGTATCGGCGCTGATTCTGCCAGGGTATGGGGCACCACACCACAGTTGTATCAGAGCTGATTCTGCCAGGGTATGGGACACCACACCACAGTTGTGTCAGAGCTGATTCTGCCAGGTTATGGGACACCACACCACAGTTGTATCAGAGCTGATTCTGCCAAGGTATGAGGCACCACACCACAGTTGTATCAGAGCTGATTCTGCCAGGTTATGGGACACCACACCACAGTTGTATCAGAGCTGATTCTGCCAAGGTATGAGGCACCACACCACAGTTGTATCAGAGCTGATTCTGCCAGGTTATGGGACACCACACGACAGTTGTAGCTGTGCTGATTCTGCCAGGTTATGAGGCACCACGCCACAGTTGTAGTGGCACTGATTCTGCCAGGGTATGGGGCACCACACCACAGTTGTATCAGAGCTGATTCTGCCAGGGTATGAGGCACCACACCACAGTTGTATCGGCACTGATTCTGCCAGGGTATGGGGCACCACACCACAGTTGTATCAGAGCTGATTCTGCCAGGGTATGGGGCACCACACCACAGTTGTGTCAGAGCTGATCCTGCCAGGGTATGGGGCACCACACCACAGTTGTGTCAGAGGTGATTCTGCCAGGTAATGGGACACCACACCACAGTTGTGTCAGAGCTGATTCTGCCAGGTTATGGGACACCACACCACAGTTGTATCGGCGCTGATTCTGCCAGGTTATGGGACACCACACCACAGTTGTGTCAGAGCTGATTCTGCCAGGTAATGGGACACCACACCACAGTTGTATCGGCGCTGATTCTGCCAGGGTATGGGACACCACACCACAGTTGTGTCAGAGCTGATTCTGCCAGGGTATGGGACACCACACCACAGTTGTATCAGTACTGATTCTGCCAGGGTATGGGGCACCACACCACAGTTGTGTCAGAGGTGATTCTGCCAGGGTATGGGGCACCACACCACAGTTGTGTCAGAGGTGATTCTGCCAGGGTATGGGGCACCACACCACAGTTGTATCAATTGATCTGCTGGCATTGCCATCGGCACAGGATGCCTTGGAAGTTTTTGAGGACTGATCAGCACAGGAGGGACAGAAGTGGCCCAGCTAGCCTGTTGGGAGCAAGACACTGTAGGTGGTACATCTCTTTGTCCTGGCTATGCTTGTCCTGTACAAAGACATAATCAGATATGGAATTGTGTGAAAAAAGGGTCCCCTGCCTGTTGCACGACACGTAATAATAAACTGACCCTGCGTGGGGCAACAAACTAGTGTCAGTGGGTCATGCAGCAGAATGTGGGCCCCCCAACACATACAGTGAGCCACGTAAGTAGTTACCAGTTATATATAGGGTGGACTCTATGTAAATTCTGTGTTTACCTACTGCTTGCCACGTAAATAGTTACCAGTTATATTTAGAGTGGACTGTATGTTAACAGTGTGTTTACCTACTGCTTGCCACGTAAGTAGTTATCAGTTATATTTAGGGTGGGTTGTATGTAAACACTGTGTTTACCTACTGCGTGCCACGTAAGTAGTTATTAGTTATATTTAGGATGGACTGTATGTAAACAGTGTGTTTATCTACTGCATGCCACGTAAGTAGTTACCAGTTATGTTTAGAGTGGACTGTATGTAAACAATGTGTTTACCTACTGCATGCCACGTAAGTAGTTACCAGTTATATTTAGGATGGGCTGTATGTCCAAAAGGCTTTACACCAGAGAAATAAATTCCCCAGGTCCCTTTCATTGGTGGCAGGCTGGGGCCAGTTTGAAACTTTTCTCTCCCACAGAGTTGAACTGGTAACAGCTACCATTTATTGCAGCATGAGACACTTACGTATTTCTTGCATTATTCTTCTCAGTGCCCCCTGAGATGTTCCCCAACACAAACTGTAAACTTGCGTTGCGTTTTTTCCTACATAAAACTGTGCTGTAGTCAATGCTATAGAAATAGTGGTGGAATCATCATCATGTTTTTGTATATTATATCACTAGTTTGGGGGCATTGAAAGTCAGTTGTTTTTCAAACAACCACACAATACTTATAACTCCAACACCTGTTACATGGGGTGGGGGGTGTAGAAAGACAACCAGCAGTCCTAGTGAAGGCTGCAAGTCATAAACCACATGGGCAACAATGTTAGGGGTAGTCTATATACCTCTTGGCATACATTGTTTGCACCCCCCCCTGAGTGCAGGGTCACTTCATAAAAGGTGCCAATTATGCCCAATATTTTACTGTAGACTTTGGGACTGAACAGTGTAGCTGGTTTCAGGGCTCAATGGCTTATTCTCAATTAATTCCAGACTGAAATTTACACAGTTGATTCACATGACCTTTTATATGTTCTCTCACTTTACAAATAATGCCCTTAGAGTAACCTTTTGCAGGAATCCTTGTTTCCAATTCATCAGTACATTGCTCAAAAGCAGTTGCTTAAGAACAGTTTCTTTTTACACAATAAAACTGACTTGTCAGGATGTCTTCTGTGGTGTGGAGGAGATGGACAATGCTGTTGTGAAGGACTGAATCACAATGTGTTTCTTTCCTGTAAAGGTCACTTTCAACCCCATTAGTTTCATTCTTATAAATCCTTAGATCCAAAACATTTAGCATTTGTCCATTATATCTGACAGAAAATTTAAGATCCAGATAACTTTATTAAAGATTTAAAAATAATTGATCATTGGAGAGAAAAATATTCACAACCTAGACAATTCTCCAGCTTCTCAATGCCCCACCAACTGTATTCAAGCACTGATTTCTGCCTTACGTCAGAGTAAATCTTTTTCTCAAATAGTGCCTGTCTGTAAGCCAGCCTGTTGTCGCAGCCGTAGAGCTGCCGCTCACACCACTGCTGACCTGGGTATGCAATCCACTTCCACGCCTGGGTGATTGGAGGGCTGGTAGACAGTGGAGGGAGAATTGTGCATCTCAGAGAACACTCTCCTCCTCTGGGGAGGAAGGGTGGCCAGCTCTGATGCTCTACTGCTACCTTGGCAACCACAGGTGGTAGTGCACCTGGAGTGGTGCAAAGAGAGAAAGAACGCTGATGGCGACCAGTCAGCATGCTTGGTGTGCCTGAGCTTAAGAAAAGCCAGAGAGACTGAAAAAAGATCTGACTGCTCTCAGTTTTCACACTGGTGATGTGGCCCACCCCTAAGAACCAGATCCCATGCACGTCGGATGATAGGGCAACCTGCCACCCCTGCTGTGAGGGGCAAACCACAAGAACAGAACATGGTGTGATGGTAAGCCCATGAGAAATGGTGAGATGGGTGTTGGAGATGAGGTAGAGCCTTCCCGGAGACCGAGGGAAAAAAACAACTGTGTCTTATGGCAATATTGCAGTCTTAGGCTGTGCTTCCATGTTTACATCACTAACATTTGATGTTAGACTAAACCATAATGTAATCTACACAATGCATCCACATCTGCTCAGAAATAAAGACTTCATTAATAAGCCCAGAAAAGATTGCTTCACTTATTCTTATTAATCAGTTGTACTCGGGATACTTCACTTTGATACAAGTTTTGCTTCATTCAAGGTATGACAATGGCTCTTAGTAACATCACACGTGTTTTATGAAAAGAGCAGCTCAAAGGAACAAATAACAAAAGAGAACAAATAATCAAAGATTTTGAAGCACTCTACACCCAAAGAAACAACCCTATAATACTTAAAGAACTCACGAAGGCGAAGTTAACACATCATCACATCACTGCAGAACAGCCATGCTCATACTGCTCATTGGAAAATAAACCAAACAAAATCATGTTTTGGCAATTTATAAAAGGCCAATAAATGAATGTAATAAACTGGGAGTAAGGATAAAAATAGTCATGCTCAAAATAACCCAGTGAAAATACATGACATTTTCAAACAGTTCTATCAAACTCTTTATAGCCCACAACATATTGTGTGCTGCTGTTATACAATCACATCTTGAGGGCATTCAGTTCCCCATCCTTCGTGATTTTATAGAATTACTTGATGACAACATTCACCCAGAGGAAACAAGGCAATCAATCCATTCTCTTCCTTCTAATAAATCCCAAGCACTGGATGGCCTACCCATAGAACTATATTAAACCTTTTTGGTTACTGAGTTCCTCAGCTTACAATATTATTCCACCACCCTGTGGCCATGTGTGTCAAGCAGTGACCACCCCCTGCCTTGACAGCGAGACCACTGACAAGGCTAAGAGGCCCAGGTTGCTATACTCCTTGGAATTGGGGGTTTGAATCCTGATAGGTAAAAGTGACAAGAATGCAGTGCCTCCACAGAGAGCAGAAACAGTAAGCCTGATAATGAATAAGTCACCCCCCTTGGATACAGAGAAAACTCACCTCCCCACTACAGAACACCTCCCCAGTAGTTACAAGACCCACCACCTGGGTAGTAATGTTGCTTGACATAGGTAATGCAGATAACCACAAAGATTTTACTCACAATAATGAGTTCCTGTGGAATGACTGGAACAGTTACCAACACATCTGCAGACACACACAGTGCTGGAGTTGTCTTCCCCCACACACCCAACAACTGTATCAGCCAGTCTGCACTGTCCAAGAACACCACTAATACCCTCAGCACTCCTCCCAAGTTGTTAAATGGTGTACATCCGCTGCTGCAGCATTATCTGAGTACCCAGGGTTGGATCATGGCAGGCCCAATGTCACCCAGGGTTGGATCATGGGAGGCCTAACATTTGTGCCATCCAGAATCTTTCATTGGTGTTCTATTATCTAATATGTTTCCCACCCCATGAGTCTGGAAGTGCAATAACAACAGAAAAAAAAACTGTATTTCAGTGGTTCAGTGGCTCTCTTGTAGTTTCTGATCCCAACAACCATGGACAATACTTTCCACAGAAAGGCGAGGCCTGAGTACCAACGACTCTCCCAAAAGATGCAGATGTCGATGTAGACAACGTGGCAATCGCCGCAAGCTGATAATTTCACTAGGCCTTCCGAAAACAATCATTAACCAGTGAACTAGGCAGGATGGACAGGATGTTCACACAGCGGCCTGTACAACAAAGACTTACACACGTAAAACGATACCAACAACCACCAGCCGGTACATCCACAGCACTTCACTGCTTATTCTATACTTCTTGCGTTGAATGTGCACTTCTAAGGAGGGTTTACCACTGCTTGTCGTCGATACTTCTTGCGTTGAATGTGCACTCCTAAGGAGGGTTTACTACTGCTTGTCGTCGATACTTCTTGCTTTGAATGTGCACTGCTAAGGAGGGTTTGCCACTGCTTGTCGTTGATACTTCTTGCTTTGAATGTGCACTCCTAAGGGGGGTTTGCCACTGCTTGTCGTCGATACTTCTTGCTTTGAATGTGCACTCCTAAGCAGGGTTTACCACTGCTTGTCGTCGATACTTCTTCCATTGAATGTGCACTCCTAAGGAGCGTTTACCACTGCTTGTCGTCTATACTTCTTGCATTGAATGTGCACTCCTAAGGAGGGTTTACCACTGCTTGTCGTCGATACTTCTTGCTTTCAATGTGCACTCCTAAGGAGGGCTTACCACTGCTTGTCGTCGATACTTCTTGCTTTCAATGTGCACTCCTAAGGAGGGTTTACCACTGCTTGTCGTTGATACTTCTTGCTTTCAATGTGCACTCCTAAGGAGGGCTTACCACTGCTTGTCGTCGATACTTCTTGCTTTCAATGTGCACTCCTAAGGAGGGTTTACCACTGCTCGTTGTCGATACTTCTTGTATTGAATGTGCACTCCTCAGGAGAGTTTACTACTGCTTGTCGTCGATACTTCTTGCTTTGAATGTGCACTCCCAAGGAAGGTTTGCCACTGCTTGTCGTCGATACTTCTTCCATTGAATGTGCACTCCTAAGGAGGGTTTACCACTGCTTGTCATTGATACATCTTTCTTTGAATGTGCACTCTTAAGGAGGGTTTACCACTGCTTGTCATCGATACTTCTTCCATTGAATGTGCACTCCTAGGGAGGGTTTACCACGGCTTGATGTTGATACTTCTTGCTTTGAATGTGCACTCCTAGGGAGGGTTTATCTCTGTCCTAAGAATTTAGTGCATGAGCCATAATGTGGCATATTCTGAAATGTAGGGGCAGGGTAAACCACAAAGCTGAAGGTTTTCAAAAGATTAAATCACCGTAAAGATGTTAATAGGCACAAATATTTGCAGTTATATGACATGGACTGTTGACTAAAAGGACTCCTCGAGAACTCACTGCAGGTTCTTCCATATGTCCATACTTTGATATTCATGCAAGTGAGGTGACACCAGTGAATAACAATGTGTGAAATGTTTGTGGCAAGCTTTCCCAGTTCATTGAATGAGCGGGTAGGGGATCAACAATGGGCGGGGAAACCCTGCTTCTCTCCTATTGGAACAACATATTAGGGATATACGAAGGTTATCTTAAATATACACTGGCAGCATATATCAGATTTACTAACAGCATGGGAGAACACATGGAAATTCATGGGTGTTGAACTTGTGTCTATGAGTCTTGGGGGGGCAATGTAGACAAACTTCTTTTGAAATGAGAAGCCTTTTGGGCTTACACTTTGGGTGCATTTAAGGCACCTGGTCTAAATGATCATTTTGAAATACCCCCTTTTTTGTGAATGTCTGTTTTGTATACCTAATTGAAATTTGAATTGAATAGCTCCCTCTCAAGCCTTTTTAGCTAAGTCATCATGAAAATATCCTCTTGTGCATATTGGTATCCAGCTTCTCCCAAAGGCACAGGAATGCGATAAATAGAAGGGATTGTACATAAATTGCCTGTCTGCCTTGCCTTGTATTGTAACAGTCTCTATTTTTCACTTTTTATTTTGCCATACAGACAAAATGTGAAAGACAGATGTGGGCTCCCCACAGTGCACAGATGTGGGCTATATTTGGCTTCCAGGAGTCGACCAATGTAGTAAGTTTGAATGGAGAGGGTTCTGAATGTGTACTCCTAAGGGGGGGTTTAACACTGCTTGTCATTCAATGCTTCTTATATGGAAGGGAGCTTTAAACGTGCGAGTAAGGAAGGTTTACCTCTACATGTCATTTGATGCTTCCTGCATGGAAGGAGACTTTGAATATGCACTCACTGAGTTATCCCATAGTCCTTACATAGAAGGGGTTCTGAATGTACATTCCTAAGGAGCGTTTACCACTGTCATTCAATACTTCTTGCTCCAAAGTGCACTCCTAAAGAGGGTTTACCACTGCTTGTCATTTGATACTTCTTGCTGTAAATGTGCCCCCCCAAGGAGGGTTTACCACTGCTTGTCGTTTGATATTTCTTGCGTTAAATGTGCCCTCCTAAGGAAGGGTTACTGCTGCTTGTCGTTCAATACTTCTTGCTTTGAATGTGCCCTCTTAAGGAGGGGTTATCACTGCTGCTTTTTTTTTTTCTTTTATTAAGGTGTTTATGGCTGAGGCAGGCTTGGCTCCTTTCAACCCTGTCCTTGCCACCCTCCACTAGTGACCACCTTCCTAGACTTTACGTGCCACAACACATTCCCCCACAGACTGTCCCTAGTGATGGGGCCAGGAGGAGGAGGAGGGCTGATCTCATCCCAGAAATCTGCATCCAGCCTGGTGACGGGCAGGGTCCTGAAGATGATGCCGGTGGAGGATTGGTGTGCACTGCTTCATACATTCCTGCCCTGCCATATGTTTCCTTCTAGTTTCTCCCTGTAACCCCTAGCTGAGGTGCACACATTGGCGCAGGCATATGGAGGCATGCATACCCCACTGAAGTCCCACAGCTCCCTGCCTTCATACCACTGTGACCTGCTTCGACACCTGGTCCCCAGTGGCAACAACAAGCCCTCTCTCTTTGGGAGAGCAATCCACTATCCCCCAACAATTACATTTTGGGTTAGCGTTACAAGTCTCCACTTATGCTCCAGCAATTTATTGGACACTTTTTCTGCCTCAGTGGAGGACAAGGGCACAGCCTCTGGGTACCTCATGACATAATCCATGCCCACCAAAATGTACCTCTTGCTTGTGTAACTCAGGGTGCTGTGTGGCCTCATGACATAATCCATGCCCACCAAAATGTACCGCTTGCCTGTGTAACTCAGGGTGCTGTGTGGCCCCATAATGTCCACAGCAACCAACCAAAATGGCTCCTCAGTTAGAGGCAGAGGAACCAAAGCCCCCTTACCCCGTCTCCAACCTTACCCACTCTCTAGTACTGTGGAGAAGTCTGGCAGCAGTTTGACACATTCTTAAAGATAGTGAGCCAGTAAAAATTGTTATTCAGCTGCTTTTTTGTATAGCTAAAGTTTACATGTCCAGAAATGGGTACACTATGGGCTAAGGTCAGAAGCTGCCTCACATACTCCCTAGGAACTCATATCTGCTGGAGTACTTCTTCCTCCAGTCCTCCCTTTGGAACCCACTCACGATATAGGAGCCCATTCTCCCAGTATATCTCCCTTTTCTTTGAATCTTGAGAGCCACCTTCCATCCTTCCAACTAACTCCCTTAACTTTTGTGGGGATGAAACTATTTCCCATGTCTGCCACTATCAAGTTATTCACAGACATCCCAGTGTAACACATATTAACACCCAGGATTTTTTTTTATATATATCTTACTAGTTATGTTGCCTGTAAAATATTTTAGTTGTGGGATGTATTGAGAGAATTGAGAATTGCCTCATATTTCAGTCCCAGGCTTGTTGTGTGAACATTTTTGGGTTCCCACCAGGGCTGGGTTGGAATGGCAACAGTTTCATGACTGTAAAATGCTTTTATGTTGGTTTAACTTCAAAGGCGTGAATCCCTTTTATAAGAAAAAGACATGTTTTGAGTGCAAGCAAGATCAAGACAGAGCGAGATGGCACGCCACTAATTTAACCAACCAGGATAAAAAAAAGGATCAGGCATCAATCCACAAAACCAGTTTGGACCCGTTCTGGAAAAGGATGGTCTCCAGAGATCAAAGAAATGTTCCGGTATGTGATGTTAGAAGGGTATGCATGATAATGTGGGTGTAGTGGGCTGGCCAGCCATAGATATTTCTGTTGCGTGTGTTTGCTCTTAGAGCCAATTATATTTTGGGACTCTCAACTAGTAGTATCACATGTTCAAGTCAGTCATAACTCACCAAGTTCTCAGTCTGGGGGAAGCTCCTAGCTTCTTCTACTCCATTTAGAATCTTTTTTTTTTTTTTTTTATTTTCAGCATCCAGAATGGTACAGCCATACATGAAGTGAATACATTGCACTTAATTACATGGCTCTATACGCACGTTCTACATTCCATTATGTGCATATCATGACTACTAAAGAACTATTCGAGGACTCCCTCATGGTGTCCCCTAAATACAGCTAAAAAGAATGTAATTTATCTATAAAATATGCTTTGCCTCAGGCCAGACACTAGCTCACAAATACATTATGCTTGCCTTCAAGATGTGCATCAGGGCTCTCTTGGTGTAACTGTCCTGGGTCAAACTTGGGGGCCATATGTGCCCCACTAACCTCTCTCTTTTTTCATATTCTCTAGCTCTCTCATACAATGGCTGCCTCTCCTGGGGCCAAAATGCCCAGCAGCTTTTCCCAGGTGGATATGAACCTTTCTTCTGCCCCTTTTAGTACATATGTTAGGCAGTCCACTGCCAGAGATCTCAGGGTCAGGGTCTTCCACTGCTCCACTGTGGGAACGGCTGCAGTTGCCCATAAATTTTGTATCCCCTGTCTGGCTACCACCAGGAGCACCCAAACCCTTCTGGGGTAAAGATCCCAGTCCCCATTATTCTGGGCCATTACTCCGGGCGGCAGCAGTGAGACTGGGGAAAACTCCATTGGTTGTCATTCCATCTTAATTTCAGCTACTACCCCTTTCCAGAATTTCTGCATCCCTGGGCATTCCCAATAGTAGTGGAGCAGAGTTCCCCTCTCCCCCCCTCCACACTTCCCACATACTGGTGGGATCTCTGAGCAGAATTTGTGCACAACACTGAGGGGGGATAATACAATATGTGTAAGAACTTGAACAGCATTTCTTTGAACCTATTACAGAGCAATAAACCCATATGTGAGGTCAGCAACGGCTCCCAGTTTGTGTCCCCAATTACTATACCAAGGTCTTTCTCCCACCACATTCGAACTTTCTGTGTGTCTCCCCAGAAGTGAACCCTATCTAATTTTGCAGCTCTGCCTATCAGTCCCTTCTCTCAGGCCTTTGCCCCCAGTATTTCTCTTTCTACCTTCCTTAATGCAGACTGATGTCCCTCCTCCCTATGAAGGCTCCTCCAGAAGTTACGCACTTGTAAAAATCTGTAAAAGTGTGAGGCTGGGAGGCCCAAGATTTTTTGAATTTCTTGAAATGTGCATAATCCATTCCTGGAAATCAAGTCCCCCACACAGCGTACCCCTCAGTCCTGCCAGGTATGGAATCCCTCATCCTCAAGTCCAGGTAAGAACTCTGGATTTTGAGCTATTGGTGTTAAGACAGTGTTCTCCCTCCTACCTCCTCTTTGGTCTTTTATGTTTTCCCATGCCTCCACTGTGCTTATGACTAGTGGGTTAGGGTTCACTAGGCACTTATAAGCCCTTAGACCATCTTTTCCTAAATATGCAGAGATGCGCCCAGGACATTCCCATCCTCCAAGTCCAACCAATTGGCTGCTTCCCCTCTATTGACCCAGTTGTATATGTACCGATATTGTGTGGCCAAATAGTAGCTCTTTTAAGTCAGGGAGATTTAGTCCTCCTTCCTCAGTTGTTGCCTTCAGCTTCTTTAAGCTGATTCATGACTTCTTGCCCTGCCATATGAATTGCCTAAAGCCCCTTTCCAGATTTTTAATTTCCACATTCCTCAGCCCTGTCAGCATCATTTGTAACACATACAGTATTCTGGGTAGAACATTTATTTCAGTACATTTATTCTTCCTATCCAGGATAGTGGGAGAGCTCTCCATCTTTGCAGGTCCCTCAATATTGTCTCCACCAGGGGGATATGGTTTAGATCATACATCTCCCTTAAATCCCTACTTACCTGCACTTCCAGATATGTAATTGTCTTTTGGACTAACTTTAGGCCCCAAGTGGTCATTGTCTCACCCTCCTTTCCCCTCCCCAGGCACATAATTTCTGATTTATTAATGTTTAGTTTGTATCCAGAAAAGGCTGCAAACGAGCCCACTACTGCTAGTAAGGCTGGAATGGATTGTCCAGGCTTCGTGAGGAACAGTAAGATGGCGTCAGCATACAGGGTAATGAGATGCCCTTTACCCCGTGTTCCCCTGATGCCCTGTATCTGTGGGTCCTGGCGAATTTTGATCGCCAGAGGTTCTATAGCAATTGCAAATAAAAGAGGGGAGAGGGAACACCCCTGTCTTGTGCCCTGCCCTAGCTGGAATTGTTCGGAAGGTATACCATTTATTAAGACTCTCGCTGTTGGGGTTCCATAGAATGCCTCTACTAACTGTATATATTTTCCCCCCAGGCCAAATTTTCCCAGCGTATTGATCATGTAGTCCCATTCAATTTGGTCAAATGCTTTTTCTGTGTCCATAGAAAGGACGCATGCCCTCCCCAGATTTTTAGTACCCCACCTCACCACATTCAGCAGTCTCCTCATGTTATGGTAAGACATTCTGTTTTGTACAAAGCCCGTCTGATCGGGGTGTATTATTAGGGGTAAAATCCCCTCTAGCCTCATCACTAGGACCTGTGTCATTATTTTGCAGTCATGATTTAGTAGTGATACGGGTCTGTATGAGGAACATTCACTCGGATCTTTTCCCGGCTTGGGGAGGACACATATATTAACTTCACAGCATGACTTGGGTAGGCCCTTCTCCCCCCTCACTTCCTCCAGGATATTTCTAATAGGGCCCACTACCTCCTGCTTAAGTTCTTTGTAGTATTTGGCCCCAAAGCCATCTGGGCCTGTGGCCGTGCCCCTTTTAAGTGAGCCTATGGCTTTC
Organism: Neoceratodus forsteri; assembly: GCA_016271365.2. NCBI lineage: Eukaryota > Metazoa > Chordata > Ceratodontiformes > Ceratodontidae > Neoceratodus > Neoceratodus forsteri. The sequence continues at coordinate 543,731,067 of JADMNL010000023.1, forward strand.
ACTGCCTCCCCTACAGTAATTTTGCTGCCTAGGTAATTCCTCTGCTCTTCCGTCAGTGACAGAATGGGAATGCCCTCCAAGAACTTTGTGGCCAAATGGCCCGTGCCCTCACATTCCACTGTGTAAAGTGTTTTGTAGAATTCTTAAAATCTCTTCCTAATCTGTGGCTCTATCTTGGTTATTGTCCCTTATGGCTAATATTTTTTTTAGTCGTTCTACCGCCGCGAGCAGGTTAACCAGTAATGGGCCTGGCTTATTGCCGCATTCGTAGACTCTCTGGTGAGCGTACATCTGTCTGCTTCTAACTTCCCTGTGGGGGTCCAGTTGAGAGCCTGTCTGCCTGCTTGCAATTCTCTTGTAACCCGGTCAGATCCCTCCATTACCACATTCTGCTCCAGTGCCTTTATCTTCCCTTCCAGCTCTTCTCTTTTGAATCTTTTCTCTTGCTTCAATTTAGCCGTATACCCAATAATTACCCCCCTCATATAAGCCTTACTGGCCTCCCAGTATGTACCTTTTGCTGCCACTGTGCCCTTATTCATTCGTTCATATTCCTGCCAGTGTTTTTTGAAGGCCCCTAAATTATTTTTTAGCAAGCAGATAGCTGGGGAATCTCCATCCCCCTGTGAGTCTCCTCTTTACCCATTCTTAACTCCAATCTGACCATCACGTGGTCTGAAAGAAAAAAATGGGACTGTGTTCCGCTTTGGTTACCCTATCATAACATTCCCTTGGTGCACAGAGGTAATCTAGTCTGGACCACGTTGCATATGGGTGAGAATAAAATGTATATTTTCAGGCTCCCGATTAGATGTTCTCTGGGTATCTATCAAGTCTAGCTCCATCCGCCCCACCTGCCATTGTTTAACTGCTGTTACCTCCCTGATCCTCGATCCAGAGTAATCCAGCTTGGGATCTGCGGCACAATTAAAGTCCCCCCCCATTAACAAATGAGGAAATTGCTCTATGACAATTACATCTAGTATCTGCTGGTAAAATGCTGGATCCAGAACCGAGAGAGTGTAGACACATCCCAGTGTTATGGTTTCACCGAATGATTCCCCTACCACAAAAACATAATGCCCCTCAGTGGGGTCCTTGACCGTGTACAGTGGGATGAATGGAAAGTTTCTGTGTATTGGGAATGCTACTCCCCGTTTATGTGAGTTGAAGGAGGAGGCATGGCAGGATGCGACCCAGCCCCCCCACCAACTTGGCGTGTTCCTTCGGAGTCAAATGAGTTTCCTGGAGCATAGCCACGTCTGCACCCTTGGCCCTTAATGCTGCCAATACCTTGGTTCTTTTGGCTGGTGAAGAGAATCCCTTTACATTCCATGTCACAAAAGCAGTATGGAGGTCTCTACCCATCATCACTCTCCTCACTGTCCCTCTTTCCAGCACCTTGTCTCCCCCTGCACCATTGTTTGCACATGTATCTCTGCAAAACATCCTGTGGCGAGCATATAGCATAACGTATAACTTGTGCACTGAAACGTGCACACTAAAAATAATAATGAACACGAGTAAACTAACATTAACAACAATGATGTTAACAGTAACAGTAGCCCACCCTCCCTCCCCATTCCCTTCCTTCACTTTCCACTCCAAATTGCATTGAGTTTATTTATTGAATTTCTTCGACACCTCCACATTTCTCTCAGTTGTGCACCCCACGCCCCCTCCCTCCACATCCTCACTGGTAGTCAAATTACTTTGCTTTATTTCCCTGTCTTAGATCTGCTTGTCCCGTTCAAACCTAGCCTGATTCAGGTCCCCTCCATTCATTCCCTCAAGGTAAGTGGATTTCCCACCCTTAGTTTTAGTTATCCTAATTTAGCATTCATTTCCCCTAAATCCGCATATTGATCTTTTCCCCTGTCTATGGCTTGGATCCCAAGTGGAGAGACAGCGAAGCGTTCACAACCACATGTGCCCCAGAGTCTATGCCTATGCACATCGGGCCATGGACAGGCCCCTCACTTCACTGTCCTCCCCCCCCCACCTTTCCAGCACTGTGCTAATCAGCACCACTTTCCAGATTAACGTTGCCCTCATTTAACCTTACGTAGGTTTTGGTGCCCCCCCCAATCCATCTTCCCTGCCTCTATAGTCAACCAATTATCTTTCACAGCATTTTGCAGGAAGGCTTTGTTGCCTGTAAGAGTTAAACTTTCCCCACTTCGCTAGTCAAGAGGTATTACAGATAGCACATCAGCATGTTGGTCCCATCTTAAACAGAACACAAGGTGTTCCTGGCAGTTCGATCAGTCACATCTGTCCCCCTTCACAGTAGCGCCACGTGGCCGTCCGCACCAATGTGCTCAGTCTCTGTGCTCCATCTGTGACTGTCGGAGCTTGGGCCAGCAAAGAGTCCCAAAGCAAGGGCAAAAAATGAATCAGTCCCCCCCCCCAAATAAGCATGTCTGCCCAGTAGCCCAAATAAATCAAAGTTTCCATGTCAGAGGTCTCCGGCAGTTAGGTCTAGTCCACTGAGGCCCTCGCTGTTGCAGTCACACAATTAATTGAGCATATGCTTAACCCCCCCAACCCCCGAGTTCCAAATGAGCCACAGTACAGTTCGGGATGTTGAATGAGTGTTTTATCCACAGTTACTCAAGATGCAGGCCTGCCATTCTTTTTGTTGTTTTTTTTTGTCCCACTCCTTAATATATGTGTGCAGTTTAGCCAGATCCCAGAATGAGTAAGTCGCACCTTCCCAACGCACTTTTACTACCGCAGGATATGCCATGAAGAACTCTTGGCCCCTTTCTCTCAGCTGGTCCATCAAGCTGATGAACTGTTGTCACTTCCTCTGTATTCGGAGGGAGAGGTCCTGGTGCAGCGTAATCTTGTGCCATTCAAAAAATAGCTCCTTCTGGTTGTGATATGCCGACATGATGGCCTGCCTGTCAGGGTAGCGATGCAGAGGCGGAAAAGTGCCCGTGGTGGCTGGTCTGGGGGAGGGGCACAGGTGCTGATGAGCTCTCTACCTTTAAGTGGCCTGATTTGGTCTCTAAATTCAGCAACTTTGGCAGCACTGGAGCAGAAGTCCATGAGGTTCCCTTTCTCAGCACCTTCCGGGAGCCCCCTGATTCTTAAATTGTTTCCGAGACTGTAGTTTTCTTGGTAGTTGAGTGCACCTTTTAAGCCTTCAATTTCCCACTCCAGTTTTGCTGTTTTGTCCGGCAACTCCCTCGTGGCATCCTCCAAGTCTGAAATACATTGTTCAGCTTCCTGGATTCTTCTGGATTGCTGTTTGTAGTTCAAGTAGTTGTTCAGTAGTTAGTCCATCTATAGATTTTTCTACTTTCTCTCATTTCGGGGCTACGTCTGCCAGAATCAGCCCCGATAACGTTTTGCTGAGCAGCGTGAGTTCCGTCGGCAAGAAGGAAATTGGGCCTATCCCACTACTCGCTGCATTCTCCAGTCTGGTTGTTTTTCCAGTGGTTTTGCCAGCCTGCCATGACGGTTTCCCCTGGGACAGGTACTCTTCCATTGCGGAGGCTGTCAGGTAACTCTTTAGTTGGAAACTGCTAGGCTCAACTGCAGAAAATAAAGTTTTATTTCCTTGGGATGTGGAGCTCCAGAGAGTTGTGACCATTCACCTCAGCTGTTCAGTAGCGCCCCCTATTTAGAATCTAGAGAAACATAACATAGAAACACAGAATTTGTCGGCAGATAAAGACCAATTGGCCCGTATAATCTGCCCATTTTCCGTATTGTCACAGTCCCTACTTATCTCTGTCTCCTTTTCCTGTCCTCATTCCTTCCCAGTAATATTCCCTTATGCCTATCCCAAGCTTCTTTGAGCCCATCCACTATTTTCACCTCAACTACCTTGGCTAGTAAGCTATTCCAGGAATCCACAACCCTTTCTGTGAAGAAGTACTTTCTAATATCTCTTCTGAATTTACCCCCTTCAGCTTCATAGCATGTTCCCTCGTTCCTGAGCATATTGTTTTCTGAAAAATAGTCAACTCCTGTATTTTATTTACCCCATTTATAATATACACATATATATAGATTATATATATGCATTCTTTGCAAAAACTGTGTTAATGTAACATTTAGGGTTCAGGCTAAAGCAACAAAAGTACGGAAATGTGGCTTTAGGGTTTCCAACCTTAAAACCCCAATGCCACCCCTGAAGCAAATCAGAGGCAGAGTCTTCCTAGGTGTTTTCATTCCTAAAGCTCACCCCATTAGTTGTGTATGTTTCTAGAGAGTACAGAATGGGGTGAGTTTTAGGGTGGATAAGCCCTAGGAAGACTTCACCCCTATTTTGCTTTAGGGGTGGCATAGGGGTTTTAAGGTTGGAAATTCTAATGCCACATTTCTCTACTTTTGTCACTTTAGCCTGAACCCTAAATGTTGCATTAAAGCAGTTTTTTTGCAAAGAATTTCCTTACTTTTTGAGATCGTATAATGGTATCCTTATTTTCCTGTAGGGCCCATGCGTCAAAACATTTTGAGGTAGTGTAACTGCATCCTTAGTTGTCTGATGGAGCGCAGGGGCACCCATCCCTCAATAGATGCATATGTGTGTTTATGGAAGCACAGACTCTCTAGGCCTCACTTCAATTGTAAGACAACAGCAACAAACTGTCAACATAGCCTTTCTATTACCCCACCTTAAGAACTCGATAGTAAAACTGTCAAACCCCACCAAATCGTCATTCCGTGCCACTGCAGCATAATGCCATGGCAGTGGCATGAGAAGACATTTTGGGTAAGAACTGAAAAATGACAGCTGTCGTAGTCCTGAGATAGTGTAAAGAAATGGCTATGTTGATAATCTGGGGTGAAAATATTGAAAATTAAAAAAGTTAGAAGTGAGTGTAGCGAAATGTCAACAGATGGGCACAACTTGGCGATTTTAGCATATTTTGACCCCAAATTTTCAACATACCCTTCTAATGACCCCACCTCATGAACAAGTATGGTGAAAATGTTTAAATCCTGCCTGAAATGTGATTACACCAACCAACCACAAAATCGCCTTTCTGGCAGAATTTGCAAAATAACACCCCCATTGTTCATGAAGACGGGTCTCAAAAAGGGTATGTTGAAAATTTGGCGTCAAAATATGCAAAAATGGCAAAGTTATGCACCAAAGTTGAAAATCCCATTGAAATACATTGATTTCCCATATGAAAAAAAAGATATTTTTTCATGAGTTGTCATATGAAACAATATCTTTTTTGTATGATGCTGATACGAAAAAATGTCAATGTTAAAGAACAAAAATGCATTTGAAGGGCATTTCTGGAGCAGTAAGGTGCAGAATGCAGTTAAGGGGGTCCCGGTAAGCTAGCTACATGTATTGGTTCCTCCCCAGAATATCATTTTTGGGGGTTTCCAAATTTGAATTTCTCAGGCAAAGCTGAAAACAAGAGGGCGGCCATATGAAAAAGGATTTTTCTCAAATGAAAAAGGATGACGGCATATGAAAAAAACAATTTTTTTGTTTCATCCAGCCATTTTTTTGGAGCTTACTAAGCATGATCAGAACCAAGTATTGAACATTTCTAAATTAAACAACTTTGGAATGACTTAATATTTTTTCACCAAACAAGCAAAAGGCACATCTGTGGGTCAGCCCTTTTCTACCCTGTAAATTTAAGACCAAAATTCCAAAACCCATTCAAACCAATGGGAAAACAATTCTGAAAAAGTCACTTTTTGCACTATCCATATCTCAGAATCTGCACATCTGACCAGAACAAAGCTTGGCACACCAAGAGATCTACCTGACAGGACTGTGCATACAAAACTGTGTGCAAATCTGTTGAACGGTTGCAAAGTTATTAAAGTGCAAATTTGGGGATTTAACACTGAAGTGCCAATGCAACCCTAAATATAGGAGTGCAACTGCAGCACTATAATACACATATGTGTGTGTGTGTGTATATATATATATATATATATATATATATACACACACACACATATATATATATATATATATATATATATATTTATTTGCTTTTGTTAACCAGGTAAGCACACTGACAGCCAAGTGCCTATTTTCAGGTGCACCTTGAGAGATTACAAGGTATATACATGAACATCAGACAAATACAAGTGGAGGATTACATTACATAGAATTAGCACAACAGGGACTTTACAAGCATCAGATTTCATCAGGCAAATAGTAGTGAAGAGTTAATATAAAGTGACCAGAACACAGGGACACTGTAAGACAACAATACCAAAAACAGGTATTACAATACAGTTTTAAACATTGCAGTCAGTAGGAAGAAGTGCAGTGTGAATTCATCGCTCCAGGCAGCAAGTTGTAAGGCTAGCAGTTAGAATAAGGAGGATTCACAGTTGGGATAGAGTGGGCCCATTGCGAGAGAAAGGAGTGCACAGTTATAGAGCTCACCCTGTTTTGCAGGTCGGCCTAAATGGTCTATTTTTATATATGCTGTGAGAACAGGAGTATGAGCACAGTTGTGCTCTGCCCAAGTCGTAATGTTTAGGTAGCATCTCAGTTAGTTGGGGCATCTCAGGCGGAGAGGGTTTGTCTAGTGCAGAGACAGGTGGCAGCTGTTTGAGAAAACCCCAGAGGGGCTTTAACATTTTATCTATAGTTTTATGGCACATATTGATATTTTCAAATGTTTTTTTCTCTGTAGAAATACTGCATTCCCATAGACTTTAGCATGCATTATTCTGTAATGTATGTAAATAGCATGGAGTAGTAAATGTTATGTTTATATACTTCATGCTTTCTGTGACAGAGTCATTTCAAGTACAGACAACCAGGGATAAGTTGACAAGTCTGTGATCTGTTTCCTAAAAGACAGGTTGGAAAGTTACTGTATCTAAGGCACTGTTCTCAGCTATGACAGAAGGGATGGGTTGTTTGCCCTTTGGTAAGCAGCACTGTACTAACTGAGCAGTGGCTCTGGTTATGTTCGGACCTAGAGGTACACCAAATGAGGTTGCAGCTGAGTGGTAGCAACATGCCACAGTAACCCTTTCAAGCGTCTGAAGAGTTGTGAAAACTGGTAGCAGTGCAGACTGAGTTCTGGGAGAAAACAAGTCTGGAGCACCCATGAGATGTTTTCCATGTCTTCTGCTTTTAAGCTATTCTTAAGCATCCTGTATATTATTCTCAATATTTCCTGCTATCAAGTTACTGACGGGTCTCCCATAAATGATTCTCTGTGTCTCCCACTGTCAGGTTAGTCACAGGCATTCCAATCATTATTCTCCAGACCTCCCACTAGTAAGTTATTCAAAGACATTTCATGAATTATTCTCCATGTGTCCTACTAACAAGTTATGCAGACAGCCCAAGAATTATTCTCTGTGTCTCTTGTTATCAAGTTATTAATAGGCATTCAATGAACTGTTCCCCAAGGCGTCCCCATTTTCAAATCCTGCCAGCTGCACCATGCTTTCATTAGCAGTGCATGTTGGGTAACACACAGACAGCTTGGGCATCACATTTAGACAGGCAGTGCTCCATAAATGGTGCACACTGCCTGTTTGAACATGGCGCTGTGCTCACTAACAATGCGCAGTGGTAAACTAGCCTCTGTAGGAACATGACTCACAGTAGCAAATGGAGACAGAGAGCCCCAAACAATATAGTGCTTTGGCTCCTGAGAGCCCTAGTCAGATACCAGCATGACATTGAGCTCATACGGTGTGCAATGCACTAAGACCATTTGCATGCCATTATGTGTCAAGTGGCACCTCTGTACAGCGCCGCCACATGCAGATGCTGGAGTATCCTGGGATACAGCTGTTGTGGCTCTTTCTCATATCCCTGGGACAATAAAGCATGAATCATCTCTTTGAGGCTGTGGAGCTGAAATAGCTGTTTGTAACTGCTTGCTCGCTGTCAGTCAGAAGGTCGAGGGCTGAGTGGAAGGGCTGTGCCCAACACCATCTGTGGCCCTGGGCTGTATCTATCTGCTGGTCACAGTGGAGGGGTGAGTGGGGCGCTGATGGGGATAAGGTGGTTGACTGGGCTGGGGGGGTTGGACAGTAGTCGAGTGGGGGGCTGCTAAACTACCAGGGAATGTCATATATGCTGGACATCAGTACAGTGACTAAGACGTGGGTGACTGGTAGACTAGCAGGGGAACTTATTACATATATCAGTACAGCAATTGGGGTGGTGGGTCATAAGCCTACTACAGGGGCGTATTTATATGTCACTTCTCTTTGGCAACTGGGGATGGGGTGGGTGAGACTCTAGCAGGGACTGACAGCTCTTGCTGTCAGCCTTCCATCAGCACTCAGCTGGAGGGAGGGACGGTCATCGTGCACCACTGTGAGCTCTGGTAAGGGCTGGGGGTTGAAAATGTTTAGCACTTTCAAAACATTAGAATATACCACTGAACCCTATATGCAACAGGGATCCCCATTTGCAGGACTGCATCAGTATATTCTGCGCCGATGCCGCTGTCTGCTTAGCACTGCACACTGGGGGCTGCTGAATGTGCTCCCCACCTCACCTGAACATGCAAAAGATGGGGAATGCATCATTAACACGTTTAATGATGTGTTAACCTTCTGTAAATGGGGACCCATGTCTACTACTACCAAGTTACTCACAGGTATCCCATGAATTATTCTCCATATTTCCTGCCATCGTGTGATCCGCAAGCATCCCATAAATTATTCTCAGCATCTCCTGCTATCAAGGTATTTACAGGTATCCCATGAACTATTCTCCATGTTTCCTGCCATCATGTTATTCGCAAGTGTCCCATCCCATAAATTATTCTCAGCATCTCCTACTATAAGTTACTCACAGGTATCCTATGAATTATTCTCCATGTTTCCTGCTATCATGTATTTGCAAGTGTCTCCATCCCATAAATTATTCTCAGCATCTCCTACTATAAGTTACTCACAGGTATCCCATGAATTAGTCTCCATGTTTCCTGCTATCATGTTATTCATGTCGCTCATCCCATAAATTATCAGCATCTCCTACCATCAAATTATTTACAGATATTCCATGAATTATTCTCCATGTTTCCTGCTATCATGTTATTCACAAGCGTCCCCATCATCCCATAAATTATTCTCAGCATCTCCTACTATCAAGTTCTTCACAGGTATCCTAGGAATTATTCTCCATGTCCCCTTTTATCAAGTCATTCACATGTATTCCATGAATTTTTCTCCATGGCCCCTATTTTCAAACCACTAGTGTGGACCTAATCATGTTAGTGCCATGATAACTAGGAACAGAGTGATCAAATGGGATGGGGCCATCTTCAAAGGCCTTACCTGGTAGCACTTATGCACAGAATAGACTGCTGTGCCAGTTCAAATGCAGAATCTGCCTTGCGGTATATACAGAGTATTTGAAAGTGCTACACTGCCTCTGTCAAAGAGAAGTTTAAAGCTTTCAAAATCCTGCTCTTATCACTGAGCACAGTGATGCATGTGCCCCCCCCCAGCCAAGTGCTGAGTAACGGAGTAACAGGAGTTGTAGTACCTGCCAATGTCCCACTCCACCCCCAATCACCGACCTGACTCTGCACACACCAGACATAACTCTATTCCCTGGCTCTAGTAGTCTCCTCCCAATCACTGATCCTGAAGTGTAATTAATTCAAACCCATTCCCCGGTGTCCCGTGAGCTCCTTCCCTGATCGCTTATCCTACAGCGTATTATGTCAGACCCACTCCTGGTGTCCAGTAGCCCCCAAATGCCAATCCAACAGTGCAAGCAGGTCAAACCATTCCTGGTGTTCAGTGGTCCTTGAACACCCCTCCAATCCCAACTCCCCAATGGTCAGTGCAACCAATCTCCTGCCCCACCCACTGACGACCCTTCTCCTCCTCCTCATGGCTCCCACTCACCCCAGTACATCTGACGAGGCTAGAAGGAGTGACCAGCAGTGCCGTTCTGCTCACCACCTCAGTTGGCCACCATCTGAATGACAGACAGTGAGCCCACAACTGCTGTTTACCCCCAGAACAAGATGTAATGCCAACCAATGCAACAGACCTCTTCTCTAAAATTATTAAACCATGATTATTTTATTTTTTACCTGTAGAGCTTTTCACAATTTCCATTCATTTTGAGTTATTTTATATTTTCTGCCACTTCTTATGAAAAGTAAGAATTTTTTTCTAGCTTCACTTCAGAACAGTTTCAGTTTTCCCTGTTTGTCGACAGGATTATTTATTTATTTGAGTCTAGGATTACAAGTATCTTTGAGCCAAGGCTCTTTTACGAAGGTTCCTCATCAGCTAAAGTACAAATTCACAAGAAGACATTGAATACAGGCTTAACAGTGGGTTATAGGCAGTTACATACATTTTATGCATTCAATATGTTGGGGGGAAAAAAACAAAGAGCCAGAAGGAGGTCCGGGTAGCTTCAAGTTTAACAGCTATGGAAGGGATACACACTAGAGGATCTGCCATAGGCGGTGTCAAGTAATATATTAAAAGTGCTGCAGGGGGATAGGGATAGGAGTGGTTGGGTGGTGGAGGGTGTATGAGAGAGGGAGATTGAGGTGGGAGAGGGTTAAGTGCTAGGTGGAAAAAGCAAAGAGAGGATGGGGAGAAGAATTAGGAAGGACAGTCATAGGAGCTAGAGGCAGACAGGATGTGATGGAGACTGGATTTGAATGGTCCCAGCTTTGGCACTGAGGAGATGTCAATGTTGAGGCAATTGAACCAGCTGGGAGCTCTGCGCACAAAAGATCTTTGCCCTTGTGTGGTGCGGCAACATGGGATATGCAGTAGCTGGGATTCAGAGACCCTGGTGATGTGAGGGAAGCCATGCTGGGCAGAGCTGGACAAGCCTTTGTGTGAAGCAAATAAACAAATCAAAATGAAAGAAAAGCCACTATGGTTCTCAAAGAGGTGGTGGGGAAGGTTAGGAGAAAGATAGCATTTAGGAAGTATAAGGAAACACAGAAGGAGCAGGACAGAGAACTGTACCAGTTAAGGCAGAAGGAGGCAAGGAAAACAGTCAGAATAAAAGGCCCAAACTGAGGAAAAGACAGCCAACCTAGTTAAGAAGGGGATAAAACCTTTTATAAGTACATTAGGGGCAAGAAAGACAAAGGGAGGAATAGTGAGGCTGAATAAAATGTATGGTGGGTGGGCAAAGAGGACAGGAAAAGAGGATACTGGAACGTAATACTTCTGTTCAGTATTCGCAAAAGAGGATGGGAGGAGGAGGTGCCTAATCCAATTAACAGAAGCACTCTGGATAGGAGGATCGATCCCAGTCCTTTCACAGAGGAAAGGGTCCTGAAAAACTCCTAAAACTGAAGGTGGACAAAGCAATGGGGCCTGACAGATTCACCCAGAAATCTAAAAGAATTAAGGGAAGAACTAGTGACAGCACTGACTACCCTCATTAACAAATCATGGGAGGATGGTATGGTACCTGAGGACTGGAGGAGGGCAAATGTGATTCCCATCCACAAAAGTCGGAGCAAGACAGAGGCAGAAACTATAGACCTGTCAGTTTGACCTTAGTGGTAGGAAAAGTAATATAATCACTTCTGAAGGAAAGAACTGTTGAGTACCTATTGGCCAGTGGAGCTGGGACCCAAGGTAGCATGGGCTCACAAGGGAAGGTCATGTCAGATGAATCTAATTGATTTCTTTGACAGGGTGACCAAAGTAGTAGACCAGGGAGGGGCTGTTGACATGGCCTACCTAGACTTTAGCAAGGCATTTGACACAGTCCCACACAAAAGATTAATAAACAAATTAGCCAGTCTATGAGTGGGTCCCAGGGTGGTAGCCTGGGTAAAATATTGGCTGGACAACAGGATACAGAAGGTAATAGTAAATGGAGTCCACTCTGAAGAAAGGGAGGTTACTAGTGGGGTACCGCAGGGTTCAGTACTGGGTCCAATCCTTTTTAATGTCTTTATAAGTGACATTGCAGAGGGACTGGAAGGAAAAGTATGTCTCTTTGCAGATGACACAAAGATCTGCAACAGGGCTGATACACAAGGAGGCGGGAAAGGATGAAAAGGGAATTGGCAAGTTGGAGGAATGGTTAGAAGTATGGCAGCTTGGATTCAGTACAAAGAAGTGTAAAATAATGTACCTGGGAAACAAGAACCCAGGGGAAGAGTACACAATGGGGGGGGGGGAATAACAACCACAAAAATGGAAAGGGACCTGGGGGTAATCATATTAGATGACTAAGTCTGAGTAACAAGCTTCCTGAATTAGTGGCCTTGATGGAAGAGGAACATCTGGATATCATGGCAGTCACAGAAACATGGTTCACACAAAACCATGACTGGGACTTAAACATACCAGGGTACACTATCTACAGGAGAGACAGAGAGGGTTAAAGAGGAGGAGGAGTAGCTCTTTACAAAAGGGAAGGAATCAAAGCAACAGAACAAAAGGGAAAACAGGAGGAGAAGAAGCACTGTGGGTAAATTTAGAGACCAGCAATGACACCACAATCCGACAGGGTTAGAGCATAAACTTCTTCTCAGGGGGGAGAAATGGACAAGGAAATGATAGAAAGTATACTTAGTATGGCAGAAAAAGGGGAGATATTGCTGATGGACGATCCAAATATGCCAGATGTTAACTGGAGTGCAGCTGCAGCAGCCACTTCGAAGAGTGGGGTTATTCTAGATGCCCTACAGGGGGCATACCTTAGACAACTAGTATTGGAGTCCACTCGAGAGGGAGCAATCTTAGACCTGGTTCTCTCAAATGGAGATGAAGAAAGGATCACAGATGTTGAAGTGGGTAGCCATCTGGGAACTAGCGACCATCGAGCAGTATGGTTTACAATAAACACAGCAAGAATCAAGCCATACAAAGGCAAAGGTACTGGACATTAGGAGGGCTGACTTTGCCAAAATGGGTGAGTGTCTAAGGAATGCACTAGCAAATGGGCAGGAAGGAGGGGTGGAAGAACAATGGGGAATAATAAAAACTGCCATCACAGAGGTAACAAGCCTTGTGTGAAGCAATAAACAAAACTAAATGATGTAAGAAACCACTATGGTTCTCAAAGGAAGTGGAAATGAAGGTTCAAGAGAAAAAGAAAGCTTAGGAAGTACAAGGAATCACAGAAGGAGCAGGACAGAGAATTGTATCAGTTAAAGCAAAGGAAGCTGGGAAGGCAGTCAGAACAGCAAAGGCCCACACCGAGGAAAAGATAGCCAACTCAGTTAAGAAGGGGATAAAACCTTTATAGGTACATCAGGGAGTGAAGGAAGACCAAGGAGGATAGTGAGGCTTAGTAAAGGGGAGGGTGGGCAGAGGGTGGCTGTGAAAAGGCAGAGATACTAAACAAATATTTTGCTCAGTATTTACAAAGGAAGAGGGAGGTACCTAAAACAAACAGTAGAAACACTCTAGATACAGAAGTTGATACCAGCCCATTTACGGAAGAAAGGGTTCTGAAAAGAACTCTTAAAACTGAAGGTGGACAATGCAATGGGACCTGATGGGATTCATCCCAGAATTCTAAAAAGAACTAAAGGGTAGATAGTGACACCACTGACTACCCTGTTTAACAAACCATGGGAGGATGGGGTGGTACCCGAGGACTGGAGGAGGGCAAATGTGATTCCACTTCACAAAAGTGTGAACAAGGCAGAAGCAGGAAACTACAGACCTGTTAGTTTAACCTCAGTGGTAGGGAAAATGATGGAATCACTTCTGAAGGAAAGAATTGTCGAGTATCTAGAGGCCAGAGGGGCACAGGACCCAAGGCAGCATGGATTCACAGCAGGAAGGTCATGCCAGACAAATCTGATAGATTTCTTTGACTGGGTGACCAAAGTAGTAGATCAGGGAGGGGCTGTGGACATGGCCTACCTAGACTTCAACAAGGCATTTGACACAGTCCCACACAAAAGATTAATATACAAGTTAGCTAGCCTGGGAGTGGGTCCCAAGATGACAGCCTGGGTAAAGAATTGGCTGGAGAATAGGACACAGAGAGTAATAGTAAATGGAGTCCACTCTGAAGAAAGGGGGGTTACTAGTGGGGTACCGCAGGGTTCAGTAGTAGGACCGGTCCTCTTCAATGTCTTTATAAGCGACATTGCAGAGGGACTGGAAGGAAAAGTATGTCTCTTTGCAGATGACACAAAGATCTGCAACAGAGTTGATGCACAAGGTGGGGTTGAAAGGATGAGAAGGGACTTGGCAAGGTTAGAGGAATGGTCAAATGTATGGCAGCTTAGATTCAATGCTAAGAAGTGCAAGGTAATGCACCTGGGAAACAAAAACCAGGGGAAGAGTACACAATGGGGGGTGAGATACTAACAACAACAAAAATGGAAAGGGACCTGGGAGTAGTCATATCAGATGACCTAAAGGTGGGCAAGCAATGTGAGAGGGCAGCAAGGAGGGCTGGGGAGATACTGGGATGCATACGGAGAGGCATCACCAGTAGAAAACAGGAAGTTATTATCCCTCTGTACAGACAGCCTCGAGGAAAGGAGGGAGATGGGGGACATGATAGAAACTTTCAAGTACCTCAAGGGAATCAACAAAGTCCAAGAGGGTAGCATCTTTCACAAAAAGAGGTGTGCAAGAACAAGGGGGAACAATTTGAAGATGAGAGGGGCAGCTCAGAGGTAGTTTGAGGAGTATTTTTTCACAGAGAGGGGTTGTGAATGCATGGAATGGCCTTCCGGAGGAGGTTGTGGAGTCAAAAACAGTGGTGGAATTCAAGCATGCATGGGACAGTCATAAGGCAATTCTAGGGGGTGGGGGTAGGAAGATGTAGGCTGCTGGTTAACTAGGATCTGCAGCTTATCCAGTAGGCAGGAAAATGGGCAGACTGGGTGGGCCAAGCGGTCCTTATCTGCCGTCAAATTCTATGTTTCTATGAAGGTTGGCAAGCAATGCAAGAAGGCAGTAGGGAGGGCTGGGGGGATACTGGGATGTATAGGGAGAGGCATCACCAGCAGAATACAGGAAGTTGTTATTCCTCTGTACACAGAGTTGGTGAGAACCCACCTGGAGTACTGCGTCCAATTCTGGAGACCCCATCTCTGTGAGGACATAGACAGGATGGAGGCAGTCCAGAGGAGGGCAACTAAAATGGTACAGGGTCTGCAAGAGAAGCCACATGAGGAGAAACTAAAGGAGCTTAATATGTATACCCTTGAGGAAAGGAGGGAGAGGGGGGACATGACAGAAACTTTTAAGTACCTCAGTGGAATCAACAAAGTCCAAGAGGGTAGCATCTTTCAGAAAAAGAGATGTGCAAGAACAAGGGGACACAATTTGAAGATAGAGGGGGGATGGCTCAGGGGCAATGTAATGAAGTATTTTTTCACAGATAGGGTGGTGAATGCATGGAACAGCTTTCCTGAGGAGGTTGTGGGGTCTAAAACTGGGAGAATTCAGGAATGCATGGGACAGACATAAGGCAATTCTTGTGGGAGTAGGAAGAAATAGGCTGTTGGTTAACGAGGATCTGCAGCTTATCCTGTAGGGTAGGGAGATGGGCAGACTAGGTGGGCCAAGCGGTCCTTATCCACCATCAAAGTCTGTGTTTCTATGTTGGACACCTGGGGTGTGGAGGCCGTTGTTATTTCTTTGCCATAAGGCAGGTTTGATACTTGATTTGGTTAGAAAGTTGAAGCCACCCCATCAGTGTGTAGGGTCACCGCGTGTGGGTGAGGTGAAGAGCAGTCCAACAAACCAGAACTGCCCTGCCAACATCAGGACAGGTGGCAGCGGCAGTGCAAATATGGCCTGCAGTGGTTGCGTGAGATCCTCTGTGTTTTACATTTATGTTTGTTAGTTTTACAGATACAACTTGCAAATTGATCCACAGTAGAAAAGGACATCAGATATTAAGTGCACACACTTTACAGCAGGATACAAATTCATTCTTATTTTACCCACTTTGTTATATCATAGAAGGCAAGCAAATTCTGTACATCCATCCCCAGTAGGCAACCTAGGAATAAGAGATGACCAGTGAAATCCTATCAAGCATCAGACCCATGGAACAAGTCTTGTTTTTTATGGAATCAGGTAAAGGCGTTATAGCTAATAAGGCTCTACTGCAGCATTGTCTAAATTCTCATGATTTTCATGATGAAACTGTAAACAACAAAAATCTTCTTGTTCTAATTACATACACAAGGTATGAAAAATGGATTATGTACTGAGCAATACACTTGGCAGGCAGGCAAAGCTAGTGAGTACAGGACCTGTGCTGCGAGTGCTAGGAACCAACATAACACAAATAGCCAGATTTGTGCAGCACTCATGCAGTCCAAAGACACACCACCACTTGAAAAGTAAACGGCAGAATTTATTCAAACACCTGCAGCAGCATAACAGACACGCAGTCTGTCTCCCAGAGGAGAACATGCCAAAAACACACTAACGCTTTCCCTAGCTACTGTTAAGCTTCACCAGCGTGAGCTAATAAATGACCTCTAGTGTTCCCTTCTATATCCACATTAATTAAACAATCAAGTCATGGTGACATCATAATTACAAAACATCAAACCAAACTTGTGCAATCTGTGAAAAACATGGATTGGCAATATTCAAATTGTTTGAAGTCATTTGAAACATAAGAGCCCTTTTAGAAGTGTTTCACTATATATCAGCACTAACGGATCAACTGTATAAATAATAAATACATCATTTCAGTCCTAAACGTTTCTTTATAACACCTGAGTAAAAATACACACTATATGTGCTATACTGCCATAATCCAGGCACTAACCTCACATTTGGAAGGGAGCAGAGGTTTTAGAGAGCAGTTTTTTTGTCCGTATCAGCGGTGGGAGAGATGGGGATAAACAGCAGGATCTGCAGCAAGTCAGGAAGGAGAGACCTAAAGAGTTTTTGGCTGCATCAGCAGCAGGAGAGACAGAAGCAGGATTTTGGCAGTAGGGCCAAAGCTGTGAGGTTCAAAAGCACAACTGGGCATAAAAGCAGCAGAGCCCAGCTGCAAACAAACCTCGCATTTGGAAGGGACCTGAGTTTTTTGGGGAGCAGAGTCTTTTCAGTCGCATTGGTGGCAGGAGAGCCGGAGGACAAACAGCAGGATCGGTGTAAGGTCAGGGAAGAAGAGACCTGAGGTGTTTTTAGGCACATCGGCGGTGGAAGAGACAGAAGCAGGATTTCGGCAACAGGCCCAAGAGCCAATCGGGGCCAAGGGCGCAAGGTTCAAAGGCAAAACAGGGCATAAAAGCAGCAGTGCTCAGTTGCAAACAAATCTCACGTCTGGAAGGGGCGGAGTTTTTTGTCCCTCCCACCTCCCCAACCATGACCGCCATTAAGAGCTCAAGGGGAAAGAGATTACATCAGGAAGGCCCACCCAGTAGCCAGAAGAATCACCAACTTGGCGAAAGGCTCTACACTAAGAATTTACACAGTTGGGGGCATCAACATTCAAGGACACTATTAAGGACTCTATTGTAACATTATAGGGGTCAGATCTGAGGACTCTAGCAAAGTTTAAGGACTCTAGTTTAAGGTCTCTAGTCATTGTGTATACATTATAGGCTATATACTTGTATCTGTGGGATAACTTGTAGGAGCAAACATTTTAGGGAAGCTAGCTTAAGATTTCTATTGTTGTGTACACTTTATAGGCTCTATATTCTTCTAGGAGCAAAGTTTAGGGACTCGACCTTAGGAACTCTGTTGTTGCGTATACTCATAGTCTGTATATACTGCAGCTTTTGGGCTTCTTGTCAGAGAAGGTGTGAGGGGGGCCTACAGTACAAGCTAACATTCCTGCTTGACATTTAATAGGATGGGGATGGGGGTTAAGCAGGGACCACAAATCTCTAGGGCCAGCATCTTTGGTAGGGTGGTGGGGTGTACAGGGTGTGGTTCAGTCATGGTTCTGCACTGGGCTTGGAGAGTGGGGGGCGGTTTGGTATATCGCCAGTTAGCACAATTAAGGGAGGAGGTAAGGTGGATAAAGTGAAACCTGGAGGGGGGAGAAGGGAGGCTGTCTGATAAGAGGGTGGGAGGGAGCTGGGGGGGAATATGAGGCGGGCTTTATGGGCACAGCGGCTGTACCCGGGATGGAAGATACGAACCTGACAGGGGGTGTTGGAGATGGAGCATGAGGGTGACAGAGGGCCCAGGTAGGGGGGATAAATGTGACATGGGCTGCAATGGCTGGCAGTATGTCGGGTGTAAAGGGTCAGGTGCAGCATGGACAGGAGCAAGCTGGGTTGGGGACAACGGGGGAAGGGTAGTTGGATTGGACCTTAATAACAGATTTGAGCTTCTACTTCTGATAAAAGATGGGGAGAATGTTGTAAATGAAGCAGTGGTGGAAAAGGGGGTCAAGGGTGGACTGAGCAGAGGGGATCACCAGGAAAGCAGGAGAAGCTGGGGTGGGACACTGCATAATCCCGTTCTGGGGGCTGGAGTTGTGGTCAGCCCAGCAGAGGTGGAAAAGGGGGCAAGGGGGGTTAGCATGGTAAATGGCCTGATAAACAGGGGAAGCAGGGAGGGGTTTTTGCATAAGAACACGCATGAATCAGGTGAAGCTGACAGTCTGACTATTGAGAAGCGTGGGGGTGTCAAGGGGCAGAGGGATGCAGTGAGGGCGGGGGGACCTCGTAGTAATGGAAGGTGTGAAATTTTAGCAAGTGGTGAAAGGGGGGAGCGGGGGCCCCGGATCAGGACTGTGTAAAAATGCACAGATGGGTGCAGCAAGGGCAGGACCTTGAGAAATATGCAGGAAGGGAACTGCGAAAACTATGCGGGAACAAACCAGGCAGGGAGAAGTGATGCAAGAGACAGGGACTTCTGCGGGAAGGGCCAGGGACAAGGGGTATAGACATGAAATGAAGCTGGAGGGACAGGGAACAGAGGGAGAAATCCCCAGGGAGGGCCTAATGGAGCAGGGCACAGGGGCAAGTAGTAGCACAGAGGAGACAAGGAACCCAACATTGACTCAGAGAAATGAACAGGAGGAGGAGGAGGATGGGGAGAGGAGGTCTCAGGAAAGTTTGGGGGGGACAGCAGTACAGAGGAGCCATGGAACCTGACATTAGCTTAGGGAGATGAACAGGAGGAGGAGGATGGGAGAGGAGGTCTCAAGAAAGTTGGGGAATAGCAAGGGTAGGACAGGGATAACTTGGGAAGGGGTGGGAGAAATGCAGTTGTGAGTGCCCAGAGGAGGAGGAAGGGACAGGGTTTAATAGTCGGAGACTCTATTGTAAAAGGTGTTACATGGGGAGAAGGGAAGGCAGAGGGGGTAAAAATATGGGTGGAATCCCTGCCAGGAATGACAGCAGCCAAAGTCATATACTGGATCCCCTCAAGGGGGAAGGCACTGGATAAGAGAACACATCAGATCTTCCACTCAGAGACAAATGACCTTGTAAGGAGTCGTGTGATGGAGGTGCAAGCATGGGTTATGGCACTGGCTAGCTTCTGCAGCAGCTTGGATTTTAAATCCTTAGCTTTCTCCAAGGTGCTGCCAGTACCAAGGGCCAGCATAGAGGTGAAACAGAATATAGAGGAATTCAACAGTTGGTTGGCAGGATGGTGTGCTCAGAGGGGATATGGAGTGGTAGGAGACTGGTGAAAAATGTGGAGTAACAATATTTATTTATTTATTTATTTGCTTTTGTTTACCGGGTAAGTCACACTAGACATCCAAGTGCCTATTTTCAGGTAAGAGCCGGAAGAGTTACAGACTTCAGTTTTACAGGTACAGTGACTAATACAACTTTTACATTCAGTGAAGTGACTAATACAGCTTTTACATACAGTGAAGTGACTAATACAGCTTTTACATGCTGTGAAGTGACTAATACAGCTTTTACATGCTGTGAAGTGACTAATACAGCTTCTACATACAGTGAAGTGACGAATACAGCTTCTACATACGGTGAAGTGACTAATACAGCTTTTACATACGGTGAAGTGACTAACATGTTTTACATGCATTGAAGTGACTAATACAGCTTCTACATACGGTAAAGTGACTAATACAGCTTTTACATGCAGTGAAGTGACTAATACAGCTATTTTTACATACGGTGAAGTGACTAATACAGCTTTTACATACGGAGACATGACTAATAGTTCCCACATCTGGCACTTGGGTTAATATCCCAGTACTGACACTGTAATGCAGCATGAGAGGGGTGTTGCATTTCTGAGGTGCCGTCTTTCCGATGAGACGTTAAACCGAGGTCCCATCTGCCTGGATTGGTGGTAGTTCAGGTGGATGTTAAAGATCCCATGGCACTTATCGAAAAGAGTAGGGGAATTTCCCCGGTGTCCTGGCCAAATTTCCCTCATTCACTAAAAATACCACTAACAGCTTAATCTGGTTCAAGGTCAGTTGGCATTCATCTGTATCCCCCTCCCCCCGGGTCGTGCCTGAAAATAGGCAGGATTTGTCTAGTGCACTTACCCGGTCAACAAAAGCTAAATAAATAAATAAATAATACAGCTTCTACATACAGTGAAGTGACTAATGCAACTTTTACATACAGTGAAGTGACTAATACAGCTTATACATACAATGGAGTGACTAGTATAGTTTTTACATACTATGAAGTATCAGAATTCATAGAGAAATGACAGTCAGTAGAAAAAACAACACATGAGCCAAGGGGGGTGGTTACAGGTGGCCCGAGTCATGAGCAAGGAGCCATACACTTAGGCGAGGTAGGGTGAGTCAGTTTACATGCAATGAGAGTGCAGATGATACCAGTAAGGTAACCCAATTTGTTATTGGTTGACCAGGTTGTCAGGAAAGTAAACGCAGTGGTCCCAGAGAGCGCAGAGGCCCACCGTGCCAGCATAGTGTGGGACGAGGCTACAAGGTGCAACGGCAGGTGGAGGGATGCTTCAGAAAGTTCCAGAGGGATGTTTTAAATCCAGTGTGGTAGGAAATGGCCCGTGTAGTGGCTGGGAATGAATTCCATAGTTTTGGGGTGTAGCTGGCGAAGGCCCGATCACCCGCAAGGAGTGTCCTAGGGCAGAGGTGTGGGAAAGGGCCGTGACCTAAGATGGTAGGTAGTGGTGTCAGGGTTGAGGGAAGGGCAAGGGCAGTGGGGGTGGATGTTCTGACTATGTTGTCGGTGAAGTTATCTATGATGAAGGTGCGGTGCTGCTCTCCGGAGGGGCCACTCGAGAGAGTGTAGAGTTCGTAGCGATGTGTAAAGGAGGAGCAGAAAGTGCAAAGCAGCAGATACTGTTGTAGGCGTATCCCATTTCGAGAGGGGCTGATTTTGGCATAGGGCAAAGGTCATAAGTCCATAGCAGATAGAAGGAGAGAACACCCGGCTAGGGCCACCTTTTTTCTCAGGCGGTGAGACTGAGTTTAGCATTCGTGGCATTACACATGTTTCGGACGTGTTCGGAGAGGTCCAGCTGGGGGTCCAGAGTGACGCCAAGATACCTGCTTACAGGAACCATCTGCAGGGGCAGGCTGTCAGCCCCGAGGATTAGAAGGGGGCAGAGCAGGATTTAGTTCTACTGAGGGAGCTGAATAGCATAGCTTGTGTTTTCTCTAGGTTGGTGGTGAGCTTGTGTGCCGCCAGCCAAGACTGAATCCGCTTGAAGTCGGAGTTTAGCTGGACATTGATGGTGCCGATGTCGCGGTCATTGTTGAGGATGACAAGGTCATCAGCGTATAAGGTAATTAGCCCATGGGTGGAGACAGATGGCAGCTCGTTGATAAAAAGGGAGAAGAGTGTTGGACCGAGGACGGACCCTTGGGGGAGCCCGCGTTGGACAGTGGTGAGGTGGGAATGGGTCAGGTTAAAATTAGTGTATTGATTCCCACCAGTGAGGTAACTGAGGAACCAGACATGGGCAGGGTTAGAGAGTCCATGGGCAGGGTTAGAGAGTCCATGGGCAAGAAGAGTGGAGCTGAGGAGGGTGGTCTAACCTGTCGAGACCTTGGAAATCATGAAGATTTCACCTGTGAGGTTGCCCTGGTCGGTAGCTGCAGCGGATCTGTGAGGTGACCCACAGCAAGGCGATGGTCGTGAATAGTTCTCTTTCAAATCTCATGCTGGGCTGGAGAGAGAGGTTGTATACCTGCAGATATTCACTTAACTGAGAAGCCACAATTTTCTAGGAGTTTGGAGGCGGCCGACAGAATGGCAATAGGTCGGTAGTTAGAGGGGTCTTTGGGGTTACCTTGTTTGAGGACAGGGGTACCTTCCAGAGTTCTGGGATAACACTAGTTGTTAATGAGGAGTTAAAGATGTGAGTTATGGGCCAGGCAAGGAAATGGGCACCTAACCTGAGCAGTTTCGGCTCCAGGTTATCATGCCCTGCGCCAGTGTGAGGGGAGAGGCTGGCAAGCAGCCTCTGGGTCTCAGCAGTGGATACTAGTTGAAGGAAGAAGGAGGGCCAGATCTCAGGTCCAGGTCAAGAGGAGCTGGTGGAGTGGGATTCAGGTGGGTGAGCATTAGGGGATGTGGGAATGGCCGGGGCAGAGGGTGAAGGAGGGGGGCTGTTCAGAGAACATTGTGTTGAAGGTATTTGAGATAGTGCATGGGCTGTTGCAGCTAACCCTGTTTATTAGTAAGTCCGTGGCTTGTGCTCTGGCAGAGCCCCCCCACTGCACTTCTAATGTTCTTCCAAAAACTCCTCAGGTTGCTGGCTGAGGCGAGTAAAGCGGATCAGCAGTACTCACTTTTGGCTGATCTGATGGCTTTTTTGCACGTGTTTCTGAGGTGCCTGTAGGCAGTGAGATCATCAGAGCTCTGGGAGGCTTTATAGGTTTCCCAGCATTTGTCCCCGAGTTTCATTAGGGAGAAAAGGCCCCCATGGAGCCATTTGGTAACAGTGCCCCGCACCCTCCTTTTTGTAAGAGGGCATGTTTGTTCTGTACTGGGATGTATTTGGTTAAGAATGCACCCAGTGATTGATCTGGGTCCAAGTAGGCGGTGACCCCGGACCAGTCGATCGAGCTGAGGTCAGCAAGGAAATCGGGCAAGTGAAACTTTGAGAAGTCCCTCATTTGTATCACTTTTCCAGGTATTTTCACCTGGGAGATACCCCAGGTACAAAAGATGGGCGAATGGTCCGAGATAGCATCAGGTAGGATGCCCAAGGATCTGATCCTGTTCGGTCTATTAGTCAGGATCCAGTCGATCAGTGACCCCCCCCCCAGAGGGAGGGCCTTGCTGGTTCGGTGATAATCTGGTTTAGTGCGAGACCCGAGAGTAATGGCTCATATGACTTCAAGTTTGAGCCTAGCCAGTTTAGGTTGAAGTCACCTATGATAAGAACTTCATTTGTGCCAACTCTCTCACTAACACTGTCCAGAAGTCAGGAGAGCCCAGGCATGCCTCCTCTGGGGGTTGTAGCAGCAGACTAAATGGATTTTCTTGGTGAGCTCAAGCAGGAGAATAGCGTGCAGGAACTCACATGATGGAGGGGGGAGGTCTACTGCAGAGACATTGAGGTGGGCTTTGTAATAAAGTAGCATTCCACCACCACATTTGTTCCCCCCTCGATCACTCCTGATGTGGCTGTACCCTGGTAGGGAACACATCATATCAGGAGTGTGAGGTTTTAGCCATGTTTCTGTGATGCCCAGTATGTCTGGGTTGTAATGGGCAACCCAGGCAGTGAGCTCCGTCAGGTTGTGCAGGAGACTATGGACATTGAGAAGGATGATTTTTAGTCCATTGGTGGATGGCCATGAGGAGGGTGGCTTGAGGGGCCGGTGGCTGACCTGGTTGGGAGGGGTAGTTCCACCCTGGGTGGACCCAGTGGGGGGGTGGAGGAGGTGGTCATGACGGAGGGGAGTTTAATGATAGTGGAGCGGTCAGACAGCACAAGGCTGGAGAATATGGGGTGGCTGAAAGAACACCGAGTGGTATAAGGACTGAGCTGAACCCTGCAGAGGAAATGAGACTTTTTTTTTAATTGCTTATTTGTTAAGCAGCTGAGTGTGCACTTAGGATGGAGCCTGCGAATTACTGGGTCTGCCCCTAGTGGCAGGACAGTATAACTTGCAGATGGAAAACTGGGCTGATGATTCTCAGCCCATGTGATCTCTTTCTGCCTATATAAGGGAGAGCCGACCAAGGGTCGGGGGGTGGAGGAGCTAGTCCATCTAAAAAATCAGTGCGAGCAGCAGGAGGGCTTATCCCCATTCGCTAATGTCCAGTTAAAGTTCTCAACTTCTGAAAGGGTGCCAAAGCAACAAAGGGCAGCAACCGGATGAACACCGCCATCCCAGCAAAACAGTAGGATGCCACAGTGATTACCTTCTTGTCCAAACTGGCTGATTCCGGGGTCCGAGGGGTCCAGGAGAAGGAGACAGCTGGGGGGGTTGAGGGAGGGCCGTGGGGCACCTCTATGCTCTGGATAGACTGCATTTAAATGGGGAGGGGAAAGCAGTTCTCAAATGCAAGTTGGAAGATTATGTTGAAAAATGCTATCATTTAAACTAAACTTGGGGGGGGATGAGGGCAAGGGGAAGCTCTACTTGTAGGACACATGGTGGTGGAGGGGCTGTAAGCCCTACCCCAACAGACAAAAAGCACAAGGGTTGGAAACATAGGGTGGGTAGCAAGTGGGGAACAGGGAGGAGGGGGTTGAAGGGTCTTGTGTGCAAACACCACAGGTCTGGGTAGGAAGATCCCAGATCCACCAGCGACAATGGTTGAGGAGGGCCTCGACATTGTGAGGGTAACAGAAACATGGTGCCACTGAGAACAAGGAAGGGACATGGAGTTACCAGGGTATACACTGTTTAGGAGGGACAGGGAGGAAAAGGGGGTTGCACTCTATGCAAAGAAGGGTATCAGGGCATCAGAATTCAGGGCAAGTGGAGGACAGGCTGAAGGACTCTGGGTCTCCTTGGCAGCAGGGAAGGTGGATGCGATGGGGGGTGGCTTTACAGGCCCCCAGTACAGCAGAAATTGGTGGATAGAAGCATGGCTGATGAATCTGTGAAAATGGCAGCTAAGGGGAGGTGGTGCTGATGGGGACCTGAACCTACCAGATATAGACTGGGACACCCTATCGGCATCATCAACCAGCAGCAGGGAAATATTGGACTCTCTGCAAATGGCCTCCTGAGGCAACTAGTCAGGAGCCAACCAGGGCAGGAGCTGTTCTTGATCTGGTCCTGACAATTGGGGATAGGGTAGGGAGAGGTATTGTGGTAAACACCTTGGTACAAGTGACCACAAGACAGTCTGATTCAGAATAAGGAACACTGCAGAGGTTCACCGGCCTAAGTTGAGGGTGCTGGATTTTAAGAGAGCAGAGTTCTGGAAAATGGGGAAAGTAGTGGAGAGGGCTCGGGGGGGGTGGATGAGTTGACACATGTGAAGGAAATGTGGGAGAGGATGAAAGAAGCTATTGTGGGGGTCACAGACCTATGCACCAAGACATCAAGCAAAAATAAGAGGAGGAGGAAACCCCTGTGGTTCACTAGGGTTGTAGCAGAAAAGGTCAGTGCAGAGTATGGTCTTTAAGAAGTTCAAGGTAGCACAGGCGAACGTGGACTGGGAAAGGTATCAGGTGAGGCAGAGAGAAGCAGGAGTAGAAGTAAGCAGGGCAAAGGCACAGAGAAGTGCATAGCTAGTGAGGTCAAAAAAGAGGATAAAAATGTTCTTAGGTATCTCAGTGAAAGGAGGAAGACTAGGCAGGGAATACTCTGGTTAAAAACAAATGAGGGTGAGTTAATACAAGGGGACAGAGAGAAGACAGAACTACTAAACAACTATTTTTGCTCACTGTTCACTAGGGAGGAAGAACAGGCAGACAGCACGGCAGGAGAAGCTAAGGCAGGGGAAGGGGAAGTGGACACGAGTCCATTCCAGGTGGAGGAGATAACCTCATAGTCTTCAGGTGAAGCTACCTCTGGCTGCAAGCTGCAACACTGGACTTAAGATTTGCAAGAAAGTGAGTAGTGCTCACAACAGAGGAGGTGAACTTTACAATTTACAATTGTCTTTAGTTTGAAGCAGATTCCTTAGGAAAGTTAATATTCTTCGGGTGGAGGATACTTCGAACTGAAGGGTGAAATAAGCAACTTAGAATTATCAGAAAAGGCAGTCTTTCAATCAACAGAGGGAGGTGGAGTTTGCTTTACTTGTTACAATTGTTAAGATTTTACTGTTTTCTGTGTTTCTGCCCTTCTGACTTGATTGGAGTTAGTGATTGACTGTTTGCATTGCAATATTTGTAATACTTCACTGGGCTAAGAATTTGTCATAAGCCTGAATTGAGAGCAGGTTACAGGCTGTGTATTGGACCCAGACAGTCCCTAGGGGGTGAAAACTGTTTTTTCTTTGTTTACCTCAGTGCCGTATAAGGCCAAGCCAGACTGTGTCAGGAAGTGCTTACATCACAGCTACTTAACAGCCAATAGCTCTGGAAGAATCTTACAGACCTTGATAAAAGTACTAATTTTAGCAGGCTCATCAGATAACCTTATAGTCTTCAGGTGAAGCTACCTCTGGCTGCAAGCTGCAACACTGGACTTAATTTTCCTAGTCAAACTATCTCTTGTTGGGAACTGCAATACTGAACATAGGATTTGCAAGAAAGTGAGTTGTGCTCACAACAGAGGGAGGGGAACCTTTCAATTGTCTTTGCTTTGTAGCAGATATACTGCAGGTGGAGGCTGCTTCTAACTGAAAGGTGAAATAAGGAATTTACAATTATCAGGAAAAGACAGTCTTGTTACAATTCTTAAGATTTTCAGTGCAGGAAGAGTTCAAAGCACAGCTCACTTATTTTGGGGCTGACTGCTTTTAGAGCACAAACCACCAGGCTGTTTTGGGGCTGGGGAGGTTTACCTGTGTCTGACTTGAATGTCTGGATTTTTCTCTGTTTGATTAGCAGGGGATTTTCTCTGTCAAATTGTTGTGTATAGTATCTTGCAGACAGGAAGGCACTCATCTCAGCAGTGGGTCAGAGCTCTTAGCTGATTGTTTTGTGAGGGCACAGTTTAGGCCCAACCCTTCCCCCTGGAAATAGTTCCTTTATACCTGGGGTTCTGACATCATTTCCTCAAGAGTGCAAGGTGCATATCAATGTCATATCCTCTCTAGCACACAGCATTGAAAATATACGCATACACATTGTATAATATATATTTCTATATAACAAACCAATCACTCACACAAGCACACACACACACAACAAAAAAAGTACATAGTCATGTGGGGAGTAGTGCAATGTAATGGCTGTGGGGCAGCAGTCTTCCGGGAGTCTTTCTGGAGGCTGAGATGCTGCCCTATTTGCAGACAACTCTCTGCCCTGAGGAGGAAGTTGCCTGTCTTCAGGCCACACTGGACAGCAGTAAGAAAACCTTCCCCAGGCCAGACTGGATGGTAGGAAGGAACCCCCATCCAGGGAGCACCAGAGCCACCACCACTACCTCAGAGGTTGCAAAGAAAGCACAGTAATTGACCACTGTGGGCTCAGGGAGGGTGAGGAGGGTGGAACAGAGGCACACCCAGTCAGTTGTTCCACCCACAATCCATACACCATTCTGGGGAGCACAGCCCCTTGGATGCACCCACGGAGGAGATTAAGGAGGCTGAGGACACCTGTCACAAGGGAGGCTCACAGGAAGGAGGCAGAGGATGCCACAAGGAAAGGAAGCAGCTCCTGGTGGGGACTCAATTATTGGGGATAGAACTGGGGAGCAGGGAAACTGAAGTAAAGTGCCTGCCTGGTGCCATGGCTGTAGGGACAGGAAGCGATCCTCAGGATCACGAGAACAGCTGCACGGAGTCTGAGCTGGATGTCATTGTCCACCTAGGGACAAATGACTTGGCTCAACATGAGCTTAGAGCAGTGCAGAAGGACTTTGTAGAACTGGGAGAGGCCTAAGACAAGTAGCACACACAGTATCCTTCTCAGAGGTGCTGCCTGTAAATGGCATGAGGAGGCAAGGGTACTTTGCACCATGCAGTTTAATGAGTGGTTGAAAAAATGGTGTGGAGCACAGGGTTTGGCTTCATTGGGGACTGGGGTTCCACCTGGAGGACACCAGCCTATACTGGCAGAATGGTCTGCATCTGTCCAGGAAGGAACAAATTTTGAGCAATCAGTTTAAATGCTTCATTGGCAAGCTTTTAAACTAGTCAAGGGGAGGCACTGATAAGCAGCAGAAAAATCCCAGCCTCCCTACAAAACAGGGTACTAAATGGGAAAAGACCGAGGTAGAAAGGTCAGTGGGGATGCTGCAACAGAAAGTAAAGCCATCAAAAAATGGAGAGCAATGAGTACCAATGCACGTAGTCTGAGTAACAAGCTTCCTGAATTAGTGGCCTTGGAGGAGGAACATCTGGATATCGTGGCAGTCACAGAAACATGGTACACACAAAACCATGACTTGGATGTAAACATACCAGGACACACTATCTACAGGAGGGACAGGGAGGGTATAAGAGGAGGAGGAGTATTTACATAAGGGAAGAAATCAAAGCAACAGAACAAAAGGGTAAACAAGGAGGAGAAGAAGCACTGTGGGTAAATTTGGAGACCGCAATGGCACCACAATCCACAGGGGTTGTGATACAGACTTTCTCAGGGGGAGGAAATGGACAAGGAAATGATAGAAAGTATACTTAGTATGGCAGAAAAGGGAGATATTGCTGATGGGTGATCTGAATATGCCAGATGTTAACTGGAGTGCAGTTGCAGCAGCCACTTCTAAGAGTGGGTTATTCTAGATGCCCTACAGGGGGCATGCCTTAGACGACTAGTATTGGAGCCCACTCGAGAGGGAACAATCTTAGACCTGGTTCTCTCAAATGGAGATGAAGAGAGGATCACAGATGTAGAAGTGGGTAGCCATCTGGGAACTAGCGACCATCGAACAGTATGGTTCACAATAAACACAGCAATAGAGTCAAGCCATACAAAGACAAAGGTACTGGATTTTAGGAGGGCTGACTTTGTCAAAATGGGTGAGTGCCTAAGGAATGCACTAGCAAATGGGCAGGAAGGAGGGGTGGAAGAACAATGGAGAATAATAAAACTGCCATCACAGAGGTAACAAGCCTTGTGTAAAGCAAATAAACAAAACAAAACGAGGTAAGAAACCACTATGGTTCTCAAGAGAAGTGGCAGTGAAGGTTCAAGAGAAAAGAAAGCATTCAGGAAGTACAAGGAATCACAGAAGGAGCAGGACAGAGAACTGTATCAGTTAAAGCAAAAGGAAGCTGGGAGGGCAGTCAGAACAGCAAAGGCCCAAACCGAGGAAAGATAGCTAACTCAGTTAAGAGAGGATAAAACTTTATAGATACATCAGGAGCGCGGAAGACCAAGGGAGGGATAGTGAGGCTTAGTAAAGGGAGGGAGGGTGGGCAGAGGGTGACTGTGAAAGGCAGAGATACTAAACAAATATTTTGCTCAGTATTTACAAAGGAAGAGGGGAAGTACCTAAAACAAACAGTAGAAACACTCTGGATACAGAAGTTGATACCAGCCCATTTACAGAAGAAAGGGTTCTGAAAGAACTCTTAAAACTGAAGGTGGACAAAGCAATGGGGCCTGATGGGATTCATCCCAGAATTCTAAAAGAACTAAGGGTAGAACTAGTGACACCACTGACTACCCTCTTTAACAAATCATGGGAGGATGGGGTGGTACCCAAGGACTGGAGGAGGGCAGATGCGATTCCCTTCACAAAAGTGGAGCAAGAAGCAGGAAACTACAGACCTGTTAGTTTAACCTCAGTGGTAGGGAAAATGATGGAATCACTTTTGAAGGAAAGAATTGTTGAGTATCTAGAGGCCAGAGGGCACAGGACCCAAGGCAGCATGGATTCACAGCGGAAGGTCATGCCAGACAATCTGATAGATTTCTTTGACTGGGTGACCAAAGTAGTTGATTAGGGAGGGCTGTGGACATGGCCTACCTAGACTTTAGCAAGGCATTTGACACAGTCCCACACAAAAGATTAATATACAAGTTAGCCAGCCTGGGAGTGGGTTCCAAGATGACAGCCTGGGTAAAGAATTGGCTGGAGAATAGGACACCGAGTAATAGTAAATGGGTCCACTCTGAAAAAGGGGGGTTAGTGGTGGGTGCATGAGGTTTCAAGTGATAGGACCGTCCTCTTCAATGTCTTTATATTCGACATTGCAGAGGGACTGGAAGGAAATGTATGTCTCTTTGCAGATGACACAAAGATCTGCAACAGAGTTGATGCACAAGGTGGAGTGGAAAGGATGAGAAGGGACTTGGCAAGGTTAGAGGAATGGTCAAATGTATGGCAGCTTAGATTCAATGCTAAGAAGTGCAAGGTAATGCATCTGGGAAACAAAAACCCATTGGAAGAGTACACAATGGGGGATGAGATACTAACAACAACAAAAATGGAAAGGGACCTGGGGGTAGTCATATCAGATGACCTAAAGGTGGGAAAGCAATGTGAGAGGGCAGCAAGGAGGGTTGGGGATACTGGGATGCATGGAAGAGGCATCACCAGTAGAAAACAGGAAGTTATTATTCCTCTGTACAGACAGCTAGTGAGACCCCATCTGAGTACTGCATGCAGTTCTGGAGACCCAATCTCGCAAAGACATAGACAGGATGGAAGCTGTCCAGAGGAGGGCACTAAAATGGTGCAGGGTCTGCACCGGAAGACATATGAAGAGAGACTTAAGGAGCTGAATATGTATAGCCTCGAGGAAAGGAGGAGAGGGGAGACATGATAGAAATTTTCAAGCACCTCAAGGGAATCAACAAAGTCCAAGAGGGTAGCATCTTCAAAAAGAGGTATGCAAGAACAAGGGGCACAATTTGAAGATAGAAGGGGGTGCTCAGAGGTAATTTAAGGAAGTATTTTTCACAGAGGGTTGTGGATGCATGGAACGGCTTCAGAGGAGGTTGTGAGTCAAAAACAGTGGTGGAATTCAAGCATGCATGGGACAGTCATAAGGCAATTCTAGGGGTGGGGTTAGGAAGAGGTAGGCTGCTGGTTAACTAGGACCTGCAGCTTATCCATCAAGTAGGGAAATGGGCAGACTGGGTGGGCCAAGCGGTCCTTATCTGCCATCAAATTCTATGTTTCTATGTTTCTAGGAGATTCTGGGAGAACTAGGCTGCATGAAGGTGGACAAGGCAATGGGGCCGGATGGGGTGCACCCAAGGGTGTTGAAGGAATGTAAAGATATACTGGCGGCACCCTTGACTGCACTCTTCAACAGGTCCCTGGAGTCAGAAGTGGTACAGAAGGACTGGAGGCAGGCAAATGTGGTCCCTCTGCATAAGGGGGAAGGGAGGGAGGAGGAGGTGGGAAATTACAGGCACGAGAGCTTGACATCGGTGGTGGGCAAGCTCATGAAGAAACTTATGAAAGTCAGGATCACCAATGGTCTAGAAGTGAGTGGCTTGATGAATCCAAGGCAATGTGGCTTTACCGGGGCAGATCCTGTCAAACAAATTTGATAAGAGTTTTTTGACACAGTCACCAAGGAACTAGATCAGGGGAGTGCAGTAGACGTCGCTTATCTGGATTTCAAGAAGGCATCTGACTCCATGCCACACAGTCGACTGCTGCAAAAGTTGTCATTCTTGGGGAAGGGGCAGATGGTGGTTCAATGGGTGAGAAACTGGCTAGGGGACAGGAGGCAGAGGGTCATTATAAATGGGGTGGCATCCAGAGAGGGCATGATCACAAGCGGGGTCCCTCAGGGGTCGGTGTTGGGGCCTCTACTGTTCAATCTATTTGCGTGGGACTTGGGGGAGGGGGGAGTCTGTTTAGAGATGACATTAAAATCTGCAATAAGGTGGACACTCCAGAAGGGGTCAAAAGAATGCAGAGAGATTTGGGGAGGCTCGAGGAGTGGTCAAAGAGGTGGCAGCTTTCATTCAACACAGACAAGTGTAAGACCATGCATCTTGGTTACAGGAAGCAGATTACTGTATGGAGGGCAGAGACCTGGAGGTAACAGAACAGGAAAGAGACATAGGCATCACTATATCAAGGGACCTGAAGGAGGTAAGGCACTGCCAGAGAGCAGTGGCTAGGGGCAGCAGAATGCTGGGCTGCATCAGAAGGGGGATTACCAGTAGAAAAAGGGAGGTCATAGTACCCTTGCACGCCCATCTAGTTAGACCACATTTTAAGTACAGAGTCCAGTTCTGGAGGCCAACCTCAGAAAGGATATGGGGAGGCTACAAAGTTCAGAGGAGAGCAACGAAGATGTAAGGGACTCAGCCACCTGTCCTATGAGGAAAGGCTGAGAGATTTGAACATGTACCCATGAAACGCAAGAGGGAGAGGGGGACATGATTGAAACCTTTAACTACCTTAAGGATATAAACCGGTGCCAGTGGAAAGCATCTTCCTGCTGAAGGGAATCAGAGAACAAAGGCATTGCTTACAGGTTAATGGGGAACGGTTCAAGGGTAACATTAGGGAAGTACTATTTCACAGAGAGGGTCGTGTATAAGTGGAACAGGCTCCCAGAGGAGTCCGTTGGAGAAGCAACATTATTATAAGGGTCTCAGGACTGCTGAAATCTGATTGGTTGTCAGCATTCTGAGAGCCTTATGTTAATGTCCTTGTTAATGTACTTGTCTAGCTGAATTGCAAGAGCATTAACCTGCATGGGACTAGTTAATTTTTTTCACAAATTCCATAGTTGGAATGTAGAGCCACCATTATGTTACACAATAGACGTGCTGAGCAGTGTAAAGTCTAACACGAAATGAGCATAACAGAAATCTAATAAACGACTGGAAACTTATTTCATTTCTGTTACCGTACTTTTGTTGTTGTTTTTTTCACCCTGTCCACCGCCCGAGTCCCGGCAGGTAAAGTTCCTAGCCCGGTCCTGTCATGTCCCTCCCAATCTACACCACCAGTACCAACCATTTCTGTCTTTTTAAATGCCTGCAGCTTATCTTAGATATACACAAGCAGTCATGTTAGAGAAGTACCTGTAGTCAGTAGACAAATAGAGTAGTGTAAATTAATTTTAAACAAGCACAGTTTGTGCAGCAGGTGCCGTGCCCCAAGCCACTGAATGGTCTGTGTACCAACAGTCAATGGAGAAATGCATTTTGTTTTTAAAAAACTTACAAATTAACCTGTAGGGACGAGCTGGCGGTAAGGGTGCTTGTAAAACATGTAGGCCAGCACACATCACTGCTGCAGACCCGTTCCCAACAGAACCACAGCTGACAATGTATCCACTCCTGTATCTTCACTCCATTTTACAGCATCCATGGCCCACTACCCCAGGACAGAGTGGCGAAGTATATGTATTGGACTGCAATTGGACTGTTTTGAGCTGCCAATCCTGCCACACATTTCCTCCACTACCATCCCCCAACAGCACTAGGAACTGATCCACAGTGGCCGCAGAGTGTATAACGGACCACAGGTGATAGCAGCAGCACAACCACGCCTCCACTCCCCCCCACCCGGCAGCACAAGAAGAATCCATGTACATTAACCTGCCATCTAGGAACAGCAATGTTTAAGTGGTGCCTCTCCATCTCTTAGTTAAGTAAGTGCTGTATCAAGGCAAACAACCTGATCTGGGAGTCGGAGGAGGGCTAGGGAGAACGAGTCTGGGTGGTCCGATGTTCACCGTTTCTGACAGGTCAGTTGTTTTAATTATGAAAGTGACACACTGTCAGTTCCTGATGGCCATGGGATGGAGAGACTACTGGGGAACTGAGCTGATGAAACTACTGAGTCATGAATCATTGGCCAGTCACACCAATCGAGTTATTCCCAGCTTTGTGTAATGTTTCTGTAAGCACTGCTTAAAGTTTATCTGCTCACAGGTGCAAACAGCCACGTTCCTATTTGTTTTCCAGCGAAAAAATCTCATGTTAAGCATGTGGAAAGATCAATTAACGCCTGGACTTCTCCCATGAAAACTCTCTAGCGCACTGGAAGAAATGTCAATTCTTGCTTGGTGGCAACTCTGTCAGAAATTAGTAGACAGGTGTAAACTCGAGCACTGGACAGAATACTGTAAATCATAATAAAGCAGCGACCCCCATTTTAAAATGCCCCATTTTTGTAGGTGTATGTGTGTGTTTTAATGTTGAAATTAACCGGTAACAGCACCGGTTCCTCCAGCTTCCCCAAAGGGGAAAACAGTCTGTCCAAGACCTTGTTCAACAGCTTTCCCTTTAGCTGCAGCACCTTTACTGAACACGGGCAAAAATCACTGATCAGCCCACACGAACACCTCTGCAGTTTTTTTTATTGAGGTGACAAATTGAAAGACTGACTTCAACCCTAAAACAGGAGCTCCATTTTTTCTGAGCCTGGCACTCGCAGGGCTGAACAGATATCAAAGGCTCCTGACTCACACCATGGTCAGGCTGTCATGCGGTTTATACTGATCCCTTCCTTTAGGTGTCTGTGACAGTTAGTGGGTGGGGAAGTAATCTCCATTAACCTGTTGCACTACAGCTTTTTCAGTGCTGTGGTGGCAGGTTATGCATAATTGCGTTGTGTTTTTCTTACAATGCTAACATAAACCTTTGGCGAAGGGACTATTTTATATCAGTAACTGAGAAGATCTGAATTTAATAAAGTGAAACACTGCAAACCTGCAAAAAATACACCCAATTATAATATTAGCAATAAGGTACTCCCAGGTTATGTTAATGTTCTGTTAGTCACCCCTGAGGTAATACATACCTGCTGCACCTCTCGTGCCACATTACCTCCTAGGGGTGATTAACTATAACATTAACATAACCCTGGTTGTACCTTATTGCTTAAGTGAAAGGCTTTAAAAGGCATGGGACAGCCACAGGGGAGTGTTGGGGGGCATGTCCCAGCAGATAGACAAATGGGCAGACTAGGTGGGCCTGTCGGTCCTTTCTGCTGTCACACTTCTATGAATCCATACTTAAGGTCATGGATCAATGTTAACTCATTTCACATGTCAAGCGGACCAAATGTAAAAATCTATAATGTATGGTAGAACGTTGTTATAGGTAGAAATCTACCTTTTTATAACAATGTTTTACCATCGATGTGACGTCACCATGTCGTTAACCCATCGATGGTACATCACTGGGTTAACAACTGGGAACAGTCTGCGCATGCCCGCTACAGAAATCTAGGACCTTCCTGAAACGGCTGTGGTGGCGAGCATGACCCGAAATTGAGCAGTTGTAAGATTCCTGCTGTATTTTTTAATTAGTTATGTGAACCATACACTGTAAAATATAATGTATGGTTCACTATCGGCAACCAGCTGGTTTAACCGTCTTGAGGTTGCCATGGTTACGTAAACCTCTTGAGCTTCGCTCTCGAGGTTTACAAGATCGCCATGGCAACCTCTCACCAGTTAACGAGCTGGTTACTGATAGTGCCCCATACATTATCCTCTATTTAATCAACACCTGAATTTCTTTAGAAAGGCACTAAGACCAATACTTTCATTCATCCCCTGCCTGTCCCTTGCACCCCAGACCCGGTAAACAAGTACAACGTTTTCAAGAAAGAGGTTATAGCAATCATTGTAGTGCAACTGCATTGGCCTCAGTGGAAAACATAAATAGGGTGGAAACTTCAATCTACACTGAAAAAGGGATGATTCTAAAAACATAAAATGCCCTTTTGTCACCACCTACTGTATGCGAGCTAACAAAGTCAGGGAAATCATCACTAGCAACTGGTGCATACTGAACTTAGAACCTAAACTACATGCCGTTGAACAGGGACCAGAAGTGGTGTTTAGGAGAAACAGAACAATTCATGACACGGTTGTGCACAGCATTGTCCCAGGTCCAGAAGTACCTAGACCCATAAATTGCACCCCCCAAAACTTTCAGATGTGGCCACTGTTTACATTGTGATTATATTAAACCCTGCAAATCTTTTATACACCTCAGTACAAATAAGGAATTGGAGATTAAACATTTTATTAATGATAATACTTGTGGGGTGGTGTGCACGTTAAACTAGTTGCAGGTCGTTTTATGTGGGTCACACCCCCCTCAATTTAAAGTAAGGGTGGGTGAATATATTCGTGCCCAACAACACAGAGATGAAACATATGCAATAGTTAAACATGTTAAGAGGTTTCCAGCCCGTAAACATTAAATCTCTTTTCTGGGCACTGAAGTTGTTAAAGTGGGGGTGAGGGGGTGATACAGAGAAACTTACTGGGCAAAGAGAAAGCTTATGGATCTGTAATTTGGGTGCAAGGGACAGGCAGGATGAACAAATGTATTGATCTTGGTGCCTTTCTAAAGAAATTCAGGTGTTGATTACAGAGACTTTTCACATTTGATCCGCGTGGCACATGAAATGTGTTAACATATTGATCCATGACCTAAAGTATGTGCCTGGCTTATGGCTCATAAGTATAGCACCTGTGGTGTGTATTTTAACTCAGGCAATGTAAAGAAATGTTTAAAATGATGTATTTATTACAGAGTTGATCCACTGGTACTAATATATACTAAAACACTTTTAAAAGGGCTCTTATGTTTCAAATGACTTCAAACAACTTGAATATTGCCAATCCATGTGTTTTCACAGATTGCACATTTGGTTTGATGTTCTGTAATTGTGACATCACCACGACTTGACTGTTTAACTAAAGGGACACCATCAACCTGTTTTTCCATCATATTATTTCTAGTTAAAAACCTACATGTCATGATTGCTTACCTTCTCTAAAATTCATTGATGTTGCTGTTTGTTTTGTCTGTCTCCTTGTTTAGTAGAACTGAAATGCATGCTAATGTGTAAGCAATAAGACACGATGGGTGTGCATTAGACAGTTCTAATGCGTAGCTAGGGGATGTAGTGGGGCACGAGGCCACAGGCTGAGTGTGACCAGTCCCCTAGCCGTGCATTAGAACTGTCTAATGCACATCCCCAGAGTGAATTGTTGCGCTTATAAAATGGGCCTGTGTATTCTAAATGGAGGCTCTAGTTTTAGCTGTGCATTAGACACATCTAATGCATGGCTAACAGCCAGTCAGATTGCTTGAAATCCTTTGCCCATTTTATAAATATTTATAAACAACCTTGTTTTGTTTGCAATCATGGATCTGTTCTTACTGCACATCTCCAGAGCACTAAAAGCACACCCTAACAGTACAGTCACCCATGAGGCAGTAATCTCCAAACCCCACTCCATCATGGAGGGGGCTGGACTGTGTTGGGGTGTCCTAAGTCTGGGAAAGATGCAGTTGGGATTGATCAAAGAATGTAAACAAACCTGTGTTTGTTTGATAACATCAGTATGGTGAGCGGTCTATGTTTCACTTTTTTAAAGAAAAATTCGAATCAGAATCAAACAACCAGCTATATCAGTAGCAAGCTTTACAGAATGCCAGCAATCATAAAATGTATTTTTTAAACTAGGGACACTTTGTGACGGAAGGGTGTTGACAATGTCCCTTTAATGTGGCTATATAAGGGGAACACGAGGGGTGATTTTTTGGATCAGTCGGGTTAAGCCTAGCAGTAGCTGGGGAAACGTTGGCTGTGCTTGGGGGTGTCCTTCCTGGGAGACAGATTACACGGCTGTCACACGCTGCTGCTGGTGTTTGAATAAAGTCGACCTTTTATTTGTTTCAAGTGGTCCGTGAGTCTTTGGAGCACTGTGGATGCTGCACAAATCGGGATATTTGAGCAACACACTTGTAAACGCGAATGCAGAAGCAACAACAACACTGCGGTTATATGTATTTTGATGGCCATACTGTGCACAGGAGCCATGGCATGCATTAGCTGTGTGGTGTCACCCCGGATACAGGTGTGCATGTAGTCCGAACAAATTTCAAGTCTACTGTCTCACTCACTTGGAGCCCCATCCCGTCCGCTCTCAATCGGAAAGTTAAGGGGGGTCAAACAGGTCAGTGGTAGGTGGGAGACCGGTAACCACCAGGCCCTGCAGGAAGGGGGGAAGGGTAGCTGTGCATGGGGCGCTCTCCCCTTGGTTAAATGTAGCCGTACATCGCGGCCCCAGCCCAGCCTGGGATTTTGGGGACACAAGACTGTCAGGGCTGCAGCCTCTCAGACCAGACACTAAACCGAGGTCTTCTCTAAATATCTGCCTCTTCTGGTGGTTGAGCGGAGCACGTCAAAGATCCCACGGCACTTCTCGGAAAGACTTGGTAAAAATCCTACCGCGGCTGGGACCTAGCTCGGACCCGGTCGGACCGAGGGCATGTTGTACGGTTCAATTCTGTGCCCGGGCCGGTCTGGTTGGGTGGGCCGCTAGGTTTTACTGAAGTACTCCGAGCTGGTTGGTACTCATGTTTCACCCGTGCCCCACCCGGACAAGTAAAACCCCAAGCGCTGCATCTCAGTGTACTAGACTGGTGAATACCGGAGTCGAACCGACAACGTTCATATAACCAGCGCTGTGTCCAGCACTTCAGCCTTTACTGAGCTGGTCCGACCCGGTCCAAGTATCCGGTTTCAACCTATAACTGGGCTGCTCTCCACATGTCCTGACTACATTGCCCCAGTCATGAAACACTAACAATTTAACTAGGTTCAGTATAAATTGGGAGCAGCCCCAACCCCGAAAATAAGAAGCATTTCCTATTTGTCAGTGTTTAGCCCTACTAGTCAAAAAAACAAACACGCCTAAATGACAGAAATAAATGTGTTTACAGTGTGATATTTAAATGCTTCACCTTTTGTATACCCCTTGCCTGTTGCGCACTGCCCGGGTCATCCCTAAACGTGCCGAGTGTACTTAGCAGGCAAGGGAAGTGCCAGCTACCCAGCTCGGAAGAGCGTTTATGTACAGTCCCTTGGGAAAAGAGGTCGGTTCCTTTAACTAGTTTCAGCTCCACCCCTGAGTGAAGCAGAGGTGCTCTTTCTGTTTTGCGTTTAAATCCTGCAGTTTTAGGAACCGGGAGGAGAGAGCGCCAGATCCGGAGAGACTAGCAAGAGCCGAGTCTGCGGGACTCCTTGCTTGGAGGAGGAGGAAGAGAGCTACAGCTCAATCAGCACCCTGTAAAGGTGTAGGACCTCTGTAGAGCGAGGGTATTGGGCATCCTGCATGGACCTGAAGCATCCTCTGGCTGGACGAATGGAGTAAAGGTACCGGGCTGTGCACCTGCAGAGTGCGGGTGGGTGTCCTGATCTTTCCGCGTCCGGTCTCACACCCGGAGTTACAAGCACTGTCAGTATTGGGCTGGGCTGTCACCTGCAGAGTGTGGGATCGTGTGTCACCTACCTGTCCTGATTTAAGCTGGTCTCACACCCGGAGCTACAGGCACCGTGAGTACTGGCTGTCACCTGCAGAGTGTGGTTCATGTGTCCCCTACCTGTCCTGATCTACGCTGGTCTCACACCTGGAGCTACAGGCACTGTCAGTACTGGGATGTCACCTGCAGAGTGTGGGTTCGTGTGACCCCTGTTCTGGTATCACACCCGGAGCTACAGGCACGGTCAGTACTGGGCTGGGCTGTCACCCGCAGAGTGTGGGTTCGTGTATCCCCTACCTGTCCTGATCTAAGCTGGTCTCACATCCGGAGCTACGTGCAACGAGCTAGGTCAGTACTGGGCAGTCGTGGCCTGCACCATCACAAGGGGGCGCTGCCGCCATGTTGGGGAGAGTGTGGGGACTCGAGACTGAGAGCTGGTCCACCACCCCCCTGGAATCAGCCACATCATAAACACACTTTTTGAACAAGACCCCACAAAATGGGGTCAATACGAGCCTCTCTGCTGGTACTCTTGTTTCTCTGCTCCTAGGAGGCACAACTGCTCCCCTTCCCTGGATTACCCGTCACCGGACGTGCGAGCCGCTCCAAGGGCTGAGGGCTTCTCGCTCTCACTACCTGCCCAGGCTTCTGCTGGAAAGTGAACTAGAACTGGGTCTTTGTTGGTTTGATTTAGTCTGCCTTCCACCAAGAATAAATTATGCAGCGGAGCCCTACCTAACGTGTGCTGCAGGACTGCCCATTCATTCCTCAAAGCACAACTTCATGTGGGAGCATTGCACAACAGGGGCCTGACCACCTGAATCTCGACTACTGGCCGGGCTCTCATTGGCAACCCATAACTAGTCCAGTTAATGGAGCAGGACGAGTTCCAGCAGGAGTTGGGAAGGAGGGGGCGGGGTGATAGTCCGCCCTGCAAAGCCAAGCAGCCGCGGGCTGGTGCCTCGCTGAACTAGGAGCAGGAGACACTGAGGCAAGTTCGGCAGTTCGTGTAAACTTTTACAGTGTTATAGAATTCGGTACTTGCAACAGAATAGGTAACATGTAGCTTCAATATATATTATTTCAGGACAAAAAAACGTTGAGATCTGCAGTACTTGCATCGAGTGTCCGATGCCCCTCATGTTCTATCCCTCCCCCCCCAGGTCAATGCGACTTTTTCTTGTTTTGGAGGATTTGCTCGTAGTTCAGGGACCCACACTCCTGCAGACTGAAGTTAGATAGTCACTGCTGGACCGCAAACCCGGGAGTACTGCGGTGGGACGGACGGACTGGGTCCAGAACCGGAACAAGACTGGAGCCAGTCGGGGTCGACTGTAGCAGGTGGACAGATCCAGCCGAACACAGACGGAACCGGCGTTCGGGACTGGCATGCGGCCGCCTCGGACCCACCGCATTACACACGGCTCGGGAGCACATTTAGGGGCCAGCCTGCTGCCGGCTCCGGAACTGAGATGGCTCCTGAACCAGCTTGCTTGCCGCGGTCCATCTCCAGCAGGATTCCGGTTCTGGGATCATTCCACAGCGGCTGCGTTTACACCGAAATCACTGCAGCTATTAAATGCACACGCCGCAGGTGGCTCTCATCACTGCATTTTGGGCCAGTGACACAGTCAGTATTCCGGTGCAAACGAGCCTCCCGAACTGGGGTTGTAGCAATCCCAACTCGTGCTCCCCTCGTGCACTGCGCGTGCGTGTCCCTGTCACGCGTGCGCACTCCCAAATTCGGCGGGTGGCAGACCTGAGCGTGCAGCTGGGGCTGGGACACCCTGCCGCCCAGCGATCGAGCGAGCATTACAAGTTGAGGAGTAAGCCTAAAAAGTGAGCGGCGAGTCTTGAAACAAAAGCTGTTTAGCCTTGCCTATCACTGATTCAAAAAAGTATTTGTGCCTGTTGCCCAGTCTGCATCAAGAGAAACTTTGATGCAAGTAAGAGAGGGCTCGCGGGGTGTGCATGGTTGGTCAAGTCAGAATTGGTGGGGTGTTAGTGGTCGGGTCAGAGTTCAGGGGGTGTGCATGGATGGTTGGGTCACAGTTCATGAAGTGGGCATGGATGGTTGGGTTCGAGTTGGGGTGTCAGTGGTTGGGTCAGAGCTCCTGGGGTGTGCATGAATGGTTGCGTCAGAGTTGGTGGGGTGTACAAAGATAGCCGAGTCTGAGATCAGAGCCAAATGCAGGACAACAGTGAGCCACAGAGCCCGCCATCTGCTGCCAGCGGGTGCAGGCAGAACTAAGGTAGTGCAGATTTTTTTTTTCTGTCTTCATCCCCAACAGAGAAAAGTCCACATCGGATTTCTTTTCTAGTCTAGCACATGCATAAGTGTCAGGTTGCTTGGCAAACAGAGGCAATACCAGGAAATGATGACACCATTTCCAGATTATATATCTGCCTTGCCTATGGTTGCTTCTAGATAGGATTAGTTCTTGCTCTCTGTCTCTGCTGCACATTTATTTTGCCCTGGTGCCTGGTAAAGCTGTGTGGGGGGGTAGCATGATGGACCTGAGTGGTCCTAAAAGGGGTGGCAACAGGATGGACCTGAAGTTGGGGGCAACTTTGCCCTGGATTCGGTGGGGCAGCATGATGTACCTAGAATCAGGGTGGGGAAGCCAGCACCATGAGCGCGAGAGTCAGAGGCAGCAACAACTGGATCTAGAATGAGGGGCAGCAGAATGACAGTGAAGGGGGCACCATGACTCTGGAATTGGAGGGGCAGCAAGATGGACCTGCAGTGTGGGGGAGCTGACATGATGGCCCTGGAGTTGTTCAGTTGGGAAAAGCAGCCCCTGCCATATATGGGATTGCAGTCATTTCTGATGCTGGCATGTCTTGCTGACATACCAGACAAGGTGCCTATGCCAGGTTTTCAGCACCTGGACCAGCATACCTGCAAGACATGCAGGTGCCAGACATTAATACAACCCTACTGTGCTAAGAGCAACCTCACAAAACAGCTCCTTCCTTATTCCACGTCCAAACAAACGTCTGGATAATGTAACTTTTATATCTGTTATATGCTGCCGTTTTATTTCGTGCTGTCTGAGTTATTTCACAATCTTATTGCAAAGCAAATGTGTTGCAAAGCACTATGGCCACATTTCCTGGTTTCTGCACACGTAAAGCAGTGGCACTGAGGCTGAGGGTAGGGGGAGTGAGGGGTCAGTAAGCTGTGAAACATTAGCGTTACTTCACACAGTGGGAGGTAATCACTGAATATCCTACCTGGTGATGTTGGAGCTAGCCCTGTTCAGGCATTTAGAGCAGGACTAGACAGATTCCCGAGGGAAACTGCAGCTTTAAGAGTTAACACAGCATGAGTAGGGGACGGGCTAGCATTCTGGCTGTTGAAGTTTAGATGTATTGTCATAGGCATAATAAATAGTACCGTTCAGCAGGAGGGGAAGAAAAGATGAACCCCAAGTCCCTCTCAACACAAATGGTGTGTTATTGTGTATAGTCACTGTGGTACAGCAGGAGGGGAAACGAGATGGACCTCAAATCTCTTCCATCATCACAGAGCTATGTTACTATGTATAATCTAATCACCGTCGTTTATGGCAGGACGTGCAGACCAGTTGGACTCCAAGCCCCTTCTGTCATTGTAAGACTGTGTTACTGTGTGAGAATCTGCCATGCATGTGCCAGCATACATTTCTACTTCCTTAGCTATAATAGATGGCAGATTCACCGGGGGGTGGGGGGGGGGCAACTGGCCTCTGCTGTGGCACTCTAAACGCTAACCATGGAAACTTCTCAAGAAACATGTTTATACTCTCCTTTGAGAAGTTTCTTAATTTTTACTGTTTAATGAAGTATTCACATTACACTGATTCCAGCTATTTAACTCACAGGACAAGTCCAAATTGTTTGACTGTTACTACCCTGAACAGTTGATCTTTGGAAGGGGTATCTTACTACAAATGTTTAGATATCTGGTTAGATTCAAATATGATGTCTTCGTTAAGCTTGTAAATGAAAAATCCTCAGATAGGCTTTCAGTATCATCAGAGAAAGTGTTTCACTAGATTGTAGACTCAACGTTAATTCTGTGCTGTTTTATGTGTTAGATAACGGAGACACATTTTATGGTCAGCCTAATAAGACCTGTCTCAGTTGGCTCACTGTTGTGTACAGTTGTTCCTTGTCCACTTTGTTCTTACATCCCCGGGGATACCCAGCACTGTCACTGCATTCTTTATCAATGGCTGAGGTGGGTGCCCCGGGTGATAGAAGACTTATCCATCCCGTGCAGCTGGCTGGCTTACAAGTGTGTCGTATGAAACGTCCACAAGTGTCTGAATATTCAGTTTACATTAAAGCAGTGCAGCAAAATTGGACAAAAACGTGATCCTTTTTTCCACTATAAAAGATTCCTGGCATCTTCCAGTTTTATTTGGTGATAAGATATTCTAGTTTTTCCACAATTTGAGTATTTTATAAGTGCTTGTCTCAAAAACAAAAAAAAACAGAACACCACATTTGGTTTAGAACTAGCATTGAAAACTTAACAAGGTTTAGTGTCATAAAAAAAAACAACGTATGGTGCACAGCATAGGAGGTGCCAAGAAAAGTACTGTAAATTTGGCAGTTGAGCTAATGTAGCTGAAACTAGCTTTTTGGAAAAACATTTTTCATTGCATTGTTGGTTTAAAAGTCACAAGACCTGGTTTAACTTCTGCATCTGCCCTTGAAATTACCGTTATTGTTTTTATGGTGTAATAGTGTGTTAATTATATCTTGCGCAGTGATATGATGTAATGTATATTGAAACGTAACCGTTCAATGTGAGTGCTTGTTCCATGTTTTCTCAGATTTCTAAATAAACGGATGATAATTAGGAGAAAGAATGTGATTCAATGGCTGTAATACTGATGTAATTATTTTACTTTGTACAGCACTGTAGATGGAAGAAACCTCTTTTTAATGAAATGGAAACTGACATAGCATGCATGCAGCCCTGTCATGTACAC
Organism: Neoceratodus forsteri; assembly: GCA_016271365.2. Taxonomy (NCBI): domain Eukaryota; kingdom Metazoa; phylum Chordata; order Ceratodontiformes; family Ceratodontidae; genus Neoceratodus; species Neoceratodus forsteri. Next base: position 543,775,118 of record JADMNL010000023.1, read on the forward strand.
AGCTGTTTGTGTTCTCTTCATTTCTCCCCTAAAAGTCAGGGTTACCATGGAGTGAGGGTCTATCTTCACAGCTGACACCAATACTTCTTAGTTGCAGCAGGAAGTGAGTGAATGCCACGTGGCAGGAGGGCGAGTGACTGCCATGTGGTGGGGGGGTGAGTGAAAGCCAGGTGACAGGGGCAGGTGAGGTGAAAGCTGGGCGGCAGGGGGTAAGTGATTGCTGGGTGGTGGGGCGAGTGACTGCCATGTGGCAGAGGGCGAGTGACTGCCATGTGGCAGAGGGGCAAGTGAATGCCTTGGCAAAAGGCGAGGAAGTGCGGGTGGCAGGGGGATGAAGCGATGCCTTGTGGCAGAGGGTGAGTGAATGCCATGTAAGCCAGAGGTGAGTTAATGCCATGTGGTAGGGGTGAGTGAATGCCATGTGGTGGGGATGGGTGAATGCCATATGGCAGAGGGGCAAGTGAATGTCATGTGGTGGGGGACGAGTAAATGCCTTGTGGCAGAGGGGCAAGTGAATGCCATGTGGCAGAGGGGCAAGTGAATGCCATGTGGCAGTGGGGGGGAGTGAATGCCATGTGGCAGTGGGGAGGAGTGAATGCCATGTGACAGTGGGGTGAGTGAATGCCAGGTGGCAGAGGAGGTGAGTGAATGCCTTGTGGCAGAGGGGTAAGTAAATGCCATGTGGCAGAGGGGTGAGTGAATGCTGTGTGGCAGAGAGGTGAGTGAATGCCATGTGGCAGAGGGTGAGTGAATGCCATGTGGCAGAGGGTGAGTGAATGCCATGTGGCAGTGGGGTGAGTGAATGCCGTGTGGCAGTGGAGGTGGGTGAATGCCATGTGGCAGAGGGGTGAGTGAATGCCATGTGGCAGAGAGGTGAGTGAATGCCTTGTGGCAGTGGGGATGAGTGAATGCCATGTGGCAGTGGGGGTGAGTGAATGCTGTGTGGCAGAGAGGGGAGTGAATGCCATGTGGCAGAGGGTGAGTGAATGCCATGTGGCAGTGGGGTGAGTGAATGCCATGTGTCAGAGGAGGAGTGAATGCCATGTGGCAGAGGGTTGAGTGAATGCCATGTGGCAGAGAGGGGTGAGTGAATGCCATGTGGCAGACAGGGAGTGAATGCCATGTGGCAGACAGGGGAGTGAATGCCATGTGGCAGAGGGGTGAGTGAATGCCATGTGGCAGAGGGGAATGAATGCCATGTGCAGAGGGTGAGTGAATGCCATGTGGCAGAGGGGTGAGGAATGCCATGTGGCAGAGGGTGATTGAATGCCATGTGGCAGAGGGTGGAGTGAATGCCATGTGGCAGGGGGGTGAGTGAATGCCATGTGGCAGAGGGGTGAGTGAATGCCATGTGGCAGAGGGGTGAGTGAATGCTTGTGGCAGTGGGGATGAGTGAATGCCATGTGGCAGTGGGGTGAGTGAATGCTGTGTGGCAGAGGGGTGAGTGAATGCCATGTGGCAGAGGGTGATGAATGCCATGTGGCAGAGGGTGAGTGAATGCCATGTGGCAGAGGGTGAGTGAATGCCATGTGGCAGAGGGTGAGTGAATGCCATGTGGGGTGGATTGCCATGTGGCAGAGGGTGAGTGAATGCCATGTGGCAGAGGGGGGGGAGTGAATGCCATGTGGCAGAGGGGGGGAGTGAATGCCATGTGGCAGAGGGGGGAGTGAATGCCATGTGACAGAGGAGGGAGTGAATGCCATGTGGCAGAGGAGAGAATGAATGCCATGTGGCAGAGGGGTGAGGGAATGCCATGTGGCAGAGGGGGTGAGTGAATGCCATGTGGCAGTGGGGGTGAGTGAATGCCATGTGACAGAGGAGGGAGTGAATGCCATGTGGCAGAGGGTTGAGTGAATGCCATGTGGCAGAGGGGGTGAGTGAATGCCATGTGGCAGTGGGGGTGAGTGAATGCTGTGTGGCAGAGAGGTGAGTGAATGCCATGTGGCAGAGGGGGTGAGTGAATGCCATGTGGCAGTGGGGTGAGTGAATGCCATGTGGCAGAGGAGGAGTGGATGCCATGTGGCAGAGGGTGAGTGAATGCCATGTGGCAGGGGGGTGAGTGAATGCCATGTGGCAGAGGGGTGAGTGAATGCCATGTGGCAGACAGGGAGTGAATGCCATGTGGCAGACAGGGAGTGAATGCCATGTGGCAGAGGGGAAGTGAATGCCATGTGGCAGAGAGGTGAGTGAATGCCATGTGGCAGAGGGTGCCAGTGAACGCCATGGCAGAAGGGTGATTGAATGCCATGTGGCAGTGGGGATGATGAATGCCATGTGGCAGTGGGGTGAGTGAATGCCATGTGGCAGGAGGTGGAGTGAATGCCATGTGGCAGAGGGGTGAGTGAATGCCTTGTGGCAGTAGGGGTGAGTGAATGCCATGTGGCAGTGGGGAGTGAGATGCGTGTGGCAGAGGGTGAGTGAATGCCATGTGGGGGTGAGTGAATGCCATGTGGGGTGAGTGAATGCCATGTGGCAGAGGGGTGAGTGAATGCCATGTGGCAGAGGGGTGAGTGAATGCCATGTGGCAGAGGGGTGAGTGAATGCCATGTGGCAGAGGGGGGAGTGAATGCCATGTGGCAGAGGGAGTGAATGCCATGTGGCAGAGGGGTGAGAATGCCATGTGACAGAGGAGGGAGTGAATGCCATGTGGCAGAGGAGGGAATGAATGCCATGTGGCAGAGGGGTGAGGGAATGCCATGTGGCAGAGGGGGTGAGTGAATGCCATGTGGCAGGGGGTGAGTGAATGCCATGTGACAGAGGAGGGAGTGAATGCCATGTGGCAGAGGGTTGAGTGAATGCCATGTGGCAGAGGGGGTGAGTGAATGCCATGTGGCAGAGGGGGTGAGTGAATGCCATGTGGCAGACAGGGGAGTGAATGCCATGTGGCAGAGGGAGGAGTGAATGCCATGTGGCAGAGGGGTGAGCGAATGCCACGTGGCAGAGGGGTGAGTGAATGCCATGTGGCAGTGGGGGTGAGTGAATGCCGTGTGGCAGTGGAGGTGGAGTGAATGCCATGTGGCAGGAGGGTGAGTGAATGCCATGTGGCAGAGGGGTGAGTGAATGCTGTGGCAGTGGGGATGAGTGAATGCCATGGCAGTGGCGGTGAGTGAATGCTGTGTGGCAGAGAGGTGAGTGAATGCCATGTGGCAGAGGGTGAGTGAATGCCATGTGGCAGTGGGGTGAGTGAATGCCATGTGACAGAGGAGGGAGTGAATGCCATGTGGCAGAGGTTGAGTGAATGCCATGTGGCAGAGGGGTGAGTGAATGCCATGTGGCAGACAGGGAGTGAATGCCATGTGGCAGAGGGTGATGATGCCATGTGGCAGAGGAGGAATGAATGCCATGTGGCAGAGGGTGAGCGAATGCCATGTGGCAGAGGGTGAGTGAATGCCATGTGGCAGAGGGGTGAGCGAATGCCACGTGGCAGAGGGGTGAGTGAATGCCACGTGGCAGTGGGGTGAGTGAATGCCATGTGGCAGGGGGTGAGTGAATGCCATGTGGCAGAGGGGTGAGTGAATGCCATGTGGCAGAGGGGTGAGTGAATGCCATGTGGCAGTGGGGATGAGTGAATGCCATGTGGCAGTGGGGTGAGTGAATGCCGTGTGGCAGAGGGTGAGTGAATGCCATGTGGCAGGGTGAGTGAATGCCATGTGGCAGAGGGTGAGTGAATGCCATGTGGGAGGGGTGAGGATTGCCATGTGGCAGAGGGTGAGTGAATGCCATGTGGCAGAGGGAGTGAATGCCATGTGGCAGAGAGGGGAGTGAATGCCATGTGGCAGAGGAGGGAGTGAATGCCATGTGGCAGAGGGGAAGTGAATGCCATGTGGCAGAGGGGGAGTGAATGCCATGTGGCAGAGGGTGAGTGAATGCCATGTGGCAGAGGGTGAGTGAATGCCATGTGGCAGAGGGGTGAGTGAATGCCATGTGGCAGAGGGTGAGTGAATGCCACGTGGCAGTGGGGTGAGTGAATGCCATGTGGCAGTGGGGTGGAGTGAATGCCATGTGGCAGAGGGTGAGTGAATGCCATGTGGCAGAGGGGTGAGTGAATGCCATGTGGCAGAGGGGTGAGTGAATGCCTTGTGGCAGTGGGGATGAGTGAATACCATGTGGCAGTGGGGGTGAGTGAATGCTGTGTGGCAGAGAGGTGAGTGAATGCCATGTGGCAGAGGGGTGAGTGAATGCCTTGTGGCAGTGGGGATGAGTGAATGCCATGTGGTAGTGGGGGTGAGTGAATGCCGTGTGGCAGAGGGGTGAGTGAATGTCGTGTGGCAGAGAAGGAAGTGAATGCCATGTGGCAGAGGGAGATGAATGCCATGTGGCAGAGGGGGAGTGAATGCCATGTGGCAGAGGGGTGAGCGAATGCCATGTGGCAGAGGGTGAGTGAATGCCATGGGCAGAGGGGTGAGTGAATGCCATGTGGCAGAGGGTGAGTGAATGCCATTGTGGCAGTGGGGATGAGAGAATGCCATTGTGGCAGTGGGGTGAGTGAATGCCAATGTGGCAGAGGGTGGAGTGAATGCCATGTGGCAGAGGGTGAGTGAATGCCATGTGGCAGTGGGGATGAGTGAATGCCGTTGGCGGTGGGGGTGTGAGTGAATGCCGTGTGGCAGTGGGGTGAGTGGAATGCCTGTGGCAGTGGGGGTGAGTGAATGCCGTGGAGAGGTGAGTGAATGCCATGTGGCAGAGGGTGAGTGAATGCCATGTGGCAGAGGGATGAGTGAATGCCATGTGGTAGTGGGGGTGAGTGAATGCTGTGTGGCAGAGGGGTGAGTGAATGCCATTGTGGCAGAGGGGTGAGTGAATGCCATGTGGCAGAGGGGTGAGTGAATGCCATGTGGGGGTGAGTGAATGCCATGTGGCAGAGGGGTGAGTGAATGCCATGTGGCAGAGGGGTGAGTGATTGCCATGTGGCAGAGGGGTGAGTGAATGCCATGTGGCGGGGGAGTGAATGCCATGTGGCGGGGGGAGTGAATGCCATGTGACAGAGGAGGGAGTGAATGCCATGTGACAGAGGAGGGAGTGAATGCCATGTGGCAGAGGAGGGAATGAATGCCATGTGGCAGAGGGGTGAGGGAATGCCATGTGGCAGTGGGGTGAGGGAATGCCATGTGGCAGTGGGGTGAGGGAATGCCATGTGGCAGTGGGGGTGAGGGAATGCCATGTGGCAGTCGGGGTGGGTGAATGCCATGTGGCAGAGGGGTGAGTGAATGCCATGTGGCAGAGGGGCGAGTGAATGCCTTGTGGCAGTGGGGATGAGTGAATGCCATGTGGTAGTGGGGGTGAGTGAATGCTGTGTGGCAGAGGGGTGAGTGAATGTCGTGTGGCAGAGAAGGGAATGAATGCCATGTGGCAGAGGAGGAATAGATGCCATGTGGCAGAGGGTGAATGCCATGCGGCAGAGGGTGAAGCGAATGCCATGCGGCAGAGAGGTGGCGAATGCCATGCGGCAGAGGGGTGAGCGAATGGCATTGTGGCAGTGGGGATGAGTGAATGCCGTGTGGCAGAGGGGTGAGTGAATGCCATTGTGGCAGTGGGGATGAGTGAATGCCATTGTGGCAGTGGGGATGAGTGAATGCCGTGTGGCAGAGGGGTGAGTGAATGCCATTGTGGCAGTGGGGATGAGTGAATGCCGTGTGGCAGAGGGGTGAGTGAATGCCATGTGGCAGAGGGGTGAGTGAATGCCATGTGGCAGAGGGGTGTGTGAATGCCATGTGGCAGAGGGGTGAGTGAATGCCATGTGGCAGATGGGTGAGTGAATGCCATTTGGCAGAGGGGGGAATGAATGCCATGTGGCAGAGGAGAGAGTGAATGTCATGTGTCAGGAGTGTGAGTGAATGTCATGTGGGAGGAGGATGAGTGAATGCTGGGTGGCAGGGGGTTGAGTGAATGCCATGTGGTAGGGGAGCGAGTGAATGCTGGGTAGCAGGGGGTGGGTGAATGTCAGGTGGTGGGGCGGTGAATGAATGCCATGTGGTGGGAGGTGAGTGAAACCATGTGGTGGAGGGGTGAATGAATGTGATGTGGTGGGGGGGTTGAGTGAATGCCGGGTGATGGGGTGGGTGAATGCCAGGTGGCAGGGGGTGAGTGAATGCTGAGTTGTTGGGGAGATGAGTGAATGCTGATGGCAGGGTATGTGTGAGTGCCAGGTTGTTGGGGAGGTGAGTGAATGCTGGTGGCAGGGGGTGTGTGAGTGCCAGGTTGTTGGGGAGGTGAGTGAATGCTGGTGGCAGGGGGTGTGTGAGTGCCAGGTTGTTGGGAGGTGAATGAATGCTGGTGGCAGGGGGTGTGAGTGCCAGGTTGTTGGGGAGGTGGTGAATGCTGGTGGCAGGGGTGTGTGATTGCCAGGTTGTTGGGAGGTGAGTGAATGCTTGTGGCAGGGGGTGTGAGGCCAGCTTGTTGGGGAGGTGAGTGAATGCTGGTGGCGGGGGTGAGTGAATGCTGAGTTGTTGGGAAGGTGAGTGAATGCTGGTGGCAGGGTGTGTGTGAGTGGCAGGTTGTTGGGGAGATTAGTGAATGCTGGTGGCAGGGTGTGTGTGAGTGCCAGGTTGTTGGGGAGGTGAGTGAATGCTGGTGGCAGGGGGTGTGTGAGTGCCAGGTTGTTGGGGAGGTGAGTGAATGCTGGTGGCAGGGGGTGTGTGAGTGCCAGGTTGTTGGGGAGGTGAGTGAATGCTTGTGGCAGGGGGCGTGTGAAGGCCAGCTTGTTGGGGAGGTGAGCGAATGCTGGTGGCGGGGGGAGTGAGTGAATTCTGAGTTGTTGGGGAGGTGAGTGAATGCTGGTGGCAGGGAGGTGAGTGAATGCTGAGTTGTTGGGGAGGTGAGTGAATGCTGGTGGCAGAGTGTGAGTGAATGCCAGGTTGTTGGGGAGGTGAGTGAATGCTGGTGGCAGGGGGTGTGTGAATGCCAGGTTGTTGGGGAGGTGAGTGAATGCTGGAGGCAGGGGTGAGTGAATGCTGAGTTGTTGGGAGGTGAGTGAATGCTGGTGGCAGAGTGTGAGTGATTGCCAGGTTGTTGGGAAGGTGAGTGAATGCTGGTGGCAGGGGTGTGTGAATGCCAGGTTGTTGGGGAGGTGAGTGAATGCTGGAGGCAGGGGTGAGTGAATGCTGAGTTGTTGGGGAGGTGAGTGAATGCTGGTGGCAGAGTGAGTGATTGCCAGGTTGTTGGGAAGGTGAGTGAATGCTGGTGGCAGGGGTGTGTGAATGCCAGGTTGTTGGGAGATGAGTGAATGCTGATGGCAGGGTATGTGTGAATGCCAGGTTGTTGGGGAGGTGAGTGAATGCTGGTGGCAGGGGATGAGTGAATGCCAGGTTGTTGGGGAGGTGAGTGAATGCTGGTGGCAGGGGGTGTGTGAATACCAGGTTGTTGGGGAGGTGAGTGAATGCTGGTGGCAGGGGGTGTGTGAGTGCCAGGTTGTTGGGGAGGTGAGTGAATGCTGGTGGCAGGGGGTGTGTGAGTGCCAGGTTGTTGGGGAGGTGAATGAATGCTGGTGGCAGGGGGTGTGTGAGTGCCAGGTTGTTGGGGAGGTGAGTGAATGCTGGTGGCAGGGGTGTGTGAGTGCCAGGTTGTTGGGGAGGTGAGTGAATGCTTGTGGCAGGGGGCGTGTGAAGGCCAGCTTGTTGGGGAGGTGAGTGAATGCTGGTGGCGGGGGTGAGTGAATGCTGAGTTGTTGGGAAGGTGAGTGAATGCTGGTGGCAGGTGTGTGTGAGTGGCAGGTTGTTGGGGAGATTAGTGAATGCTGGTGGCAGGGGGTGTGTGAGTGCCAGGTTGTTGGGGAGGTGAGTGAATGCTGGTGGCAGGGGGTGTGTGAGTGCCAGGTTGTTGGGGAGGTGAGTGAATGCTTGTGGCAGGGGGCGTGTGAAGGCCAGCTTGTTTGGGAGGTGACAGATGCTGAGGCAGGGGTGAGTGAATGCTGAGTTGTTGGGGAGGTGAGTGAATGCTGGTGGCAGAGTGTGAGTGATTGCCAGGTTGTTGGGAAGGTGAGTGAATGCTGGTGGCAGGGGTGTGTGGAATGCCAGGTTGTTGGGGAGGTGAGTGAATGCTGGAGGCAGGGGTGAGTGAATGCTGAGTTGTTGGGGAGGTGAGTGAATGCTGGTGGCAGAGTGTAAGTGATTGCCAGGTTGTTGGGAAGGTGAGTGAATGCTGGTGGCAGGGGGTGTGTGAATGCCAGGTTGTTGGGGAGGTGAGTGAATGCTGGTAGCGGGGGGTGAGTGAATGCTGAGTTGTTGGGGAGGTGAGTGAATGCTGTTGGTGAGGGGTGTGAATGCCAGGTTGTTGTGGGGAAGGTGAGTGAAAGTCGGTGGTGGTGGTGGGTTGAGTGAATGCCGGTTGGGGATGTTGAGGTAATGCTGGTTGTTGTGGGGGGGGGAGTGTGAGTGAAAAAAGTACCAACAACAACACTACTGAAAAACAGTGCCACTGTTTCTAATCACCATGAAGCCCTTTTTCTCTGCCCGCTGTCTTACAGGCCCTAGCTTGGACTGGCTCAGTAAGCTAACTGCACTTTCTCTACTCTTTGACTCCTCTTCTGACATTGGTTTATCTGTGCTCCAACTTGTGTATCTATTGTATTTTGTTATTTTTGTTATTTTTTATGTTTGCTTGTGTGTATGTGCAAGAAACGTGTTGCTTGCGCTTGCTAGAGTAGCAGGTTGTGGAGGTGGAGTCGTGTTGTGGTCAATGCACCTACTGCTTTGTGGGGCTTGCCTCTGCACGCTGTCTATGATAGCAGTGCAAAAACATGCCACCAACTTGAACATATTTCGCCGCTGCAGTGAGGAGTGCCCTCAGATGCAGCGTTTCACCGCAGTGTTACATTTCATTAAACATGGCGTGCTGCCTGCCTGACTCTAGTCCCTAGAAAGCCATTGTAGGGGTGCCCAACCATCAGCATGCCCCTGCCCAGTTAATTTGCCGAGGGGTGCCCAGTCCCCTCTGCATCATGTTCCCCAAAGAGACCCGTTTCTTATTTTTGCCGATGGGATCAGCTCAAGTCCCCCTCCCAAAAGAAAAAACACCTAGATCCCAGCGTGCCAAATGTGCCTATAAAAAGGAAAACCTTCCTGCAGCGTTTTTTTTTTTTTTTGTTTACCTGTGAAAGAAAAAATGGTCCCTCGCTGTCTGTGGCACCCCCTCCCCCAACTCGCAACCGACCTCCCAACACCTCACCCCATACTTTCCTCCGGAGTCCAGCGCGACAGTCTTCGGTGGACCGGGAACATGTCTGCACTCTTCAAAGCCGATCGTGAGCTGAAAAATGCCGGTAAGCTATATAATGGCATAAATGTTCGTTTTTTTTACAACTTAGGTGGATATCTCGGCCATTTTTGTGACTTTTAACACCAAATTTTCAACATGGGGTTCTTGGGACCCCACCTCATGAATTCAGTCACTGTCATGTCATTATTTGGTCCCGAAATGTGATTTCTCAGTCACTGTGCAGAATCACCTTTCGGGACCGATAAATGAAGCAACAGTGTCACTGTTTACTGTTCATGAGGTGGGCTCCCAAAAAGTTCACGTTGAAAATTTGGTGCAAAAATTCCAAACAATGACTGTGTTATGCACATGCGTTGCGCAGTTCCAACACACGCTCGTAACTTTGAAAATTTTTAATATTTTCGCTCCAGATTTTCAACATTGCTATTTTTTCACACCTCCTTATGAACAGTACAGCTGTCGTCTTTTAGATCCTGCCCGAAATGTGTTTTCACATATCCGGTGCACAATGGCACGGTCGCTGTGGGAAATCAATGTTCGGGACACATTAAGAAAATCGCAGTGACACTGTTCATGAGCGGAGGTCCCAAAATGCCTATGTTGAAAATTTGGTGACAAAATGATCACGTTACAAGCGTGCATTGTGCAGTTTCCACGCACACTCGTAACTGACAGAATTTTTAATATTTTCACTCCAGACTTTCAACATTGCCATTTTTGCGCACCTCCTTATGAACAGTTCAGCTGCAGTGTTTCACATCCTGCCGAAATGTGGTTTTGCATATCTGGCGCACAGTAGGTGTGTCGCTGTGAAATCAACATTCAGGACAGATTAAGAAAATTACAATGCCACTGTTCATGAGCAGAGGTCAAAAATGCCTATGATGTCTGGTGTAAAACAATCCCCAAAATAATTGCATTATGGGTGTGTGTTGCGCAGTTTATATTCACGCTTGTGACTTCACCAATTTTTTTATATTTTCACTCCAGATTTTCAACATCACCATTTTTTTCACTTCCTCAAGAACAGTACAGCTATTATTTTTTACATGCTGCTTAGAATGTGTTTTCGCACCTGTGGCGCCAAATGGCACAGTCGCTGTGCAAAATCATCTTTTGGCTAATGAACTGATGGTGATACTGTTCATGCGGTGGGGTCACAAAAAGCCCATGTTGAAAACTTGGAGTGAAAATACCAAGAAACGTCTATCGTATTAGGGTTTCCAACCATGACGCCCTGCCCTGTAGGGACTGACAGGCGTCAGGGGTGTGACTTGGGATTGTCGACAGTAATGCTCACATCATTCCACCCCTGCCCCCACCCTGCAGCCAGCAACAGGCATCGAGGTGTGCCTTGGACTCTTGGGACCCAAAGTTCACCCCATTCTTCTATACTGCACCCATTTCAGTGGTTTTCCTTATGGAATGGGGTGACTGTAGAGTTAAACACCCCAAAGCACACCTCAACATTTGTCAGTGTCTGCAGGGTAGGGTGAGGTGAAATGGCATCAGCATTATGGGTGACAACCCAAAGGCACACTCCAGTGCCTGTCCATCTCTGCGGGGTGGAGGTGGGGTTGGCGTCACTTCAGTACTTCACTGCCATTCCTATTCTGCATCTGTCTAAGTTCTGCACTTCCAGTGCTAATACCAGCAAGCAAACATTCAGCATTGACAGATGCTCGTTAAACTCTCATTGCTCCTGTTTTTATTCACCATTGTATTCCATTGCTTGTGATAGACTCCTTCCTGATACCTTGTATACTCTGAACATTATATTTTGATTTTTGTTTCATTTGCAATGATTGTACATTGTTTGTTGTTATACTTTTTGAATACATGGTGGCTGGGGAGTGAGTTCATGCCTGGCTGGGGGTAGTGGGTGACGGGAGTGGTGGGGGATAAGTGAATGCTGGATAGTAGGAGAGGAGTTGAGAGAATGTTGGGGACCCATGCCCTCCTTCCCTGAGAGCTGAGTGTCTCACCTGCCCAACAGGCTCAGCCCCTGGCCAGCAAGAGCCCTCTTGTGACCAGGTTACAGCTTTAGTGATGACGAGGTTATAGTCAAGGCCCCTGGAATTCTGTGGTTGTGGAATTTGCCGCAGAATTTGCATCATGCCACAGAATATATATAGTGCTGCAGAATTCATTGTTTTTGTTGAATTTTCTTATAAATATACTGTTTTTCCATAGTGTCAAGCTTTCTTTCCCATCTCGCTTATCCTGAAGCCCCTCCTCTATGCTCACCATATGATGTCATCGATGACTTCACATCATAGTTAGCAAATGACAGGACTGTGTTCTGCTAGAGAAGTAAATAAATCATGCTGCAGAAATCAAGCGCTGCCGCAGAAGCCAAGGAGCCCTGCCACAGAAATCAGAAAATTCTGCCACAAAACACCAGGGGCCCTGGTTATAGTGAAAAAGCCCATGAGTGGTAAGATTCTTCAGTAGAAGAGCCCTCTGGTGGTGAAAGGATGCAGTAGCAGTGACCTCTAGTATTGGAGGTTTACAGTAGGAGAACCCTTTAGTGGAAAGAGGTTGCAGTAAGACAGATGTCTAATAGTAGAAGATCAATACAGAAGAGATCTGGAGAGGTGACAGACTGCAGTAGAAAAGACCTGGAGTGGTGAGAGGCTGCAGTAAGTTTTTGAGCAGTGAGAGATTGCAGTAGAAGAGACCTCTAGTGGTGATAGGCTGCACTATAAAGCCCCTCTAGTGGTCCGAGATTCCAATAAGAAGGACCTCTAGTGATAAAAGGTTGTAGTGGGAGAGACCTCTGGTGGTGAAAGGTTTCAGTAAGAAAGACCTCTAGTAAGGGAAGGTTGCAGTACAAGAGGTCTGGTGGTGTGGGGTTGCAGTAAGAGAGACCTTTAACCTTTAATGGTGGAAGGTTTTAGCAGGAGAGAACTAGAATTGTGAGCAGCTACAGTAGGAGATATCACTAGTGGTGGAATGTTGCAGAAGGAGAACGTTTTTGTTGTGTGTATATTACAGTGTGAAGCTACAGTGGTAGATGCTTCTAGTGGTGAAGTTTGCAGAAGCAGAGACCTGTACTGGTGAGAGGCTGCAGAAGAAGAAATCACTGCTGGTAAGAAGACTGCACTGGAAGAGGTTTCTAGTTGCGAAAATATTGCAGTATGCAGTATCTCTGGTGTTGAGAGACAACAGTAGGTGAGAGAGCTTGTGGTGAGATCACTGCAGAAAATATCTGTTGTGGTGAAAGGCTTCAGTAAGCAGACCTCAGATGATGGAATACTGTAATCTGAATGACGTCGTATGGTGAGAGGCTGCAGCTGGAAGTACCTCTGGGGGCAAGAAGGTTGCAGGAGCAGAGACTGATAGTGATCAGAAGAATCCAGGATGAGAGACCTCTAGTGGTGAAAAAGTTCCAGGAGGAAAGACCTTGAATGGTGAGGTATTGCAATAGGAGAGACTTCTACTGGTGAGAGGTTGAAGTAGGAGAAACGTGTAGAGAGGAGAGGTTACAGTAGGAAAGACCTCAAGTGTTCAAAAGTTACAGGAGAAGAAACTCTTGGGGTGAGAGGCTGCCATGGCAAAAGCCTCTAGTTGTGGAAGATTGCAATAGAAAACATCTCTAGTGGTAGAAGAAAAGACCTCTAATGGTAGAAAGTTGTAGTAGGACAGACCTCTAGTGATGGAAGGTCACAGTAGGAGAGACTTCTAGTGGTAGAAGGTTGCAATAAAAGACATAATGGTGAGAGGTTACAGACCGTATGAGAGACCTTGAGTGGTGACAGGCCGCAGTTAATGGGGTGAGAGGCTGCAGTAGGAAAGACCTTGAGCTGGGCTCCAGTAGGGAAGACCTTGAGTGGTAAGAAGCTTGCAGTAGAAGAATCCTGTAGTTGTGAGAGACTTCTGTAGAAGAGACCTCTAATGTTGAGAAGGTTACAGTAGCAGAAACCTTTAATGGTGAGAGGTTGCTGTGGAAGAGACCTCTAGTGAAGCTTGCAGTACAAGAGACTTGGAGACAGCTCTGCTGAGGACATGGAGAACTCGGGGTCACTGACAAGTGGCTGGAGTCCTTCCTTACTGGTAGGGTATAACAGGTTATATTGTGAAATGTTTCCTTGCACCCTGCCGCTCTGAACTGTGAAGTGCCTCTTAATTCTCAGCAACACATGGGGTGACATTAAGAGGTTCTGGGAGAATGTCACAAGCCTCCTTGGGAGGATAATAAACACCCACAACTGCTGAACATCAACAGCTCCCCATAACTGACCATCTCCTTAGTGCGGAATCATTCAACGCAGCCTTTGCTGACCTCACCTCAGTTCTACCCTGCAACTGCCTGCTCCCATTGGATGGTCTACCCAGCTGCAAGCCACAAACGAGCCTCCATCCAAAAGTGCTAGGCAGAACCAGAATGGGCAGCGATGGGGTCGACATGAAAATTCTATCCCTCACACTTGATGCTACCATCGTGCGATAACTAAACTATTTAGCAAGTCTTTGGCACTTGTCAAATTTCCCAAAATCTGGAAACAGGCCCTAAGTGACACTTGTGTACAAGAATGGAGACAGGACATGCGTATCCAACTACAGACCAAGCTCCATCGTCTTCCCCCTTATCCAAGGCACTGAAAAAGATTGTGGCAGAGCAACTCACTGAATACCTCAACAAATACCAATTACTCTGTCCAAACCAGCACGGCTTCAGGCAGAATCATAGCACTACTACTGCCCTGGTGGAGTACATGGATTTCGCACACGAAGTACTGGATGAAGGTAAAATAGTGGGGTCAGTATTTATCGACCTCATCAAAGCCTTTGACATGGTTAACCACTCCCTACTGCTGACTCAGCTGCAGAACCTGGGGGTGGCGGACAGTACTGCAGGCTGGTTCCAGGACTACCTGTCCCACAGAACTCAAAGTGTTAAAGTTGGACAAACCATGTCTGGCTCTAGGGCAGTCTCTTTGGGGGTTCCTCAGGGGTCCATTCTGGGGCCCCTACTCTTCAGCCTTTTCCTGAACGACCTCCCTAAAGCATGTGACACTAATATCCTTTAGGCCGATGATGCAGTACTCATAAACAGCAACTCACACCATGACACTCTCCAATCTGATCTACAGTGCTCATTCAGCAATACAGATGACTTGTTTTGCAAGCAGAAACTTCTATTATATGATAAAAAGAGCAAGATCCTAATTATTTCCAGTCCCCAGAATAAAAAAAGAAACTCCCCTTCTTCATAATTTCTAACAAAGTTAGCACACCGCTGGAACAAGTGAACTCATTCAAATACCTGGGGATCACCCTCGATGACATCCTCTCCTTTACCCTACACGCTGACTCGGTGTCCAAGACGGTCAGCTCTAAGCTGGGTGTCCTGTACAGGCATAGGAAATACCTCACTCCTGAGACCCTCTACCTCTCACTCTCCAGCTCCATCGATTATGGCCTGGTTGTCTATGGTGCAGCCATGGATACAGCACTCAAGAGGATACATACTGCCCTCAATAAAGTCAGCAGGCTCACCTTGGCTGCCAGTAAACACATGCACACCTGCTCTCTGTATGAACAGACAAAATGTCTGACACTAGGGAACAGGATCAAGTTCCAAACTTGCCTCCTCGGTAGGAAGGCACTAATGGGCAAAACACCACCTTGTGTTTCTAACATCTTCTCCCTGACTGCCTCTATCTATGGCACTAGAGGTAGTATGCAGGGATCTCTAGTAAAACCTTTTCATTGAACTGCTCTTGGACAACGTGCCTTCGCCTGTAAGGCCCCCCTATGGCTCAATGTAATCCCTGGGCCCATTAGAGTGTCCATGAGCCTATCCCATTCAAAACTGGCCTGAGGCAGCACCTTAACTCAAGCACAAAATATGACTGCTTCTGAAGGACTGACCACTCATCCCTCTGCTTACCAATCCTTCCATCTGGCTGCCTCCTGCACCCTCTCCCAGCACAGCTAGTGTCAGCTTCTGGTATGGTTGACTCTTCCCTCCCTTAAGCCCTACCTTGGCTTCCCCCACCTTGCACCCCCATCCCTCCCTTTACTGCCCCCATTTCCCAACTCCCTTCTTGCACTTTCTAACTTGCCCCTCTTGACAAAGCCTCTCAGGAGACTGCTGAACCTTCTCCTTACTGCCTCATGCCCCTAGAAGGATCCTCTCCTCCTCTATCCTCTTTCCTAAGCGTCACATACCTCTTAATCTTACTGTATAATGACACTGTACTAAGCCATGGTGTTAGAAATTGACTTTGTATCACTGAAACATAATGTAAGATATCTACCTATCTGTCCAGGTGATACTTAATCTGTCTATTGTCTATTATCCTGACGTGGAACCTTTGTAAAGAGCTTGTACTCAAAGATCTTTTCGAAACTCAAATAAATAAATACAATTCTGTCATGTCACCCAGTGTTGTCTGTGGTGTATATGCAGTGCCCAATTGCATCATGCCCAGGAATTCTTTGTTTTGGTGAATTTTCATTCAAATATACTGTTTTTCTGTAGTGTCAGCTTTCTTTCCTATGTCGTTTATCACAAGCCCTCCTCTATGCTCAATATGTGATGTCATCGATGACATCACATCATATTAACAAATGGCAGAACTTCGTTCTGCCAGAGAAATGAATAAATCATGCCACAGAAATCAGAAAATTCTGCCACAGAGCACTTGGGGCCTGTGTATATGCTGCCATTGGGTGAGGTCTTTTGGCAATATAGTCTGATTCATTGTCATACTGATGACACTTGGCTATATCTGTCGTTTGCCCCTGAAGAGAGAAATGCTGTTAAGTGCTGAAAAAATGCCCAGCTGTCAGCAACTGGATGGCCACCAGTTGGCTAAAGCTGAATCCGGATAAGGCAGAAGTGCCACTTTGGGATTTGGGTTCTCATAGACTGGCAGAGTTGTAAGGAGAGTTGTCAGGCTTACAACTGGATGCTACCTCTCCCATTGCCAGAGATGGTGTAAGAATCTGGACCTCATCAGGTTGGTACTAGAACATCAGGGCCCCAATATTTAAGCAATAAGACACAACAAGGTGTGGGTTATTGGGGGTTTACCCACGCATTGTGTGGTATGTACGAGGTGCAGCTGAGTGACTTAACCAAGCAAGAAGTGGGTAAACCCCCAATAACCCACACCCTGGAGTGCCTTATTGTGATTATACAATGGACCATGTGTAAAATGTGTTTAATTATGATGTTTGATAAATGCATTTCCTCAGCCTTTGGTAATGCAGGATTTACCAACGGTCATGTGACATGTTTTGACCAATGAGGTTACAGAATTTTCACACACAATTGTATAATCAAGTATGTGCCACAGCACAGTGCAAAGACTTGGACTGGGCTTGCCCTTGTGTCCAGCGGTGAGGATGCTATATTCAGTTGGATAGTACACAGACGCTGTCTGACTGAATATGGGGTTGTGCTGACGCAACACTAAGTCAAGTAGCGCTGATTGAATGCAGCTCATAAGGAACTGTTCCTGCAGACCTGATAGCACTGTACAGGCAGCCATGGCATGATAGAAACATAGACAGTGATGGCAGAAAAAGAACAGAGGTCCATCCAGTCTGCCCAAGTTCCTTAAAATCCATAGAACCTGCTGTTCCTCCAGGGTACTAACCCTCCCCCTCATCTCTTTTCTCCTCCATGGTCCTGTCACCCCTGGTAACCACTATGTCTTTCATTATGGCCCAGCCTTGCTTGAATCCCCCAACTTGTTTTTGCACCCACCACCTCAGCCGACAGACTCCTCATATCCCTCCTGAACCTACCTCCTGTTAATTTCCATTCATGTCCACAAATTGATATTCAGGCTAAATAGCTCCCACAGTTCATTAAGGAACTTGAAGTCTCTATCATATCTCCCCTCTCCCTTCTAGTTCTACGGTTTGCTGTCAGTGAGGGAGATTTCGAGGGGGGTGTCACTGCCGAGCCCACTGAGTGCAAAATAGCAGAGGCTCAGCAGTCTGGATCAGTGACCACGCAGTGTGGTTGTGACATCATTCTCTGCTTGCAGGGTGAAAACTTCCTGCATTTCAAAGGACCCGAAGCTGCTCCAATCAGAGGGGCTTCAGTCCTTTGATTTTCATGAACGCGTCTGGCTGCTTTCATTCTAGAAGGAAAACCCTCCCACTCCCTCCCTCTGTGTGCTGTCCCACCCCACCCCTATTCAGTGCCCCCATATAAAGTAAAACAAAACCTGTCCTGCTCCATCCCTCCCCACTTGCTGTGTGGTGTCCCCTGTAGAAAAACAAAACCCTTTATGCTCCCTCCCACTATGTGGTTCCCACCCCACCCTCCGTTCCATGTCACTGGCAGCACTAGGGCATTCAGGCAGGGACATGCACCTCCCCCTTTTGGGGATCTGCCAGAATGGGTAGAGAGCCATCTTCATATGGGTGCAGATATCTCTTCGGTCATGTAGTTGCTTTTCCTTATTTAGTTTCTGTCAAGTTGCACCTCTCTCATACACACACGTGTTGCATCGGGGGGGGGAGACATTGCCAATGTTTGCCTATGATAACCTCATAGTCTTCAGGTGAAGCTACCTCTGGCTGCAAGCTGCAACACTGGACTTAAGATTTGCAAGAAAGTGAGCAGTGCTCACAACAGAGGGAGGTGAACTTTACAATTTACAATTGTCTTTAGTTTGAAGCAGATTCCTTAGGAAAGTTAATATTCTTCAGGTGGAGGATACTTCTAACTGAAGGGTGAAATAAGCAACTTAAAATTATCAGAAAAGGCAGTCTTTCAATCAACAGAGGGAGGTGGGGTTTGCTTTACTTGTTACAATTGTTAAGATTTTACTGTTTCTGCCCTTCTGACTTGATTGGAGTTAGTGATTGACTGTTTGCATTGCAATATTTGTAATACTGTGAGTATTCACTGGGCTAAGAATTTGTCATAAGCCCTGAATTGAGAGCAGGTTACAGGCTGTATATTGGACCCAGACAGTCCCTAGGGGGTGAAAACTGTTTTTTCTTTGTTTACCTCAGTGCCTTATAAGGCCAAGCCAGACTGTGTCAGGAAGTGCTTACATCACAGCTACTTAATAGCCAATAGCTCTGGAAGAATCTTACAGACCTTGATAAAAGTACTAATTTTAGCAGGCTCATCAGATAACCTCATAGTCTTCAGGCGAAGCTACCTCTGGCTACAAGCTGCAACACTGGACTTAAGATTTGCAAGAAAGTGAGTAGTGCTCACAACAGAGGGAGGTGAACTTTACAATTTACAATTGTCTTTAGTTTGAAGCAGATTCCTTAGGAAAGTTAATATTCTTCAGGTGGAGGATACTTCTAACTGAAGGGTGAAATAAGCAACTTAGAATTATCAGAAAAGGCAGTCTTTCAATCAACAGAGGGAGGTGGAGTTTGCGTTACTTGTTACAATTGTTACGATTTTACTGTTTCTGCCCTTCTGACTTGATTGGAGTTAGTGACTGACTGTTTGCATTGCAATATTTGTAATACTGTGAGTATTCACTGGGCTAAGAATTTGTCATAAGCCCTGAATTGAGAGCAGGTTACAGGTTGTGTATTGGACCAAGACAGTCCCTAGGGGGTGAAAACTGTTTTTTCTTTGTTTACCTCAGTGCCTTATAAGGCCAAGCCAGACTGTGTCAGGAAGTGCTTACATCACAGCTACTTAACAGCCAATAGCTCTGGAAGAATCTTACAGACCTTGATAAAAGTACTAATTTTAGCAGGCTCATCAGATAACCTCATAGTCTTCAGGTGAAGCTACCTCTGGCTGCAAGCTGCAACACTGGACTTAATTTTCCTAGTCAAACTATCTCTTGTTGGGAACTGCAATACTGAACATAGGATTTGCAAGAAAGCGAGTTGTGCTCACAACAGAGGAGGGAACCTTTCAATTGTCTTTGCTTTGTAGCAGATATACTGCAGGTGGAGGCTGCTTCTAACTGAAAGGTGAAATAAGGAATTTACAATTATCAGGAAAAGACAGTCTTGTTACAATTCTTAAGATTTTCAGTGCAGGAAGAGTTCAAAGCACAGCTCACTTATTTTGGGGCTGACTGCTTTCAGAGCACATACCACCAGGCTGTTTTGGGGCTGGGGAGGTTTACCTGTGTCTGACTTGAATGTCTGGATTTTTCTCTGTTTGATTAGCAGGGGATTTTCTCTGTCAAATTGTTGTATATAGTATCTTGCAGACAGGATGGCACTCATCGGAGCGGTGGGTCAGAGCTCTTAGCTGATTGTTTTGTGAGGGCACAGTTTAGGCCCAACCCTCACTCCCTGAAATAGTTCCTTTATACCTGGGGTTCTGACATCATTTCCTCAAGAGTGCAAGTGCATATCAATGTCATATCCTCTCTAGCACACACTGAAAATATACATACACATTGTATAATATATATATATTTCTGTATAACAAACCAATCACACACACACACACAAAAAGTACATAGTCATGTGGGAGTAGTGCAATGTAATGGCTGTGGGGCAGCAGTCTTCCGGGAGTCTTTCTGGAGGCTGAGATGCTGCCCTATTTGCAGACAACTCTCTGCCCTGAGGAGGAAGTTGCCCATCTTCAGGCCACACTGGACAGTAAGACGGGGACCTTCCCCCAGGCCAGACTGGATGGTAGGAAGGGAACACCCCCCCCATCCAGGGAGCACCAGAGCCACCACCACTACCACAGAGGTTGCAAAGAAAGCACAGCAGTTGGACCACTGTGGACTCAGGGAGGGTGAGGAGGGTGGAACAGAGGCACACCCAGTCAGTTGTTCCTCCACAATCCATACACCATTCTGGGCACAGCTCCCCTATGGATGCACCCATGGAGGAGATTAAGGAGGCTGCGGACACCTGTCACAAGGAGCCCACAGGAAGAAGGCAGAGGATGACACAAGGAAAGGAAGCAGCTCCTGGTGGGGGACTCCAGTTAATAGGGGGATAGAACACAGGGGAGCAGGGAAAACTGGTAAAAGTGCCTGCCTGATGCCATGGCTTGTAGGGACAGGAAAGCGCATCCTCAGGATCACGAGAACAGTTGCATGGGAGTCTGAGCTGGATGTCATTGTCCACCAAGGGACAAATGACTTGGCTCAACATGAGCTTAGAGCAGTGCAGAAGGACTTTGTAGAACTGGGGAGAGGCCTAAGACAAGTAGCACACACAGTATCCTTCTCAGAGGTGCTACCTGTAAATGGCATGAGCGAGGCAAGGGTACTTTGTACCATGCAGTTTAATGAGTGGTTGAAAAAATGGTGTGGAGCACAGGGGTTTGGCTTCATTGGGGACTGGGGTTCCACCTGGAGGGACACCAGCCTATACTGGCAGGATGGTCTGCATCTGTCCAGGAAGGGAACAAGTCTTTTGAGCAATTGGTTTAAATGCTTCATTGGCAAGCTTTTAAACTAGTCAAGGGGGGAGGCACTGATAAGCAGCAGAAAAATCCCAGCCTCTCCCTACAAAACAGGGTACTAAATGGGAAAAGACCGAGGTAGAAAGGTCAGTGGGGATGCTGCAACAGAAAGTAAAGCCATCAAAAATGGAGAGCAATGAGTACCAATGCCCGTAGTCTGAGTAACAAGCTTCCTGAATTAGTGGCCTTGATGGAGGAGGAACATCTGGATATCATGGCAGTCACAGAAACATGGTACACACAAAACCATGACTGGGATGTAAACATACCAAGATACACTATCTACAGGAGGGACAGGGAGGGTAAAAGAGGAGGAGGAGTAGCTCTTTACATAAGGGAAGGAATCAAAGCAACAGAACAAAAGGGTAAACAGGGAGGAGAAGAAGCACTGTGGGTAAATGTGGAGACCGGCAATGGCACCACAATCCGCACAGGGGTTGTATACAGACCCCCTTCTCAGGGGGAGGAAATGGACAAGGAAATGATAGAAAATATACTTAGTATGGCAGAAAAAGGGGAGATATTGCTGATGGGTGATCTGAATATGCCAGATGTTAACTGGAGTGCAGTTGCAGCAGCCACTTCTAAGAGTGGGGTTATTCTAGATGCCCTACAGGTGGCATGCCTTAGACAACTAGTATTGGAGCCCACTCGAGAGGGAACAATCTTAGACCTGGTTCTCTCAAATGGATGTAACCCCTAGATGGCGCTATCCCAGGGGCTACTACCCCTGCCTGATTTGCCACTAACAGGTTGAGGGGCCTGGATCCAATGGCGGGTGCCTCCACCCAGAGGTCAGGGTTTGCAATAGTTAAACTAACTTGGTCACAGCCCTCTGGACACTGCCTTCCTTTCTTCCCACTAGTAGCCCACAATATATCAGAATTACCTTCACAGTATACACTTACCCCAGGTCTGGTTCCGCACTGGGACCTCCTGCAAAATGAGATACAGTGCAACAATCACAGTACAGTACTTTAACATAGACAAATACCTCAGGCAGTATAACTTTGCTGAAACAAGCAGCTCTGATTTATTTAGGGGATATAACAAGGACAGGGAAATCAGGTTAATTAGCTTATCACTCTAATAATCTACCTATGGCTCTGTGCAGAGGCCTATCCCTATCAGTTACTGTCCTGGGTACCCAAGCCCTAGTGGCTAGTCCAAACCGTGGCAGCTGGTAGGGGCCCTTTCACACAGAGAAAGGAGAATTAAACAGTCAGCAGTACAGTAATTCCATTTGGATTTAATGTGGCAATTCAACAGAGGCGACCTGAATTAGTACTCACGACCTCCAAATAAGATAGGGTCCTTCAATGTCAGCAGAGGCTCACTGAGGTACACAAACCTCTTCACATCCACAAAAGAAAGCACTATACCAGGCAGGCTGCATCTGTATCCCGATCGCAATTACTGCACAATACCCGGGAGAACACACAGCAGATTCAGTTCTGACAGACAGAGTGCAATTTTCAGCAATTCCTCCAGTCTTCTACAGGGTGAGCCTGGTTTCTACTCTTCAGAGATCCTTTGATTCTTTTCACAGGACGGATTCAGTCCTAACAAGCTGCAGACCGGAACTCTGGGCCTTACACACGTTTTTTGACTAAAACTGCACACTGAAAAAAGCACAGGGCTCCTTCCTTCTTCACTGCCAAAGCTCAACTCAAACTCCAACCGACAAAACGGGCACTTCCTTTGAGTTCCTCCCAGTTCTTGACTGGATTGGCTGTCTCACAATAGACTGCTGCTGTTGGTCCAAAAAGGCACTGAAGTCTAAACTACATCTCCCAGAGTCACTGCCTATACAATCCTCTTGTGGCTGGCTCAGATTATGAGTCCAAGTTCTGATTCGTCAAGGCACCATTTTAGAGCTAGCTTACCCACACTGATTGGTCCAGTTCAGCAGTTCAAAACTAGAATGGGGAACTAGCAGACACAGTTCTGACTGCAAAGAAGCAGGTTAGACAAACTGTAATTTCATTATTACTCTAAATAATTTCTGGCAAACAGTTACATCTTTCAGATAGGTTCCTTTGCACTCCTAGTGACTGCAAAATGAAGTGAATTGGCAGCAGCTCGAGTGGTACTCAGAGAAGCACACAGTCCCCCCCATACAAACTAATTATGTCTGCAAGCAGACAGCTCTTAAAGAGACAGTACCAGAGGCTCTAAAACACTCACTGATAAATGGCTTAAATGCCAAACACCATTCAGGCTTGGAGCATTCAAGCAAGCTCCTGAAGTCTTTTGGGAACCCCCATTTGCAGGGGTTACATGGAATGAAGAGAGGATCACAGATGTGAAGTGGGTAGCCATCTGGGAACTAGCGACCATCGAACAGTATAGCTTCACAATAAGCACAGCAATAGAGTCAAGCCACAAAGACAAAGGTACTGGATTTTAGGAGGGCTGACTTTGTCAAAATGGTGAGTGCCTAAGGAATGCACTAGCAAATGGGCAGGAAGGAGGGGTGGAAGAACAATGGGAATAATAAACTGCCATCACAGAGGTAACAAGCCTTTGTGTAAAGCAAATAAACAAACAAACGAGATAAGAAACCACTATGGTTCTCAAAGGAAGTGGCAGTGAAGGTTCAAGAGAAAAGAAAGCATTCAGGAAGTACAAGGAATCACAGAAGGAACAGGACAGAGAACTGTATCAGTTAAAGCAAAAGGAAGCTGGGAAGGCAGTCAGAGCAGCAAAGGCCCAAACCGAGGAAAAGATAGTCAACTCAGTTAAGAAGGGGGAAAAAACCTTTTATAGGTACATCCGGGAGAGAAGTAAGACCAAGGGAGGGATAGTGAGGCTTAGTAAAGGGAGGGAGGGTGGGCAGAGGGTGACTGTGAAAAGGCAGAGATACTAAACAAATATTTTTGCTCAGTATTTACAAAGGAAGAGGGAGAAGTACCTAAAACAAACAGTAGAAATACTCTGGATACAGAAGTTGATACCAGCCCATTTACAGAAGAAAGGGTTCTGAAAGAACTCTTAAAACTGAAGGTGGACAAAGCAGTGGGGCTTGATGGGATTCATCTCAGAATTCTAAAAGAACTAAGGGTAGAACTAGTGACACCACTGACTACCCTCTTTAACAAATCATGGGAGTATGGGGTGGTACCCGAGGACTGGAGGAGGGCAGATGTGATTCTCCTTCACAAAAGTGGGAGCAAGGCAGAAGCAGGAAACTACAGACCTGTTAGTTTAACCTCAGTGGTAGGGAAAATGATGGAATCACTTCTGAAGGAAAGAATTGTTGAGTATCTAGAGGCCAGAGGGGCACAGGACCCAAGGCAGCATGGATTCACAGCGGGAAGGTCATGACAGACAAATCTGATAGATTTCTTTGACTGGGTGACCAAAGTAGTTGATCAGGGAGGGGCTGTGGACATGGCCTACCTAGACTTTAGCAAGGCATTTGACACAGTCCCACACAAAAGATTAATATACAAGTTAGCCAGCCTGGGAGTGGGTCCCAAGATGACAGCCTGGGTAAAGAATTGGCTGGAGAATAGGACACAGAGAGTAATAGTAAATGGAGTCCACTCTGAAAAAAGGAGGGTTAGTAGTGGGGTACCGCAGGGTTCAGTATTAGGACCGGTCCTCTTCAATGTCTTTATAAGTGACATTGCAGAGGGACTGGAAGGAAAAGTATGTCTCTTTGCAGATGACACAAAGATCTGCAACAGAGTTGATGCACAAGGTGGGGTGGAAAGGATGAGAAGGGACTTGGCAAGGTTAGAGGAATGGTCAAATGTATGGCAGCTTAGATTCAATGCTAAGAAGTGCAAGGTAATGCACCTGGGAAACAAAAACCCAGGGGAAGAGTACACAGTGGGGGGTGAGATACTAACAACAACAAAAATGGAAAGGGACCGGGGGTAGTCATATCAGATGACCTAAAGGTGGGCAAGCAATGTGAGAGGGCAGCAAGGAGGGCTGGGGGGATACTGGGATGCATAGGGAGAGGCATCACCAGTAGAAAACAGGAAGTTATTATTCCTCTGTACAGACAGCTAGTGAGACCCCATCTGGAGTACTGTGTGCAGTTCTGGAGACCCAATCTCCTAAGAACATAGACAGAATGGAAGCTGTCCAGAGGAGGGCACTAAAATGGTGCAGGGTCTGCACCGAAGACATATGAAGAGAGACTTAAGGAGCTTAATATGTATAGCCTTGAGGAAAGGAGGAGAGGGGAGACATGATAGAAACTTTCAAGTACCTCAAGGGAATCAACAAAGTCCAAGAGGGTAGCATCTTTCAAAAAAGGGTGTGCAAGAACAAGGGCACAATTTGAAGATAGAAGAGGGCGGCTCAGGAGGTAATTTAGGAAGTATTTTTCACAGAGAGGTTGTGGATGTATGGAACGGCCTTCCAGAGGAGGTTGTGGAGTCAACAACTGGTGGACCCACATGCATGGGACAGTCATAAGGCAATTCTAGGGGTGGGGGTAGGAAGAAGTAGGCTGCTGGTTAACTAGGACCTGCACCTTATCCATCAGGCAGGGAAATGGGCAGACTGGGTGGGCCAAGCGGTCCTTATCTGCCGTCAAATTCTATGTTTCTATGTTATGCCAATGCCATCCCTGGCTTGCTCTGTTTTGGGGGCTGAAGTTGGGCAGAGCCCTGCAGTCCTTTTACGATCACTGAGTAAAAGGACTCTGCATTCCTTCCCACTGAACAACACTTTAAGACAATGAAAATTTAGTTACATCACAGTCCCCTACGCTGTCTGTGAAGCCCTCCGCTGTGTCAATGTAGTCTTATCATAGGCACTATTCTTCTGCCATCAGTAGCTGCCAGCAAAAACAGAACTGCCTGTGCTAACAATAAACTAGTAACTCTGCAAACTGAATAGCAAGTTTGACTAGAGACCATCCACTGACGTGTCATTTCCGATTGCTACAGGCTGCTGTTCCCACAGCCTCACTCTATGTTAATAGTTTTTTTTTAGTTCAGCCTTGTCAGTATTAAGTGCTTTAATATGTGAATAAGTAGCATTTTATTTGGGGGAAGTGTCAGGATTGTTTGACAGAATGCATTGGTTGGACAGCATGAATTTTCTCTGCAGACAGTTGGCATGGTCTCAGCTCAGCACATTTAGCTACTGTATTTCAACAAGTTCAGTTATGCGGCTTGGTATTGTTTTAAGATCAACATTATTAGCATTAAGTCTGTCATTTGTGAATGTATAGTGTGCTTCTTTGAAATGTCTGAATTGTTTGATGCTGTACAATGCATTCCTTTAAAAGCAGATTTACTTTCACCGCTGGTGAGCAACGTGGTCTCAGCTGTGGTTTGATAAAACTGTATTCATGGGCAGTGTCTTTACTATACAACAGTGTGTTGCTCTAAATTATTTTGTTATAGAGTTTCCTGCTGACATTAGTACTCTTTAACTAATGTTTAAGCAAGATTGTAATGATTTGATTAACAATTTAATATTTCTTTTATTTTGTGTAAGTATGAATTCTAACAATTATTTGATAATTCTGCATCTACACGCTTGCTCGGTGGCTGCCTGCTACTATATATATTGTTGTTATAATAACAATGTGAACATGCTTGATTGCAGATTCTGTTTCTATCTGCTGCTAAATGCCAGTGAGTAAAATCCTTTCAAAAGTGGATATATCTATGCTTATCGGGAGAGTTTGTCAATTAATGTATCACACTGTGTGAAAGATAGAATATCTTCTCAGGTATCAAAACCTCGTAGCTTCACTGTGACAGAGAGCATGTATTCTGACTCCCTCAGTTTCTGTTATGAGCATTCAATGTGTGTTTCATTAATTTAATCCTTACAAATTTGTTAGAAATATACGACCACAGAACTTGTTTCAGCTATGCGCTACATCTCTGATTTTCATTAGGGTGTCTCACTCGCTGTGCAGTAGCAAGTAGCTTGTCTCTACCTCTGTTCACACTGCAAAAGAAAGGCATAATAAACTACATAAACAATGGGAGGGCTTTAAGCCCAAGGTTCGATGGGCGGAGCAACTACGTCACTCTCCCATTGGGCTTAATATGCCTCTCATCCTGGGCCTTTCCAGGATTCATTTTTTTCATTGTGGCCACAGGTGCCGCTCTTCCTCGCTCAGCCGTTTCTGACTTGTATCTCTGCGTTCCTGCAGTTGCCTTCTGCCGCCGGATTTCTCCGTTCCTCGCGCGTTTTCCAGGCTTCTTGCCCCTCATCCCTTCCTTCTACCCTGCATTTTTGCTGTTCTCCGGTGGGACTGGGGCTTCCCGGATGCCGCTGGGTTCCCTCTCTCTTTCCAGCTGCATTCCTCTCCTGTTAGCAGCTTTGTGGCTTCCCAACCCCTCCTTTCTTCTGTTCTTACTGCTTGTTTTAGACCCTACCTTCACTTCTCTTGCGGCCTTGTTCTGGGCATCCTCATCCCTCCTTGTTTCCTCTTCTCGTTGTTCCTCCTGTACCTCCTTCCTCCTCATCCTTGCATTGCCGTTCCTGCCTCCGGCCACTGCTTCCTTCTTCTTACCGGCTCTAGGTGCAACTTCACCCGCCGGCTCACCTCCGCTTCTCTGTTCTTCCCTTTCCTTCTCAGCCTGCTCCCCCTGGCCCACCTCATTTTCCGGCCAAGCTCTGTTGCCCCGGCATTTCTCCAGCCTGCCATGTCTCACTTGGCTTTACTCCCTCCAGGACATCTGCAGCATTTGGCGTGTCTCCTGCGCTTTCAGCCCGCCTCGAGCGGCTTGTTATCTACCTTCATATTCTGCGCTCCTATTGTGCTTGGAGAACTGATTATTTGTATACGTGTCTGGTTTATCTCCCTGCAAAGGAACGGTGACATTCTGGAAACTGTCTTTTGCACCGGCTTGCTTAGCTTCTTTTTACTGCAGTGTTGCCTCAAGTCATACCAGCGGTCCAGTTTCTGAATGGACATTTCAAAGTCTTATCCTACTGGTTCTGTTCTCCTTGTCTCACTTGCCAGATGATTGCAGCTTGCTTTCAGCTGTACTGTGTGGCCATGGGGTAGCTCACCTTCATGACAGGCAATACCTGCAAATAACAAAAAAAAAAAGACTATGGCCCAGTGCATTCCTTTTGGGCATGTTCCTCACCTCCTTGACTGCGATATCATGACTCAAATGGGCCTACTATGTCACACCGACATCTCCAGCATAGCCCTCTCAGTCCACAATACCCCGATACTGGGTAATTCACCTGTCTAGAATGCATTTAAGTTCTCAGTAGTTGCTATACTCATTCTACAGTGTTGTTCTCAGTTCTGGGCTCATATGCCGCCATTGTGTTTGCTTTCTACTGTGTTATTACTCAGTTCTGAGCTTTTCTACTCTGACTGTATGTGCTTTCAGTAGTGTTACTAATTTCTTCCAATCTACGTCCTGTAACAGTTTGTCTTATGCACTGGGTTCATCGTTCTTGCTGCATACCACTTGAATGAGCTAGGATCGCCCCACCTGTTTACCTACCTCATCAAACCGCGGCCATCCCTCATCGACCTGTGGCCATCCAGTTCAGTTATTCTGTAAGCAATGCATACTTTCTTCTGTGAGTCTGCCTCTCATTCACCTGCTTCTGTCTCTGCTACCTTGTATCAACTCGATATCCCTGTACCAGCTGGGTCCGATGCTACGCCCATTGCCCTCTCTGCAATCATTCATCCTTTCATGCCTCACTTTCCTGTACCAGCCTCCATGGCTTCAATCCATCATTGTACCTTCCTGTTTTTTACCTTTCTCGTCCTAGCGCCTTTTCTCATCCAACTGATTCCGTCTGACCAGCAGTGGATATTTCTTTTGGCCATACTGATCACGACTCGTGCCACCCCAGCAATCCGTGATCCTCCTCCCACATGTATCAGGTTCCTAACTCCGGTCCTCATTAACCCTTTCTTATCTCATCGAGCCTCCATTCATGGCGGCATTCCATCATCAGCTGTCAAGGATTTACTCCAGTCATGGTTTCACTCTTCATCGTCCAATTTGCTTGCATTCCACGATACCTTGCCTCAACTTGCTCATCTCAATCACTCCGTCAGTATGCCTTGGCTGCCTTCCTCTGGCCTGCAATGTCAGTCACCTCGATTCAACTCTATCTCTATTCATGGCCCTGCCTTCTTGTCCATCACCCTTTGCTACGAGCTGGCACCTCATCCAGTCGCTGCTTGGCTGCTTGTTCCCGCCATCATTGACGTTCATGTTCAAGTTCATTCGTGTCTCCTCTTCCTCAGTCTTCTTGCATTTCACTGCTGCACTCCTGTGGTGATCATCATCATCATCATCTTCAGTCTGCATTCGGTTCTCATGCCCTCTGGTTCCAGACAGGCCTTCTTGGTCTCTGAGTCTGCCTCCTTTTGAGGAGCCTCATCACTCGCTTCCTCGACCATTCCTATCATTGAATTATCTCGTACCAGCCATCATGGCTTCACTCCATTATCATCGACCCATGGATATCCTCCCACATGTATTGAGTTCATTACTCCTGTCGTCATTCACCCATCCTTGCCTCAAAGTTTATCTATTTACATCGCTTACTCAAGCATTCCTATAACTGAATTCTGTGCTACCTCATTGACTACAACATCAGGATCTCATCGTTCAAATCGCATAATCATGCCTTATTGGCCTCAGTGTCTACTACTCACTTCGCTCAATCAAGCATACCTCTCATCGGATCTTATGTTACCTCATCAACCTGCCGCCCTCCTGCGGTGATCACCATCAGTATTCATTGTTGCCGCATGTTCCTTCTTTGATCTTTGCACAGCTTCATGTTCCTTTTTCGATCTGTGCTTTCTCTTGGCGAATTTCCCTATTTCATCATCATCCTCCCTACTGTATCCCTCTCGTTACTGTACTCTTCTGTTCAATTACGTTAATGAACTGTTCTTTTTACCGACATACGTCCTCAGATCAAATGTCCCCAGCCTGCAGGGAAGGCGACCTAGGCCTTTGATCCCCAGAGGTTTCCTCCTCAAAGGAAGTTTTTCCTCTCCTCCATGCCAGTGGTCATAATAGTGGTTAGAGTTAGTGCTTTTTGATTAGTTAGTTAGGTTCGCTGTTGGATGGAGGTGGATGGTGGACCGGCTTTCCCCTCTCTCCTTAGGAAGTCGCATTAGCTTCTCAGAATTCATTCATCATCCTCTCCTCTTCAAAGCTTGACACCTTTGGGTATTCTTTTTGGGCTTCTTCCTAACCTACGTTTAGCTGATGCAGTCATTCCCACAGTATCTGTAGCTGGGAGCTTCCTCTAGGGTTCCTTGCATCATACCCCTACAAGGTGGTATATCCCATGGATAGAGAGGTGGAAAGCCACAAAGCAAATCAAGTTACACAAGCATCATCTCATCTCATCCAGTTGCATAAGCACGTCAAATGGGAGGCCTTAAGCCCAAGGGTTAAATTAATTAGACAACTGCATCACTCCCCCCCATTGAGCAAAATACCTCTCATCCTGGGCCCCTTCAGATTCAATTTTTGTTGCCCACCATCCACCTCTCATCCTCCAGTGGCTCGCCCCTCTCTCCCGTGGGCTTCCTCCTCAACTCTACCTTTAACCAACACACAGTCATTCCATGGCATCTGTAGAGCAGAACCTCTCTAGGGTTCCTTGTGTCGACTCAACAGGGTGGTATATCCCATGGATAGTGAGGCGGAAAGCCACAAAGCAAATCAAGTTACACAAGCATCATCTCATCTCATCCAGTTGCATAAGCACATTGAATGTATGGTTAAAAAACAAATTGCACACAATCTGTAATAACTTTATTTGGACACTTGGAAGGCGTTTTACAGGTATTAGAGTGTCGACCCTTGCAACTTTCGGGCATCAGAATGGCTCACCTTTGGCTTGGTTCTTTTGCCCTAAGAAAATGCAAAGTGGCACTCTTTTATCGATAAGTGGCCATCCTAGTAACATAGAAAAATAGAACATAGAAACATAGGCTTGGACAGCAGATAAGGACCACTTGGCCCACCTAATCTGCCCATTTCCCTACCCATTGGATAAGCTGCAGATCCCAGTTAACCAGCAGTCTACTTCCTCCTACCTCCCCACTATAATTGCCTTATGTCTGTCCCATGCATTCTTGAATTAGTCCACTGTTTATGACCCCACAACCTCCTCAGGAAGGCTGTTCCATGCATCCACCACCCTCTCCATGAAAAAGTACTTCCTCACATTGCCCCTGAGCCATCCCCCCATTATCTTCAAATTGTGCTCCCTTTTTCTTGCACATCTCTTTTTCTGAAAAATGCTACCCTCTTGGACTTTGTTGATTCCCTTGCGGTACTTGGCAGTTTCTGTCATGTCCCTCCTCCCTCCTTTCCTCTAAGGTATCCATATTAAGCTCCTTTAGTCTCTCTTCATATGGCTTCTTGTGCAGACCCTGCACCATTTTGGTTGCCCTTCTCTGGACTGCCTCCATCCTGTCTATGTCCTTGTGGAGATGGGGTCTCCAGAACTCCTAGTGTCCCTTTAAAGTTATAACCTAGACTTTTAGTGATGTCACAGCAACAGCAGCAGCCTAAGGATTGAGCTCTCTACCCTAGAAAACTTAAAAATCTGCCAAAAATCGACAGAACTTCAAAATACTGTATACCTCAAAAATGCCGCCTAGAGGGTCTAAGAATGAGAGGGGGGACATTTCGGCAGAGAGCAGTAAGTAAAAAGCCCGACGGCAGTAGAATTAAAGACAAGCCGCAGGCCCACAGCTGGAGTGGATCTCTTTGCATCCCACATGGCTCCGACTGTGACACGGAGGGCGAGACGGAGACTCTGTCCCCATCATGCTTCAAGACTCTTTTGAGGGAAATTCAAGATTCCAGGACAGAAAACAAGAGGGAGTTCCACAATCTAGCACAAAAACTAAACAAAATGGAATAGCAGATTGAGAATGTGGAACAGAGAAGAGCCCAAACCGAAAGCACAGGTGAACTCTTGGATCAGGCGATGGGCTCACTGTACCAGCACACTTTGGCACTGCAGGCGAAATGCACAGATTTAGAGAGCAGATCCAGGAGGGATAACCTTCACCTCTATGGTCTGGTGGAGGGTGACGAGATGCAGCCTATGGCTTCCTTTATAGAGGACCTCCTGAGAGACATCCTTGCACTTCCAGATGGCTGCCAGATCTGCGTGGAGTGGGCCCACCGATCTCTAACGCCGTGACCCATGGACCCAGCCGAGAGACCCCACTCCATCATTATTAAATTTGCCAGTTACAGGGTCAAGGAGGATATTCTGAAGAGGGCCTGGCAGAAAAAAAGAGTTAAAATACCTTGATTCAAGGTTATCGAAGGATCAGGACTATCCCCCTCGAGGTCCAACAGGTAAGACAACTTGGGTTTCCTTTCTTTAAAATCTTTCAGGAACATCAGATTCACTTCCAGACACCCTATCCTGCAAAGCATTGGATTCTGTGGGAAGAGGGAATGAAAGTCTACAGCTCCCCAGAAGAAGTGGTGAAAATCCTTGGAAAAAAGGTATCGCATCTCCACAGCTAGAGGCAGAACGCTCAAAGCAGAAGCAGTCAGGAAACACGTCTGGCATCTTATGGCCAGTCGAAAAAAAAAAGTTCAGCGCTGGAGATGGCTCGTGGTTCTTGAGCAAGTAGCAGTCCTGCAGCACAAGAAAGAGCGAGGCCCTCAGGAGGAACCCCAAAGACACTGGGCTGAGAACTTTTCTTAAAGGTATCCGTGGCTTTTTTCCTTTCTTGCCCTCCTGTTATGGAGAACTGCCTAGCCCCTGCCCTCCTGTCACACAGTAGCGACTGAGGTCGTTACATCTGGGCCTCGCAACAGCTCTCCCTTTTGTGTGGGTTTTGGTTAGTCTTCCACAATCGTAGTTGTATATCGGAGGTCCCACAAGGGGCATGACTTCAGCTGGAACTGGCAGCATAACGTCAGACCTACAACACCTGGGTTACTTGGGACCCTCGCCTCTATCTTTTTTCCCACGATCTGAGCGCACGACTCTTCTCCCCCCCCCAACCCCGGAATACATCACAGGACTTCCAGCCATCCAGATGGGCTCGAACTGCGTGTCCTGAGTTAATAAAATAACTCCCTTTGATACATAACTCAGTGATGTGAGAGGGGACAGAACCCCTGATGGGGATTTGATCTTGATTTGGGGAGAATGAGAGCAGTGGAGAGATTGAGTCTGGGGCTGCAGCTGGGATGAATGTGATACAAATAGATTTTTCTTGGGGAATGATTGAATATGGTTGCTTTATCCCGGATCAGGGTTGCCGTGGCCTTAAGATACCGATTTTAATAGGAGGTCAAGCACAACATATATGGCCTCGGGGGGGGGGGGGGCCCATAAATATGGGGCATTCCAATACCTCCTCTTCTCTCCCCTCAACCAGAAGGTTGAGGGTGGAGAACAGAAACCTGATATTTCAGGTTGCCTACCTCGAAGCATGTATTGCAAGATCTGTATATAGTTATAGTTATTGCCTTGTTGGCAAAATGTTTTATGTGCTTTGAAGGTAATCAGCTGAAGAATGAGTTGTATGTCTACGGGCTCCCTGTTGGGGGATTGAGACTTATGGCCATGTTGATCCGGGGAAGAGAAACGGAATGACTCCCTGGGACAATAAAGATGGCTAGACCCACAAAGTTCTGCTCATATAATGTCCACGGACTAACAAGCCCAGTTAAACATAGTAAAATTTAGAGTTACATGAGGAAAATGGCCGTGGACTTTATATTTCTTCAGGAGACTCATTTGTCCCCTCAGGAGAACTCTAAAATGGGTACCATGGGTTTTGGCAGCATTGCTACAGTCTCCTATAAAAAGGGGCATAGAAGAGGGGTCACAGTTTTAGTCACCAGACATGTCCCTTTTGAAAAGACAGATGTGTTGGCAGATCGGGAGGGAAGGTATATTCTGATGAAGAGGACACTTCAGGGCAGACCACTGGCGTCGCTCTACTTTCCCCCGGGGTGGAATCGGCCTTATACCTGAAATTTCTAACAACCCTATAGGAGTTGGCACAAGGGGGGGTGATATGGGGAGGTGATTTAAATTTGGCCCTGAACCCTGCATTGGACTCCACTGCACAGACCCCTCACAGGGAACACAGTACGACCAAAAGAGTTAAGAGAATGCTGGGAGAACTAGCATATGTAGATATCTGGTGCCACCTAGAAGGTAGAAGAAGGATTATACATTTTACTCAGCAGTACACTGCATGTAAACTAGATTGGACTACTTTTGGTCCCCAAGGAAATGGTGGGTCTGGTGCAAGAGGTGTCTATTGGGGACTTTGTTTTATCTGATCATGCCCTATTTTCTGACCATGCAGTTCAGTGTGGTGGGAAAAATACCTTTGAGGCTAAACCTTTCTTTGCTTGAGGCAAGAAAGTGATAGACTCTGTAAAGCAAACTGTTGAATATACTGTGAAGATAATGGTCTTCCTGAGATATCCCGGCCATCTTGTGGGACACCACTAAGGCAGTCATTAGAGGAGGTTCATAGTGGTGTCTCTGGAGGAACAGAGAGAGGGCAAAGAAGCTAGAACTAATAACCCAAATACAGCTATAGGAAGCAGAGCAGAAGCTCAAGATAAATAGGGCCAGAGCTAGGACTTTAAAACAGCTGAAAGCCAAACTCTCCACCTTGCTAGATTATGCAGTAGAACAAAACTCATGTTTTAAAACAAAAGAATTATGATAGAAGCCCAAAGACTCTTAGCTGGTAGGTTGAGGGTACAGAGAAGTAGGGCCACTATTCACGCTATACATCATCCCACCTCACATAAGATAGAGAAAGGGGTGGGGATTGCAGAGGCCTATCGTGCATACTATACCACCCTATACAAACAGAGACCACAACCCTCCAGAGATCACATTAGGGCTTCCTTATGGGCTTACGTTCCCTCATTTAGCAGGAGCAAGCTGACCATCTCAGTCGACCCATAGGGGAGGGGGAAACTGACACCATAATCAGGGGATTAAATTCTCAAATGTCCCGGTACAGTCGGACTACCGGGGGAATTTTATAAGAAGTTCCGTGGAGAACTTCTCCCCTTACTAGGTAGAGTATTTCGAAGTCTACAGGGAGAGGAAGGACAGATACCCCCCCTCGTGGTCACAGGCCATTATATCGGTAATCCCCAAGCCGGGGAAGGACCCACTGCTCTGCTCTTCATACCATCCCATTTCAGTATTAACATACTAACATACTATTTGCCAGCAGATTAGGCCTTATGGTCTATCAAGTCTGCTCGAACCTAGATCCTTAGTTGGGTGCCGAGACCCTCCCATCCCTTGTGCTCCAGAAACCCCTATCATCCATCCCCACCCCCCAGGACAGGCCATCATCTGATACATCCACTTTCTGTGTCTGTCCCACCCTCTCTTAAAGCCCTCCACTGTGGATCTCTGAACCAGCTCACCAGGCAGAGCATTCCAAGGTCCACCACCCTCTCAGTGAAAAACCTCCTCCTCTTTTCCCCCTCACCCTTCTACCTTCCAACTTCAAACCATGCCCTCTGGTGATGCCTCCCTGCTTTAGTCTAAAGATCCCTCCATGTTTACCCTATTTATTCCCTTGAGGTACTGAAGACCTCAATCATGTCCCCATGTCTCTCCTCTCCTCCAATGAAAACAGGCAGAGCTCCTCAAGTCTGTCCTCGTAAGTCAAATCCCTAGCCCTCGTATCATCTTTGTTGCCTCCTCTGTACCCTCTCCAGGGCTGTATGTCCCTCTTCAAGTGTGGTCTCCAGTACTGTACACAGTACTCAAGGTGTGGTCTAACCAGTCCATTGTACAGCGGCAGAATCACTTCCTTGCTCCTAGAGGTGATCCCCTTGCGATGCATCCCAACATCCTGTTTGCCTTGCTAGCTGCTCTCCTGCACTGCTCAGAGTTATTCATACATGTATCCACCATGACCCCTAGGTCTTTTCCCCTGTTGAGGCTTCCAGCACCTCCCTCCCGGGTGTACCTGTGTTTAGGGTTTCCCCGACCAAGATGCAACACCTTGCCACTTGGTGATATTAATTTAATTTCCATGTGTGAGCCCAGCTTACCATGGTGTCCAGATCCTTGCAGGGCCAACCTCCCTCTTCTCCTCAACTACTGCTCCCATCTTGGAGTCATCAGCGAAGAGACTCATTTCACACCCTATACCATCCCTGATGTCCGATATGTATGCATTAAACAGGATTGGACCCAAGACCGAGCCCTGTGGTACCCCACTACCAACCTCTGTAGGGTTGAGAGCTCCCCACAGACCACTACTCTCTGAGTGCGTCCAGCTATCCAGTTTTCAATCCATCTGACCATCAAGGCCTACTCCTAACCCCATCAGTTTCTCCACCAGACCATTGTGGGGACAGAGTCAAGCCTTGCTGAAGTCCAGAATAATACATCCACAGGCTTACCCTGTCCAGTTCTGATGTTACCCATTCATAGAACTCCACAAGGTTGGTTTGACATGATCTACCTGGCACAAACCCATGCTGCCGACTATCCAGACCTCCCACCTCCCCAAGTAAACCCCCAATCGTTCCTTTAGTATCGTTCCATTAATTTTCCCACCACCGAGGTTAAACTGATGGGTCTATAGTTTCCTGGTACTTCCTTCAACCCCCCTTTATGGATTGGTACCACATGTGCCTCTCGCCAATCCCTAGGTACTCTCCCTGTCTGAAGTGACCTGTTGAAAAGCTCCACCAGGGGTGCAGCCAGTATGTCCGCCAATTCCCATAGTACTCTCGGATGAATGCCATCTGGCCCAGGAGATTTGTCTTTCTTTAGGGCCTTGAGGGCAAACCACACCTTTTGGTGGGATGGCATCATCCGTCCTCCACCTTACTGGTCTTTTATCCTTATCCAGATGTGACACCCTGGGATACCTTTCCCTCCCTTTGCTCCATTTCTGTTGCTCCCTGATCCCTCCCTGCCTTCTATCCCTTTGTGCCTTGCTTTGTAGATATCCCATCCCTCCTAGTGAACACAGAGGCAAAGTACTCGTTAAATACCTCTGCCTGGTCCCTCGCCTCTTCCACCCACCCTCCTTCTGATCTCAATCTGCTGAGATGGCCCTTAGTTTTTCTCCGCTCCCCAATGTACCGGAAGAACCCCTTTTCCCCTCCATGTATCCCCTGTGCCAGCTGTTGCTCTTTACTGGACTTTGCTCCCCTCACCATACGGGTGACTTTTCTAGATGCAAGCTGGTACATTTCCTTATCCCTATCCCCTCTTGTTGTTTTATATTTTTTGTAAGCCGCCTTCTTTTCTCTGACTGCTACCTGGACCTCACTGGACCACCAGCATGGTTTATGTGACCTTGCTCCTTACGTTTCAACTTAGCGCAGATCCTGACTGCCTCATGAAGTCCCCGTTTATGACCTCCCATCTCCTTTCCACACTTGTCGTTGAGGTAATCCCTTCAAGTGATCCTTGAGAATATTTCCCATGCCCATAAAGTCTGCCCCCTGAAGTCCACTGCCAGTGTCCTAGATCTCACCCCACTCCCCAATGCTTATTTGAAACCAGACAGTATTGTGGTCACTCCCAGTCAGGGGTCCTGTACAACCATGTCCCTACCAGATCCCCATCTGCCAGAACCACATCCAGGACATGCCCCTCCCTTGTGGGCTCCATCACATGCTGTGTTAAGAACACATCCTGGAAGCCATCCAGCAGCCTCTGCTCCTTGGCCACCTTAGAGGACATGGTTCCCCAGTTTGTACCTGGCATATTAAGGTCCCCATCAACACCACTCCTTCCCTTTTGGACCACACTGGGCAATGATGTTGTCCAGCAAACCATCCTCTAGAACATCACTCATCCGGGGCCTATATGCTACTCCCAGCTTGACCTTATCTCCTGCTGGGGATCATAAGGTGACCCATAAGGCCTCCACGTTTCCCTCTGCCTCTTCTACCATAGCAATTTCTATGTCATCTCTAATGAACATAGCCACTCCACCCCTCTGCCCTCCTTTCTATCCTTCCTAAGCAAAAGTGTGCCCCTGTACATTTAGGTCCCAGTCATGGTTTTTGTTGTACGTTTCCGTGACTGCCGCCACATCCACCCCGAACAGCATGGCCTGGAACTCTGGCAACTTGTTTCCCAAGCTCCTGGCATTTACTAACACTAACCCCACCCCTTATCCCTGATCCTTTTTGTCGAACCCCACCCAGATTCCTTATACTTCCATCCTCCCCCTGCTCCTTCTGAAACCTCCACCTCCAGTTTATTAAACATTGATTATAAAATATTGACCTCAATCATGACCAGAAGGCTCCAAGTAGTCATTCCAGATTTAGTCAAATTAGATCAAACAGGTTTCATCCCAGGGCGGCAGGCCCAGGACACCCTTAGGAAGACCATCCGCATAACTGACCATCTGAATTCCACTAAGACACCTGCTCGTTTGGTCAGCATTGATGCTGAAAAGCATTTGTCAAGGTGTCTTGGACTTTCCTAGAGGAGACCCTGTCTCGGTTTGGGGTAGGGACTACCTTTTTACCGTTGATATCCAAAATATACAAATCCCAATGGCCTATGTCTGAGCAAATGGACATCACTCCCCGGTTTTCTCGAGGGCGAGAACTAGACAAGGGTGTCCTTTTGTAGCTCCTCTTATTTGCTCTGTACATCAAAACCCTGGCTAAAGGTATTACACAGGACAAGGGAATCCAGGGGGTACAAATAGCAGGGTGCCAGCATAAGATTTCCTATATGCTGATGATGTATTACTATACTTAGAAGACCCTATGGGTTCACTGGTCAGATGATGACTAAAATAGCCCAGTTTTCTACCCTGGACAGCTATTCTTTAAATACCTCTAAAACAGAGATATTATCCTTTTACTATGCTCCCCCAACTGAGGGCTGACTACCCTATGAAATGGGACTTAAAGCAGATGAAATACCTTGGGGTTAATATTGGGACTTCATCTTTACAGCTATACCAACTCAACTTTATTCCCATATTGAATCAGTTCAAGTTCGATATCCAAAAATAGTGTTTTACTCCTCTCATTCCATGCTTGAATACAAGCAGTGAAGATGAATGCACTGCCTCGGTTCCCATACCGCTTTCAAGGTGCCATGTGTATAATTGCAAAGATAGATTTAGAAGCTTGGCAACAAATACTTATGTGATTTATATGGGCCACCAGGAAACCCAGAGTATGGAAAGAAACTATGTTCCTCCCAAAGGAGCAAGGAGATCTGGCTGTACTCCTACTTGCAGGTTACTGGGTTGCTACTCAGATGAGGATAGGATTATTGTGGGGACACCCAACCTATAAGGCCACTTGGAAGGAGATTGAAATGGGAATATATGAGTCACCTCCTTTACCAGCTCTGCCTTTCCACCCCAGGCATCAGCCGGAGAATGGACTAGGGGAGCTCACGGCCACCCAAACAACGTTAAAAGGTTGGAAGAGGGGGACCTTGGGCGGGGGAAACCAGGATAGGGCCTGGAAGTACCAATGGTGGGCACTCAATACAGAATTCACTGCGGCATTAGATTTCTGGTTCTGCAATAAGGCCAAAGCAAGTTTCCAGGCGCCCCAGCAGCTATTACAAGAGGGAGGACTGCCCCTTTTTGAGGTTGTTCAGAGGTGCTTTAACCTTACCCCAGCCAACAAACTGAGATGCCTACAAATCTGTAGCTTCATGAAACAAAAAAGTAGAAGTGAAAAGCTTGCAGGAGTTCAGGGGAATAGGGAGAAGACATTTGAACAGCTCTGAAAAGTTGATAATGCCCCCGGAGCAATAACCCTCCTGTACAGGAGATGCATGCAACAGCTCAATGCCAGCACTCATTATATTAGACAGGAGTGGGAACAGGAAATGAATATAGTTTTATCAGAGCAACAATGGGATAAGGGCTGGAGGAACACTTGGAAGGTGACCTCCTCACCCTCCTGGAGGGAGTTTTTATGGAAATTGAGGACCAGATTTTTCAGGGTCCCCATGATGGTTCATACGCAACAGCCAGGCACAACCGCACAGTGTTGGAGGCAGTGTGAGGAGGCCAGGGCTACACACACCCACATCTTCTGGTCTTGCCCAAGCCTGCATCAGTACTGGACATATTTAGATAACTCCTTAAAACAGATATTCCAGATACAGGGTCAGATGGACCCCGAGATCTTTGTACTGGGGGAGATCCCGAGGGAAGTCAGGGGATAGGAAGCGGTCTATCTCTGACAGGTGCTGACCGTGGCTGCACAGAAAGCAATAACTAGAAAGTGGCTTCAAGTTAGTCCTCTGACCATAATGGAGTGGCAGGAGGGAGTTCAGCAGATACAACTACTTGAGGAACTCACCTTTAAGCTCCAGCAGAGAACCACCGCTTCCCAGCACCGATGGATCAGGTGGGTGCTTTGGAGGGTCTAGATAATTAAATATGCCTGGACCAGGGAGGGACATTCCTCTGCCTGGTGAAACCCTAATGGAGTTCTCTCCCCAGGACCAGGCGAGCTGTGTGCCTGAGACACGGGACCCTGAGAACATCATCCCATCTGAAGGGGAATAATGTAAAGAAGTCAAATACAAATAAACATACAACAATTGGTAGACAAATCAACAACTCTACTCGAACATAAAATGAAATAATTTCAAGAGAGAGCGATCCTTAAAGTTTGATTACAGTGTTTTTATTGTTATAACTGTTTTTCTTAGCATATACCATTAAGTGAGGGTTAACAGATACTTCGGACTCTGAGCCTATTAATGTATGGCAGATAAAGAGACTTGTACAAATCCCTATAACCTGAATTGGAAGGATTAGAGATCCAGGCTGACATGGGAGTAAGCACTAGATTATACTCAGTATTGTACCTTGATAGATTGTACGCATCATCTTTGTTTAATGAGTATATTGGTTATATACAATGTAATACAAAGTATAATTTTTTATAGTATGAAATCAATAAAGAAGTATAAAAAAACAGTTATACCCTAGACAGGTAATGTGGTCCACAGATGCTGTGGTGTTGTCTAGTAGTTGGAACACGGAACTACAGAACTAGAGATCTTATGTTTGAATCCCACCACAACTACTAGCTCTCTCTGTGACTCTGAGCATGTCACTTAACCTCCTGCGCTTCAGTTCTCCCTGCTTTGGAACTGGGTAATAGCTGGACCCAGGAACACAAAATGTTGTACATCAGTTAAGCTATCCCAGGTGAATCCAGTGGAAAACAACCTAAAGCACTGGGCTACTGGTTTCCACTAGAAGCATTTTCACAGGGACACTCGGAGTCATTTCATATGCAGTACATCTCATAGTTTGACCATATGTAGGCCACAGCTGTGTTTACTTTGTAGGTTCCTGTCTACATCTGCTTTATTCTGTCCCTTTTTCTTTCTTTTTATATTTTGCCGCTATGCTACTGTTGGCCTTTGAATTTCAGCCAGATCACAGAACCCACAGATTTCATTTTTTTCCCCTGGCCAAGCTGCTGTGATACCCGATCAAAGACTGTTCCACTGCTGTCTCTCTCAGCTCCCATCACTCTTTCATACTGCTTCTGTTTCTTGCAAGCCTCACTCTCCCAAAACAACTGCTCCTCAAATAACATTACTGCTTTCTCTCTCTTTCACCACTTCAAACAAAATAAAAAAGGTGGGGCTCACCCAGCAAATAAACATGAAAAGACAACCTTATGGGTGAAAAAAATCACAGCCGCTGGATGGAAGGTGCAACTTCTTCAACCACAGTATGCCAAGGAACAAAGCACTGTGAGCATCTGATCGTATACAGATTCTGGCCGTGTATGTATGTATGTATATATACATATACATAGACATACATATATATATATATATATATATATATATATATATATATATATATATATATGCAGATGCAGTTTCCTAAATTAATAGATCAGCAGAAGAATATTTCTATGATAGTATTACCCCCCCAAAAAAATAAAACTTTTTTTTTTTTTTTTTATTCTTTATTTTATGTAATTATGAAATCACAATAATTCACTCCAGGGTGTGTGTTTTGCTGGCAGTTATCCATTTCTGGTATAGATTTGGTCACTATATATAATATATATCTATATATATATATATATATATATATATATATATATATTGTGTGTGTGTGTGTGTGTGTGTGGCCTCCTGACCAAACCCCAAAAGGCATAGGTAAATGCCAGTGTAACTCACACCCGGTCCTGGATTATTGCTTAACTGATGACTATTGACCAATATTTAGGTAACTGTTTGTATCAAAATGATTTGTCCATGTCAACCTGACCCAAAGAATTCACTGAATAAAAAGGCCCCCTGACCATATTAGTTCCAAAGTTAACCTATTCTAAAGATGTGTTTTTAAAATGGATTAACTTCAGAAACATGAAAGTAGCAGTAGTTTATAGCAGGAAAAAAGTCACGAGCATAACATTGTTATGGAGTAATGCATTTCTGGCAAAATATCAGTGTCTCTGTTTTTCTTTTTGTTGTATTTCAGACTGTTCTCCCTCAGGCCTTACAAATCATAAACAAAGCTTTAACAATCAAGGTCAGATGGCCAAAAATCGGGAGCCCGGATTAAAAAAATATATGTTTGACCAAAAAGCCTACTGTAGTGCGTGGTTTAGTGTGAAAAGCATTTTCTGCAAGAGAACTATATTAACACTTGAGTCTGATGTTTGTTGGGAAT
The DNA here is from genome assembly GCA_016271365.2 of Neoceratodus forsteri. Lineage (NCBI taxonomy): Eukaryota > Metazoa > Chordata > Ceratodontiformes > Ceratodontidae > Neoceratodus > Neoceratodus forsteri. Next base: position 543,817,357 of record JADMNL010000023.1, read on the forward strand.
TTTTGTTGTTGCTGTTGTAGTTAGCTGTTTGCTGGGAATCATACCTCTCAACTGTCACACATTACCAGGTACGTCACTCATTTTAACCCTCAGAAATCCTTTGTCCCACATCAAGGTAGTGATATTCCACATTTCTCACAGAGGTTTTAAAGCAGAAATTCATAATTATCTGTTGTGTTTAATTATCAGCAAACATTATGAACACTAGTGCACTGATAGCCTTAGTGTTCTGAGCTTGCAGTGCCGTGTTTGATAGTATGTCCCACATTTTGCTCATTTGTCACACATCTTGTAACACATTTTGGTAAAGAAAGGTTGAGAGGTATGCTGGGAATTTTTGTTGTTGCTGTTGTAGTTAGCTGTTTGCTGGGAATCATACCTCTCAACTGTCACACATTACGAGGTACGTCACTCATTTTAACCCTCAGAAATCCTTTGTCCCACATCAAGGTAGTGATATTCCACATTTCTCACAGAGGTTTTAAAGCAGAAATTCATAATTATCTGTTGTGTTTAATTATCAGCAAACATTATGAACACTAGTGCACTGATAGCCTTAGTGTTCTGAGCTTGCAGTGCCGTGTTTGATAGTATGTCCCACATTTTGCTCATTTGTCACACATCTTGTAACACATTTTGGTAAAGAAAGGTTGAGAGGTATGCTGGGAATTTTTGTTGTTGCTGTTGTAGTTAGCTGTTTGCTGGGAATTTTTGTTGTTGCTGTTGTAGTTAGCTGTTTGCTGGGAATTTTTGTTGTTGCTGTTGTAGTTAGCGTAAGCAATGCCACATATAGCCAGCGCAGTGGTGCGGAGGGTTGAGGTGCTGGATGCCACATCTCACACTACGCCAGCAACTCAGGTCCGGGAATGAGCTTGGGGTGCCGGCTTGGTTGGGGGGGGGGGAGTGGGAGCAGGATCAAGCTTTGGCTCCCCTGCCCCTGGTAAGGGGTGGGGTCGCCTGCCCATAGGTCCGCCGTCACCGAATGGAGGTTTGGCACTGGCGGTCAGTGGCATGATTGGAAGGGAGGAGCATCCCGAATGACGAGCGCACATGTGCCTCCACATGCACATGCTATTTCACGGATGTGTGGGTGTAGGGATTGGGAGAAAACCTGCAAAACTGCAGAAATTACATATGGGAAAAAAATGCCACTTACAGGAGTGACTGTAAACGCCTTCTGAGGCAAAAATCAGAGGCTGAAATCATCAAAGCAAAGCAATTGGGAGGGAAATGTTGCTAATAAGTATTAAAATGCACAAGTCTGTGAATATTGAATGTTGTCTGAAACTGTCCTGGAATACCGGTTGTGTTGAAGGAGTGGATGGTGCTTTCATTTGGCACTGCTTTAGTGGCAGTGTCAGTTGTTCCAGTGCTTCCTTTGGATTTATTTCAACTTGCTCTGGTTTAATATTTGGCATGCTAGTTGTACTGGTGCTAGCTTCACTGTTGTGTGGGAGAATGGACCTCCAATTCAGTGGATCTGTGTTTGAGGAAGTCTAGTAATTTTCGTGACAACTCTTTTGGTATGTGTGTGTGACAGCTGTCATTTTCATATCCTGGCAAAATGTTTTTATATCCCGAAGGTGATTTCAGTCCCTGCACAACATCAGCTTTAGGCCAGGAGTTGAACATTTTCTCTATTCTTCCTCATGAGGCAGTTTCTTAAAAAGGCGATGTTGCACATTTGGTGCAAACATATTAAAAAAACACATTTTCCTTATTTTTACCACAAACTCCTTATGTGCAGCCCTCTCAGCTGTGGCCAGAGTTTGTTTTAGTTAAACTCTCCCCCCACACACACATATACATATACATACACACACACACACACACGCGCGCGCATGAGCTGCACCATGCTGTGAAAATGGCAGGGAGCTAGAGACGTTGCCAGTGCTGTTCTTGGCTGTTTTAATTTTTTCCCCAGTGCTACCATCAAATTAAATCTCTCTCACTCGGGCGAGCTGCTGTATACTGTGCAGGATGCAGTGAAAACTGGAGAGAGAGAGAGAGAGACAGAGAGGGGGAGGGAGGGAGAGAGAGAGAAAGAGAGAGAGAGATTCAATTTAAAAAGAAAAAAGAAAATCTGCAGTGCAAAGACAGGCAAAGAAGCTTGATACAGTTAGGCAAAGAGGCTTGATACAGTTCCCACTGGAAAGCTGCGACGAGTCTATGGTCTGCCTTTCCTGATCAAAACACTGCAGACGAAATAGCTGACTTTCAGTGTCTTCAGATTTATCAGATTTGAATGTCATGGAAGTGTCATGCCTGCTTATACAAATGATGTCTAGTCCCTCTAAATGAACACATAACACACTTTTCTAAAAAGAAAATAAGGGTTGATAAACTTCCTAGATTTGAAATGGATAATACAATACCTTAATTTGTTGCTTTATGTCAAATTGTAAATGGTTGCAGTCATCTTCAGTGCAGTGTTGATGCAAATTGGACAACCACAAGTTGTTCTAGGCAGGTGCAGGCTAGAATGACATTTTCAAGACTCATGGCGAAAAAGAGAGGTTTGTCAAAGAAAACAGGAAAAGTGCACACCCTACTAAACATACTAAAGACCACGGGTGATGCCCTTGACCTGGAAATAAGTACCCGTCAGTCTCGTGATTATTGCTTTTCCTCGAGATACATGCAGCGTTACAAATCCATTCCACCCACATTTATAATTTAAAAATTAAAGTTCATAGGGATGCACGTGCTAATGTGACTGGCTGGCAACAACACTTCTCGGAGTATCATATTCACATTTGTTCCTATAGCTACTATGAAAGTGTTTTCCTTCTTCACTCTTCCTTTAACGTAATATTGTGCTTCTGAAGATGCGAGCCGGAAGGGCCACCGGACAGTATGGTTCCAGCTGAATATGGGTAAAGAAGGTGTGGGATCCAACACAAAGGTGATGGACTTTAGGAAGGCAGATTTCAAGAGGATGGGGGAAGGTGGTACAGGGGTTGCTGGCCAGAATTTAGCCTAATATGGGCAAAATCCAGAGGTGGGAGCTCATAAAGCTAGGGATTGTAGAGGCAACCAAATGCTGCTGCAAGGCCCGGAGTAAAAGGGCCAGTGCTAAGAAACCTAGCTGGGTAAACAGGGAGTCATGGGCAGGGTAAGGAAGAAAAGAGCCACCTTTAGGAGATGCAAGAAAATTGGGAGGAGGGAGAACAGAGAGGAGTACCTGAAGGAAGCAAAGGAGGTGACTTGGGCAATAAGGGCAACCAAGGTGTCCAGGGAATTCAGCTTGGCACAGGGCATTAAAGGGGGGGAGAAAGACTTCTTCGGGTACATCAGGGAGAAAAGGAGTTGTAGGGACCAGATAGTAAAGATTAAGAGGGAGGAGGGATTTGTGGATGGGGGGGAAGGCAGAAGTGCTTAACGACAACGTCTGCTCAGTATTTACCAAAGAGAAGGGTGGGGATACCCAAAGTGGAAGGGAGGGTTGGAACGGCGGGGGGTGACAGATGGGGAAATTTCAGACGGTAGAGTGCTTGTGACATTAAGAGCACTAAGGGTGAACAAGGTGCCAGGGCCAGATGGCATTCACCCAAGGGTACTAAAGGAGCAAGCAGAGGTCCTGACGGGGCCTTTGGCAGGCCTATTTAATGCCTCGCTGGACTTGGGACGTGTACCTCAGGATTGGAGGATGGCTTACATGGTCCCCCTCTATAAGAGTGGCCCCAAGGATGAACCAGGGAACTATAGACCAGTGAGTCTCACGTCCATCATGGGAAAACTAATGGAGGCAATCCTGAAGGAGAGGCTGGTGGCCCTGCTGAAGTCCAGTGGGCTGCTGGACAGTAGATAATATGATGTTGTCATGGGCAGATCCGCCAGACCAGCCTGATAGAATACTGTGACTGGGTGACTAGGCAAATAGAAAGGGGCATGCAGTGGATGGCCTGTATCTGGACTTCAGTAAGGCATTCGACTCAGTGCCACATGGGAGACTTGGAAGAAAACCAGAAGGCACAGGGGTGGGTGCGAAATCGGTGAGATGAGTGTTGAACTGGCTGCAGGGAAGGCAGCAGAGAGTGGTGGTTGGAGGGGAACTCTCATCCCTAAGGGAGGTGACAAGTGGGGACCCACAGAGCTTTGTGTTGGGGCCAGTGCTATTTGGGATATTTGTTGCAGACATCTCTTGAAGGCATCAACGGTAAGATCAGTCTCTTTGCTGATGACACCAAGATGGGAGCGGTGGTGGATGACCTAAGGGGGTGGCAGGGTTTTTCAAGAGGATCTGACAAGGCTGGAAACCTGGTCGGATACCTGCCCACTGGGGTTCAGTGTCAAGAAGTGCAAGGTACTGCATTTTGGGGCAAAGAATCCAAGGAGAAGCTACCAACTGAGGGGGGTGCAGCTAGCTGTGACTGAAGAGGAAAAAGATCTTGGGTGGGGAGTGCAGCTAGCTGTGACTGAGGAGGAGAAAGATCTGGGGTGGGGTGCAGCTAGCTGTGACTGAGGAGGAAAGATCTGGGGTGGGGGTGTTCAGCTAGCTGTGACTGAGGAGGAGAAAGATCTGGGGGTGGGCGTGCAGCTAGCTGAGACTGAGGAGGAGGAGGAGGAGAAAGATATGGGGTGGGGGTGCAGATAGCTATGACTGAGGAGAAAGATCTGGGGTTGGGAGGTGCAGTTAGTGACTGAGGAGGAGAAAGATCTGGGGTGGGGGTGCAGCAAGCTGTGACTGAGGAGAAGAAAGATCTGGGATGGAGGTGCAGCTAGCTGTGACTGAGGAGGAGAAAGATCTGGGGTGGGACGTGCTGCTAGCTGAGACTGAGGAGGAGGAGGAAAGATCTGGGGTGGGGGTACAGCTAGCTGTGGCTGAGGAGGAGAAAGATCTGGGGTGGGGGTACAGCTAGCTGTGGCTGAGGAGGAGAAAGATCTAGGGGGTGCAGCTAGCTGTGACTGAGGAGAAAGATCTGGGGTGGGGGTGCAGCTAGCTGAGACTGAGGAGAAAGATCTGGGGTGGGGGTGCAGATAGCTATGACTGAGGAGAAAGATCTGTGGTTGGGGTGCAGTTAGTGACTGAGGAGGAGAAAGATCTGGGGGTTGGGGTACAGCAAGCTGTGACTGAGGAGGAGAAAGATCTGGGAATGGGGGTGCAGCTAGCTGTGACTGAGGATAAAGATCTGGGGGGTGTAGCTAGCTGTGACTGAGGAGGAGAAAGATCTGGGGATGGGAGGGTGTAGCTAGTTGAGACTGAGGAGGAGAAAGATCTGGGGTGTGGGGGTACAGCTAGCTGTGGCTGAGGAGGAGAAGGATCTGGGGGTGCAGCTAGCTGTGACTGAGGAGAAAGATTTGGGGTGGGGGTGCAGCTAGCTGAGACTGAGGAGAAAGATCTGGGGTGGGGGTGCAGCTAGCTGTGACTGAGGAGGAGAAAGATCTGGGGTGCAGCTAGCTGTGACTGAGGAGAAAGATCTGGGGTGTGGGATGCAGCTAGCTGAGACTGAGGAGAAAGATCTGGGGTGGGGGTGCAGATAGCTATGACTGAGGAGAAAGATCTGTGGTTGGGGTGCAGTTAGTGACTGAGGAGGAGAAAGATCTGGGGTGGGGGTACAGCAAGCTGTGACTGAGGAGGAGAAAGATCTGGGGATGGGGTGCAGCTAGCTGTGACTGAAGAGAAAGATCTGGGGGGTGTAGCTAGCTGTGACTGAGGAGGAGAAAGATCTGGGGATGGGAGGGTGCAGCTAGTTGAGACTGAGGAGGAGAAAGATCTGGGGGGGGGTACAGCTAGCTGTGACTGAGGAGGAGGAGGAGAAAGATCTGGGGTGGGAGTGCAGCTAGCTGTGACTGAGGAGGAGAAAGATCTTAGGGTGCAGCTAGCTGTGACTGAGGAGAAAGATCTGAGAGTGGGAGGTGCAGCTAGCTGAGACTGAGGAGAAAGATCTGGGGGGGTGCAGCAAGCTGTGACTGAGGAGAAAGATCTGGGGGTGTGCAGCTAGATGTGACTGAGGAGAAAGATCTGGGGGTGTGGATGCAGCTAGCTGAGACTGAGGAGAAAGATCTGGGGTGGGGGTGCAGATAGCTATGAGAGAGAAAGATCTGTGGTTAGGGGTGCAGTTAGTGACTGAGGAGGAGAAAGATCTGGGGGTGGGGGGTACAGCAAGCTGTGACTGAGGAGGAGAAAGATCTGGGGATGGGGGTGCAGTTAGCTGTGACTGAGGAGGAGAAAGATCTGGGGGGGAGGGTGCAGCTAGTTGTGACTGAGGAGAAAGATCTGGGGATGGGGTGCAGCTAGCTGAGACTGACGAGGAGAAAGATCTGGGGGTGAGGGTACAGCTAGCTGTGACTGAGGAGGAGAAAGATCTGGGGGTGCAGCTAGCTGTGACTGAGGAGAAAGATCTGAGAGTGGGAGGTGCAGCTAGCTGAGACTGAGGAGAAAGATGGGTGGGGTGCAGCTATCTGTGACTGAGGAGAAAGATCTGGGGTGGGGGTGCAGCTAGTTGTGACTGAGGAGGAGAAAGATCTGAGTGCGGGGTACAGCAAGCTGTGACTGAGAAGGAGAAAGATCTGGGGATGGGGTGCAGCTAGCTGTGACTGAGGAGGAGAAAGATCTGGGGTGCAGGTAGCTGTGACTGAGGAGAAAGATCTGAGCGTGGGAGATGCAGCTAGCTGAGACTGAGGAGAAAGATGGGTGGGGTGCAGCTAGTTGTGACTGAGGAGGAGAAAGATCTGGGGTGTGGGGGTACAGCAAACTGTGACTGAGAAGGAGAAAGATCTGGGGATGGGGTGCAGCTAGCTGTGACTGAAGGAGAAAGATCTGGGGGTGCAGCTAGCTGTGACTGAGGAGAAAGATCTGGGGTGGGGTAGCAGCTAGCTATGTCTGAGGAGGAGAAAGATCTGGGGTGCAGCTAGCTGTGACTGAGGAGGAAAAAGATCTGGGGATGCAGCTAGCTGTGACTGAGGAGAAGGATCTGGGGGTGGGGGTGCAGCTAGCTGAGACTGAGGAGAAAGATCTGGGGTGGGGTGCAGCTAGTTGTGACTGAGGAGGAGAAAGATCTGGGGTGGAGGTACAGCAAGCTGTGACTGAGGAGGAGAAAGATCTGGGATGGAGGTGCAGTTAGCTGTGGCTGAGGAGGAGAAAGATCTCGCGGTGCAGCTAGCTGCGACTGTGAGAAAGATCTGGGGTGGGGTGGGGGTGCAGCTAGCTGAGACTGAGGAGGAGAAAGATCTGGGGTGGGGGTGGCTAGCTGTGACTGAGGAGGAGAAAGATCTGGAGGTGCTCATTACAGGAGCAATGAACAACTCAGCACAGTGTAGAAGGGCAGCAGCATGGGTCAACAAAATGCTGGGTTGTATTAAGAGGGTATAACCTCGGGGGTGATTCTGCCGTTGTATAGATTGCTGGTTAGACCTCACCTGGAGTACTGCGTTCAGTACTAGTGTCCGTACTTGAAGAGGGACATTAAATTGTAGATGGTGGGGAGGGAGCAAAGTACTCAAGGAGGATTTGGCAAAACTGGAGGAATGGTCTCACATTTGGCAGCTTGGTTTCACTGCCAAGCAGTGCAAAGTGATGCATTTAGGGGGCAAGAACCTAGGACACAATTACTGACTAGAGGGTGTCCCATTAACAGAATCCAAGGAGGAGGAGGAGAAGGATCTGGGAGTGCTGGTAACCAGGGAGATAAACCACTCTGCTCAGTGCAGTAAGGCAGCAACGAAAGCAAACAGGATGCTAGGGTGCATAGCAAAGAGGATTACTTCTTGGAGGGGGGAGGTCATCTTGCCCCTGTACAGGTCCCTGGTGAGGCTGCACCTAGAGTACTGCGTGCAGTTCTGGTGTCCCTACTTGAAAAGGGACATCAGACTACTGGAGGGGGGGGTACAGTGCATGGCAACAAAAATGATCCTGGGGTTGGGGGACAGACCATATGAGAAGACACTAAGCTCAATATGTATACCCTTGAGAAAAGAGGGGAGAAAGGGGATATGATTGAGACCTTCAAGTACCTGAAGGGTTTGAACAGAGTAGACACCAGGAGTATGTCCAATCTGAAGGGTGGAAGGGAAACCAGGGGACACTTTATTAAGTTGGAAGGGGGCAGGTTCAAGAGGGAACTGAGGAGGCACTATTTCACAGAAAAGGTGGTGGCAGGTGGAACACTCTGCCAGTGGAAGTTGTATCACTGTAGAGTGTTGGGGTCTTCAAGAGGGGGTGGGACAGATTCAAGGGGAAGGTACAAACTGGTAGGGTGGCATATAGGGGTAGCTGCAGTTGAACTGAAGTGCTTCCCACTCGAGCAGACTAGATAGACCATGAGGCCTGTATCTGCTGGCAGTTTCGTATGTTTGTAAATTGCTAGAGGGGGTGCAGCGCAGAGCAACAAAGATGATCCAGGGCCTGGGGGACTTACCATACTAAAGTAGGCTGAGAGAGTTGAACATGTACTCACTTGAGGAGAGGAGAGACTGGGGGATATGATCGAGACCTTCAAGTATATGAGAGGACTAAACAAGACTGGTACAGAAGGACTACTTAAAGTAAGGGTGGGGAGGGAGGGACACTCAAGGCTATGATATGAGACTGGAGGGTGGAAGGTTCAGGAGGGAGATGAGAAGACACTTGTTTACGGAGAGGGTGGTGGTGGAGTGGCACGCACTACCAGCGGAGGTGGAAACCTGTAGAACAGCGGGCTGCTTCAAGAGGGGATGAGAAAGGCTAGATGAAGGATCAAGGAGGAGGGCAGCTGCAAGAATAGGGCTACTAGCTGCAAATTCGAGCAAACTCAATAGACCAATAGGCCTTTTTCTGCTGGCAGTTTTGTATGTTAGTATGCCCTAGATTCCAGGGGTGTGATGAAGTACATTAACTAATTTATCTGTCAACAAAAGCACACCATCCCTTCCTGCACAGCAGAGCTCTTCTTGAGCGCAGCCGGCATGGCTTGCCTCCAGGATATCACTGGTGATTGGTGACATTTGCAAATGGTTAAAAAACAAAAACACACAGACACTCACATGCACGCACACACACCCATACAAGGCTCCCCACCCTGTCACTAATTGCTTATAAGTGTACTTTCCAGTGAGGGGAAATTGAGGCTTACTTCATTGGTGACATTTAACAGTAACCCAAATGACTACTATATACTCTTATTTGCTGCAAACAAAACATGCACATTACAGTAAGGTCATGGTACTTCTCCCTTGCAGATTTTCAGCCCCAGCAGTGCATATATAAATAAAGATGTGTCAGAAGGAAAGGGACTTTTCAATTCTCCCCGCCTCTCCCACTCTCAAGCGTTTGTTCCTACTGTCTCAAGGAGCCTGCCAGCTACCAGCACTCTTCTGCGGGCAGCATAGTCACTAGACAGTCATCTGCATGCATCGCTAACGCATCTTACTTATAGGCAGCACAAGCAAGTTCTGCCTGGCATAAACTACTTTTTAACAGAAATTATTTCACAGTAATCTGACTGCTAAGATGTGTGGATAAGGGATGTTTTTTATAATTCCTTGCCATAATAATTACTGATGATAACCGACAAAATAATTGGGACTCCCAGATCAGTATGACATTTTCCCTGTACAGTAACAGTAATTGTCTTGGTTTTCATGTAAATAACAATATTTCTTATAACAACATGATTGTTTTCCCACATAACCATGTATGTCTATGGGAACAGGGATTTGGTCTCATGAGAAAGGATTCTGTCTCGTGAGACCTGTTCCTTTTTCATGAGAATAAAATTCTTTTTTTTCCTTTTATTTCTTTATGTTCCTTGGGAGCCTGGTAGGTGGCTCCAGTCCTCAATCGGAGGGACTCGGTCTCTGTCTCTTCATTCCCCACCTGACTTTCCCTACAGTCCCTCGCGGGTTCCCCCCTTCCCCGTGACAGGGCCGAAGCAGAGGGGCACATGGCTTTCCCTCACCCCGGAGCGAAATCCAGATATCCAGGGAGCCGGGACAGGCACAGGAGAGCCATCACAGAGCCTGCCAGCTCCTTTTTCTTCCATTTTCCCCTCCCCCCCTCCCAGTCGATGGCATACATCAGCAATGTGCCTCCCGACTCGCATCTCTTCCAGCCACCACCAGAGGGAGATCAACGGGATGGCAATCCCTCCCTCCCGAGAGAGGAGAGCAGTCCTCCAGATGTTCAGTCCTCTCTCTCTCTTTCTCCCCTGCCGATCCCTGGTGGCCCGGGCTCATTCCCTAACCTGGGTCACTGGTGTGGTGCGAGGAAGAATAAAATCCTTTTTTGTGAGAGAAAAATCCTTTTTCATCAGCCGCCATCTTGTGTTTTTCTTTCCACAAATGAAAATGCGTGCAAAATACATAAAAATAGTGTCATTTTACAAATCAAACACCAGAACCTAGCTAAATGGGCCCCATTTAGCTAGATTCTGGTGTTTGATTTGCCAATTAGGGCTGGAAATACCTTTTCTGGGCACCTGAAATCCCGGGTGCCCAGCTTAGCGAGAGGAGCCTTCTGACACGTTCTCTGTATGAGAACAGTGGATTTTCTTTAGTTCTACAATTGCAGTTGAACTTCTGCTGTCAGCTGCAGTGTGAGGCGTGAGCCCCCCATTTTTCCTGGTGTCTAGTGGCACCCCTCACTCCCCAGTCACTATCCCCATATACTCTCTGGTATCTAGTGGCACCCCCCCCCATCCTCTGATTGCTGTCCCCTCATCCCATGTTTATTTATTTATACAATCTGACACCGGGATGCCCACCCTTGGTGTCGGATGCCCCCCCAGCGGACCATTGTTTTATTCCATCAACACATATACACGATCGCACTTATTGCTACAAATGGGAAATTCGTTATGGTGGCAGAAATACTTTTTCCTTTGAATGACATTTTACAGAAAATCTGAATAAATTCAAAACTGCAGTCTGGAAAGAGTAGAGGCAGATGCACCGGTGCTTGACACATCCTTCCAAAGTATTTCAAATGAAAATAAACAGACAAAACTCATTTCCTAAATATTAACCTTTTCAAAGTTGTCCAGTGGTGTCTGCGGCTGTAGCCTGCAGAAAGATACTACGAATTTCAGGAGCATTCTATGTGATATATTTCTATCTATCTATATGTCTATGTATGTATGTATGTTATGTATGTATGTATGTATGTATGTATGTATGTATCTATCTATCTATCTATCTATCTATCTATCTATCTAGTTATCTACAGACAGTATCTATCTATCTCTATCTATCTATCTATCTGTCTATCTAGTTATCTACAGACAGTATCTATCTATCTATCTGTCTAGCTATCTACAGACAGTATCCATCTATCCGTCTGTCTGTCTGTCTAGCTATCTACAGACAGTATCTATATATCTATCAATCTGTCTAGCTATCTACAGACAGTATCTATCTATCAATCTATCTGTCTAGCTATCTACAGACAGTATCTATCTATCTATCTATCTATCTATCTATCTATCTGTCTAGCTATCTACAGACAGTATCTATCTATCTAGCTATCTACAGACAGTATCTATCTGTCTATATCTATCTATCTACCTATCTACAGACAGTATCTATCTATCTATCTATGTATCTACAGACAGTTTCTATCTATCTACAGACATATTAACATACTAAAATGCCAGCAGACTAGGCCTAACGGTCTTTCGTGTCTGCTCGTTTGGTCAGTCCCCAGCCTGGGTGCTGACCTTGCTGTCCCTCTCGCCTTCTCTGGCTTCTCCCTTCCCAGTTCCGGATATTCTTGCTGCATTGGATTTTGCTTCCAGAACCCTTCCCCTGTACCTGTCCCACCCCCTCTTGAACCCCTCCACTGTCTCTGCCTCCACTAGCCCCCTAGGCAGTGCATTCCATGGCTCCACCACTCTCTCAGTGAAGTAGCACCTCCTCCTTTCTCCCCTGAATCTTCCCCCCTCCAGCTTCCACCCATGCCCTCTAGTGGCTCCTTCCTCCTTCCTTCGAAGCACCCCGACTGTTCCTCCCCTATTTATCCTCTTCATGTACCTAAAGACCTCTATCATGTCCCCCCGGTCCCTTCTCTCTTCCAATGTGTACATATTTAGCTCTTCGAGCCTCTCCTCATAGGTCCTGTCCCCCAAGCCCCAAATCATTTTGGTTGCCCTCCTCTGGACCCTCTCCAGGAGGTTAATGTCCCGCTTTAAGTGTGGCCTCCAAAACTGCACGCAGTACTCAAGGTGCGGCCTCACCAAGCAGTTATACAGAGGGAGTATCACTTCCTCCTTCTGGAGGTGATCCCCTAGCGATGCATCCCAGCATCCTGTTGGCCTTGGCTGCTGCCCTCCTACAAGTCTCAGAGTTGTTCATCTTGACATCCACCACCACCCCAGGTCCCTCTCAGCCATGCGAGACTTGTACATTCCCCCCAGGGTGTACACTTGGCCTGAGTTCTGGCCCCAGGTGGAGTACCTGCATTTCCCTGCAGTGAACCTCAGCTTCCACTTTCTAGACCATCTTTCCAGAGCCTCCAGGTCCCCTGTGGGGCCACCCTCCCTCCTCCCATCCACCACGCCCCAGTTTGAGTCATCTGCAAAGAGACTCATCTCACTCTGATTCCTGTCCTTATGTCAGATACGTGGGCGTTGAACAGAAGGGGCCAAGGACTGATCCTGTGGGACCCACTAATGACCCTCATGAGGGATGAGACTATCCCACCAACTACGACCCTCTGGGTCCGGTCCTGGAGCCAATTGCCTATCCATCTGATCATCTGGTTCCCCACCCCCATTTTTCCCAGCTTATCCAACAGACCCACGTGAGGAACAGAGTCAAATGCCTTGCTGAAGTCTAGAAAGAGGACATCCACTGGTCTACCCAGGTCCAAGGCACTTGTCACCCAGTCATAGAACTCCACCAGTATATATCTATCTACAGACAGTATTTCTCTCTCTCTCTCTCTCTCTCTCTCTCTCTCTATCTGTCTAGCTATCTACAGACAGTATCTATCTATCTATCTATCTATCTATCTATCTATCTCTGTCTAGCTGTCTACAGACAGTATCTATCTATCTAGCTATCTACAGACAGTATCTGTCTGTCTGTCTATATCTATCTATCTACCTACAGACAGTATCTCTCTATCTACAGACAGTATCTATCTATCTACAGACAGTATCTGTCTGTCTGTCTATATCTATCTATCTATCTACAGACAGTATCTATCTATCTATCTATCTATCTATCTATCTATCTATCTATCTATCTATCTGTCTACCCTGATACAAACTAAATGCCAAACCAAATATCCAGACAATTTAATTTTGGCAATTGCTTTCTGGTGACAGACATATGTACTCACTGCCTTGGGGGCAACCCCTCTCTGGTCTGTTCCTTGTTTATCTCTGCATATTTGTAGGTGTGGATTCCAGACAACAGGTCCAAAGAAAAGGTAAACAGAGTTTATCTCTCTTCTCCTCCTCCTCAACATGATTACTGCTGCTCTGGGATGGAGGCCAAAGCTTGCACTCTCTCAGCCGCTGCTCTATGCCTCCACACCACCGATCGTAGGTAGTGGGGGAACAGTCAGCCTCTGGCCACTTGCCCAGTCAGCCAGCCTCCTTGCATCTATATACTGTATGTAGGACCTCGGGAGGGAGACTCGGGCCACCGAGACACACAGAGACAGACAGATGAGATGGGATGATTGAAAAATCACTGTTCATGGTTTTAGGTGGGTGGGGGTAACTGAGCCATTTGCATAGCACAGACACACACAGACACACACCACCTGAAAAAATGGCAGCTTGAGAGTTACACTTTCTCACCATTCATGATTTATGTAAACATTAAGATTTTAAAAAGTTGAATGGACCTGGTTTTGCGTTCAGATTTTGTTGGACTTCGTCATTTAGGAATGGATTCTGCAGTTTCACTTAATTTTTTTTCCTTTTTCTTTCAGTTTTTTGATTTTAAAGTTTTCACCGGCTGTGCATTAACAAGATATCTCCATAGTGGTACAGGCAGAGTGGGAACTTTAATGGCATGAAGGGGACATTGCCAATGAGACTCCCTATTCCGTCAGGTCCAAGGGATAAAAATACAATAATAATCAACCAATCAAGCTTTATTTTTATAGCGCCTTTCAAGAACCAAGGTGCTGCAGATGAAAACCAAATACAAATATAATATTAAAAGAAAAGATAAAAGCATTAATCATTAGGAAGGCCAAGTTAAATAAATATGTTTTTAACTCCATTTTAAATCTGTCAATGGTCAGGCATTCTCTTAACAGGTAGAGAATTCCACAGGGTTGGAGCCGAAAAGCTAAAGCGGATACCTGATGTTTTAGTCGTACCTGGGAATCTCTAGCAATCCCTTGTTGATGGATCAGAAGGACAGGAGGGGCAGTAGGGTATCAAGAGCTTGCAGGTAACCAGGTCCCTGATCATGTAGGGCTCTGAAGGTTAGCAGGCCAACCTTAAAGGTGATCCGCCACTGAATAGGCAGCCAGTGCAGCTCGCGGAGCACAGGAGTAATATGACTGGTCCTAGAAGTCCCAGTCAGAAGCCTGGCCGCCATGTTCTGGACTAGCTGCAAGCGGCGGATATCAACTCCTGGCAGCCCTAGGTAGAAAGAATTGCAATAATCAAGGCGGGTAGTGATGAAGGCATGGACCAATGTTGGAAGATCATCCGGAGGAACCAAGTGTTTCACCCAGTGATATTCCTCAGATGGTAAAAAGAGGATTTGACAACAGCCGACACCTGAGATGTTAGTGTCAGGCCGTCGTCAAAAATAACGCCAAGGTTACGCATTCGGTCTGAGGTAGTAAGCTGTATGCTATCAGTCAGAACACCTGATGCCTGGCAAGCTCCTATACCCACCCCCAGACGACCAGGGTCCACAACCAGCACTTCGGTCTTGTCCGGATTCAGTCTCAGCCTGCTAGTACTCATCCAAGCTCTGATCTTGGTAAGGCAGTTGTTTAATGCAGAGAATGCAACATCCTGTCCGGGCAGAAAGGACATATACAGTTGAGTATCATCTGCATAACTGTGAAAGCTCAAACTGTATCACCTGATGATATCTCCCAATGGCAGCATATACACTGCAAACAGCATGGGGGCCAAAATGGAGCCCTGTGGTACCCCGCAAGACAGAGAATACGTCCCAGAGGAATGCATTCCGATGGAAACTCTCTGAAATCTGTCTGCGATGAAAGAATGGAACTATTTGAGGACTGTACCAGACAGATCACAAAGCAGCCACAGGCACTCCAGCAGCACACCATGGTCTACAGTATCAAATGCTGCAGAGAGATCAAGAAGGACCAGGATGGTGCACGCCTTTCAATCTCTAGAAATCAGGAGGTCATTCAGTACTCGGCCAAGTGCAGTCTCCGTGCTATGCTTTTTCCTAAATCCGGATTGGAGAGTATCATAGACATTGTGAGTTGTAAGATGATCATCCAATTGCAACGCAACCGCCTTTTCAATAACCTTACCAACAAATGGCAGGTTAGCGATAGGTCGGTAGTTAGCTGGACAGTCTGGGTCCAAGGAGGATTTCTTAAGGAGTGGTCAAATAACCGCCTCCTTTAGGGGTTCTGGGAAGACCCCTGTCTCCAAGGACCTCCAGACAATATCAGCAAGGATCGGGCAGATAATATCAACACATCCCAATAAAAGGGGTGTTGGGCCCGGATCTAAACTACAACTGGCTGGGCGCATAGATTGGATAATCATCACAATATCTATGAATTGTGGCTGGCAGAATTCTGACCAGAGAGACTGAGTGCACACCACATCCTGCTGATCACCACAACCCCTCATAGGAGAGGCTATGCCGATACCAGACCTGATGCTGGCAACCTTATCTGCGAAGAATCGCGCAAACTCCTCGCATTCCAGCTGAGAAAAAGCTTCTCTGGGCAGAAGACAGATTGAATTGCACTATCTGTCAACGGTCCAGAAAAGCTGAGCTGGTCGATTCTGAGCGGTAGAAATCTCCCTGGACAGGAACTTTGCCTTCTTACGGGAGATTTCTAGCTGATAGCCATCATAATGTGCCGTCAGCTTAAGCCTGTCAGCATCAAGACCAAACTTTCACCAAGCTCTCTCTCCATCCTTCGACCAGCTCGAATCAGCTCCTTCAAGGAACCATCAAACTAAAGGGTCCTTGGCGAAGAGTGAGAGGTCAAACATGAACAGAAGCAATCTTGTCAGGGCATCTCCGCAGCCTTATTATAGGCTGTTACAGATCACCTGGACTCATGCATTCACCCGACAAACCCGATAGGTCCAGTGCCACCGATAGGTCATTAGGGGTAACTCCCCTCACAGGGTGGTACTGGACCATCTCTGTAGGGGCAGACCTATTGGGGGGGACCCTGAAGCTGAACCTTATGGTGTGATGGTCAGACCAGCTGACTGGTTCCACCCCCAAATCAGTTATCTCCATAGCTGAGAGAAAGATCAGATCTAACGAGTGACCCCCTACATGGGCTGAAGAGGTAACTACCTGTGTAAAGCCCAGCATTATCATGAGCTAAATAATAATAAAAAACAGCAGGAAAAGAAAGACAAGTAGTATATGAATTTTATTAAGAAAATGTGCAAATCCATTAAGTTGGTTCCATATCAGAATGGTGACTGCGGAATGGCGACCCGTGACAAGGGCACCGAACCTGCAGTGTGAACACTTTCGGAAAATACTTTTCTTGTGGAGGCTTTACCCCTACACCCCATTTATTGCAACTCCAGGGGAGGATGTAGATGGGGATTGCCCAAAAGTGTTGGTGCTCTGATTCTGTAACGGTTGTCACGGGTCGCCTCTTCCACAATTGCTGTTTTGACAGCCTACTCTTAAGTTAGACTTTTCATCTGACTTGGTGAAAGAAGGAAAGCTTTTAATGAAATCCATTGCATCCTTCATAAATTAAATGTGCAATGCTACATCAAGTACCTGGCAGTGCTTTTCGTGAATAGAGGGAGAGTGCCACTTTACATTCAGTATGGAAAGCCTGGCAATTTATTGAAAACTTATGGCTAGAAATATTACATTATCACATGGAAGAAATGGCTGTATGAATGCCAAAAGCTGAAAGCCAAGCAGTATGCGGAGTTCCATCCATGTGGCACCCGACTTGGTTGACATCACGTGGCCGCCTTTCTTGATACATAAACAACGAACAATGGAATAGAAATATACTGAATCAGAATTATATAACAAAGTCCTTCACCAAATCTAATGTGAAGTTACTGCCCTCTGACTCTGAAAAGAACACTTCTTTAGCAAAATGTATTGCATGGTCCAGAAAGCTCAACAGAAAAGTCCAACCTTGTTTTAAAAACAGAAACAGGTTAACAGATGGTCCTTCTAAAGATAAGAAGAAAAGTGATCCCATTTTTTTTTTTTTAAAGGATACCTAGGCAGCAGTGCTGAGATTACTGGCCCTGAGGGAGCCTCTCAACACAGATTTGGAAGTCTCTGTTACAGATATGTTCTCTACACCGTCTTCTCCTAGGCGTAGTAACCACCAACTGAGCCTGAATGGATGATGAAGGAAGAATGACAACCCTCATAAGTGAAACGTTCCCCTTTGTCCCACTACAGGATATGGGAAATTGTGGTTAGCTGAGGTGTTTGTTTGTTTTATTGTAGGCTCTGGGTTAATGTCATCGTGGCTTGGAAATAGGTGATATTATTTTGCGTGCACTTCTATTACTTACTACTATATGACACATATTTGACATCCGTCTCTGACAATAACCTTTCTGGTCCTAAATGGTCTATGGCTGTGTGTTTTGAAAATTAGTTTGAAGCTTCTGCTGTGCATCTGAGGTACAGATTTGTGGGCATGGTCCTGTCTTATGTGGTACCCGTGTTCTCTATGGAAATTAAATGCAAAAGGGTAAATGACAGCTGTCACTCTGCACTTATATTTGTGTAACTCTAACCTGTCTTAGCAATATATGCTAGCTTGAAATAAATGTGCTGGGTGAATTGGCAAAGTCTGCCCACTCCTAACTTTATAGAGATGGGTAGTGACACATACCAGAGCAACGGTCTGAGCTGAAAAATGCTGTTCTCTGTGCTGGAAAACTTACAGAAGAGCCGACTGGTTGATTGACAATGTGAGCACTAGATGCCTGTAATGAGACCTGCAGGAGCACACAGTAACCATACCAGGTGGTCTATAGTCAGCATAAGCATCTAAATAGGAGCCTTAGCTCATATTCATAAACAACATTAGTCAATTTCACCTCTAATCATTATTACTCAGACAGGAGGCGTTTTGTGTTATTATTGATTACTGTTTTAGCTAGTTCTATAGCACTGACCATCATCTCTTCTGATCTGTCTTTATTAGGGAAAACAAGCAGGAAAATGTATTTGAAACCTACTAGTTTTCCTTCCTGTATATCATTAGGAAGGAAATAATTTTTGACATTTACTGAAAGTGCACATCTTGAGAGAGAGTAGATGACCAAACCCTTCAGGACTTTTGTTAGGGTGAAACAAGGCTGCCTATTGCCTCCTTCCTCTTTAGCATTTATATGAATTGTATTACTCACAGGAACCCGCACATCATGTGTCCCCCTACAGTAAATGATATCGATGTGCCACTGATTGTATGCCTGAGCTGGACAAGCCTCCATTTTTGAGGAAGAGCCTAGCCAGGGCTGAGCCAAGGGTCTAGCTTGGCTCCTACAGCCAAATCACGAGTCGAGCCAAAGGGTAAGGCAAAAAGCAGGGCTAACTCTGGATTCCTAAACTATCATTACAGGACACAAACCAGCCAGTCTCTTAGGGAGACAGTGAGAGTTGTCATAATGTCACATTGTCCACGTAGCACCTTGGTAACTATGACAACTTGAGCAATACTCTCCCTTTATTGTATACTGTGGTGAATAGTAGTTTAGGGGATTATTTATTTGGACACTGACTGTATGGCAACCCTCACTGCCTCCCTAAGAGACGGGTCAGTTTGTGTCCTGTAATATGAGTTTAGAAAGGAGAGTTACCCTGCTTTGTTGTCTCCAACCTGTACTGGTGGAGTTGGTTGCTTCAATAGCCACTGTATGTGTACAAAGCAGTTTGAGCGATGTGGAGGGAAAATTACCTGACTCTGAGATTCACGCCTGTGTTCATGCTGCACTATAGTGGGCAGATGTTGAACACTGAAGCCCTGTCCCACTACAATTTTGGCTTTTGAAACTTTTAAAAATGTTACATGTCTTATCGTTATGAAGCATCCACACCACGTCTGTAACATTTTAAAAAGCGTTTCATCCTGATTAGTGTTGTGTCTGCATTAGGGCTCTGCTGTGCTGCTGCAGTGTATTCAGTTTTGCTACATTTCTTGGCATGCTTGAGCAGTATCCCATTATGCCATTTGTAACGTCAGCGACACTGACAGCAATCCCATCATGCCATGCTTGTTGTCATATAAACAGACAACGGGCATGATGGAAGCTGTTCAGAAACTGAACCTGCTGTGTCTTCTTCTTTTGTAAAGGTGTTTCTGCACTAATTATGACACACGGGCATCACAGAGTGCAGTGAATAAATACAGGCAGTTTTGATTTAAACATATTCTCAGAATCAGGAAGAATTATTTACTAATGATGAACACAGTGCTTACTTTTGTTCTTGGCATCTGTGTAAGTGAATCTGTGCCTCGGTCAGTGTGGTGCCACCCAAGATCCACAACTTGGTGGGATTCCATTGCCTGTCTTTCATGGAATGATGAGCAGTGGGTGGCTAATTTTCGAATGAAAAGCACACCTTTGATGCTCTTTGTTTTGGACTCGACCATACACACAGAAGAATGGATACATTCGGAAGGCTATCCCTGTCAGTAAGCAACTAGTCATAGCCCTGTGGTGCCTGGCTACCAATATCAGTATAGGACACTAGGACATCTGTTTGGCGTGGGAAGACCAGCACTGGGTGAAATTGTAATTGAGGTGTGCCATGCTATAGTCCACGTCCTGATGCCTAAGGTTATCGTATCACACAATCCTGCTGACATTATCAATGGATTTGAACAAGATTTTTTTGTTTGTTTGTTTTTTTTTACCAATTATTTTACTAGGTGAGACACACTAAGCTGAAAGCTTGTTTGCAGGTGCAACCTGGGAGCACGAGGAAGTTAAGTGACTTGCTCAGGGTCACACAGTATGCAAGTGAGGACTGTAGGATTCAAACCCAGGTCTCCAGGTTTGCACGTCAGAGCCTTAAACCACTGCGCCATACTGCCTCCTAAGATTGGGGCTTCCCACACTGGTGGAGCAGTAGATGGTACCCACTTTCCGATAATTTCACCTCCTGGGAATGCAACAGAGTTTTTCAATAGAAAGTCCTATTATTCTCTTGTGTTACAAGCTAGTGGACCACAAATTCAGGTTCATCGACATCAATGTTGGCTTGCCAGGGAGAGTCCATGATGCCAGAGTGTTTCGAAACAGTAATCTGTACATAATGGGTCAGACTGACAAACTGTATCCAGGGGTCACACATGACATACGTGGTGTCCCTGTTCCAGCTGTGACATTAGGTGACCCTGCCTACCCACTACTCCCGTGGCTAATGAAGCCTTACGCAGATTGCACTGAGCTAGAAGGAACTTCAATTACTGTCATAGCCGTGCCAGGATGGGGTTGTGCGCATTTGGCAGGCTGAAGGGGAGGTGGAGATGTCTGCCGAAACTAAATGAATTTTGCTTGGAAAATGTACCGTACATTATAGGTGCTTGTTGTGCACTGCACAACCTATGTGAGGACAAATCAGAGGCATATCTTGACAGCTGGACTGCATAGGCTGACACCACTACTTTTCCACAGCCTTCACAGACTGACTATGCACCTGTGGATGAAATTCTATTGCTGCATTGAATAGACAGGCTGCTTCTGTAAGATGCACTGGCACAACACGTCCTCACTCATTAGGTATGCTAACATTTTCATGCAGTGTATAGTATTGTGTTAAATATGTGGGTGTTAGTTCTTCTGTTTTCAAGATAAACATGAGTGATGCATTATGCACAGGTTTTAGAATGCGGTTGTGCCACAGTAGGGTACAGTGACATTCCATGACATTGGAACAGTGGCGCAACTTCATTTTGAAAGGAATGTAATTCTATACAGTAAACAACTGCGCTATACACTGTGGCATACTTCACATATCATTTGTACACATTGGAGCAAGTAATAGGAAAATATCTGAGCCATACATGTCTCGATAAACTTTTTTTTGTTTTTTTAGGATCCATGACAACATGCTACCTTGTAAACTGTGGTTTGCCTGACACTCTGCTAAATGCCTGGTGACACAGAGGACTATGACATGACCCTTTTAAAAATGCTAATATTGTAATCAGCACTGACAAACTTTGAACAAATGTTTTATTATGTATACAGCATTCCAATTTTAATGATTTTATTGTCTAACTGTTCAGTTTTGAAAATGAAATTTATTCAGGAGTAAAGTTAGAACGTTAGGTAACCTTCCTTGATGACTTCTTACAAAGCTATGCCATTAACATTTCTTAAAAACAATTGTGGTAATGTCAGTTAAACTGACAGAAAGTTAACAGATGCTTCCTTATTAATACAACAGTAACAGTTTAATAAAGGCTTTTTCTGGTTAAAAAATTCACTTCTAAAGTTTATTCCCAAGTAAAGTGCTTAACGACAGTAACTGTTAAACGTTGTTAATGCAACACTTCTGTAGTGCAGTAAAGAAAACATCACTTCATTTCAAATACCGAGTAGTGTACTTTTTTATATTTTATGATGATAAAATCATTTGAAAAAACACTGCTGTATGAGGTTACACCTTTGCAATTATAACACAGCTGGTAACAAACTATAGCATATGCATGTCACCAACCACTGACTATGGAATACAGTGCAGACGTATACATGCAAGAACAGTGCAACATCAGCATAACAACAGTCCTTAACAAAATGAAGTTCTGAAGGATATAGTTACAACAGCAAAAGAAACATAAACTCCGCTGTCTTGACCTATTACTCAGGCTGTGCATGACCTGTCTACAGATCAGTCCATGTGAGTTCCTCATTGAGGAGATCCTGAGTAAAACAGAAGACTTGTGAAAATTCCACATTACATTGTTCCCCACTACCTTGTATTTGGGAGGTAGCATGTGTACCCTGCCTAACAACTCATGGTTCACTCACTTGTGAGACATGACTGTGCCCCTCTTGCACGTTGGCAGTGTCAGGCATAGATGGTTGCCTAGGTACACTATATTGCGATTGGGGAGTGGAAGTGAAGTAATGCCTTCCAGGTTGGTGGCTGCCATCAGTTCCAAACTGATGCACAGTGGATTGATCGTAAGTGGAAGGCCTTACATCACACTGCTGAGGTGTCACCTGTCCATGTTCTCTACATGAGTGATGATCACTACTGTGTACATTTTGGGGGTTAGTGGATTGAACATCGGTGGTAACACTAGGCATGTTCAGTACATTGAGGGACAAATCACCCTGAGTGGCAGTACCTGCAGATACCTGTTTGTACTGCATGGACATCACTGTCAGCAAATTAAAAAATCTGCAGTTTTCATCTGCTTCATACTTTCGAATCCTCTCTTCCATCTCCCTCTCCTCTTTCACCCTCTCTCTAGTTCAGTCGGTTCCTTGTGTGGTTCTTGAAGCAGTGTATGGAGTTTGAATGAACACAGCCTCCATCAGTTCCTGCATATGGCATGTTCTTTTCTTTTCCCTCAGATTCAAAAGAGGTTCGCTGGTACGCTTCTGTGAGGATCCACTTGAGGTAGATGCATTGTTGGTGGGGGAGGCATCACCAGCAGCAAGGCCACTACTGGACACAGACAGAGCAGTTGAGCAGTCACCTGTCACTTCACTGCCACTACTCAAAGAGGTGTCCTCAGTATGTTCAGCATCTGCGGAAAAGTGAATTGGCACAGTAATCAACACCAGAAACAATTATTGGGCTGGTAGTATCATTGGAGTTGACAGCAAAACGTTGTGAATGCATTGGTACATCAAACAGACCAGACCTTGTTTCCATTCCTACAACCTCCAGTAGTGTGACTCGAATCAAGTCAGCCACCCCAGCGCCCTCAGGTCGCCCCTGAAAACATGCACTTGTACCTAGTGTGCCTAACCCCGTTACCAAACACTAAATAATAAAAACATCACAATAGATAATTAACAATAGTAAATTTTTAGTACCTGATTCTATGATGTCATGCACTGGGTAGTCTTCATCTTCTCCTTCATCTGGCATGTCTTGTTCCTCAGACACTGCAGTACTCTCAAGCACAAAGCGAGGGTTCTGTCATTAGGCCGGTACCAAGAATTTGATCAAGCATGTCATAATAAGGACATGTAATATGCCTACACCCAGACCTGGTATTATTGTCCTTAGTTTTATGATATTTCACTTTAAGTTGCTTTATTTTGTCTCTGCACTGCTTTGCAGGCGCTCGAATCGTGTTCACTTAAAATTCAGACACCTTTTGGTATATCCAGGTTTTTTCCTAAAGGCTGCCATGTCATCCTGAACACATTCTTGGGACCAGTATTCAATTACTAACCGTGTTGCCTCATCCGACCATGAAGCACTACGATCGGACATCTCAAAATACTTTTATGTGATCAAGGGGAATTATTAAAGTGTGAATAACCAGTGGAATGGACTGCACTACTCTCCACAGGTTCAGATGAGCGCTATTTAAATTCCCTGCTGCACAGCTACTTCCGCGTTCATACCACCACACATGCGCAAGTACCGCCAGGACACTTGGGGTACCGTGCAGAGGCCTCATGGAACTGAGGAGGACTGGCCGCTTGGAGAGTTGAAGCACACACGCATCCACACAGGTATTCCAACCGTTGCAAAGTATGAAACGCTACTGATTCTGATCTAAAGACCGCATCAAACCAGGTCCTGAGATCGGTAGCGGTAACGTTACAGGTGCGGACGCGTACCGTTTTCAGCACAATTTGTAACGGTATACATTACCTGTAATGTTACTAGAACTGCAATTTGGACAGGGTCTGAGTTACTTTTGTTGCCATTACAGTATTCCTATCCTGTGGGGGCCAAAACGGATTGTGCCAATATTCAGAAAACCCTGCTTCCTTCTGCAGATCTGCCATCTCAAAGCCAGACACTGTGGTCTCGCTACTCACTGTTTATGGGGTCGATCTTAACATTGTTTTACTAGCCCAAACCCTAGTGCAAATTGACCAGGGGCTAGCATAGGCGCCGGAACGGGGGCAAAAGGGGCAGTAGCCACTCCACTTTTATTTCTGTATGGCAAAAACTAGTATAGAAAAAGTGCCCTTTGTACCCTTATAAGTGCCCTTTTGATTCTCAGCCCTCTCAGCTTTTACCATCTTCCGGTACCCTTGAGGGCTAGTGCAGCTAATTTTCTATTTGTCTGTCTTGACTAGTGCAGGTTTTCATGACTGTCAATGAAGTTAAAAAAGTCTCTACTTTAGCAAGCTCTAGTCCTCATGCTAATCTCTCTCAATTTTCCAGATGGCCTGGTGTGGTTAACAGCTCATTAAGAGCTGCAGTTATCTGGCATTTCAAGAGGATCCACAAAAGACTCGATGTGAGTTATTATCACTCCACTGTTAGGACTTTCAGTTAGTGTCAGGGTGTGATCAAGGGTAGAGAGTGCTGTTAAGCCGCTAGCTTTCAGTTTTTAATGTGTCTCTGTCTAACAATTTGTCCCATATTATTAAGACCGGTGCCCTTATTGCCCTACATTTTGAGTGTGTATCCAACATTTTAGTGACAAAATGTGAGAAGGTATACAGGGTCAGCCCCTGCAGGTGGTGGGTTTTATCCCAGCCTCACCATAACTTCCCTTTCCCCTCCAAATCTCTGCTCTAATGTTCTTTCCTGGACTGCTTCTACAGACCAGACTCTGTAATGACCATCCTCAGAACCATAGCTGTAATTACTGTCAAGTGTAGGGGGGTTCCCACCTCTTCTAAATGGACCATGCCAGCCATCACCATCCATACAGTCCCATCCTTATCCCACCCAGCATGTCCTTTCATCCTAAAAACAAAGCTTTGGGTCATGTATGGTACAAAACTAAACCTTAATAAAATACATAATTAGAAAGCTTAAAATAGGCATTCCTTGGGTACATAGATCATCCTATATAGAGATAGTATAGCATTACGCCTGTGTACTGTTTCCCCTGGGCTGATGAAAGGACAATGTTAAAGAAAACTCTGTTATTGTTTGGGGCAGAGCAATTTAAAATAAATGCTTTTAAAAATTAAAATGTCATAGTTTTCCATTTCCCAAGCCTCTTAGATTTGTGTAGCCCCCAACCCAAAGAAATCTCAGATGTGCTCTTAGCTCAATTTAGACTATACAAAAACTTCCAGAAGTGCAGGTCTCCAGTTGACTATAGGGTGGGGCTGACAGTGTCTTTCTGTGCCTGACTCTGTTCATTGCCCTGTGGGTGGTGGTGACAGTGTGGTGGGGTGCATGATGATGTCAGCTATTGTGTGCACAGAGCTAGGACTGCTTGATTGAACATTTGCTGTTGTGATGTCCTCTGGTTTGGTGGTGGGAGGGGGAGCAGAAAGATGAAGAGAGGAGGCCATGTCTTTTTTTTTTCTGCTGGGGAGCTGGAAGCAAGGTGGGAGCAGGATAAATGTGCAATAATCAGAGTAATTCTTTGCTTGCATTGTTTCCAGTTTAAGTGATCAAAATTTACCATTATCATTGTGGGCTAGTGCAACTATCTGTGGGCTAGTGCAATTTTTAATCAACTTGCCCTGCTGGCTAGTACAAAAGAAGATTAAGGTTGACTGACCCCTGCACTGTTTTTTTTTTTTTTTCTTCACCTTTTGCAGCACTAAGTGGCCACTAGGGTGACTGTTTAGAGTATCGGACCTTCACTATTAGCGTAGCTCAAGTTACACTACTTTCCCACTTACAGCACGCTCTATGTCACCTTGGCCTGTCGGTTATTTTTTATTTATTTTTTATATATATTTTTTTTTTTTTGGCCCCTTGGGCCACCAGTCTGCCTACCTCAATGCATCAGGCATCCTTCTTGGGTCTCAGGCCGCCATCTCCGGGGAGTCTCTTGAGCTCCTATTCGGGTCCCGCAGCTACCCCTAAGGCGGTTTGCCCCACGACGTGGGTGGAGGGGCGCCTCCCTAGCTCTGTCCCTCCCTAGTCAGGATCCAGTATTGCCATTGTACCCTTGTCGCCGAACAAGCTTCCCTCTGTGGAGAGCGCCATCATGCCGCCCACGACTGGTGCCCTATTTTCCACTTTTCTTGCCCCATATGTCTGTGGCGTGCAGTGGCGCCTAAGATCCTGGCGCACACACTTACGCATGCCTCCGACCAGGCATCAGCCCCAGCACGTCCCTTCTAGTCTTGCCAGTGTTCCAGTGCTCACCCCCAGCCACCACTAGGGGTCAACCAAAACATGATGGCAACCCCTTCCTCCTCCGGAGAAGAAGGCAGTCTGACGCTCAATCCTTCTCCTCCCCTACCCGACGATGACCCGGGCTCATTCCCGAACCCAGGTCGCCAGTGTGGAGTGAGGTGTGGCATCCAGCGCCTCAACCCTCCAGCGACACTAGGCGGATATTTTTTATTAGTTTCGTGTGGGCGTGGAATGGTTGCAGTTGCACAGAATTATGTTTTGGTGGGGATTCGAAAATGTTCTGTGCCAGGTACATGAGGTGGTGTAATAAGATGGCTGTGCTGACAATTTGGTGCCCTTCTACAGCTACATACATATACACATCTACGGAGGGATCGGAGCGCAGGGTCCCACAGTAAAATAAGGATATTATTATATTATACTATACTATACTGTCTCAGAAAGTAAGGAAATCAGTTGCAAAAACTTCGTTAATGCTACAGTTAGGGTCAAAGTGACAAAAATTGGGAAATCAGGGTTTTGAATAATTGATTAGCAGTTTTTTTCTTGGGACAATACTAACTATTTAGAGAGTATTTATATAGCTTTTCTATAATGTTACGTTTGGTAAACACAGTGAGGCAGGTGCTATGCATTCTCACAATGTTTTAGCACTTTTATGAGCAAAATGCTAATCGATTTTTAGAGTTAAATAAAACCCTGGAAATGAGGCAGGAGAGGGGTGTGCCTTGGGCTTCTCAAACTACATACTCCACCCCATTCTCATAAAACCTACATCTGACCTTATTTACAGATGGAATAGGGTGAGATTAGGCTTGAGAAGCCCAAGGCACACCCACACCTGCTCTCCTATCTGGTTTGGGAGGGTGGGGTGTTAGGATTGGAAACCCTAACACCTCATTTCCCAACTTTTGTTGCATTAACCCTAACTGGAGCATTAACGTTTTTTGCAACATATATGATGTATGTATTGTATATACTGTATGAAGTACTTTGTATTTCTATTTGTTTTGTTGGGTGTCGAGATGAGTAGGTCATAGGCATACACACACATATATATATATATATATATACACACAGTAGATAGATATATTGTGCCTGGCGCTGTATTAGCATATAAGAACATGATGTGTCAGCACCCTTCTACATGTACCTGCCTGCTCAGAACAAGTTGCAGCAAGGTGTGAAACACCACCTTTACCTTCAGTTAGCTTTGCAAACTTTCTGAGTTGTAATGCAGGGTTTTTCCCTTAACTGAATTCAGTTTGTGTGTTTCCAGAGAGCTTTTTTTCAGGATATTTGTACTTTCAGAATAGAAATATATGTTTTGTAAATGGGTGCTTCGCCATCATGTTCTCAATGGAGGGAGGCAGTATAGCGCAGTGGGTTAAGGCTCTGAGCTGCAGATCTGGAGACCTGGGTTTGAATCCCACAGTCACCTAGGTGCATACTGTGTGATCCTGAGCAAGTCACTTAACTTCCTTGTGCTCCCAGGTCACATCTGGAAACAGGCTTCGGCTTAGTGTGCTACTCCTGGTTAAATAATGTTCCCTGTATGCTAATACAGTTCTCATAGACCAGGAGATTTCAACAATAAAATGGACACCCCTAGGATAGTTATAGGGACGCGCATGCACAGTGAAAACAAACTAAAGCAAACACCTATCACAAACAGCTACATGAAGAGTTGTCCGTTGAAATGAAAACAAGCATGTGTCAATGCCGAATATTTGCTTATTGGCATTGGTAGTGTAGGAGTTACAGAGCTGCATAATAGGAATGGCAGTGAGTATTGAACCAAACCAACCCCACCACCACCCTGCAGATAGTGGCAGGCATTGGGGTGTGCCTTTGAGTTAATCCGCATAACTGCCATCACCATTTCACCACACCCCATCATGCAGACACGACAAGCGTCAACGTGCCTTGGGGTCTTTGGTTTTATGCTAACCTACCCTATCAGGAAATATTGTGAGATGGGTGCGCTATAGGAGAAAGGGTGAACTTAGCCTGGCAGTTCCAAGGCACACCCTCGATGCCTCTCAGTGGCTGCAGGGTGTGGGTGGGGTGGAATGGTATGAGCATTGCAGGTGACAATCCCAAGTCACAGCCCTGATGCCTGTCATTCTCTACAAGGTGGGGTGTTATGGTCGGAAACCCTAATGCCTCATGCATTCGTTGGTATTTTCACTCCAAATTTTCAACATGGGTTTTTTGTGACCCCCACCTCATGAACAGTGGCAGTATCAGTTTGTTAGCTAAAAGCTGCTTTTGCACAGTGACTACGGCATTTGTCACCACAGGTGCAAAAATACATTCTGAACAGGATGTGAAAAATGACAGCTGTACTATTCATGGGGAGGTGTAAAAAATGGCAATGTTGAAAATCTGCAGTGAAAATATTAAAAAAACTGGTGAAGTCACGAGCGTGCGTAGAAACTGTGTAACATGCACCCGTAATGTAATTAGTTTGGGAATTGTTTACAGCAAATTGTCAACACAGGCATTTTGGGACCTCCGGTCATGAACAGTGTCACTGTGATTTTCTTTATCTGTCCCGAACAATGATTTCCCAGAGCGACCATGCATTTCTGTGCTGAAAGTGTGAAAACACATTTCAGCCATGTTGTGAAAAATGACAGCTGTACTGTTCACAAGGAAGTGTGGACAAAATGCCACTGGTGAAAATGTGGACTGAAAATATTACAAATTCATGAACTTACTAGGGTGCGGGAATCATGCGAATGCTCACCGTAATACAGTAATTTTAGAATTTTTCACAAATTTTCAAAATAGCCATTTTAAGACCTCTGTTCATGAACAGTGTCACTGTGATTTCTATAATATGTCCCATACATTGATTTCGCTTACGGTCTGCGTATTGTGCGCTACATGCATGAAACATGTTTTGGGCCAGATGTGAAAATGACAGCTGTACTGCTCATAAGGAGGTGTGGTAAAATGGCAGTGTTGAAAATCTGGAGTGAAAATATTGAAAATTTGTGAACTTATGAGCGTGCGTAGGAGCAGCGCAACAAACGCTCGTAAAACAGTCATTTTTGGGAATTTTTTCACCAAATTTTTAAGATAGCCATTTTAACACTTCTGCTCATGTACAGTGTGACTGTGATTTTCTTAATGTGTCCCATACATTGAGTTCGCACACCAACTGCGCCATTGTGCGCTACATGCACGGAAACACATTTTGGGTGAGAAGTGAGAAATGACAGATGTACTGCTTATAAGGTGGTGTGGTAAAATGGCAATGTTGAAAATCTGGAGTGAAAATATTGAAAATTCGCGAACTTACGAGTGTATGAGTAACAGGAACATACAACTGATCGATTAAAAATAGTAATTTTTGGGAATTTTTACAAATTTTAACATAGCCATTTTAACACCTCTGCTCATGAACAGTGTCACCGCAATTTTCTTAATGTGTCCCGAACATTGATTTCGCACACTGACTGCACCATTGTGCGCGGAAACACATTTTGGGTGAGATGTGAAAAATGACAGCTGTACTACTCATAAGGAAGTGTGGCCAAATGGCAATGTTGAAAATCCGGAGTGAAAATATTGAAAATTCGTGAACCTATGAGTGTGCGTAGGAACAGCACGCACACTAGCAACACGAAATCAGTCATTGGAATTTTCACCAAAATTTCAACATAGGCTTTTTGAGAGCCCACCTTATGAACATTGACACTGTCATTTCAGTAATCGGTCCTGAAAGGTGATTTTGCACAGTGACTGCGAAATCACCCTTCAGGCCCGATTAACGCCATAACAGTGACATAATTCATGAGGAGG